>CM046348.1:4458170-5658170 GCA_025403435.1 Artocarpus heterophyllus | reverse complement strand
ACTAGTCAAATATCCAAACAACAATTTGATGAATGAGTAAATACTAAATATCAAAATCTAATTTCAATTTTTATCCCGGCTACTAATTTGTCAATACTTCATTGATAGTAATCAATGTGACAGTCTTTTAAATTTTTAATAACGAAAAAGTGACAACTTATAAGTTGGTTTGCGGTTATAATAAGAGTTAGTACCTCTAACATTTTCTTTCATGAATTTACGTCAAAGATATTGAAAATTTTGGATTTTCAATATTTTTGAAAGTTCGGTGCCGAAAGGAAAGAAAGGATGAGAATCGACACATTTTGATTTTGAAAGGATATATCGTAAAAAGCGTCTTTAATTTATAAACTTTAATACAGTTGAGAAAATAGGGACGTTATGAGTAAAGCAGGAGCACTGGCTAAAACATAGCAATGTATATAGTAAATTGTGTATTAGTCGCCCCCCTAAAACATAAAAATCTGTCAAATACTTAAAAACTTTTAAAATGTTAGTTTATAGAAACACCTAATCGATAATAAATTTTAACGCCTAATATATTTGATGGCCTCCAGTGTTAAAAGCATTTTAACTTAACAAAAAAGGAAGTAAATATATATATATATATATATATATATATAAAACCTAATTTAACTCCTTTACTTGAATTCATTTTATGTTATTGTCAAAATACAATTGCAAGAGCTAGATAGTTTTAATAAAGTAAATGCCAACTTGAAACTTACATTTCTGATGTTTCTTCTACTGAGAAATTTTTAGAATTAAATTATTGGTAATCTTAAAAAAAAAGTTTATAAAAGAAAATAATATATATCAATTAATTTTTCAGCCTCTGATAACAACGTTTGTTCTACCTATTGTTATTAATATTATAAGTGTATTTTGTTGTTATGAACATGAAGAGTTGGCTAACACAATAGAATGCTGATAAACCATATTTTACTTACGTATATTGAGAAAGCAAACCCAATAGCCTTGATAATGAGGTTCTTAAAACGTATTTTTAAGACATTAAAATCCGTCAGGGGCGATTTGTAACATGCTAACAATTAATTTAGACTAACTTTTTGTTGATTTATACTAATCATAAAAAAAATTGATTTAGATTAAAATTTTAGGCAAATTTTACGATGGAGAAGGCAATTTTACTCTACCAATAGGCATAGGTATTTTAGTTGTCGGATTTTTTAAAAATTCTAATATGCAATTGAAAGCAATTTTATATACGGCAAATTTTTAACCTAAACATTTATAGATCAAACTATTAAAATCCTAATCCAATGGTAAAAACACCTTACTTCACGGGTGAAGTAAAATTTGCCTTCCCTATCATAAGAACAATCATAAATAACACTACCTCTGAAGCGTGTGCTATAAACAACCAAGTTTGCTCAATCCAACTCCACTTCAAATGAAATAAGAAGCACAAATTAATTATAACTACTTTATTTGATCAACATTATTCAACCCACTCCTGACCTTATTTATCAAGTTATTTGTAATCTTAATTCCTGTACATAGTATGTTTAACGACATGGGGCCATTATATGCAATACAAAGTAGGATATGCTTAAAAAGAAAAAGTATATACTTTGGTCATATGGACAGGATAAGAAGCTTTACAAGTGATACCTAGCAAATAAGAAGCCACAATGTTGGATTATCTCGTGTAAAAAGTTCTAGACAAACTCCAAATGCTTCTATAGCACATACAAGCAACAAAGATCCAGCAGCTTCCACAAAATCCACGAGAAAACAGTACCAAAGTAGCAAAATTCCGAAACCTGAATTCGGTCGGGTGCGAAACCCCTTCAATCTGAGACCTTGTCTACCGCCTGATGTTGGTGAGTGTGCCTAGCAGTGGAGTAAGCTGAAAGTGCTGAACTAGTCACGTTCAGTGAGTGCTTAGCCAATCCCACGCTTTTCTTTGTTGCCAACCAGAGAGTGCAAAAGAATCCAACCCACCCTAATTCATCCAACAAGAAATGCAATAAGAACCCAATGTCGCCATCAGTTATGGGGGTGATCAGGAACATGGCGGCTCTTTGTAAACAATTATACCTTTCAGGCCTCATAGGACGTCTTCTAGCAAAACGGTAGAAAGTAGCAACTAATAAAGTACATATATGGCATCAAGTTGCCAAACCATATAAAGGTTGAAGGGGCCCGTTTGGATGCAGTTGGAGCTATAATTTATGGTCCCAACCAAAATTGCTAGAGTGTTTTCTCTTACAAACTTAATACCAAAAATTAGTTAGAACCAAAAAATATAGTTCCAACAGCGTTCCCAAACAGACTTTTAAAATGGGAAGCCTCAATGAAGTAATTGTGGTGGATATATCATAGGAAAAGAAAAAAGACAATTTGTCGTTTAGAAAATTAGCATGTGCGTTCTCTCCTCTTCTTCTTCTTCTTCTTCTTCTTTCTAATGCTATTTTATAAATTAATATGTTTTCAAGCTGCACGCAAGTACAGGGAAAACGCTGTGCCTCTAATATAATTAGTTAGTTTTGGCAATATCTTTAGGAAAAGAAGACAGGCAGAATTAGTCAGGCCCTCAATCTCAACTTATGTTCACTTAATTCTTAAATTTGATATGTCCAATAATTGTTATTTCCTTGTCAGATAAGAGTGGCATATTTACCGCTCCTGGTTATCTACCTCAATATTTACAGTGGGTAGAATCAGGTTTTGGGAACTATAAGATAGAAATACATAAAAATGTGCAATGAGAGAAAGGGCATATATCTGTACCCGTAGCGATGAGAATGGCTATAATTGTAGAGATTGCAGTAGTGGAAATGACAAACGCAGCGATGGATAATGCCCCAATATATATAGCTGTCACAAAAGCGAAGAAAAGAGCCAAGAATCCTCCTGCAGCTGCCAAAGACATGAGAAGAGAGACAACGATGGCATTGAAAGTTGCCACCAAAAAGAAAAGCATAAAGATCAGCAGTCCTGTCAAGGCAAGAAGAATGATCGACCCCACCTGCAGTAAAAGATTTGGTCGTAAGAAAAATATAAATCACAAAAACGAACAGGACCAAGGTAAAAGGATACCATTCTACATGCAATTTTGCATGTACCGCGTAATAAAGTTTTATGAGAGACAAGAAAAGAAAAATGGTTAAAGGAAGGGAGAACTCACTAGTTCAACGCAGCATGATATTAAAAATTATTCAAGAATGTCATAATTATGCTCTATCTTCTTTTTGAGTTGTGCATTAGAATTCAAATTCAACAAACATGGAAATAGTGAAATCAAGTAACACTAGTTTCATGGGGTAGAAAGAGGCAATAACTTACAAGTCATGTTTTTAGGGTGTGTTTACTTTGCATGAAAGAGAGAGGTAAAAGGAGTGATTCCCATCCCTGTCTAATAATATGTTTACTTTCAAAAATCTAACAAGAGTTAAGTGGGCCCACGCAACATAGGGAACAAGAAAAGAGAATGGCATCCTCACACTCTCTTTGCATTGATTCATGATTAAAAGAAATGAGTACCAAATTTACTTATATAAGAATGACAAGTTCACATATAAGTTAACGATTATCTAATTATATAAAAGTATATCTTAGTAATACATTGATAAAATTCCTATTCCTAACATTAGTCGGTAATAAATACTAAAAAGAGAATGGAACTAATAGATAAGTAAAACACTAAAAAGGGAATCAGCAATCATATTCTTATTCCTTTAACTTTTCTTTCCAATCCTGCTACATTGCCCGTGCCCTTCTTTCATGGTTTGGCAAACACGTCCTAATCGTATTCAGAGTCTGTCATGGTTAATGCACATCAAGCATTATAAGATATCCATGATCTTTATCCGCTTTTACAAAGCTACATTTTTGTCTACCTGGCATAGATCATTAATACGTTGATAAGACTTGTCTCAGATTTAGTCTATAGAACATTATTTTGGTTTTCTTCTTATTTCTCCCCTTCCATTCGTTGATGAGTGTGGACAATTCTCAAGACAGAATATCATACTATAACGCCCTTAAGTAGAGGTTAATAGTATTTAGTAAATATAAATAACTTTTACAATATTATTTTAAAGCATTAAAACAGTGCCTATCCACAATTTAGTATAGCAGTAAATATTAAAAGTACAATTATCATCATCATTATACAGTTCTAAAAGCAGAGAATGAAAATGAACGAAAGGTTTTTTTTCATTCTATATTAGTATACATCAGTATTTATAGATGTCTAGGAGGAAAACCGGGAAACTAATCTTCCTAATAAAAAGGAAAAAATAAAGCTGATTCCTAGAATCTCTATTCCAGCTAATAAAAATCAAGATTGACTAATTATGACACATAATCAAATATTCTACATAATTACAAATATTCTACAAGATCTTTCAACACTCCCCCTCAAGCTGGCATGAAGATATCACTCATGGCAAGCTTGTTGACCAATTTCTCATACTGCGCCTTAGGAAGACCTTTAGTGAGTATATCTGCCACGTGACTTGTAGTAGGTATGTAAGGCATGCATATCACGCCATTGTCTATCTTTTCCTTGATAAAGTGTTTGTCCACTTCTACGTGCTTCGTTCTATCGTGTAGAACAGGATTGTGGGCAATAGAGATTGTTGCTTTGTTGTCACAAAAAGCTTTGATAGGCTTTGGTATAGGAATTTTTAACTCCTCTAGGATTCTCTGGATCCATAATACCTCACAAAAGCCATGTGCAACAGAGCGAAATTCAGCTTCAGCACTACTCCTAGCCACAACACTTTGTTTTTTGCTTCTCCATGTGACTAAATTCCCCCCTACAAAGGTACAGTAACCTGAGGTGGATCTTCTGTCAGTCACGCTGTCCTGCCCAATCCGCATCTGTGTAGGCTTCTACCTGGAGATGGCCTCTATTCTTGAACAAAATTCCTTTCCCCGGAGTTCCTTTGAGGTACCTCAAAATTCTAAACACAGCTTCAAAGTGAGTCGGTCCTGGTGAATGCATGAACTGACTTACTACACTTACTGTAAATGCTATGTCGGGTCTTGTGTGTGCCAAATAGATTAGTCTTCCAACTAATCTTTGATAACGTTCCTGATCCACTACTTCATTAGCTGTTGCTGCTTTCAGCTTCACATTAGGTTCAACTGGAGTCTCCGCTGCCTTACAACCTGTCATTCCTGTCTCCTTTAGCAAGTCTAGGATGTACTTACGTTGGTTGATAAAAATTCCCTCCTTAGATCTTGCAAACTCCATTCCAAGAAAATACTTTAGTTTTCCCAGCTCCTTCACATCAAATTCAGCCTCAAGCTTACTTTTTAAGTTGCTGATTTCACAGGAATCATCCCCAGTCATAATAATATCATCCACATATACTATTAGAATAGCCATTTTACCTTCGATGGAGTGTTTGAAGAATAAAGTATGATCAGCTTGGCTTTGTGAGAACCCTTGCTTCCTAACGACATCTCCAAATCGCTCGAACCAGGCTCTAGGAGATTGCTTTAATCCATATAGAGCCCTTCTCAGTTTGCACACTTTACCTCTTCCAAGGCTTTCCTCAAATTCGGGTGGCAAGTCCATATATACCTCTTCTTGTAGATCTCCATTCAAAAAAGCATTTTTTTACATCAAACTGATGGAGTGGCCAGTTGAAGTTAACTGCAAGAGAAAGAAGTATTCTAATAGAGTTAATTTTCGCGACAGGAGCAAAAGTCTCTTGGTAATCTATACCATGAGTCTGTGTAAATCCTTTAGCCACTAATCTTGCTTTGTATCTTTCCACACTTCCATCAGCTTTACACTTCACTGTAAACACCCACTTACACCCAACTGTCTTCTTATCTTTGGGTAGATCAGTGACACTCCACGTGTTATTTTTTCTGAGAGCATTTATTTCTTCCATTACTGCTAATTTCCAATTCGGATCACCTAACGCTTCCTGAACGTTTCTTGGAACATATAGGTCAGAAATCCTAGATACAAATGCTCTATGAGTGTTTGACAATTTTTCATATGACAAGTGCTTTGCAATAGGGTGTTTAGTGGATGCTCGGGTTCCTTTTCTTAAAGCAATTGGACGATCAAGATCAGAGGAAGATGAATTTAGTAAGTCAAGTGATAAAGAAGAAATAGGGGTTAAAGGAGGATTACTCTTAGTTGTAGGACCATCACTCGGTAGATTGGATTGAACAACTGCTGGAAGAATAATTGGAGCAGTAGCATGTTTGTGAAACTTCTTCCTGACATAAACCTGAAGCTCAAGTTGTGGATTATGGTCTGTTTGAAGTACTTCTCCCCCTGTCCCTGATGATACACCACTCGACATATTTGGATTAAGGACATTATCACTAGTTTCCATATTTCCAACAGTTGTTTCCAAAAATTGTTTGTCAGAATTAAACACAGGAATAGGATTAGACACTTCTGGGATAGGTAAAGTTTCCCAAAAATTTTCTTCCTTTGTTATGGTCTCCCCCTAAAGAAAGTTTTTTTGAAAATAAGGCTGATCCTCAACAAAGTTTACATCCATACTTTCGAAAAAAAAATTTGTGACAAGATTAAAACACTTGTATCCCTTTTTATTTGATGCATAACCGATGAACACACATTTTTCAGCCTTTGGATCCAATTTAGACCGAAGAACATTTGGAATATACACATAACAAGTGCAACCAAACACTTTCAAAGGAAGATCTGTTATAATCCGAGATGTGGGAAAGAATTTTTTAAAATTTTGTAATGGCGTATCAAATTTTAGAACACGGGATGGCATTCTGTTTATTAAGTAACAAGCAGTCAAGAGTGCATTACCCCAAAGATACTTAGGAACATTCATTGAAAACATAATAGCTCGCGCAACTTCAAGTAAGTGCCTGTTTTTCCTTTCGGCAATACCGTTTTGTTGTGGTGTGTCACGACATGTTGATTGGTGAATAATACCCTTTTCCAAGAGGAATGTCCCCAAATATTTGTTAAAATATTCAGTGCCATTATCTGTTCTTAGAATGCCAATTTTTGCTTGAAATTGATTTTCAATCATAAGAGAAAATTCTTTAAACCGTTGTTCAACATCAGATTTTTTATCCAACAAATAAACCCAGCATACTCTTGTGTGATCAATAAAAGTCACAAACCATTTTTTGCCAGAAAGTGTGTTAACCTTAGATGGACCCCAAACATCACTATGAAGCAAATAAAACGGTTTCGATGCAAAATAAGATCTTATTGGAAATGAAACACGATGGTCTTTAGCTAAATGACAAGCCTCACAATGAAGTTTTGAACAATCAATTCCTTTGAACAACACAGGAAATAAGTGTTTGAGATATGGAAAGCTAGGGTGTCCTAACCTCCTATGCCATAACATAACTTTATCATAGACAGGGTTTGAACTAGTACTACCCAAGCCCTGAGCTTTTTTATAGTCAAGAGAAGTTTCACCAAAGTAGTACAGCCCATTTATTTCTCTAGCAGTTACAATCGTCTTCCCCGAATTCTGGTCCTGAAAAACACAAAGGGAAGGAAGGAACAAGGATGGAACAGTTAGAATCTTTGGATAATTTACTGACAAAAAGAAGATTACAGGCAAGTTTTGGAACATGTAAAACAGATTGTAAAGAGATGTTTTTTGAAACTGTAATATTCCCTTTGCCTGCAATGGACTGAATAACTACCATCAGCTATTCTTACTTTTTCAATGCCAGAACACGGATAATATGAACTAAACAAATGAGAACAATTTGTCATATGATCGGATGCCCCCGAATCTATGATCCAAGGACTGGTTTTTTCAAGAACTGAAATGCTAGAGGATTGCTACCTGTTTGTACCAAAGAACCGATAGGAACATTAGGTGACGAATAAGATTTTAGCAGTTTAAGAAGATGGTCTAATTGCTCTTTGCTGAATGGGGATGACTAAGCCTCATTAGCTACAGGTGCATTCTGTTCACTAGATTTATTGCCCTTGCCATTTGGAGGTCGACCATGCAACTTGTAGCAGTTCTCTCGGGTATGGCGTGCCTTCCCACAGTAGTCGCAGCGTAGGTTATATTTGTCTCCTACTAGCGGATTTTGGGACATTTTGCGACTGACTAGAGCTTCAGGAATGGCTAAGGCAGACCCTTCTGCTGTTCCAGTTGTGCTTGCTGCCTTTTTTCCCAGCATCACTTGTCTGCGGCTTTCTTCTCTCCACACTTCTGCAAATACTTCCCCAATTGGAGGCAGAGGATTTCTTGCAATGATTCGGCCACGGACTTCATCAAATTCTACGTTCAAGCCTGCAAGAAATTTGAAGACTCGGTCAATATTTACCGTTTTCTGATAGTAATTGCAGTCCTCAGATGACTTCCACTCGTAGTCATTGAATGCGTCCAGGTCCTGCCAAATCCTCTTAAGGGAATTGAAATATTTCGTCACGGAGTCCTCACCTTCGCGAATTTCCCCTAGTTTTAGAGTCAATTCGTAGACTTGGGATTGATTTCCTAAATCAGAATACATCTGCGAAACATTATCCCATAACTCCTTGGCTGTGGAATAACAGAGATCGTTTGCCCCAATTTCCTCAGTCATAGAGTTAACCAACCATGTCATTACCATTGAGTTTTCAGCATCCCAAATGGCATAGGTTGGGTCCTTCATGTCAAGCTTCTTTGTTTCTCCTGTGAGATAGCCGATTTTGCCTCTCCCCCTGATGTACATGCGAACAGATTGTGACCACCTGAGGAAATTATCGTCATCTAGTCAGATTGTAGTTATCTGAATTGAGTGATTTTCAGATAAACCCCGGACAGTTTGAGGCTCGGATTGAGAAGACTGACTTGTGACTTCGGACATTGTGAGAACAAGAAAGGGGAATCAAGCCCTAGGATTTTTTTTTCTGCTCGGATACCATAAAAGCAGAGAATGAAAATGAACGAAAGGTTTTTTTTTCATTCTATATTTGTATACATCAGTATTTATAGATGTCTAGGAGGAAAACCGGGGAAACTAATCTTCCTAATAAAAAGGAAAAAATAAAGCTGATTCTTAGAATCTCTATTCCAGCTAATAAAAATCAGGATTGACTAATTATGACACATAATCAAATATTCTACATAATTACAAATATTCTACAAGATCTTTCAACAAGTTCTCAGTCATTAGATAATTTAATACAGCCACCATTATAGTTTAAGAGTCTTAAATGATCAAACAAAATATATACAAAACCTAAAAGAAACTCCGACACGTCACAAGCAACATTGTCGTCTACTCCTCATCGGATAGATTACACTGAACTCCACCTGACAGGTAAAAATAATAGGGAATAAGTATCGACATGCCCAGTAGGAAAACCTTTACTCATCTTTAGGTTTTATTATTTACTGTATTAACACATACATGGTTAGTTTATTATCCAACAATATTATTTATTTTATAACAATGCTATCACATTCATATTTGGTGGATACCCTATAATAAATCTTACAATGTTTCTATAATATAATATAATTTATAATTCAATTATTTTTCAATATACACAACGAAATTGAGAATCACGTCTCTCTACTCAACGTGGCCTCAAAGGTCGTGCTTGACAACTCAAAGCTAACGGTCCAAGAGTTATCGGATGAGGGGATATCAAGTCTCGTATCCTCACCAAGACGTTTCATGTACAATGCCTTCTGGGACTTTCGACCCAAGGGAGCACCGATGCCTCCCTAGTTCCTTTTAGGTTATACATGCCTAAGAATGTAACTTGCCGCTCGCTTTACATCTCACCATCCTCTCATATCTCATTTCCTTACTGATATGTATAGAGTTCGTATTTTCTAACCATGCTTCTTACAATTGTATTAAAACATGTCCAACCACTTGACTTCGCTGTACACTACAGGACAAGTCCACAGTATTATGCCTTAAGTGATATTCATATAATAATATTAACAAAATAATATATAAATTTATCTTGTAAAATAGAGAACCAATTTTAATTAAACAAAACCTCATAAAAGTTGAGTAATAGAATCCCCACCTCTTTGGCGAATAATCTACTGAAAACTTTTAACTGACAATATCAGCTCACCATGTAATTTTCAATCACTTTCTTAACCTTAAGACGCATGAAGATCATAAATTTAACTTGAATATTAATTCTATAATTAGGTCAATTTATTTTATTAATATGCCTCGTAATTAATATGCTCTAAATATGCATACAAATATTAATACATAATTAAATTGTAACAAAAATTAAAATTGAACTATACTTTGGTCCAAAGTGTTTTAAAACAAATTTTAAAATAAAATAAATAAATTTAAAATTCAAACTATTTCAAAAAATTAAAATAAGAAGATTTGTATTTAAGTTCGCTCCAGTCTAGTTAATAATAATAATATCTACAACAGATGCTATAAATTTGATACAAAATTAGATACAGTCCAGCGGTTGAAAGTAATATAACGTTATAAGAGGTTACTTGTTCAAGTCTTAGACAGAGCAAGTTTCTGGGAACACGACATGTAGTTCTTGTAAAAACATGTCATTTTTCACTTGAAAAGAGGAGGAATAAAAAGAAGAAGAAAAAAATTAAAAATTGAAAAAAAACCATTCAACATCATATTGAATATGGAATGTTGTCTAAGTATGATAGGAAAGCAACCAAATGGGAGGTGGAAATGATTCTCCATCAGAGACTTTGATGCATATAATGCCAAATGACATTTTTGTAATTAAATAAAAGTTCCAAGAGCATTTTGGTGATTTTGAAAAATGGGTGTTGAAAAATTTTAGATATATTAAAAATATGTAGAATAAATAATATGATATAAATTTTAGATGCAATAAAATTTTACAAAATTTAAATTAGCACACTAATAATTAAATTAGGTACAATTATACTAGTTAAAAATAAAGAATGTTAGAGTTTGGGAACTGTATAATAATGATGATTATATTTTTAATATTTGATGCTACACTAAATTGTAGATTGAAATTTTAAATATATTTTCGTTTTGCTTTATTTTAAAGACCTATGGGCAATATTTTTATGTTTTAAAATGATATTATAAAATATATTTATATTTACTAAATACTACTAACTCCACTCATAGGCGTTATAAACTTTGGTATCAGAACCTAAGTTCGGTAAACTTATGAAGTGTGACACCACTTTAAAAATCATCTTTTGAAATGATTTTAAAGTTAAATTTTAATATTATCATCATTAGTACTAATTATAGTTTAACTTTAGGAATCATGCCGCCAAGGCAACAACTTCAATCATCTGAACAATCACAACCAATCGAACACCCTCAACCTGCTACACAACCTCAAGAAGTTGAAAAACCTCAACAAGTTGAACAACCCCAAGCGATGGAACAACCTCGACCAGCTGCTCCAGAAATGAATAATTTGGAACAAATACTTCGAGCTCTCCAAACGTACAAAGATTTATAGAGGCTCAAGACCTTGAGCAACACCACTTGACCTTACTAAATGAATTTATGAAGCAAAAACCTCGTGTTTACAAGGGAGCCTAACTTAGGAATGGCTGAACAATGGTTAAAAGCCGTCAAGAAAAAATTTGGACACTCTGTGGATTCCGCAAAAATATTGGATTGACTTTGCTACGTATGTATTTGACAGAAAAGCTGAAAAGTGGTGAGACCTTCAAAAGGATGATTATGAGTGCCAAATCTTACTTGGGATCAGTTTGAGACGATATTTTATGATACATATGTTCCCCAGAGCCACCTCGTGGGTTTTCAACTTCAACACAATTATCAACAGCGACTACAGGGCGTAGGTTTTCAACAGAGCCAGAATTTTCAACTAACTCCACAAGCTTCTGCAAATCAAAGGCCTTACTTCTCTGGAGGAGATAATAATCCAAGCAATAGCCAAAGGAAACATGGAAAAGGGAAAGCAACGGCTCAAGCTTGTGCTATTACAGCCACTACCAAACAATCAAAGCAAGTTGACAATTCTATAGTAGACGGTATGATTTCACATCTCTCATTCATGGACTCATGTGTTGTTTAATACCAGTGCTACCCATTCATTTATATCCATATTGTTTGCTTCAATATTACAATTAGAGATGAAACTTGTAATTCCCCTTTAGCTTTTAGTACCACGATGAGCAGTATAGCTAAGGTTTCTACGATTTTGTAAATCAGTGCGTATAGTTATAGGAGAATATAAACTCTCAACCGACTTGTATGTGATAACCATGATGGAGTTTGACGTAATTCTAGGCATGAATTAGTTAGCTAAATATTATGCTATGGTGGATTGCCATCAGAAACATGTTAGTTAATTCACCAAGAACGGATAAGCCATTGACTTCCAAGCTAAGACAGAGACAATGATGCTAGCCCTTGTACTAAAAGCAGGTTTCGGAGGACGAAGAAATTCTAAAAGTCTTGAGATGATCTTTACTTCAAAAGGAGAATTAAAGAAGAGTGATTCATCTTCCTATACTCTAGTGGTGGACAAATTTCTGGACATTTTTTCAAATGAACTGCTAAGACTTCCGCCCGATAGAGAAATTGAGTTTGTCATCGACTTAGTTCCAAGAGCAGCACCTGTTTCCATCACTCCATATCGAATGGCACCTGCTGAAAAAAGGCGAATTAAGGAAGCAATTGAATGAATTAATAGAAAAAGGATTTATTCACCCAAGAACATCACCTTAGGGAGCTCTAGTGCTTTTCGTGAAGAAGCATGATGGGTTGTTAAGACTTTGTGTCGCTTATCACCAACTCAACCGATTGACCATCAAAAACAAGTTTCCCTTACCCCGTATTGACAAATTGTTTGATCAGTTGAGATATCTCAATACTTCTCAAAGATTAACTTACGATCTGGACATCACCAATTGAAGACAAGAGCAGAAGATGTTCCAAAGACAGCTTTCCGAACTCGCTACAATAATTATGCATTTCTTGTCATGCCTTTCGGGTTAACCACTGCTCCATCGGCCTTCATGGATTTAATGAATCGAGTTTTCTAACCGTACTTGGATCAATTTATCATTGTTTTCATTGATGATATCTTGATCTATTCTAAAATTAAAGAACATGCTGAATATCTGAGGATTGCTCTACAAACAACAAGGGAACACAACTTGTATGCATAGAAAGAAATGTGTGACTTTTGGATGACGAAAGACAAGTTCCTAGGACGTGTTTCCAAACAAGGCATATCGGTGGACCCCTTTAAAATTGTAGTAATATTAAATTGGGAGCGACCAAAAAACGTATCAGAGGTTTGAAGTTTCCTCGAGTTAGCTGGATATTATCGACGTTTTGCGGAGAACTTTTCAACGATTGCCTCTCCGCTGACAGGACTTACAAGGAAGGATGTCAGGTTCTTATGGGACGACAAGTGTTACAAAGCATTTATGGAACTACAGCATAGACTCACCAGTGCACCTGTATTAGTTATTCCTAATAACGAGGAACCTTACTGTATACACTGATGCCTCGAGAAATGGATTAGGTTGCGTATTAATGCAACATGGTTGAGTAGTTGCTTATGCTTCATGACAACTAAAACCCCACAAAAAGAATTATCCCACCCATGATCCTAAGTTAATTGCTGCAGTCTTCGTACTTAAGATTAGGAGATGTTATCTCTATGGCGCAAGATTCGAGATCTATACCGACCATCAGAATTTGAAGTATTTGTTTACTCATAGAGGTCTTAATCTAAGACACGAAGGTGGGCCGAGTACATGGTAGATTACGATTTTAGTATTCAATACCGTCTTAAAAAAGGAAATGCAATAGCAAATGCTTTAAGCCGTAAGAATCACGAGATTATGACTAGCTTAGCATTTGAAGATTGGAGACAAACAACTACCATTGCTGATTTTGACTTGCAGTAATATGAAGATAATGAAAAGGCCTTTGCGTTTAACATAATAGCTATCCCTACATTGATCCAACGAGTTGAACAAGGACAATAACATGATGAAGACTACGTATGATAGGAAAACAGTTAAAGAATGGTGAACAATTAGATAGATGGCAGATAGGACCAAAAGGATTTTTATTTTGCAAAGGGATTAATTGTGCCAAAAGACCCTCATCTCCGACATACAGTGCTAGATGAAGCGCACCGCTCTAAATTTGCTCTTCATCCTGGAAGCTCTAAGATGTATATGGACTTAAAGCGACAATATTGGTGGCGTGGAATGAAGCGTGACGTACCGACTTTTGTATCTAAGCGTATGACATGTCAACAAGTCAAAGCCAAACATCAAAAGCCTGAAGGTGAGTTGAAAAACTTATCTATTCTAAAATGAAAGTGGGACCATGTAACGATTGATTTTGTCACGGGATTTC
This sequence comes from Artocarpus heterophyllus, assembly GCA_025403435.1. Taxonomy (NCBI): domain Eukaryota; kingdom Viridiplantae; phylum Streptophyta; class Magnoliopsida; order Rosales; family Moraceae; genus Artocarpus; species Artocarpus heterophyllus. The sequence goes on along the minus strand of CM046348.1, from coordinate 5,643,860 downwards.
CAAGAACTCAGTTGGGACATGATGTCGTTTGGGTAATTGTGGATCATCTGACAAAAATAACCCACTTCATTCCAATCTGAACAAATTATAACATCTCTAAACTATGTCAGTTGTACCTGAAGAAGATAGTAACATTACATGGTGTACCAATGTCAATAGTCTCAGATCAGGATACACGTTTCACATCTAAGTTCTGGAGAGAATTACTGAAATTCTTGGGATCTTAACTAAATTTCAGTAGTGCTTTTGATCTTCAAACATATGGACAATCTGAGCATGTCATTCAGATTCTTGAAGATATTTTTCATGCTTGTATATTGAATTTTGGAACAAATTAGGTCGCGCAATTACCACATGTTGAGTTAGCTTACAATAACAGCTACCAAATAATTATTGTGATGGCTCCATACGAGGCTTTGTAAGGTAGGCCTTGTAAATCTCCTTTATGTTGGGCTGAAAAGGAAGAACACATTAATCTCGGGCCACAGTTCATAAGAGAAACTACGAATAAGGTTTGAATCATTCACGATCATCTTAAGACTGCTCAAAGCTAACAGAAGAGTTAAGCAGATAAGAGAAGGGAACCGTTAAAGTTCATGATTGGGGATTTATGTATTTTTTGAAAGTGAAGCCAAAACACAGTGTATCTAGTTTGTGTTCGAGGAAAGCTAGCATCTAAGTATACGGAACTATTTGAGATCATTGGACAAATTAGACCACTTGCTTGTCGTCTAGATCTACCACCTCAATTGTCCCATGTGCACAATGTATTCCACGTGTCGTTGCTGAGGAAATACGTGCCAGATCCGTCACATGTTATCATGTGGACAGATGTTCCAATCCAAGGAACAACTTACAAGAAAGTTCCAATTCAAATATTAGATCGTGAAGTAAAGATTTTACATCGTCGTAAAATTCCTCTAGTAAAAGTGATGCGTCAACATCATGATGTTGCCACTTGGCAGCTTGAATCAGAAATGAGAGAGAAATGTCCTTATTTGTTTTAGTGTCATCTCTAGTCATACATAAATTTTGAGGAAGCGGTTTTTTGTAAAGAGGGTAAAACTATCACACTTGTTATTTTTAACAAATATAATTATATTTCATTTAATTATCAATCTGTCAATTTAAATTTTGTAAATTTTGTTGCATCTAAAATTTATATCATAATACCTATTTTTAATTTTTCCAAAATTTTTCGACACCTATTTTTTAAAAATCACTAAAATATCGTTGAAACTTTTATTTAATTACAAAAATACTATTTGGCATTATGTGCATCAAAGTCTCCGATGGAGACTCATTTCTACTCCCCTTTTGTTGTTTTTCTATCATCCTTAGACAACATCCCATATTCAATGGGATGTTAAATGCTTTTTTAAATTTTGAATTTTTTTCTTCTTTTTTTTCCTCTTCTTCTCTCCTCTTCACTCTCTCATTCTTTGTTCTTTTCCTTGTTTTCTCTGCTTCTTGATTCTCCCTTCCACGACGGTCATAACCAAGGAAAAACCAAAGAAACCAACATCAAAACTTCACTGTCCTCCCACAAACTCATAGATCAAGGAAGCTTAGGGATTTTCAAATCAAACGACGTTTTTGAACTATGTTTTGAGGTTAGATGGTCAAAACTCAAATTGTTATTTAAATTATGATTTTTTGAGTACGGAAATTGTTATAAATTAGTTTACGATGCTTGTAGATTTATTTACCTATAATTTTTATGCTTAGAAAGTTGTTAGCAAACTAAGAATTTGAGTAAAAAATTCAAAAATTCGAATGTTGAGTTCTCTGTGGAAAATTTCCAAGTGAAAAACGACATGTCGTTTTCACAAAAACTACGCGTCATTTTCACAAAAACTACATGTCATTTTTTCAAAAACTACACGATTTCACAAAAACTACATGCCATTTTGTCAAGCCAAAAATAAATTATGACCAGAAACTTGCTATGCCGAAGACTAGAACTTGTAACCTCTTATAACCTTGCTTTACCTTGAACTGCTAGATTGTACCTTATTTTGTATCAAATTTATAGCATATGCTATATATATTATTATTAACTAGACCGAGGCCAACCTAATTACAAAACTTCTTATTTTAATTATTTATTTTGAAATATTTTAAATTTCAAATCTATTTATTTTATTTGAAAATCAATATTAAAATACTTTGGACCAAAATATAGTTCAATTTTAATTTTTTGTTACAATTAAATTATGTATTAATATTTGTATCCATATTTAGAGCATGTTGATTACGTGGTACACTAATAAAATAAATTGACCTAATTATGAAGTTAATATTCAAATTAAATTTATGATCTTTTATACATCTTAAAGTTCAAGAAGTGATTGGAGCTTACGTGGTGAGCTGGTGTTGTGAGTTAGAAAGTTATCAGTAGATTATTCGCCAAAGAGGTAAGGATTCCATTACTCAACTTTTGTAATGCTTTGTTTAATTAAAATTAGTTCTCTATTTTTCGTAAGATAAATTATATATTATTTCATTAATATTATAATATGAATATCACTTAAGACATAACACTTTAGATTCGTCCTGTAGTGTACAGCGAGGTCAAGTAATCTGACATATTTTAATATAATTTTGAAAAAACATGGTTAGATACTACGGACTCCATTATATTGGTAAGGATATGAGAAGATAGTGAGACGTGAAAAGAGCGACAGTTACGTCATTGGACATGTATACCCTAAAAGGTAAGTAAGGAAGACATCGGCGCTCCCTTGGGTGAAAGTCCCAAAACCCACTATACCGGAGATGTCTTAGTGAGGATCCAGGACTCGATGTCCTCTCGCCCAGCAACTCTAAGACCGTTAGCTTTGAGTTGTCAAGTGCACCCTTCGGGGTTATGTTTAGTACAGACACATGATTCTCAATTTCGTTATAGGTGCCCAAAAACATTATTAAATTATGAATTATATTATATGTTATAGAAACATGATAAGTTTATTATAGGATATCCACCAAATATGATCGTAATGGGATTGTTATAAAATAAATAATATTGTTGGATAATAAACTAACCATGTAGTTATTAATACAGTAAATAATAAAACCTAAAGGTGAGTAATGGTTTTTCTACTGGACATGTGGTTTTTCTACTAGGCATGTTGACGCTCATTCCTTATTATTTTTAACTCTCAGGTGGAGTTCAATGTAATCTATCGAACGAGGAGTAGACGACAACGCTACTTGTGACGTGTCAGAGTTTTTTTTAGCTTTATATATATTTCGTTTGATCATGTAAGACTCTTAAACTATAGTGTTGGATGTATTAAATTATCTAATGACTAAGAACTGTATAATGATGAGGATTGTACTTTTAACATTTGGTGCTACACAAAATTGTGGATTGAAATGTTAACTATATTATCTTTCTGTTTTATTTTAAAGACGCATAGGCACTGTTTTAATATTTTAAAATGATATTGTAAAATTTATTTATATTTATTAAATACTATTAACCCCACTTAGGGACATTACACATACAAAAGAAATATATGGGGAGTTGCTGTTCTTAAAGCAAAGCAGAAAACAGCTAAATGGCTTGCTGCAGGAATACAAATCCTTTTACTCTCTAAAATATCAACAAAAACGCCGCCACTCACCATAAAGATCAAAGGACAACATATTTCCAACGTCCTACGATGATATCAATACAGAACTCCCTAGATACGAGGATATTAGGATGATGTTCAGCCAATTCTTAACTTTATGCGAGTACTCTTTTTCATTTGGCTTTAACAGTCACGCTCTTACGGAAGGTCGCTGTCTTAGGAATCGTTTGGGGAGCGTTGGAAAGATATTGCAGAGCTTTCAAGGATAGTGAGGAAGATAGTTTCTTGTTTTAAAAAAATAATTAACTTTTTGTTTTCTTAGGGCGAGAATGAACATTTTATTGGGAGAATAGAATGATACAAAGCAAGAGAACATGCACAACTCCAAAATGAAACAAAAACAAAAGAAGACAACCAAAAAACAACAAGCCATTCAAAGAGTCATCAAATACAATGACGCCCATAATGAAGCCCAATACCTAATCCCATATATTATAAAAGGAACAATTTACAAGAATGCCCCCCAAATGCTTCAACTTATTAAAAATGCTCTCCACTGCATCACTTATTAAAACTACCCTTTTATTAAAAATTGGTGATTTATTAAAAGTCTAGGTTACCTCCCTCCTCACTCCCTCATGCGGGAATAGAGAAAGAATTAGGGTTTCCAATTTTTGAGATTGAATTATAATGGGTAAAATAGTAAATGTGCAATTAATATTTTAAACAATAAAATTAAAAAGAGGCAATTTTGAAAAGCTTAAGGGGTGTCCACAAAGGGGCATGCCATGTAGTTTTCTCATTATTAAAATGACACCCATAAAAAAGCCCAATACCCAATCCCATCCCAAATAGAATTTATGTTTTATACGTTAAAGGAGTCATCAAATAGCCTGCATAACACAAGAGGAGTAATCTAGCATCTAACAATGGAGTCTTAGTTGAGCAGTTATACCTATGGGAAATAATAAGACTTGAAACAAGTGTTCTCTTAACATTTGATACACTCGAGAACTTGAAACTTGCATTGTTCTTAAGAATAAATAAGTGAAGACATCATTTTTTTGACCACATACTTCAGTCGAGTGTTATTTCTATTTTTTTTTTTTTTTAATGCCATCCTCACGGTGCCTGAAAGAATTTTCAGCTTTTTGTAGTATACACTCCAGCTATCCCTATAGAAAAGTTAAGAACTCTTTAGGACCAAGGAGAAAAGGATCCTAGAACACTAAGATAATAATAAAATCCTGAAAGGGCAATGTTGTGACCACTTAAATTTTTGAGTCATGAATTTCAGTTCATCAACAATTCCATTTTTTTTTTAAGCTTCATCTTTCATTCATTTAGTATCTAATTGATTTAGTTGTTAAGAGACTGTTCTTTTGTTTTCCTATATGTCGTATCACTTATCTGTTGTACAGGCATAATCTTGATCAGCTGATCAAGTGAAACCACCCTAAAATAATTTCAAGACTATTACTTTGACTCGGTCGTTCCCTAAAATCCTAACCTTATTTCAAAAACATTCAAAATACTACAAGTAGATCTTGAAAAATTATAGGGTTACTCTGAAATTTATAACTTATTTCATAAAGAGGCCTCCAATCAGCTGACAATGAGGCAAGATTCATCTTGGTCCTGGATTCCTTGTTTCCAGAGGTGCCATATTGACTAGTATTTTCTAGACTTATTAGTAGAATAAATAATAATGATGACGGTAATGATGACAGTGGCAATGATGGTGACGACAATGACTGGCGACGATGACGAAATATAACAGAGAGTGTAAAAAGGTCATTACAAGACCCAATTGGTTTTTTTCTTTTCTTTTTTTTTTTTTTTCAGGGGAAGATACAATTCATATTTCCTAAGCTAGTTTAGAGCTTTTATAAATTGTTGAGTTATTTTTGTCAAAATAACCTTCCACGCTGACTCAAAACTTCCTTTAACCCAAAATAACATTTTATTTCTTCTCTACAATTTTCTTCTTTTTCCCCCACTTTCTACTTTTATTTCTCATCCGCAATTAATTTTTTTTTCCGTCTTTTGAAAGGACAATTTGTTTTTCTTTTCTTTTTGATATTTTGCTAACACCATTTTTTTGAAACTGTCCATAATTTGACAATGCAATAATTGTTCAATCTTTTTTTATTTTATTTTAATTTTAAACATGCCCAAAAAATATCTATAATAAAATAAGGGTCCACTATAAAAAAAAGGACAATAGGAGATTAAAAATTAAAAATTAAAATCAACTAAGAAATCAAAGAGAGAACCAAAAAAAAAATCATACACGCTAAACAGACATTGTGGATAATATTTGTTCAAGTTCAACAATCGAAATTCGGAGAATTTTCCTTCCAATGAGAAGAAAATAAACACGATTGTCCACTTCTTTTTAAGATCAGATTTGATTCGTGAAAGAAAAAAGTTTCAATCATCAAATTCTTAATCCATCATGATTAATCCTAATTAATTTTGAGCGAACAAAAATAAATCAAAACATCAAACCTAATTAACCAAGCAATCAAACGAAAATCCAACAACATAATTAGAGGGAAAAGAAAAAAGAAAAAAGAAAAACGTCGTACGATTTTGAAAGTTGAGAGGGACTCACAGAGATGACAAGGAGGGCGCGGAGAGGGCTACCCCTGCGAGTCCAGAGAAGAACATTCCTGGCGGTGTTTCTAGAAGCTTCTGGAAGCAGAGGACCGTTCTCGGCGACGGAGGCCTTGATCCGCTGCAGCAGCGGAGCACCGGCGGCGTCGCTGCTTTCGTTGGGGAAGAGAATCTCGGAGATCAGACGGTGGACGACGCTGTGGAGAGTCTCGTCGTCCCGTCGGTGGGCCCGATTGCCGCCGGTGTCGTTGGGCTTGTTATCTTCCATTGTTTTCTTCTTTTTTTTCGCAAATGACAAAAATGACCGTCGGTTTTTTTTTTTTTTTTTCCCTCTTCTTATATTGTTGTTCTAGCAAGAAAAGAGAGCTCTTCACTGGGTTTTTTTTTTTCTTTTTTTTTTTTGCGCTATTCCACAAGCTAAAAAGTGTTTAGAAGTCGGTTAGAGCAACGTTTTGGTTAAAAAAAAAAGTATAAAATCCTCACAAAATATAATAAAAATAAAAAATTATTATAATATAAAATTTTTATATATTTTAATTTTAAATAGAAAAATTGATTCTAGTTAATTTTGTTGAAAAAATCAATCAATTTTCAGAGAGAGTGAAGAAAAGGAGGGGAGGTGCACGTCATGTGACAACTGTATACCAATATTCTTTTAAAAAATCGTGTGATTTATGAGCTCATGTCAATCTGGATAATAATAATCGAGTGTGGGTCCTACTCAGAGATCACCAGTGGACAGTACTTCAGTGATGGTGCCACGAAAGTCCAATAATAAAGTCCATAAACTGGACCATTTCGGCATCTGACCTGACCATAAGGGGAGATTTTGAAAATTTTAATTATAAATAGTATAAAATTTTTATATATTTAATAATAAACACTTATTATAACATAAAATTTTTATATAATACAATAAAAATAATTTTAATTAATAATTTTCGCCCGTTCTTTTAAACACTCCCCTATAATTCCACGCGACACGTTTTACTAACAGTAAATAAAATAAATAAAATGAGACGGGGAACATCGAATGTTGAAAAACCTTTTTCAGCCCGAGCTCCGTGAGGTAACCGGGCTCTGGCCTACTTGGGCTGAATAGCAGTTCTCGAAATTGTTTCAATGGTTGCTTCATTAATGAGATCTTGAAGTACAGATGGAAAGAAGCATGTGCCTATCACATGTCCTCCTCAATGGCTATTTTAGCAAAATCACAAGCCCAACCCGCGTATTATTATGGGAATATTTGTGTTATAAAAGCACTTAAAAATGTTTACTGTATAAAATTAGTCTATATATACAAACATATATATATTGATATAATATTGTATTCAAAAAAATTTTACAATGTTTTATAGCTTTTGTTTCTTTGGTTCTTCCTCACTACAAAATAGGAATATAAAAAAATTAATAACAATAATTATTAAGAAAGTAAAAATGGGATTATTTGTATTGTAAATTAAAAGATTTAAAAGTAATTATATTACCTAATCATTAACGTTTTCTTGTTGATTTAATTGTTTTTGTTTCAAACTGAAATGGTAAAAGACTGTTAAGAAATATATTTAGAATAATAAATATTGATTTTTAAAGATATTTAACATAAACTAGTAAATATGTTTTACCTTGTGGTCAATTTTTTGGGGTCCGATGTTTTACTTACTATTGATTTGCTTTATGAGTTTAGTGTTTTGTCATAGTTTCAAATAAGTGTTAATCAAGTTTAGAGTATGATTTTTTTAGTATTGATACTATGTTTATTTCTTTCATGGCTATATATATTTAAGGTATTTTACATTCGATTACATTTCTTATGTGGCTATAGTGATTTATCTTTCGACACGTCGAGTTGTATATAGTTTGTCTAAATATTGCCGTGAAACATCAACCATCAAAAGAGACGGTCAAAGTCAAAATCAAATATGCAAAAGAGAGCATGGAGGCAAAGAAGAAAGAACGGCGCAACAACAAAGCCATAAAAGAGAATGAAGAGAGGAATATGAAGATTAGGGCTTTTTTGGCATCAAATGACAAAGAATCTAGGAACAAAGAGGCATGGAAGAAGCAATAAAAAAAAAAGAGCAAGACAATAATATAACAAAACAAGAGTCCAAAAACTACCAAACGAATACTTTAGGAGCTTTCTTTTAAAAATCAAAAAATTGAAGCAAGCAGAAAATATTGGAATACAAATCAGTTTCTGTAAAATGCTTAAAAATATAATCAATTAATGAATTTTGACTAAGGGAATAAGGAGAAAGAAAGAAAAAAAAAAGACAAATAAACCAAAGGTAACAGAAGCTGAATATATCATCTAAAGTTTTTTCCGTATACAAAAAGAATAAAAGATCTAAGGACAACAACTAGACAAGAAAAAATAGAGAGGAAAAAAATATAAGATTGCAATATAATACCTTGTAAAAATCGTAATTTTAAAAAATATTAAATAGTATTAAGTTTTACAAAGAGAAAAATCAAAGGAAAAAATAATAATTAACAAAACTAAGAGTAGAGGAAAATAAATAAGGATGGGAACAAATAAAATATGAAACTAATAATAATGTTATATAAGAACTGTAAAGAATGGCTAAACAACAAAAACATAAAGGGAAAGAAAGAGAGGAGCTAAAGACATTTTTTTTCTTTTTTTTTTCTTTTTGTTTGCGTAAAATGATAAAGAAACGAGAACAAAGAAAAAAGAAAGGAAGAATAAATCAAAGGCAGAAGTGTAATATAACACAACAAGGGCAAAAATGACTATGAAGCTACTGTCCACAACAAAAATAAAGGAGACAAATAAGAACGAAGTGGATAGAACACACCACAAAGCTAAAAAGCATAAATACTTTAAAATGTCTTTTATAGCTGCCAAAAAAGTGTTTTTGTAAAGATAAATACACTAATGGCAACCACGAGATCACAAAGAAGCTCGAAACAAAGAGGCAAAGAAGAAGCAATAAAAAGGAGAAGATGGTAATATAACAAAACAAGAAGTAATATGACCAGAAAACCCTGGCACAAACAAAGCTGGAGAAGGCAAATAAGGGCAAAAACACACCAAAAAAATAAAATGACTAAGAAGCTGCCGCAAGAACCAAAAACAAAGGACAAAACTAAGAGCAAAACGAGCAAAACACTGTACAAGCTATAATGAAATTTGCCTCTTCTTTAGTAAATATAATAATATGGAATGCTTACCTGAATCGAGCTCGGTTAGAGTTGTAAATATACGTCGAGTCTGATTCGATTTGTATGATGATACAAATTAGGTTGGTGTCAGTTCCTAACCTTCACATAGCCTATCAAGTTATAGTCTCAGATTCGGTTGTATGTTTCCTTTCCTTAATTGGGTGGCCCTATTTATTGGCATAACAATTGGGTAGATTTAGGATAAGGTATAGGGTAGCCTTATCACCAACCCATCCCACTAATGGGGAGATGGAAGATATGCAATTGTTGCAGAGATACTTGTTGTGTTAATTAGTTGTTGAGATATAGTGGAAAGAAGAATGTGCTCATCAGGCCATTATATGTCCCTCTTAATGTCTATCTTGGTAGAGTCTGACTACAGTTGTAAATATGAGCAAGGCCAAACAAAGCTTCCCTCACCCATTTTTTAGGCTTGGTGTAGGGCTTAGTCCAACTCGTTTAACAACATGGATCAGGCCGAGCATAAGTTTCTGGGCCGCATAGCTTTTAAATAAGTAAAAATTACATAATTTGTCTATTTTTTAAAGAGTGAATTAATATTTGTCTTCGTTATGTAAATATCACTTATATGTCTCTTTTTTAAAATTTCATATATTTAGAACCTTAAAATATCCTCTAACTAAATATTATCATGTATTTAAATTTTTATAACAAATTTTCTTATTTTTTGAATAGTTAAATTAGGGAAAATATATACGTATATTTCTTATTTTAACATATTACATTAATGCATTATCATTATCACTTGAAGTCTTAAAAAAATGAAATGAATGTCATTGAGTATCATTAACTTAATGATATAACAATTATATAACCTATAGGATACATAAAAAGACTTAATAAATAATACATCATTAATTTAATTACATATAAAAAAATAGGAAATATCATTCACTTGAAGTTTTGAGAAATGAATGTCATTACGTATCATTATCATCACATATCATTAACTAATTATATATCAATTATATAACCAGTAAGACACATAAAAAGCTAACTAAATTAGATATAATAAATAATTAGGACAGGATTTAAGTGCCAGGATCTTGGCGATGAATCCAGAGATAGCATCAGAGTGCTTATCAAACTCCATCCCTAAAAATGCTCTCTCTCACTATTGAGATTATCGACACTTGCAGATAATGTTTTGAAATTAAAGGGGCATCCCTATATTATGTCCTAGATACCAACTTTGCCAGCTCGACTTTCCTTTCCTTGATGAATATGGCTAGTTACACCTTATTTCATGATGATGAAATCAATAGGTAAACCTTAGTGTAACTCTATGTGTTAATCTGTTATTGGCTCGAAGAAAACAGAATTCCAAATGTAGTTCTATATGAGCAGTTATTGTTTATAGTCATTTGATGAGTATACTGTAAGAATATTTACATATACAAAGTTATGATTTTCATAAATGCATAAACCAATTTACATGAAAATCATCCAAATGCAGAAACATAAAGGAAAAAAAAAATCTAACCTCTAGCCATTGACAAATATCTCTGCAAGAAATTCCTGAAGAATTTTGTGAAAAAATAGGCCTTTCTAAACCTTCTGCAAATTTGAGAGATAGTGTATTTCTGAAAATAATTGCATAGTTTAGAGACCCTCTTATGTGATATTTATAGACTCCCACCATCAGGGTGTACGTTACCTTTTGTGAAAAGATGTATTTTTTTTTGGAAGTGTTATAATAGTTCTGAACACCCTTTGGTTGACATCCTTTAGAAAATACGTATCTATTGGACCACTTAAATTTATTTTTATTTAGTTATTATCATTTAAAAACTAAATAAATAATAATAAATTAATTAAAAATAACATTCTCCCACTTGATCCACATATATTTTCTAAATAATCGAAATCAACTAATCTCAAACTTAAGGAATAAATACATGAATCATGGCGATAGGTCCTCTTATAATGAGTATTATCTTCCATATATTATAATGCATTATATTCCTTAATACTAACTCATAAATGGTAACATAACTTAATAAATAAACCCTATGTTTATTCCAGTCCAACTTAATTGACTTTTCTCAAAATAACTAAATATGTGCACAACTAAATATGAGAAAACATTACAGTTGAATAAGAGTTTTATAAAAATAACGAAATGTACTTATAATGAAACTCACATCATGGAGCCAAGTCCCATTCGTACTACATGATCCTTAAAAACTTTGGTAGCATGCTTTTAGTTAAAGCATGATCCTCTTATAATGCATGATCCTCTTATAATGAGTATTATCTTTCATGTATTATAATGCATTATATTCCTTAATACTAACTCGTAAATGGTAACGTAACTTAATAAATAAACCCTATGTTTATTCCAGTCCAACTTAATTGATTTTTCTCAAAATAACTGAATATGTGCACAACTAAATATGAGAAAACATTACAGCTGAGTAAAAGTTTCATAAAAATAACCAAATGTACTTATAATGAAACTCACATCATGGAGCAAGTCCCATTCGTACTGCATGATCCTTAAAAACTTCGGTGGCATGCTTTTAGTTAAAGGATCAGTAATCATCTACTCAGTGTTAACCTTTTCAATGACTACTTTCTTTTCTTTAATACGTTTTCTTATAGCCAAGTACTTAATGTCGATGTCTTTACTTCAATTACCGCTCTTATTGTTCTTGGCCATAAATACCGTAATTGAATTATCATAGTACAATCTCAATGGCCTAGAAATAGAATCCACAATTCTAAGCCCAGATATGAAACTTTTTAGCCATACACCATGCGAACTAGTTTTAAAACAAGAAACGAACTTGGCTTCCATAGTAGAGGTAGCAGTCAAAGTCTGCTTCGCACTCCTCCAAGATACAGCTCCACCAGCAAGCATGAAAACATAACCAGATGTTGATTTTCTCGAATCAACATAGCCAGCGAAGTCTGCATCGGAGTATCTAATCACCTCTAGATTATCAGTCCGTATACATAAGCATGTAATCTTTAGTCCCTTGAAGGTATCTCATCACCTTCTTTGCAGCTCTCCATTGGTTAACACCTAGGTTACTCTGATAGCTGCCCAACATTCCCACAACAAATGTAATGTCATGTCTTGTATAGACCTAAGCATATATTAGGCTTCCAACGGCTGAAACACATGGAATGTTTTTCATTTGTTCCTGTTTGAGCTCATTTTTCAGGCACTAGTTCAAATTGAACCTGTCACCCTTCACAATAGGTGCTACACTTGGTGAACAATCATTCATCTGAAACCTCTCTAGAATCTTGTTGATATAAGTCTCTTAAGACAAACCCAAAATGCCTTAAGATTTGTCCCTATGGATCTTAATGCCAATGACATAAGATGCCTCTCCTATATCCTTCATTTCAAAGTTCTTTGAGAGAAACTACTTCACCTCATATAGCAAACCTTTATCATTAGTTGCAAGTAATATGTCATCCACATATAGCACAAGGAAACAAATCCTACTCCCACTGATCTTTTAGTATATAAGTTGATCCATGATATTCTTTTCAAAACCAAATGAAGAGACAACGTCATGGAACTTCAAATACCATTAACGAGAGGCTTGTTTCAATCCATATATGGATTTCTTAAGCTTACAGACTACATGCTCACCATCACTAGAGGAAAATCTTTTGGTTGTTTCATGTAAACTTCTTCCTCTAGACCACCATTGAGAAAGGCCGTTTTCATATCCATTTGATGCAAATCCAAATCAAAATGGGCGACCAATGCCATAATAACTCGAAGAGAATCCTTTTTAAATACATTAGAAAAAGTCTCCATATAGTCAATTCCTTCTCTTTGAGTGAATTCTTTAGCAACGAGTCTTGTCTTATATCTCTCAATGTTACCCAATGATATTCTTTTAGTATATACGTTGATCCATGATATTCTTTTCAAAACCAAATGAAGAGACAACGTCAGTGGAACTTCAAATACCATTAACGAGAGGCTTGTTTCAATCCATATATGGATTTCTTAAGCTTACAGACTACATGCTCACCATCACTAGAGGAAAATCCTTTTGGTTGTTTCATGTAAACTTCTTCCTCTAGATCACCATTGAGAAAGGCCATTTTCATATCGATTTGATGCAAATCCAAATCAAAATGGGCGATCAATGCCATAATAACTCGAAGAGAATCCCTTTTTAAATACATGAGAAAAAGTCTCCATATAGTCAATTCCTTCTCTTTGAGTGAATTCTTTAGCAACGAGTCTTGCCATATATCTCTCAATGTTACCCAATTGGTCTTTCTTCATTTTAAAGACCCATTTACATCCAATAGCTTTTACATCATCAAGTAACTCAATAAGATCCTAGACTCTATTAGATGCCATAGAATCCATTTCGTCTATCATGGCACTGTATCATAAGTCAGATTCCTTATAACTCATGGCCTGTGAAAACATTTTAGGATCATTTTCGGCTTTAACATTGTAGTCAGACTCTTGTAGATACACAATATAATCACTAGGTATCGCCGATCACTTCTCTCTAGTAGATCTCCTTAATGTTGGTTCAACATTCTCCTCAGGAGCATGTTGGTCAACAAGTTCCTGTATTTGTTGTTCAGTTGTATCCACTATTTCTTAATCAACAGTCAGTGGAACTTGAATGACTTGTTGTTGTTCATCATGCATTTGAACTTTAGGCATGTTGTGCACAATAGTCAATCTATCATAAGAAGTGGAAGGTAAAGCATCTGTATGATATTTCTCAAGAATAGTGTTTCAAGATCAATCGCTCCCACTAATTAAGTCATTCTCAAGAAATTTTTCATTCATTGATTCCATAAATCTAGTACATAAGATGGACAATAAAATTTGTATCCCTTAGACCGTTCAACATAACCAACAAAATATCCACTTATAATCCTTAGGTCTATCTTCTTCCTTTGTGGATTATAAACCCTTACCTTTGATGGGCATCCCTAAACGCGTACATGTCGCAAACTCAATTTCTAACCTTTGAATAACTTAAAAGGCATCTTGGGGACAGCCTTGGTTGGAACTCGATTCAATATATACACTGTCGTCTTAAGAGCTTCATTCCACAAGAACTTAGGAAGTTTGGAGTTAGCAAGCATACTCCGCACCATGTCCAATAATGTTCGGTTTCTTCTTTCAGTTACACCATTCTGGTCTGGAGAACCAAGCATAGTGTATTGGGCAACAATCCCATATTCTTTGACCATGTTCAGTGTATCTACCATAATACTCTCCACCTCTATCTGATTTCACGATCTTAATTTGCTTCTCGCATTATTTCTCTACTTCCGCTTTAAAGACCTTAAAAGTATCTAGTGCTCCATTTTTATTGTTAAGCAAGTAGAAATACATGTATCGTGAGTAGTCATCTATGAAAGAGACGAAGTACCTTTGAGAGTACGTGTCCATGTCTGGATTACAAATATCTGTATGTATGATTTTCAATAAATCAGAACTCCTCTTGGCAGCCTTCTTTGACTTGTTAATTTGCTTACCCTTAATGTAGTCCACACAAGGTATCAAAATCAGTAAAATCTAAAGTACTAAGTACTCCATCATTTACTATTCTCTTAATTATCTCAATGGAGATATGTCCCAATCTCCGACGCCACAACATAGAAGATTCATCATTTATAACACATCGCTTTATACCAACATTTTCATGAACGTGCATAATAGTATAATTGGCATCATTTTGTAAATTAAGACAAAAAAGACCATGAAACAAAGTACCATATCCAATAAAATCATATTTATAAAACAAATTGAAAGAAAATTCTAAAAATTTAAAAGAACATCCAACTGATACAAGTCTGGAAACTGAATTAATTTTCTAGAAAAACTAAGAATATAAAATGTCTTTTCCAAATACAAAACAAAGCCACTACTTAAGACTAGTTTGCATGTTCCTACAGCCTCCACATGTGAGCACATCTTATTACTAGAATAGATGCTTTGCTCACTTCCTATTGGCTTCCATAGGTTTTGCAATCCCTGTAGGGAATTAGTAACATAGATTGTAGAACAGGAGTCAATCTACCATGTTTTATAATTAACATCAATCATATTGGATTCATAACAGACAAGTGAGAGTTGAGTATCTTTCTTATCAAGCCATTCTCGAAATTTGAAGCAGTCCTTCTTTATGTGCCCCTTCTTCTTACAAAAGAAGCACTTGAACTCCTTCTTAATATCAGGCTGGGTAGAAACCTTACATTTTCCCTTTTGCTTGGTCTGAGACTTTTTCTTATTACCCTGGGTTGCCAAATTTACTTTCTCTCCCTCTTCCATAATGAGTCTTCCCTCCTCCTAAACACACATGGTCAATAACTCATTAATTGACCATTTGTCCTTATGTGTGTTATAGGAGATCTTAAAGGGACCATACTCAAAAGGTAGAGTGTTCAAAATGTAATGTACCAGGAACGAATCAGACATCTCAACCTCAAGCGCCTTCAATTAAGCCTAATGTTCTTTATGCGCATGATATGCTCACGCACGTCTTTAATATCAGTGAGCTTTAAGGATGAAAACTGCATAATTAGGGTGCTTGCCAATACCTTATCTAAAGACTCAAATTGTTCATTAATAGCCTTCAATAGTGCTTGGACATTATCATATTGATTAACCGAACCCCTAATCCCAACAGAGATCTTAGTCTTTATGAACATAACTGAGAGACGATTGGATCGCTCTCATTTTTCATATCGACCAACATCATCTGGAGTGCTGGTTTCAATGATAAAGGACGATTCATCCTTCCTTATGGCATAATCAATGTCCATCCACCCCAAATGAAGGAGAATCCTCTCTTTTCAAACTTTATAGTTATCACTCTCAAGCTCGAGAATATCACATATCATATCAGATAAATTAACTAGGTTGAATTACTGCAATACATTAAACATATATGCTCATGTCACAAAATTTAAAGCTCATAACTATATGACATGTTTTACCAATGTAAATTATCCTACAAAAATTATGAATCATATGACATATAAAAATTATGAATACATTAAACATATATGCTCATGTCACAAAATTTAAAGCTCATAACTATATGACATGTTTTACCAATGTAAATCATCCTACAAAAATTATGAATCATATGACATATAAAAACTGTCTGCAGGCTAAATTTTTAATTCACATTGATTCACATACAACCATACGATGAAACTATTAAAATATATTCCATTTCTTAATCCCTGTGGGCAAATTAAGAAAATAGTTTAATATTTCATCCTAACCAATCATATTTAATATAATAAAATTTTATATGGGATAAATTTCATTATATAAATATAATTAGTTATGATTAATGTCTGTTTAACTAAATGTAATTTGAAAAATTTAACGTATAATTTTAATATAATCTAAGATGTTGTGGCTACTCTTAAATTAATTAAAATTATACAAATCACTTAAGAAATTTAATTTTCATGCATAAAATATTTATGAATTTGCATGTATTAAAAATAACAACTAAAAAATACATGCAAAATAAATTATGCATAATTCAATAACATATCTAAAATAAATTTCTAAAATTTTATTTAAACATAAATAATAAAATTTTGGATTTGTTAAATTCATTTTAGATTTATTAAAAACCAAATTTCCAAAATACCCAAATTAAAAATATGAAAAAAAATTTAAAAAAAATTAGATTTTTATTTTATTTTTCTTGCCCAGAAAACGACATATCGTTTTGGGCATTGAGCCTAACACGACGTGTCGTTTCGAATCTGGAGCAAAAATGCCAAATGCGCTCCAAAACGACGTGTCGATTTCGTTACTGATGAAAACGACGTGTTGTTTCATGAAACGACGTGTTGTTTCATGAAACGATCTGCGCCCTTCCCTGAGTAAAACGACATGTGATTTTTCTCAATGAAAAATGACATGCCGTTTTGTGCTTGCAAAACGCATTCTCTAGGGGCCAAAACGACATGTCATTTTTTGGTCTCTGATTTTGTTTTTCACGTTATTTCGGGTCTTCTTTGCCCGAATTTGACCCAAATGGGTCTAATTACAGACCCGGTCATTTTTATACCTTATGGACATCAAAATTGACGTTTTAAAAAGCCAAAAATGTTAGAAAATTAATTTCTTAATGATTTCTAACACTGGTTTTCATCAAAAATCATCAAAAAATGATTTTAAATACAACAAAATTTTAGGTATTTTGAAAAAACTCCATTCAAATATATCAAGGCAGAGAAAAAACCACTCTCTAATACCAAATGTAAGAAAATTTACATACACAAAGTTATGATTTTTATATATGCATAAACCAAATTACATGAAAATCATCCAAATGCGGAAACGTAAAGGAAAGAAAATCTAACATCCAGCCATTGACCAATATAGTTGAATGAAGAATACCTCTACAAGAAATTCCTAAAGAATTTTGTGAAAGAAGAGGCTCTTCTAAATCTTCTGCAATTTTGAGAGATGGTGTATTTTTAAAAATAATTGCACGGTTTAGGGACTCTCTTACGTGATATTTGTAGACACTCACTATCAGAGTGTATGTTACCTTTCATGAAAGAATGCATTTTTTCTGAAGTGTTATAACAGTTTTGAATACTCTTTGGTTGACACTCTTTAGAAAATACGTGTCTATTGGACCACTTAAATTTATTTTTATTTATTTATTATCATTTAAAAACTAAATAAATAATAATAAATAAATTAAAAATAACATATACTACTTCACAACATTTATAACTTAACTTGTCCTTCAATTACTTAGACATTTAGAAAAAAAAAAAAAGAAAGAAAGAAAGGTGACGAAGGTTGTTGTAACACCCGAGTATTTTCAATACATTAAAAATACAGTAATTTAAAGATTATGTTAAGATAAAAATGCAGTTTAAGAAAAAATACTATATTCTAATATGAATAATTATACAGTATTAGAATAATATAGTGTAAAAAAGTACACAAATAAAGTTATGCAGTATGAAAATTATACTGTAAAAGTAATGCGACGTAGGAATTGGACTGTTTAACTTAAAGCAATATAGGAATAATACAATTTGGAGAATATAGATGAATAATGAATATTATAGCAGTATAGAAAATATACTGACGGTATAAAAAAATACTATTAGTATAAATTTAGACTATACAAAGTTAGATAATATTGAAATTATATTATGTGATAGATGAAAATAAGTATGAGAGGTTATGGGATCTTATAAACTATATAGAAAAGAATAACAATAGTATAGGAAAAATACTGTCAGTATAAACTTGGACTGCGTAAAAAGTTTGCTGGACACTCAATGGATTTTGATTTGGCCACCACACCATGAAATGTGGCCCAATCTCCTAAAGGCACCCAAGGGAACCCACTTGATTACCATGAGTCAAATGGTGACTCAACACCTTAAAAAAAAAGAGAAAAGAAAAGAAAAAGGAAAAAAAAGGGTAAATATATTCACGGTATAAGAGACCATTTGGTCGCCAACGTGCAAGAAAAAAAGAAAAGAAGAGAGAGAAGAACAGTGAAAAGGAAGAAAGAAAGAAAGGAAAGGAAAGAAAAGGAAAGAAAGAAAGAAAGGAAAAAGAAGAAGAAGAAGAAAATGCTCCATATTCACCCAAGAAAAACCGTCCCCTTCATGATCACTTTCTCCCTCAAGTTTTGGTGAAATTCAAGCCTCCAAATCAAGCTTATGGCAAGCCCTAATGTTTTAGTGCAAAGTTTTGCAACTTTGGAGGTAAATTTCTAAACTTTTTCTAAGGGTTTTAGTGATTTTTATTCAAAGTTATGGATGGGTTTTTGATAGAATTTTGTCATGGTTTATGACAAAGGAATTTAAGCAAGTTTAATTGCATAAGTGGAGGATCAAAAAAGATTGACAAAGTTTAGGTCAATTCTAAACTTTATACTTGAAAAGTTTATGTTTTTTATGTATACAAAGTGTTTGATGGAATGTTTAAGCCATGGCATGTAATATGAACATTATGGCATGGTTATTATATGTTATATGTTGATAGTGATGATGATGGAAAGAAGAAAGTAAGGGTTTTAGTGAAATTCCAAAAGGGACTAAATTGCAAAGAAAAATGAATTTTTGGCAGATTTAAAATTAGCCAAAAAGTCCCCCCTAAACGATGGAATTTCAAAAAAGTTAAAACATAAAAGTTGTAGAACTCGTCAAAACTGTTAGGACAACATGAACATTTTTTTAAAATTCTGCTCGGTTTAGGAGTTATGAATTTTACAAAATTTTAGACACAAAATTTCAAGAAATGAAAATGTTATGAAATATTTTGAATTCAACTATGGTGCTTTTGTAAGTTTTATTCCCTGTGAAAAATTGAATATTTTGGTACGAAATGATTGTTTTTGGTTTCGGGGGCAAAGATGTAAATACTTTTATATTTCGGGCCAAAACTGTAAAATTATGTGAAAACTTGGGTTTTCATTAGGGAACGTTGATTTCCTACACTGTTGTAAGCAGTAAGTAATTATAGATGCTAAGTTTTAAAGAATTCAAAGTTTAGGCAAGGAAAGAATGAAAGAAAAAGAGATTAAGGGTAAAATGGTCATTTTATGAAAAATAACCAAAGCGAACCCGAAACACTTGATATTGAAAAATGCCCCTTAACAAGAATTTTTTCGTAAGATGTAAATACTAATATGGTAAGTTAAGCAATGAGTTTTATAAAGTTACGAAGTTGACGAAAAACCTCTTAAGGGTAAAATCATAATTTTTGAGGAAACGGTTAGAACGAAGTTAAACACTCCAAATTAGCATAACGCTCTTAGATAAAAAATGTTCTGTAATAATTAAGGAACTGAAACCGTCACATGAGACATGGAATTTAAATAAGAGATGCTCAAGAACAAAGGTAATCTGGTAGGTTACAAAGTCAAAATAAAGAAAGAAATGGTAACCTAGTGGGTCATATAATTAAAAGGAAAAGTAACCCCCGTGGGTTACAAAGCTAAGTGAAAGAAAGATAAATCGGTGGTTTATAGAGTTAAGTAAAGAAAATAAACCGATGGTATACAAGTTATATAAAGGGAGTGAAGTTTAATGATTAAGTTCTATTATCAATCGAATAGATTGATAATATGAAAAGTTAACTAATAAGTCGGGTGTCGTATGATCAGGATACAAAAGCTAACTAATGGAAGGGAAAAGAATGAGACAGGAACGAAATAGAGAACGTTAAAGTTAAGTCCAGGTAAGTTCAAATTTCACCTACAGCATAAAGTAAATGATTTTTAAATGTTTATCTATATGTTTGTAAATGTGTTTGCAATTGTTAAGTAAGTTGATTTAAAAGAATGTTTGCATTTGTTATGCATAAGGTTTTAATGTTTAAATCATGATTTGCAATGTATTTTTTTAAAGCATGATTATATTTAATGTGCATAAGGTTTTTGAAGATCAAGCAAAAGTTTTCAATGTAATTACAATAATTATGTTTAAAATATGTTTTGTATTTTATTAATGCATAATGTTTTATAGTATAAGTTATAAGTTTATATTGCATTTGCTATGCAATAAGTTTCAGAGTACAAGATATGATTTGCAAAAGTGTTCGTAAATGATGTGTTAGCATTTGTTATGCTCATTAACGTTAAAAAGAAGGTAAAGCACAGACGATAAAAGAAAGTGTCATACCAGCCTCCCTGTTGTGAGGTACTGGAAGTAAAATTAAAGTTTGACCTCCCTGTTGTGAGGTACTGAAAGTAATCGATAGTTTCAAGTCTTCCACGAGAGAAGCATCATGTTCATGATCTTATAATTGATGATGTTGGTACGAACACTAAAGTAAGATAAGGAAAGTTAATAAATAAGGTTAGAAAGCTAAAGTAAGATAAGGAAAGTTAAGAATAAGGATAGAAAGCTAAAGTAAGATAAGGATAGTTAAGGAACAAAGATAAAAAGAAATGTTTAAGTTTATAGAATATTCATAAAATACTCACAAGTGAAGTTTATAATTGAGCATAATTGGAATCATGCATTATTAATTTGCTTGTATTCCTTATTATAAAGTATTTACATTAAATGTTTATGGAAAACATTCTGAGAAATATTTTACGATAAATGTTTATGAAAAACATTTTCACATTTAAAAAAAAAAGGTTTATGAACAATGTTTTAAGAAAAACGTTCAAGAAATGTTTTATGAAAAATGTTTATGCAAAACATTTCAGAAATGTTTTATGAAAAACGTTTTTAGAGATGTTTATGAAGAACGTTTATAAAAAATGTTATAAGAGAAAGGTCTTTATGAGAAAAGTTTTTAAAGCATGTTTAAATGATCTATGAGATTTTGTTTGAACTTATGAACTAAAGCTCATTAAAAGTTGCTTCATGCTGAACGTAGACTTACGGGTAACCGGTAGGACCTATTTGAAGAGCTTGGTCTACGAAGGGCAAGTGTGAAGATTTAGGTATGGATACCACCACAGTGTGTTTTCGTTGCTGTTCAAAGAATAGGTTTTTTCACTATTTGATTTAGAGTTATCAAAGTTTTAAGAAATGTTTTCAAAATTTTAAGAAATATTTTACGAAATGTTTTATATAATTACAAAGTTAATGTTTCTTATTAAGTTTTAAGAAATGATTTAAAATAGTTTTAAAGTCAAGTGTTGAGCGAGGTCTCAACTTGAAAGGCGATAGAGGTTGCATCAGTTTTAAAGAACGTTTTAAAGATTGTTTAAAGAAAGAAAAATTTATTCAGTATTTTTCTTACTAAGTAAGTAAGATTAATGTTTAAAAAAGTTAAGTGACTACTCGAAAAGGTGGGTCGTCATAGTTGTCATCTAATACGGACAATGCTTAAGGGTGGACAAATAGGATTAATTTTGTAAGCGTCTACATGTGGACTTCATGTAAATTTGCCCCCATATTTTTAAAGGTGGAGCATTGCACTCTCTTACTGTACAGCATAAAATCATACTAACCACCCTTTTATCCAATTTTGTCTCCAATACCAACACTAGGCGAATGTCGTTGCACAAACTATACATTATGAATGCCTCCTCATGTTTTTTTTAAATGGTCATTGCACATAAAAGTGTCAAAAACATCCTTCCTTGCAAATATGTCTATAAAACTAAGAAATGACTAACAAGACATAATCAAAATAGCCTTCAGTATATTCTTTTAAACCCCAATTAAAATTGTAGAAAAGGAAAATTAATAAGTGGCAAAGTATCATTAAAAAATTTCAAAAATAAAATTTTCAAATAAAAAAGAACTTCTACAACCCCTCCCTCCCAAACCCAAATTTGAACCTGCTCATGACAGTTTTATCAAATCACCCTTATTTAACCAAATTTGTTAGCCATTTCACTGTTTTATAGACAAATTTGGATGGAAGAAATGTTTTGAACATTGTCATGTAGTTGAAGGGTTGCAATAATGGCTTTTAAAAAATTATGCGACAAAGTTAAATATAGAAGATCAATAGTACGATTAAGCCATTAAGGTATTTATAAAATTATAGTTAGTGTTACATCATCTTTATTTTGAACGATTTTATACTTGTTAAAAAAAAATGGTGTTTTGAAGGGTTTCATGCACTTGAAAGATTGCAATGAGTTTATGTGATTATAATCGATTGAAGAATGTTGTACATATAGACCGAACGGGCTAAATAGTACTGCTCTAATCAATGTGATGTATGTCTGAATGTACATTGAGATATTATTCGACATAATAAAAGTCCAAGGACCATGGAGCACCACTATTGACACCTAAAATGCACGATCTAATTGAAAATATGCATAAAAACACAACTAACTAACGGTTCATTGAGCTTTTCTAAGGCTATATCCCTAGTCTTTCCTGATATTTGATCCAAGTAACATGCTGGCTAACGAAAATGAATAAGGTAACATGTATATCTAAATAGTAGTTTGCACTACATAAAATGTCCACAATTACATTTTATATAAAACTGTCTAAAAACCTCATATGTATAGGTCCACAAATAATACAATTTTATGATAATGAAATAAAATTAGAAATTTAAAAATATCTACATTATTTACGTATTATATGCAATATAGTCATTATTATAGAGATAGCAACTTTTTGAAACATCTTCATCATCATGAATGAAATTGAACAAAGAAATTTTATAATAATCAACGAAATTTGATGATAATGAATTACATTAGAAATAAAAAGATCACTAATGTTTGTGTACAACATACAAGTATAATCATTAATATCATAAAGATTACAACCTTATAATAATGATAATTAACATCATAATATACACAAAGGGCAAAACGTGATTAATAACAGCCAACAAGGATCTCCATGACCATTTACCAAAAGTCTCCACCATCTTGGAGTAATAAACTAGTAATATTATTAATTAAAACCCAACTGGGCTTCTTCAAATGCAAGAAAAGTTACTCATAATCCATTTTAAGGGACAGTATTAATTATTACCAATGATTCATGCACTTATAGTGCTTGTAACAAATCCAGAGTGTGGTGGTTAATCATATCGATGTTTTGCAGTTAATTAAAGGGTTTGGTTAACTATGTTGTTAAGTCATCAGATTAAGATTAGCCTAATAGCTAATTAATTAGTTAAATAGTGTACTAGACTAATCATGAACTTTCCCAAGACTTCAACTTTAAGCATTATGTGGCATTATTATTAGTAGTAGCTTATATATATTAAAAAAAAGACAATCATCACCCTAACTAACTTATAGCAAGACGTTTCTCTTACCATAGAAAAGCCAAAAACTCCAAAAGTTTTTCCCTCCAAATGTAATCAAAGGTTGGCTCTCTGTCTTGGCCTTGCTAACGGATTTAACAAGAAACCATTTGAAAGTGTGGGGCTAACAACCTGGCCCTTATGCCCACTTTTTCATCTTTGGACTTCATCAACAATAGCTGCTAAATTTGGAAATGACACAAGCATAATTAAGCATAGTACTACTAGATGATCATTAATGAGTTGATCTGTTACGAAAAATAATGCAATAGAAATAAAGAACAAGAACATACACGGATTTATGTGGAAACTTAAGACTAGAAAAAATCATGGGTAGAAGAGAATAAAATTACTAAACTTGAAAAAATTACAAGGTAGCAGCGATTAGGGAGGCTAAAAGTGGATAATACCAAATCTTAACATAATACATCATATATGTAGGCATAAACAAAACCCTATTATGTAATATAGCCTAATAGGTCCCAAAAAATAAACTCAACAGCCCTATCGGCCCGATCCTTCCTCTACCACATAGGCAGAGGAGAAGAAAATCATTAAGCTCGAAAAGATTACAGGCCAGCAGCGATTAGAGAGGTTAAAAGTTGATACTACCAAACTTTAACGTAATACATCATATATGTAGGCCTAAACAAAACCCTATTATATGATATAGCCTAATAGACCTAAAAAATAAACTCAACGGCCCTGTCGGCCCGATCATTTTGCTACCACCACAGATCTCATAAAAAATCTTATATTTGTTCTTTCACCTACAATTGTCACGCCCCGAGCTTTTCCGGTCGAGCCAAACTAAATTCAGGCCACTATACTCTAACAAACAATCGATCACTATTGTTATGCTCTTGATTGTCCTTTTTTTTTTTTTCCTCTAATATCCTTAAAAACCGTTTATAATAGGTCATAATGTGCGAATGCTTAATCATGTGCATATTAAGCGAGTGAATTTGGCAAACCGACCAATTAAACAAAAACACAACGGCAAAGTGAAGTTGTACAATAGTTAAAACTGGGAGGACAGCTAAAGAAATTCAAATTAAGCAACAAATTCAGACTGTAAGAGTGAAAATGAACCCATCTTTTATGTAAGATTAATTGGATGGAGCATCAATATTATCGATCGAAAGATAAAAACTTAGAGCAAAGTAGTACCAAACGTTGTTGCATCATAATGCCTTTTTATCGAATCATAATTTTAGTTTATATTTCCATCTTTTTAAATTTTGTGATCTAATCCCATAATTTGGAAATGACAGAGACATTATTATTCAATGTACTACATGATTAACGAGCCAATTGATCACTATAATTATGCTTCTTATCTAAAGTCCTTAGTCACAATGAGTTATTACATCATAATGCACGGACGCTTAGTTATGGGCATATTTAGTGAACTTGACTAACGGGCCAATTAAGCAAAACAAAAACCATTAATGGGATAATGCAGCGAATAAAAATGGAGCGATAAGAGTGAAATTGAATCTATCTTTTGAGTAGAATTTAGTTAGACCCATAAAAATCTAAAACAAAACCTTAAAGCATGATATCATAATTTCAGTTTTTCTTCTTTTTTTTTTTCCAATTCCTCTGTCTAATTCGATAATTTTAAAGTTGTATTAGTGTTAAATAACTTAAAGGGATATTGTTGATGTGAAGCAGAGGCAGAAGATTGGGCTTAAGAGAGAGAGAGAGAGAGAGTGTTAAAAAGCAAGAGGATATTTGAAGGAACTTGGTAGGGATTTGATAATAATATCAATGAGAGGGAGGTTTAATCAGAAAGTTTGGTGCCAGAGAAAGAGTGCATGCAAAATGCTTTAGCACACATTGTTGGTGCTGATGGAGCAACTGAAATTACAATGCCATTCAAGACAAGTACCAATCTCCAAACTTCAACACTTATAGTTCTACTACTGGCTAAAGCTAGTTCCCACTCCTATATATTCTCCTTTGCCTCATTTCTGTCAACACACATCTAGTTCTGATCTAAACAATAACCAAGCAATTTACTTGCGTTTTGTGAATTCAAAAACATATGGAGAAGTCACACTCCAAGTCCACTCTCAAGGTCCTTTTTTTTTTTTTTGATCCTTGGTTCTTTTGTTTATGACCATTAATTACTTTGTTTTTTTAGTGAGATATATATGTCAGCATTAATATAATAATTTTATCTTTTTTTTTGGTTTTTTGGTTTTCTTTTGATGGTTGAGAAGTTTGTGAAGAGTGCTTCACAGTCTTCAGATTCATGGAGCTCCAGCGAGAGAGGAACGGTGAGATTATAGTTCATAAATATTGAAAACACTCATCTCAATCAAGACAACTGTTTTGGTGGAGCTTTATTATTTACTCTCCTGCTAGTTTATTAGATCTATCTACTTAAGTATTTTCCCAGTTAGAATAAATATCATGAGAACATTTTCACAAAGTTCTATATATATATATTTATATATCTATATATCCTATATATATATATATCATATGGATATATAGATATATAAATATATACACACACATTTTAACTTACACATTTTAAATTTGGTATATTTTCTTTTCAAGACAAGCGAAAGTAGCCTAGTTGATTGTAAATCTTTTCACCCAAACAAAGTTACGAGTTTGAGATACCTTTAGTCTCACTTAAAAGTGATGGTATTTCTCTTTTCCTGTCAAAAAAATAAAAAAAGAGCCGAGGGAACGTCGTTTTCTATACATGTTTCTTTTATCCTTTTACATTTGATGTTGCTAACGTGGAGTGAGATTATTGAATCGAAATCTATACACTTGTGCGTTGGCAATAATTATGTCCACGTACATTCAATGTTTGAATTATGATCAACATTTTCCCCCTACAATCATACAAGAAACTAGTTGTGGGTGATCATATTCTCTTTTTCTCTTTGCGTGCATGCTTTGAAGTCTCCCTTTTATCATAATGTTTTCGTGGCCTTTTTCAGACAAAAGATGAAATATACAAAGAACGAAATTATGACAAAACTAATAAGGTACATACACATGTTATTTTGAAGAATTTATAACCTCTCATGAGTCAAAAATGAATAAAAACACTGTCAGTATTAAACACCATCATTAACAAAAGATGGGTCTTATTTGTATGTCCCGTACTTAGGACCCATCTTGTATAAATAGATGGTGTTTAGTACCATTGGTGCTTTACGACAATACTCTTTATAATCAATTTTCTTCATTTTTCTCTCTCTCCATTAATATATATATGTGTGTATATATATATATATATGTATACACACACATATTGGTCCAACTACTATAGACTTCTCAAAGGCCTACAGCAAAAGAAAACACAAAGCCACAGGAAATCAAACTGCATACCCAACAAAGAGCCATCAAACGGGCAATCTTCAACTATGAGGTAAATGAGCTTATTAGTAAAATCTTTTTAATAGAATTAATTTTTCAGTTTTACAAAATAATATGGACAATTTAGTGCGTTAAAGAAAGATGTAATTATTTCCCAAGATATCTATATATGATGACGTAGTGGGTATATACAGGTTGCTACAAAGCTGTATCTCATAGAGCAACAGAAAAAACAAGAAGAGAGGTTGCAGAAGGTTTGTAATGTATAATTATTAGTATAAATGGAAGCCCTTTGTTCTGTAAATTGGTGTATAAATTTTAATTTTTAGTGACCAAATTTTTCACTGATGATATTGATTTTCATTATTTTTTAAAAAATACCTTAATTTCATGGTTGAAAATGTGATTCAGTCCTTTCGTTGGTAATTAATATTATACATTTATTATTTGATGGAGCAGTTGATAGAAGAGGAAGAGATCCGGTTGATGAGAAAGGAGATGATTCCTAGAGCTCAGCTAATGCCTTTCTTTGACAAGCCTTTCTTTCCACAGAGGTATTTAGTATTTAATAATTTGGACGTTCAAACTAATCATTAAAAAGGAAAATCATCATATTAAAGCCATTTTAATTGTTTATTTGTATATGTATATATATATATATGTACGTGCGTGTTTGTGCAGATCAAACAGGCCATTGACAGTTCCTAGAGAGCCAAGTTTCAGAATGATGAGCAGCAAGTGCTCCAGCTGCATTATTCCCAGCAGCCAACTCTACAGCTTCCATCAGAGCCGTCACGCTCTCAAGGCCATCTACAAGTGAAATACATGCATTTTTGGCTGCTAAAAACCAAAACTTCTATATGAAATCAACTAGTCTTGATGTTTTCTTTAAATCTGTACAATGTTTCCATATAATTTTCCACTTCTTATGTTAACCACGTGCATATAAACGATCTGAGTGATATACAGAGTTTTTTTTTTTTTTTTTTTTTTTTAATGGCTGTCATGTATATGTAGTTAAATCCAGCTTTCTTGAGGAAAAGGTAGTAGAGAGTGAGTGACCTTTTTCGGCCTTTGTGATCATGGAGTCAGTCCTTTTTGAGGGGAATTGGCTAGTGACCTTTCTGGGGCCCTTTGTACGTCAAAAATAAAGTGTCATGTTGTACTTTGGTTAATAGCATTTAAGAATTAATGGAAGAGAAATTGAAAAGAGACGTCCCAAAATTTTCCACATTATTTTTGCTTTTTTGCTCTTTGCCTTTTTTTTTTTCCCTTCCATATTTCGTCTGTATTATTATGTCCTTGTCTTACTATTGTGACATTATTCATTAAATATTTAAATTGTAACGATTCTTAGCATTCAAGATTGAAAGGAAAGAAAAAGGGAATTATGTTAAGTCAAATGTGTATTTGTAACTCAAGAAAATGAATGTACACCAATAACCCCGAATGATCATTTCATTCAAGAGGAAATAAAAAATCATGCACCAAAATGAACATATATATTTCTTTAAAAAAGTTCTAAGGTGGAAAGTAAAAATATACAATATCGTATGAACTCTCTTTTCAACTTTTAGATTTGTGTCATAAATTAATTGTTCTGTATTTTTTTATTTTGATATATTTTTTATAATATCTGACATTTAAAAACAAGCATTACCGATATGATGTCTTACCATAAAAAGTCTTCTTAAAAAACGAACATGCATATTCGAATAACCTAAAGTTGATATGAGAGTGGAAAAGTCTCTTTAGGAAGTATGTTTAGCTTTTTGATCTATCCAAATTCCTTTACAACTAGGAGTGTATAAGCATCTACAATGTCATATCATATTCGTCATCATTTTTCGTAGGAGAACTTGTGGTAACGTTGCTGATCATTTACATTGTCACTAAAGTTTCTCTTTGAGCATATGAAGTGAGGATATACAGATTGGGGATGGATCTTACAGTTCATCATATTTAGGGGCGGAACATACTACAAAGAATCATTAGCCATCCCATTTATATTTTTCTTTTAATTTCATATTTGAAATATTTGTATATTTGTGTCATCTCATAATAATTTAATCCATTTGTCATTTACAAGTTAAAATAAACAGTAATAGTCCTGCCCTTAATTTATTTTTCTTGCTCCATTCTTTTCTATAGAAAAATACTTGAGAAACTATCGACATTAAATACCACAATTAATAAAAAGGTGGGTTTCATTTATAGAATCTATAGTGTGGGACTCATTTTTTATTAATATGTGATGTTTATCATCACCAATATCCTATAATGTTATTCTAGATCATAAAGTCGAGTTAGAAACAAATGTATCACTAATAAACGTGCCTAAGAAGCATTAGTAGTAGTGGTATGACAATAAGAGGATAACCTATTAGGCCTTTATCTTTTATCCTCTATAGATTAATTCCCTTCATCCATAATGAGGCTGTAATTATGCCTTTCAATGGACTTGCTGAGCATGGTTTGGGCCGTTATAAGACAAAAGCATAAGGTAGGTTCCTTTACCATTCAATTTGTGATCTTAATAGGTTTGTCTTAAGGAATTGGGTGGAGAAGTGAGAACACCACCGATTCTTCTTTTAGGGCGTGTTTACTAGTCAAGAATTTGAAGAATAGGGAATAAATTACAAGAGAAAAGGAATTAAGTTCCACAAATTAAATTCCAGAATTGCATTTAAGTGTTTACTATATATGGGGAATTGAATTCCTGTTATTTTGTTTACTTTGGTAAAGAATGAGGAGAAATAAGTATGATTACAAAATTATTCTTAGGTGAAGTAAACAACTAACTTAAAGTAAGGGTACATTTGGAAACTAAGGGGCCTTTTGGTATTATTTTTAAAATAGGTGAAAATGTTTTTGTTTTAAAAAATAAATTTTTTTTGAAAATTGTGCTGTGAGTGTTTTTAAAATTTTTACCTCAAAAAACGTATGAAAACATTTTAAAAAATTATGAGAACAAAAACAAACGGGACCTAAATTTGTTGATTATTATTTTTAAGAGAAGGAATTAAATTTCATAGATAGAAGGTTGGAGATAAATTCTCCTATATTAAAGAAATTAATTCTTTATTTATAGATAAAACCTCCCTCATTTAATTCTTAAATATAAAAGTAAACACTAGAATTTAATATAAGAAACTCAAACCCCTTTCCCGAATTACAATATCTGGCAAGTAAACACACCCTTTAATTAGCAAAAAAATGTATGGAAAATGAAGGAAAAAATGAATTTGTCTTGCTCTCTCCTTTCGTTTCAATATTCGCGAAACGCGGTTGATTGCATCCTATTGTCATAACCAAACAAGCGTTGTCCTGTCATCTCAGCATAAAATAAAGAAAAAAAGAACCTCCATTATTTAAAAATAAAATAAAATAAAATAAAAATCGAAGAAGGAAAAGGGTTCTCTTTTCTTCTCTTCTCTTCTCACAGCCGACCAAGCAAGCGGACGACGGCGAAGACGACGGCCTGAGCTGAGCCACCCAGCCCTAACCAACCCGAATTCCATCTCTCTTCCTTCTCATTTCTCATCCGTAAAATCTTCTCTCTTCTCTCTTCTCTGCTTTTTCTAATTTTTTTGTTTTTTTTCTTTCTAGGGTTTTCGATCATTTCTTCTTCTTTTCTTCCCTCATTTTTAACCCTAATTCTTCTTCGTTCTTCTTTAATTGATTCAATATTTGCCTTGAATTTCATTTTTTTAACTCTATTTGTTGCTACTTTTTTTTTCCACGAGTTTTTCTTTTTGGATTCATTTTGCTGTTTTTTATTACATTTAGGACTTAAGCTTATTTGTTAGGAAACTAAATGCTGTTAATTTAGCATCTTTGACAAATTTTCATGCTTTTAAGAGTATTTTTTGATCTTGGGGTTTTATTTTCTTCTGTTTGTTGTATTGCTAGTGATTCCTAACTTCTAGGTTTTATTTTATCAGTAGCTAAATGCTGTTAAATTTAGCTTCTTTTACCTATTTTTCATGGTTTAAGAGTATTTCTTTTATTGGGCATTGATTATATTTTTGAATTGTTAGAAATTCCTAAACTTCCATTTCTTTTCTTTTTTGTGTTCTAGGAAGGTGTTTTGATTTGTTGAGGCTCCTGTTATTCTTTAATCGCGTTTTTGCGTTGCTAATAATTGCTCAACAATTGTTACAAGAATTTGATGAGATAATATGGAGATACAGACTAGTGGGAAACCGATTGACTCGTTGTTAGAGAAGGTGCTTTGTATGAACATTCTGTCTTCTGATTATTTCAAAGAGCTTTACCGCTTGAAGACGTACCATGAGGTGATTGACGAAATCTACAATCAAGTCGACCACATGGAGCCATGGATGACGGGGAACTGCCGCGGTCCCTCGACTGCATTTTGCCTTCTCTACAAGTTTTTCACTATGAAGCTAACTGTCAAGCAAATGCACGGGCTTTTAAAGCACCCTGATTCTCCGTATATTAGAGCGGTATGTAAAGCTTTCTGAAACGCACTTTTCAATTCCTTGCAACTATTTATTAAGTTATGAAATGATGCAGGATTCGTTATTGCTATGTAGTGTACTTATTTTTTCCTGTGGTTTTTTCTGCCTGCATATCTTTTATGGTTTACTTTTAATGATTTTTTGCTGGGAAGTATATGTGCTTTTGACACCCGAAGTATCTGTGTTGCTATTTCAGCATCGTAGAGGTTATAATGCATAAATTACCGCAAGGAAACATGGATTACCTGGAAGTCTAGAACATAGGAAAGCCGAAATGTAGCAATAATCCAGATGACTTGTGGGGAGAAAATTATTGTAGAGTGCTACTTGCTAACTTAGAAGCTGAACTAGAATAAGACAATAATAACTTGAAAACGAAATGTGAGGATTGTTATAATATAGATCTTAAACCTAAGTGTAAAATCCTCTGCTCAATAAGTTTGTCATAAAAAAATGGAGTTTTCTGGCATTACGAATAGAACTGGTTCCAAACTCCTTTTTGCTGTACTGAGAGCATATTGTTCATGGAACACGTTTTAGGCCCTCATAGTTTTTATTTTTTTCTAAAGTCGTTTTAATAAATCTTATTTTATCATCTCTCCTAATCCAAATTATACCTTTTCCTGTCGTAGCTGGTATGCAACCTTTGAATAGAAGTATTTGTTTTGTATGTAGAAATATCACAACACAAGGACCCCTTTGATATCGAGCACTTGTTGGTTGTTGCATCTGTCAACTCATCCAACTCTGTTTCTTAATACCACCACAAACACCTTTGTAGCTATAAATAAGATGTTGCATCATAGAGGCAATGGTGATCTTCAAGAAAATCTTTCCCTGTATCTTTTTTGTGATTGGTTTTGAAAATCCAATCTTAATGCAGGATAATTCCAACCTGATTAAAATAAAGCCCCATTTGTGTTCGCTTTCCTCATCACCCTCTATTCCTTGAAGCCTATAGAAGATCTCTCTCTTCCAATTTTCCCTCTTCCTTATCTCTAATAAGCCCATGAAGGGAGATTGCAACAACTTGCATTAACACCTTTGCCGGGAGTCAAACCATTATTCATGTGATCTTGGATTTTTTATCATTAGAATTCGTGATTGAAGTGCTGAAGTACTACTTAGTATTTACAAGTTAGACAAACTGCAATTTTTCATACTTCTTCTGCTGTCTTATTTGCTGCCACTTTCCAGGAAGCCTATTTCTTTCATTTCTTTTCCTTTTACTATGGATATAGCTTTATTGAAATCATCTCCTGATCTAGAATTGAAGTGCTTGGTTAGTTATCCTACGAATCGGAGAACTTGTGAGTTTAGTTAATTTTTAACTTCTGATTTCCATGCCCTTTTATGGAGAGGTCATGAGCATGACATTGCACTTACTTTGCTTAGCAGATTTTTACAAAGAAAGCTTGGACTGTCCTTGTTTCTTTGAGTTACTGAGACATTTTCAGTCTCACATAATACGCCACTTACATGCTTGGCAGATATCTACAAAACTGAGGTTTGATGTGTCCTTGTTGTTTTTAGTTTTTGAGACTTGGCTTTTTGTTGCTGCTGTTGTTGGTGTGAACCACCCCCCCACCCCCCACCCCCCAACACCAACTCTTTCTTTCTCTCTCTCTCTTTTTTTTCGTTTTTATATATTTTTCTTTCATTTTTTCTTTTCCTACATGGTTGGATGAACTGCCTATCTACGGCCATCTATTTCACTGCTTTGGTGTCTGCGTGTTTGTGTGGTTTTATTTTTTTATTTTTATTTTTTTCTGGTTGCATATTACGTGAAGACTAGAACCACTTCTTACTGTTGTATGCTATACCCCACCCAACTCAATTTTTTCCATCGAAACTTGAAATTCTGTTATCATATGTGCCGTGAGTGAGCCATGTATTTGTATCTATTGATTGCATTTGTCGCATGTAGACCATTTTGCATTAATCATCTAATATATTCTTTGCAGATTGGATTCCTCTATTTGAGATATGCTGCAGATCCAAAGACGTTGTGGACTTGGTTTGAGTCATATGTCAAAGATGAAGAAGTAGGTATTGAAGCTGGAAGACATTTTAGCTACTGTTTCTTTTTCTTACAGAGTTCATTTTTTCCTCTTTTTTATTTAAAAAAAAATGATAGGAGTTTCTTAAGTTATCAATGATTCTTGTTTAAATCCTATTTCTGACGTGTTTAAGTAATTACATGCTCATCTTCTGTCTTTTGGTTTTTCCGTATTCTCAAGACTAATCCTTGAGAAGGTAGATCACGTCCTTTTAAAGATTTTTCTTCATGAAGTCATACAAATAAAACAACTTTCATATACAGAGATAACAAGCTCCTATTTGATGGCATGGAAGTTTCAACTTATCTGAAGATTTCAATTAGTTTTTTAATCTAGAGATTCCACAATATAATGAAAAGATTAAAGGACTGAAGAAGAGAAACTTACTTCCAGCTTTGCTCAAACCTAAACTGCCCTTACTTGAGATGTGCTTAAAATACAGTTGCACTTTAGTTTAATTTTGTTACTGCTATTATCTGAACATTATTTGCTTGTGAAAAAATGTGGGATCTCCATGTTATCATGTGTATTTAACATTAATGTACTTCCATTAGCATATTGGATCCTTTCCAAAAATAAATAGGTGACTGGACAGACCCATTTCTGTGTGTTCACGATATCAATATATGTAGAACTACATATATACATACATATGTGCATGCACGCTCATTTTCAGGAATTTTATTAATGTCTAGGATTAATGATATTGATTTTCAGGAATTCTCTCCTGGATCTAGCGGACGAATGAGCACAATGGGTGTATACGTTCGTGATCTGCTTCTTGGACAGGTTAGTTGAGGTTTCAAATTTTACATGTTATGATACCTGCCTTAGGCTTTGTTTGTAGGAAGGATTTTGAGTTGGGGGCATGGGGTGTAAGTAGTCAACGGAGAAAGGGGTAGAAATTGACGCAATGCTTGTTCCATAGGAGGACAAATGAAAGGGGAGTGGACGGATAACTGATTGGGATGGAAAAATATGGGATTCATAACTTTTGTGATGAGAATATGGCTCTCATTGAATCTCTCTCTCTCTCTCTCTCTCTCTCTCTAAATCTTAAATCTCTCTTCTATATCAATTTCTATCTGTGTTTTTTTTGGTTCTCTTTGCATGGTAGAGAACTTAGTCTCTACATTAGTTTCTATTGTAGCCTTTGCATTAGTTTCTATAGTTTAATCTATATCAATAATTTTTTTTTAACTAACTTCATAAGTTTTAGCCGAGGAGAAAAAAATGCGATATAGGGTGATCCTCGTTTGATGCAAAACCACTGTGGTGCCTCTAAGGCAAGTAAAAAGAATTATATAAAACACTTGGTTAGTGACATTAGCAGAGACCTTCCCTTGTCATGGCTCTTCTTTTTCTTTCTTCTGGGGTCTGTTGATGAACTTTTTTTTTTAGTTCTCCATGCGTCGTTGTGTCCTCTGTCTGTCTGTCTGTCTCTCTTTTTATTTATTTTTTATTTTTTTAAATTCTTTTTTAGTTATCCATGCGTCGGTGTGTCCTCTCTCTCTCTCTCCCTATCTTTATTTTATTCTTTTTTTTTTAAATATTCGTTAGAGTTTTGCTTTGAAGTATATATGCTTTTAGTTACTTTACAACTTTTTTGCAATCCTTGGTGTCAAGGAATTTACACAATGTTGTTGCTGCTGCAGTACTATTTTGATACTCTCTTTCCGAGAATTCCTGTTCCTGTAATGCGCCAGATTGTGGCTAATCTTGAGAAGATGAAGCTTCCTTCGAAGCATTCTGGTGTGACAGGGGATTCGACCCGACATGGATCTGATGATACCGCCCGCCGTCCCCCATCAGTAAAAGCTGCGCTTTCTGTGTCTTTTGGTCAACGTGCTCCTCACCGCGCATCAACAAGAGATTCCTCACCTGTCCGTCCGTAATCTACCACCACCGCCACCATCTTATGACAGGTCCAGCAGTGATGATCTACGGAGCCGTCGCAGCCAGAGCCATGAATATTCCGACAGGGAATATCCAGACCGGGATAGAGACAGGGATAAGGAAAGGGATAGGGATAGGGACAGGGACAGGGATCGTGAAAGGGACAGTGACAGGGATCGTGAAAGGGACAGGGACAGGGACAGGAACAGGGACCGAGAAAGGTACAGGGAAAGGGAGTGGGACAGAGACAGGGACAGGGACAGGGGCAGAGACTACAGGGACAGGGACAGAGACAGAGCCAGGGACAGAGATCGTGAGCGGGATAGAGAATCAAGTTATGACTATGATCGTAGGTCTAGATATGCGGAGAGAGAAGGCCGAAGGGACTCTGATAAAAGCAGTCGTGACGGTATCAGGGATTATCGTAACCGGAGCCGGAGCCGAAGCCGGAGCAGGAGTCAAAGCTTGCAAGCTGGGATTGCGCCTAATTTGAGCCCACAAAGGGATGCTAACAGGGAAAAGACTTCAGCATCAAGCAACCTAGCAAAGATTAGGGACTTGTACGGTGATTTAGGTACTCAAAAAGGCAATGGTGATGCGGACAGGGCTCCGAGGAGCAGTGGTGGTGATGTGGTTATTAGACTTGGTGGTTCTAGTTGGAAATAGTTCGGAAGAATTACTCAAGAGGGATTTCTTTTATCAGACGCGATGATCAGAATTTTTCATTTGGATCAAGAAAGCAACAGAAATCTTTCTTGATTGTAGTTGGCTCTCATATTCTCTATTGAAAAAGCAAAAAAAAAAAAAAAAAAAAAAAGAAAGAAAGAAAGAAAGACATTAGAGATGGATATGAATGGATGAGATCCGTACCAACATATGTATGGGCTGCATGTATACTGAGATTTTTTTTTTTTAATTGTTAACATTTTCATTTAGTTACCTCTTATGGTTGTACTACGCATCATAGATGCTTGTAATGGTGTTGCTGATTATTACATTTTGACCAAACACTGATAAGCTTCGGATCTGGATATTTGATTAGAGATGCCTACTTTGCGGAGCACCTATCCAGCAGGTGGCAAAATTTGGAAGGAATTTTTAAGATTTCTCTTATATGGTTCAAGGTTTTTTGAAACGGATGATTATTAAGGGAATATTACTTCAAGAAAATTGATATTCAAATAAACCACTACAAAAAATTTAATCTGTTTAGAATATAAAAGATAGCATTGGTGAAGAATTATCATAATATTAACATGCTGTATCCATATTTATGCAACAGATTCTTTGTGCTAATTTATGAACACTTTTTTATGTCAACTAGTTTGATTGTGTGGCTTAAGTTTAAAACTCTAATATTAGCCATATAGAAAACAAAATGAGGTCTTTTTGGCTACAATTTTCAAAATTTTTCAGTACTTAAATTTTAAAAATGATGTGCAATGTAACACCCTAAAAGTACCCTTTTTGTTGTCGATGAGGTGGCAGTTTAATCATGCTGGTGGACCCAACTAAAATAAGCCTCTTTGTGTCATTCTCCATGAATGGTGTTATTTTGAGGAATGATCTACTGTGGGTGCATTAAAATGAAAGGCCAGGTTGTTGATTGGGACCTTAAGAGGAGTGTTGACTATGACAGTGAGATTTAAATTAGACGGTAGATATTGTATTGGTAGATATTATGATATGATTCCTTGAATAGCATCATTACATCCACTTCATAAGCGTTGCTTGATTTGAATAGTATTGTTGAGGTTAATGAACCCACCTCCTCGAATTTTTATTTTTTAATTTTTATAAAAGGTACAACAAGGTTTACCTTTATGCTTAGCTTTGCCCAAATTCAACAATAATTGCCATGTTGCTAACCTAAAAGTATTACAAGCACTGATAATTTAGTCCAAGTCCAGTTGCAATCCTTTAACAAAAAATAAAAATAAAAAAGGCCCAGTTGTAAAAATAATTCAATCTAGATGGCCACTCAGTAATAATACTAATCAAGTTGTAGTGAAATCCATACAGAAATTAATTAAACAAGTGGCCATTCAAGATGCCAATAGCAATTTGCCAGAGTTCTACATGTGCAAGTTTTGCTTTAAATGTATTTGGTTGTAGACTTGTCCCCCTCTTCTTTTATTATTATTATTATTAAATGATAAAGATAAGCGCTCATAAATGCTTGGTGCTACACAAATTGGTGATGATTTTCAAAAATAATAAAAATATGGTCTTAACAACACAAAAAAGCTCTACCTCACAAATATCTTTTTTTTTATTGCCCCATTAAAACATTCCTATCATTGATCAAGAATGAAGTGATGCCCAAAATTTGATTTCTTTTACCAAAACATCTCATCACCAAGGAATAAAGCGTCTCCTTCCATTCCCTTCCATAATGTCTGTCCCTTATCTTCCGATAAATTATTTCCACATAGACATATCTAGTGTGAGACTGTTATAATGTGTAGAATATTATGTATGACTTCCAAGTTAAGTATGCATCAGCTAGTGCATTCGAGAAACTTCATCTTCTATGGAATCCAAAGTCAAGAGTACAGTTGCATAAATAGCATTCCAAAGCCGCAGCGCCCACAAGTCATCTTGAACACAACAAGCACAAGTACTTCGCATTTGAGGCCTAACAAACACAACAAACACATAGAAAGAGAGAAAAATCAAGCGAGATAATGGGAAAGGCACGCACCGTAGGCATAGGAATGGACTACTCGGTAACCAGCAAAGCAGCCCTCCGATGGGCGGTCGATAATCTGATCGACAGCGAAGATCTCATCGTGCTAATCCACGTTGAGCCCACCAAAGCCGATCATACTAGAAAGGAGCTCTTCGAAAATACTGGATCACGTTAGTCTCTTTCATTAGTCCTGTTAAATTTATTACAAACTTTTGTTTTAATTTTTATGACGATTTTGATGTGATCTAATAATAAGAATATACAACAATTTCATTAAAGTATATCACAAATTTCTCTTTCCTAGATAAAAGCTTCAATGGATTCATATAGTAAAATATTTTGTCCCCTCGTGTTTTAGCTCTAATTCCTCTTGAAGAATTTAGAGAGATTAACTTCTCAAAGCAGTACGGACTTAGTAATGATCCGGAGGTGATTGATATACTTGATACGGTTTCAAGGACAAAAGGAGCAAAGGTGATGGCTAAGGTCTACTGGGGAGACCCAAGAGAGAAATTGTTGGATGCTGTGGAACAACTCAAGCTTGATTCTCTTGTTCTTGGGAGTAGGGGTTTAGGCCTCATAAAAAGGTAATCACTAACTAATTTCTAATTTCAACTATATATTTCTTTTAACAATAACATGGATTTTTATTTGAAGTTTATATCAGTTACATGATATGGTCCTAGAAAATTCAGTTACGTTATATAATAATTAGTAACATAGACTCAATAGATGTTATCCTATAGTTTTCCTTTTTAGATTTCATTTCTTGCAAAAGGGTTTTGTTGTATTCGGTCAAATATGCAGATCTAGCTTACGTATACTTGGTTCCCCCCACTAAGACAAAATAAATGAACATTATAGAATGTTTTGAGATGAGAATTAAGCAACAGAGACAGCTTAGCATAGGACTTCGAACTCAAAAAATAAATTCAAATACTGTAACATATGAAAACTTTACACTGTAGCATATTTTTGTTTTATATTATAGCGTGTGAGAGTTTTTACATTGTGGATGGTCTAGACTCGTAAGTTTGAACTCATTTGCCTATATTACAAATTAAGGGATGATCTCCCAAATACCATATCCCAAGCCAAGTCCTAACGCTCACAGGCACCGGGATGCCGCATCATATACAAAAATAATTTGGGACTCTTTTGGAGCTGGATCTCACATGAGATGATGATGGGTCTCGAATTAGCCTACCATCTTTCTATCATACGAGCTCTAGTTCTCGGAGGACCTATTTGTTTCGATACTTGAATCACGGTTCAAACATTTTGCTACAGTATTTTCTCTCATAAAAATTTAAATCTTTATTCAAATACTCTATTCAAATACTTGAACCAAACGGGCCTGGAGTCTTATAGCAATGCTCTACCACAAACACATGTTATGTGCCATATAATGTCCTTTATTTGGCTGAGGACCCAAAACTCCAACTATTTACTTCACATTATTGTCCCTCCAGAGTATTATGACGACTTCTTTTATCATTAGTATTCATTACACCTAAGTTCGTTTATTTATTATTTATTTATGTATATCTTCTTAACCACCGGTGGGGCTAATAGCAAGTGCAATGTATCCAGACATAAATTTGGTCATTGTGCTTTTCAAAGGGGAATCTGTTTTTGTCCCAAAAAAAAAAAAAAAAAAGATTTTTCCTCATCTCAACCTTTAGATTTTGTAGCAGTCAAATTTGTCTATCTACACTTTCCATATCGTATAAAGATTTACATAATGAAACATAGACTACATAGTTCCTCTGCAGATGATTTTTGACCTCATTTATTAACACCTTTAAAAACTAATTATAGAAATTAAAATAAATCTAAAATCAACATTGAATTTTTTTTTTCTTTTTTCATTCT
Source organism: Artocarpus heterophyllus (assembly GCA_025403435.1). Lineage (NCBI taxonomy): Eukaryota > Viridiplantae > Streptophyta > Magnoliopsida > Rosales > Moraceae > Artocarpus > Artocarpus heterophyllus. The sequence goes on along the minus strand of CM046348.1, from coordinate 5,603,391 downwards.
AAAGTCGGCAATAATTTATTTAATAAACTAAGCATCACGTGCAGGGTATTGCTTGGAAGTGTAAGCAACTATGTGGTGACACATGCTTCTTGTCCGGTCACTGTGGTGAAGGGATCAACATTATCCTCCAAATCCTAAAACCTAATTTTCTCACTAGTCTAGTTCACGTGCGCATAAAAGAAAAGGGTTATAGGGATGATTTGTGAAATGTGAGATTTGTTTTCCTAATTTTCCTTAATTCATGTCTTTTTGTTTGTTAATTTGTGTTAAATTTGATGTAATAATTAAGCATATATACTACTCAAGCGAGAAGTCTGTGTGTTTTGATTGGATATTTCCGAATTGGATTTGTGTAATTGTGTTTTACTTTCGAATTTTTTCTTATTTCTTGAGATAAAGTAATTGTATGTTAATATAAAAGACAAATTATTCTATACAACAGAGCATGTATAATCGAGGGAGGGATTTCATGCAGCCAAAAAAGATTTTGATCAAGCTAAAATGCATATTGAGCTAAATTGTTTTGGTAATGAGAAACTCTATTGCTATCACGACCCGACTAACTCGCATAGTAATGGACTAATGGAGGATAATCTTTCAAATATTGGAGTTTGAGTCTTGCTCGTTCCAAACCTATCAGTTACAACTATGAATAATATAAAGCTCTCATATGCTACAGTAAAAAGCAAATAGTTGTTATAGTATAAAGCTCTTAAACTTAAAACATCAGTTATAACTGAAGGTCTAAACAGAGGCTAAATTATCAATCTAAGAAATGTGACTAAATGAACGAGGAAATCAAAAAGAGAGTTTGATATGTGATTTGGAGAACTTTTTTTTTTCTCTTCTTTTTGAGAGTGGAAATGTGATTTAGAGCATCAATTTAGACTTTGCATAGCTATCCACGTAAATCCAAAATTTGAGTAACTGTTTGGCTTTGATCAAAATTTTGAAGTCAAAAAGCGTTTGAAGATGTCATCAGCGTTAAGCACCACAAGCAGTAAAGAGTGGGCTCCATTTATAGGTCTCATGTTATGAGACTCATCTTTTATTAGTACATGGTATTCAGTACCATCGATGTTTATAGCATTATCCCAACCCTCACCCAAAAAAGAAAAAAAAGCGCAAGAGAAAAAAAGACTACATTTGGATGAGAATCAATTGGTGGCTTTGCCTAAAATAGGTAACTAATTTATAACATTGCTCCTTTGATTATAACCAACGCTTCATGAGTGATGCGTTCTCGTCACTGAGGTTTCTGTGACCTGAGTGACAAGATCTCCACGCTAAAAAAAAAGGCATATTTCTATCGATTGCCTTACCCCCTTTATCGGTATCCCGTTGGCTTACCCTGAAGGTCCGTCTTGTTATCTGTGTCTTGTTCTAATAGACTTCTCCTGTGCATCTTGCCTTGAAAAAAGAATTTTAAATGAGTACAGTGAAGAGATCAATATGTCAAGCCGAAAACACTTTTATGTAATACTCAATTTCAGTTGTTTTTTCTTATGATGTATCCAAGTCATTCTGCTTAACTACAATATTTAATATGTTCTATAAAAAAAACCCATTTTGTAGAGAACAAATCCAAATTAAGGCCAAAGTAAGACTCTTAAGAAGCACATAAACAGTTCAATTAACTTATAATCACACCAAACAAAGATACAATGTTAATGATCGTTCTCAGTTTAGAAGAGACGGACAAATAATTAATAGCAACTGAAAATTTTAATATAGTGGCCAAGATTTTCCAAGCAAAATAAGTAGAATCTTGCTATAATTAAATAACCATAATATTTATCATTAAGATCATAAGGCACTCTAACAAACACCGTTGGTCTTCTTCCTGTCCATGACAAACTTCCTCCAAATTGTGGTGATCTCCCTTTGGGTCTCCAACTGCAGTCTTCTTGACCACCTTGGTCCCGTTCTTCTCAATCTCCTTGTGATCGACGGAAACCGAAACGTTGGCGGTGAACTTGGAGGGGAGCGCGTCGAGCTCATGAAGGACTTTCTGAATGTCCATCACGAGGCGCTCGGCTAGGGTTCGGGAGAAGTCCTCGCGGATCACGACGCGCAGCACCGTGATGTGCTGCGCATCGGGGGGCATGGTGTAGGCAGGCACGATCCACCCGAAGCGACGCAGCATCTCCGAGACCTCGAACTCGTTGTGGCTGTGGTTGTCCTTGAGGGAGAAGGCAACCAACGGCACCCCATCGTCCTTTGAGACAATGTTGAAGCGACCTGTCTTCTCCAATCCTTCTTTAAGTACTATCATGTTTTCCCTACAATTTTCCATCACATTCCTGTATCCCTGCAGGGAAAAATTACACGTGCACAAAAGATGTAATTATATATACATATATATATATATATATATATATTTTTTTTTTTTTTTCTGGTACGTGAACTCCAAATAAGATTTCTATTTATAATTTTTTTTCCTTCAGTTTGAACATACCTCATGACCCAAGCGAATCAGTTGGTAGTATTGAGCAATAACTTGGCTAGAACCTGCAATTATCACCAAAGACGTGCACGTATTTATTGGGTTAACGAGACAAATGATTCAGTTATATTTGTTAAATCAAAATAAGATATTTAGGAAAAATGTTTCAGAAAAACCTAATTGAATTAAACTTTATCACACCCTAAAAAGTCTTACATTTATTACCATTTTGTTTAAACAAAATTACTTTGTTAGATAATTATACCCTCTTGATCAACAAGTATTTCATCAAAAAAATCATAAAACTTAATTAACATGAACCATAGAGCTGCATATATATTTTGAATTCAAAACATATTGTGTGACATGGATGTTGCATTTTCTATAAATAATTTTTTCTCGTGGCATAAATCAATTCAAGCTTAGAATTTTCGGCATTCTTGTAAAAGACCCTAGTTAAAATATGAATTTAATTTGTAAATATGATGTTTTAAAATAATATTATTAAAATAATCACTATGTAATTATATAGTATAAAATATAATATCATTAAAATAATTTTTATATAATTAAGGATGTTTTTACGATATTTTGGATATTAGGTTGAATTTAAATTTCATAACAATAATTTAGTCATGTATTGTAATTTTTTCTATTTATTAATAGTAGATCGTCATTGTAGTGTCAAATTAATGTATCAATATATTTTAAACTTTGTCATTTAAATATAAATTTTTTTGTAATGTAATATTATAATTAGTGTTTAATTTGACGCCAAATATATAATATGTCAATTTTAACATTTGAAAGTTAATTAATTAATAGTGCAGTCATATTGGAGTGACTTGGATACCCTATTCCTTTTTGTGTAGCCTTCTCAGTTTTCCAAATTAAGTTTGAACACTTCATTAAAAAATTTCCAACTCGTATTGATATGAATCTGGTAATTTGTAATGAGATGTTCAAAAATACTCGGAGAGACAATGAAGGGGATGGACAGTCTTTGTCAAAGTATAATAAGATTAGTTTACTCTTTATGATGTTTAATCCGTAATTTTTATTAAAAAAAAGGGAATAGTTTAACACGTAGAAAACATCTAGAGTACTACATATATACAGACCTTTAGAGAAGTTGAGAGTAAAAGTGGGTTGATCCGCTCCGAGGTAGTTGATGTGGAAGATAAGCTCTTCAGGCAAGTCTTCTTTGCTTCTCCAAATGACCCACCCGATTCCGGCGTAAACTAGGCCATACTTGTGGCCGCTAACGTTGATGCTCTTCACCAGCGGTAGCCGGAAGTCCCACTCGAGTTCCGGGTACAGAAATGGTGCAATGAACCCACCACTTGCTGCATCCACATGAATGGGAGTATCCCATCTGCCAGACAAGAAATTTGATTAATTATCATTTAATTACGATAAATCGTATTTGTTAGAATATAAAACTATTATTGAGTTTCCTCCTAATAACTCAAGTGTTTAAAAGAATCAGTAAATTAATATGGTATTAGGCTAAGTTTAGTTTATTATTTAATATTTATACGTTGGGTTTTGTAATCAATATTTAACCATACAACTGTCTATTGTCAATGTTATATGTAAGAGTGTTAGAATATAAAACTATTGTTAGCTTACATGTATTTTATACGACGGATATTGTACATGTAATTAAGACAGTATGCAATTATTTAACAAATATATGGCTATTTATACACATACCCAGTTTCTTTGTTCTTCTCAGTGAGGAGATCATTTAGGAGCTTAACATCTTCAAATTCTCCATTGAGAGTGGAGCCCAAAATAGCAGCAACACAGATAGTGTTCTCATCAACCATCTCCACTGCTTTCTCAGGGTCCATCACATAATATCCTTCCCTTAGCTTCACCTCCTTCAACTCCACCTCAAAGTACCTCGCAAATTTCTCCCAGCATACCTTCCATATTCCATCTCAATCGTCTCAATATAAAAACGTACATGTAATTCAACTGAAGCATGCACTTTGATTAATTTTTCGAATTTTAAGAAGCAATAATACATTCAATATCATCATATATATGTGCAGTTCTTAATATGTTACTATTGTTTTGTTGTTTCATCATCAGTAATTATTGATAAATGCTTCGGACACCAGTGATGCTAAGTACTATAATTTATAAAAGTTGGGTCCTATACGTGAGCCGTATATTATAAGACCCACTATATATTAATGTGTGATGTTTAGTGTTTAGAGTACTCTATAACGTTGTTGGAACCCTATTTAACTCAGTGGGGTTAAGTCTTAGATGTCTTATAAAAAAAGAAAAAACCCTTTCATTTTTATGGAGTTAAAATCCCACTACTTACAAAACAATGGGTCCTACTCTAATATATAGTATACTTTTTAAACTAGATCCTATTGTTTTGTTAATAACGGAGATATAACTCTAATAAGATTGATTAGGATTACTCTAAAAAACAGGTCCATCTGGCATGGCAAGACCCATTTTCTTGGCGGAGCAATATTTGTAAGAGAAATGATTTTGGGCTCCGCATTATACTAACTCCACATGCATGTATAGCATGTGGGTCTCACTGATGGGACTCAACTCCTCTCTATATGCGGAGGTGTTGCGGAGCCCCAAAACCAAAACCCATAGCACTGTCCTATTTGTAAGCCATAATTTTTAATAGAACGGTGCTATGGGGCTCTAGTTAGAGAGGAGCTGGGTCCTACTATATATGTATGCAGAGTTAGCCCGATACCGAGCCCAAAATCATTTCCCTTTTAATATCATTTGAGCTAATCTTTAGTAATTTTTTCATATAAATAAGCTAAAGCGTATGAAAACTGACTAATTAAGGGTGGCCAAGTGGCTATGAAAAATGAAGGCATATATGGTTGGATGTAGGGCCAAATATAATAACAAACAAAGGTGAATGCTGATGATCACATACCTGGACATTGGCTCCAGTAACAATGTTGGGTTTGTCATATGGCTTGCCTTCCGCCTTGCGTTTGTTTTGCCACCTCCTCTTGAAGGCCAAACCAGCCAACATTATGGCCTCCGAAGACCCGACCGTCCCAACGCCCACTGCAGCCTCCGACTCCCCAAGTGGCGCGTTGAACAAATGTGCTATCATGTTCACGCACCGATTCTGTCACCATCAATGCCAGAGTTAAAAAACTTTTTTCAGTACAGACACTATATAAAAAATACAAGAATTTCTTATCGACAGATAATTAAATAACTAAAATATTACAAAAAGAAAAAAATTATTAAAATTAGAATTTAAAATCTTAACTAGGATGCATGCCCCTACTCAACAAGTCCGCCCTAATTATCATTACATTACAAGAGAATCAGAATCAGAACTTAATTTAATATTCATAGTGACTTATCAAATTATATCTAAATATGCCCTTTCACTTTACCAAAAGGTTCTTTATCTTCATGTTTTAGTTTTACTTTACTTGCTCCTCATGTCCATGATATTGCTTTATCACTATTATACATCCCATACTTAATTATGGCTTTTGTGTGTGGGTCATGTGAGCGTGACAAAAAGACAATAAGAAAAGTCGCAAAGGCTGTTTATATGCATAATGCATGCAATTAAAATAATAGGGATTATTTGTTAGTTACGTTAAAATTATTACCACTGAAGTTAAACCTTTTTTCTTTGTAGCCAATGTATGTAGTAAGTGGAATCATCTATGGTAATGAACTTTTCCTGTCCATTTTCATTACCCAAAAAAAAAAAAAGTTCAACTTCTCTGTGTGTTTGTCTCTGTTTTATATATGTGCGCTTGAAATTTGAAAAATTCCCAAACCAAATTGCCAGTCATTTCCAAGGAAATGGCTAGTGATGATGTACACGATTCACATATATATATATATATATATAGTATCACCATATGTATATGTCACATCATGTTTAACTTTCATCAATGATTTTTTTTTTTTTTACAGTTTACCATTCTACCCTAAGATGTAGTACTTTTATCTCGTCACGTTCACATGTGTAGTTTCTTTTGTTCTATGTGACAGCGCAAGTGGTCTGAATATGCTGTCCATCACCTTGGGAGGCTATCGAACCATCATTTCAGGGTGGGGTGCCATTATTAATTTGTCGTACTAAAGAAATTTTCCTTAAAAAAAGACAAAAAAAATGGACGACAACCATCCAATGGTTCCATAAAAACGTACATTGGCTTGTTCGAAAAAACAAAAAAAATCGTGTTAGTGGCTTTCAATAATACGCTCCGCGGTTAGTGTACAACCGACATATATAGTCATCCTTACTTAAAGGTTTTAAATTTGTTCCTTCTTTTTTGGGAGACAGTAGCAATGTCAATCAACATTTTAGAACTTTATTATTATTTTTTTCCCAAGGGAATATTAAACAACCATTAAAAAAAATCGAGATCTAACACCGTTGTGTGCGCTAGGATAAACTAGTCTATACCCATATGAGCCTCCCCCACTTGGGTACTTTCCGACCCATCACCTTAGTTTTTCTAAGATAGTATTAATTTAAATTGTCTAAAAAACAATACAATATATATTACGTTTTGCTGAAATAAGTACTCTTTTCATTTCATTGGCTGAAAAGACTTTGTGTCAACCTTTACTAGATTGACCTCAAGCCATGTGGCGGGGTCACACTGTTATCAAAAAATTTTAGTTAGTTTAGTCACGAATTTCTCATATCATATATATATATAAATATATGTATATGTACACCGCTATATATATATATATCATTTAATAAAAGAAGGAACTAATCACGGCAATAATCGTCGCAACTAAAGCGCAGCCAGAAAATGACGACCAAGTCTTCCATTATGCTTTTCTTTTTCCGTTGTTTCTGGCAATAATTTCTACGACTTTTTCAATATGTTGGCCATGTTAAACTAAAGTCCATCCCTAAAATTTTTGTAAAGGAAAAAAAAAGTTATCCGAGTAAAGATGTTTCACAAAATTAATTTTAATTAAAATTTTTAGTTGTTAATTTATAACATAAAACTTTTATATATTATAATAATAAAAAAATTAAAATATAAAATTTTTATATATTACAATTTTTAGTTTAAATATTTCAATCTTTTCTGTTAAGTTTAGACTATTTATCCTCATGGATCCGATAACATTTTGGTTGAAGACTTGCTAATAAAAGATATGTTATTTTCAGGTTGTCACCTTAGAAAAAAAAATGACAAAATTGTTATTAAAAAAGAAAACAAAAGAAGAAGTGACTTTATTTTTGGTAGGTAATTATTGACCGGCTTCTGTCTCCAACCCATCAACCAAATTAAATTGTGATCGTGCCTGCAGCTTCTTACTTTGACTTTGTAATTTCCGAGTGATATATATGTGTGCGTGAGTCAATAATAATAATCTTATATATTGGGGTAGGTCATTAAAAACTGTGTCCATATACAACAAGCTATTTGTTGTATGAAAAATATCTTCTATCTATTATTATATTATTTAATAAATAGCCTACAACTATTTGGGTGTTTGTCTGCCCACTTGATCACTAGGCCGTAAATTGATCACAATGACCGAATGGATACCGGTTGCACATTTATTTGTCAAATATCTTGTGTGTGTTTATTTATATATCCAATCCAAGTCTAGAAAACTAAAAGTAAATGATAACTATTTGTTTTAGGGGAGATAACTGAATATTCTGTCACCGGTTGTGATTGATTGTATTTATCTGCAAAAAACCTTGTATACATGCGCGCACACACATATATATATATATATATATATATATATATATATATATCCAACCAAAGTCTAAAAAACTCAAAATAAATGATAACTAAAGTTGTATTATTGGAAATAACGAAATTCAGAAATTATAAGGCTAGTAATTTTCCACTAAATATAAAGTAATTATTATTTTTTACCTGAGTTTATATTCTATTCATATGGTATTTGGACAGATTATTCTGGAGGAAGATTTAGATTTATGTTCGTCTTCATATAAAAAAAAAGGAATTGACCCACTCATCCCCTAAAAAAAAGAACATTCTAAAAAAATCTTAACAACAAATAAAAGCAGAAATTTTCTTTTTGGGGGCCAAATTCATGCACCAAAAATTGGGAGGAAAATTAATATTAAAACAAGTTACCCTTGTCATCCTATTTTTCTCCAAGTGGCAGCAGGATATAAACCAAAGTCCTAGCAAATTCATTTAACATGTTTTTTTTAAAAAAAATTATTTCAACTGCTTAATGTAAATATCTGAAAACATATTAAAATTATAACATAAAGTCCGTCGTGACATCGCTAAAATATGATAAATTAAATTAATATAAAGGAGCACGTCAACATTTATAGCCACAAAAAAATAATAAACAAAAAACCAAAACGCGTCAAGAGGGCATCTAGTTCTGCAAGAATATTCCTAATTATTATGTATAATTTAATGGAGAAATTATATAAAAGTGATTTTGACCCTTCAACCACTGGAACTTTCTTACGTCCGAGATTACCGCAAATAATAAAAATAATAAAAGAATTTTGCATCCTTCAAATATCTCCGACTAAAAAATTAGTTAATTAATTTTTTGATGTAACTTAAAAACATTTAAAAAATTATTATTATGAAATTAAAATTTAACATAATATTTAAAATATTTTAAAAAATATCTTTAATAATATAATAATTATTTTAATAATATTATATATTGTACTATATAATTACATATAAATAATTTTAATTATATCATCACGAGACATTTATAAAATTTTTACAAATTAAAGTCATATTTTAATTCAATAAATATAATTAGACCAATTAGTCTTATTAATTAAAAAATTTAATCAGGTATTAGGAACACATAGCCATTCTAAAAATTAGTATTAGAGAGACGATTATATCATGTAACAATATTATTTAATTAAAAAATAGCATGAATGTATGATCACCTGGAGCTCAGTGGTAACAGGGTACTCATCCATGTCAACGTAGTTCTTGTTGATGGCGGCCATGATGAGCTTATCGCACTCCGGCTCCATCCACGTCGTCACGAACGACGCTAGGTTCAGCCTCGGATTCCCGTCCAACATCAGCTCGTCGTTGATGATCTGGAACGCCGCCTCCTTTGGGATCGAGTTCTCCGGCATTTTAAACCTAATTAATTTTTTTAATTCATATAGTTAATTTCACTAACTATAATTAAAAGTGAATTTTACATGTTGTCATCAATAGAATGAAATGCTTGAAATTAAAGAAAAAGTGATCATCACCTGGGAAGGGAGGTCCGGACATAGCGAGAGGCGAAGGTAGAGTGTATTGAGACATCGGTCTGGGAAGCTGTCTTTGACAAAACCATATTTGCCGATCAAGACTACTTTTAGAGAGAGAGTGAGAGATCTGCAGAGATGAAAGAGATCAGAAGATAAACTACTGGTTCTTTTGGGTGTTGTATGGGACTGATAGGAAGCGGATCTGGTGCTATATTTATACCCGTATAAAGGTGTAAATGGGGACGGTGGACTTTTTTTTTTTTTTTAACAAATTAACTTTGGTAAGTTTTTTTTTATTATTTTTGGCACTTGAAAATTTTGGACTGTAAGGTAATTAAAAAAAATGGAAACAACCAACTGAGGACAGTCGGGACTTCTTCACAAGTTTCTCATTAATTATATAAAGTGCTTAGTGCTCCAGTACTGTTAACACATGTACACCTTTATATATATATATAGAGAGAGAGAGAGAGAGAGATAGAGAGAGAGAGAGAGGAGAGAAGTGCCCACAACTTGCTTTGGTTTCCGAAGGTTCCACTTTCCTCATATTTAATTTTGTATGGATGGTGAATAATTTTGTCCAAATGTCAAGGATCCACGTAACACTCAACACAAAAGTCCAAAATTGCACATGAGAAAATTCAAAAAATATCTCCTCAATTTTAGCCAAAAACAAAATTTATTTTTGAGTTTTGAAAATTAAAAAAATTCCCTATATTTTTTAAAACATCCTAAAACCATCCCCTATTATAGCTTTATTGGGTTGTTTTTTTTTCAAAATGGCCAAACTGTCCCTAGGATGCATATGCAATCCACAATTTGTCAAAAATGAAAACATCTATTTCAGTTGATATATCAGTACCCTAATTTTACAAAATATAAATTTTATGAGAAACTTTATAAATATTAGATAGAAATCTCAATTTTAAGAGAAAGTTTTATGAAACTCAAATATGATTAAAATCTTATCTTGATTGACACAATATTATTGTCACAGCATATTATTTACATAGGGCTATTACAGACGGAAAACTTTTTTTTTTCTCATCGGGCTGTGGCCTACCCCTCTCAGTGGGGTGGGCCCCACCGGGTGGGTCCCACCACCCCATTGAAAGGGCCGGGTTTCAGCCCGATCAAGATGTATAACAGTGCCCATTACATATGTATTGGAGTTATTCCTGAGATGAAAATGTGGCTGACAAGATTGTTGGGAATTAAAAGGTAAGGTGATTATGACAGTTAGCAATTCTTTGACATAAAAAGGCCAAGAAAAAAAATAAGCTATATAGTCTCTTATCGTTTGAGGAAGATTATAATCGATGATTTGTAAATAAAGACGTCAAGAAAAATCATATGGCCTTAAGCCCAAAACCTACAATATTATACCAAGTGCAAATTATTTAGTTGGTTAACCGTCTCAAGTATCACATTTTTTTAATCTCAAAGTTTGCTCATAATATAAGATTATTTTCATATGTCCCACAACTTATAGATCGCTTATCAAAAATACCCTTTAATTGTTCAAAATTGCTGAATGCCCCTTTCCTACATATCCGTCTGTATTAGTAACGGATTTAGAGGGCATTGAAAATCGGTCTGTAATTCGGAGGAGATTTACAAATTTGCTTGCTATTTATTGGACAGCCAACCATATTCTTTTAAGAGTACGACTTCTAATAGAAAATTTAATGAGTCAAAAGATGTAAGCTAAATAATATAAACCATGAAGGATAAAGGATCATGAACTACTTCGTCTAGAATAATGATGCTAAACCAAAAAAAAAAAAAAAAAAAAAAAAAGGTGTCTTTGGCGTTTCAGGCACGCCATGGAAGACTTGACTGATGCGACCCCTTTCTTTGAGCAAGAAAAAAATAAAAATAAAAAAATTGATGTTGTTGTGGGAGACAGGGTCGGTACCCCACAAAAAAGTAATTACCCATGGTAGAGTTTTTAACTAGAGTCAATGTTTCGTAAAACTAGTCTATTGGATTTGCAAAACAATGGGTTATATTTGGGATTTACATTCGTAGATTTACAATACTGGTTGAAATGGATCACATAATAATTATTTGCTCATTATTTATGCAATGGATAATTAATAACTAATTAGCCCTACCTTTCATTTTCCCCGGCCTTAAAACTAAAAAGATTTGCTGAAGTACGGTTTTTAGTCCCTTATTGTCCACTAATTAATGATTGCATTTTCACAAAATGCAATGGAATTTAAGATGTTTAAAAGAAGTGTTTTAATTTTAAAGTTTGAACCGTTTGAAAGTTTTATACTATTGCATGTAGGAGTTTTATACTATTTATGAATTAAACTCTCCTAACACCCTGTCATTGTTTTTTTCTTTTTTTCTTTTTTTTTAAACAAAAGAGGAAGTAATGAACGTGAACATAGTGTATATTAGGCACCATTCTCCGGTCACCGACATAAAATCAAATTATTTTCAATTGGCCAATTAGAAAATTTATTAAATGAATTTGTTCATTACAAGTTCACGAATCAAAAGAAAAGATACAAGTGGATTGTCTTCCTTCAAGTAATAATTGAAGGGGAACTCAATATCTCAATAGGAGTTAGAAGAAAAGCCAAATTAATATTCAAAAGTAGAAATAATTTTTTAGGAAAAAACAAAGAGAATAAGAGTTATATAGATAACACAAGGGTTATAACTTAATAAATGTGGAACTACATAAAAACCAAATTGATTATTCAAAAATAGGAAATTTTTTTTTTTTAGGAAAAAAGGAAGAGAATAAAAGTCATACAGATAAGACAATTGTTATAAGTGTGGAACATAATATTTTATCAGAAAAGAAAACGACACAAAACATGTATTCCAGATCGACAGACACGGGCCTCTTCAATACGTTTAACTTTTAACATTATTTTGTAGATCTGATGACTATATATATATATATATGTATGTATGTATATGTGAGTGTGTTCATATTTGACAATTTGAGCACGTTTTAGGCAGAATAAAAAAATAAAAAAGGCAGAGAACGCGAGAAGATAAGAGGTTAAAAGATCTTTTTTTTTTTTTTTTGGGTCACAAGCGATGATGAGTGATGACCCCACGACCAGCTCATATTGTTAAAGTTAGAAATTCTTTTTTATTTATTATTATTTTTTAATTTCAAGCATTGCCTTTGAGGGTTTTGTTGAAGGCAATAAGACCATGCACATATAATAAAACCAAAAAATAAAAATTAACCGATTCAGAAATCGTTGTGCAAAATATTAATTAACAATAGTACTCCAAATTCAAATATAATCTATAGTTTGTATAATGTCATAAAAAGAAATCAATTCTAATTTGACATATGGGGCAAATTCATCTTTCACCACGTTAAAATAAACTACAGATAGATGAACTATTGATTGTAGTTCTATTATAGTAACATATCATAGCTCAGAATTTCCATTTTTCTATTTTTCTAGAATCATTCTACAAAATTTCTTAATAAACTGCCGCAGTTCAGATGTACACATATTTTAATTTATTTCTATAATCCATTTTCTACAGAAATAGCAGTGACATACTTCAAAGAAACATGAGTAGTAGCCTGGAATTTTTGAACATTTATTCAGAGAAATCGTTGTTGCTTGAACTATAAATACATCATTATTAAAAGTCATAGAATGAAGTACAAATCAATATACATTTTAAGGGATCCAATTAAAGGAAAAAAATAATATTTACCATTGTTGATCATGTAATTGCTTTTACCGCGTTTAGTTTATAAGTTTGAACTATATTTCAAAAAAAAAAAAATTATTACCAGTGTTTCTCTCATAAAATCTTAAATTTCAACTCAAAAACTTTTATTTCAAACCTACAAACCAGACAGCTTCATTTGTTTAAGTAATTAATATGTTAGTTACATAATGGTGGATATTTCGGTATTTGATGTACAATGTCTCGTCCCCAAATGATAATGAATACAAGCGTTATTCAATTAATACCTAATGTTACTTACAATTTTTCCAATAAATGCATCTTGAGAATGCTCAATTTCTCCACTTGCCTATTCCAAAATGGTGAGGGAGATGATGACAGCATAAAACAAGTAAATATGTTTAAGAGACATGTTTTCTTACTCTAATAAGAATCAAAAACCTCGATATTTTCCTATTAAAAAAAACTCGATATTTAAAAGGATTTACTAAATAATATAAAAAGCGTTAATTTTAGAGTTTTTTTTTACATCATCCATCAGATCCTTTGAACTAGGCTCACATTTAAAATAAATAAATAAAGGATCATGGCTATTATAAGCTTGTCTGAGCTATAAACCTCAACTTTGAGGCATCTTATCTATATATTAATATTCAATAAAGCAAATACCTTTGTGTGTGTGTGTGTGTGTATATATATATATATATTTTTTTTATTATTTTTTTTTTAGCAGTGAGGAAGATATTACAAATTTTTCCACTATCTCAACCTAATTTTAATTATTTAAAGGTTTCTTTTTCAGCACATGCTTGATATTATTACTTACTTAAATTTTGTGGATTAAACAACATGAGATAGACATATGCATGTGATACATCACACACACACATGTATAAGTTATATATATGGATAGAACTTTGCCTTTCACAGATGTGTAAAAGACGCGTATCGTTTTCCTTAAAAATAGATTTTTTTTTCTTTTAACGTATGCACAGTTTAGTCTAGTCTCAAACCGTCATGTTTCTCAGAGATGACCATATTTTAATAATTTGAATATATGTATTATATATTATATGAGCCAAATCGAATAGTTCCGTATAAGGAGACCTCCTGATTGTCAAGAACGGTTTGTTCTAGTTCAAACTACAAGTTGAGTCTTCCAATTAATCTTTTAAATTTTTTTTTTTTGGTGTTTTTGACATTATTATTTCTATTATTACTCTGGTCATTCTTAAATATTTTTAAACTTTAAAGGTTGGAAACTTGAAAAAAAAAAGAATATATTTTTAATATATAAATAACATATATATTTTTTGATATATATTATAGATAAAATTCGTATGGTCCGATTTGGTTTTTAGGATGTCTAAATTTTACAAATTGGACAGGACCATTTTTTGAACGTTTTGGTCCTAAACTGCCAAAAAAAGATTATGGTGTAGAACTGGACTGATAGTCTAAAAATCGTTGGATTAATGCGATGGTTTATGATCTTCTCTGCAAGACTAAATTTTTTTAATTATTTGTAAATGAACCTCTAAAAGGGAGGGTAATAATACGAAGTCGACTAAAATTTTGGACTGAGATTAATCCCAAATGCGTTAATTGAAACCTCGGCAACTAGCCTTGAGGAGAGAATCTCATTTCCTTCTGGTTTTGGGTTTATCAATATTAATGTCTGTGGGTTGTTCCTGACGTTTATAACAACCAAAATTCAAAGAAAACGGAAGCGTATTAGATCGAACATATCTCCTGCCATTGATTTCTTCTCCTCTATAATTTGGCCAAATTTTGCACAGTAAAATTTTTGGTTTTTTGGACACTTTTATTTCTTTGTAGATGGTGTACTCTTGTCTGAATTGTGTGTCCAGAAACCAAAACACGAACCCCTTAAATTAACCGTGGTAATCACATAGTTATTGCAGTTAAGGGCAGTTTACTCTGTTTTTTTTTTTTGTGCTGAAAAAAACTGCCCTCCCACGTGGGCCAATTTAGATTCAACATTCTCTCACTAGGCCCATATATCACATCAATTATTACAATGAGAAATAAAATACATGAATCATGACTATAGGTCTTCTAAATGACGAGTATTATCTTCTATGTATTACAATATAACTTGTCTCTCAAGAACTGCCCATGTAACTTAATGAATAAACTCTATGTTTATTCTTGGTCTAAACTTTAATGATATTTATCAGAAATAAGTTGTGCACTTAACTAAAGTCGAAATGAGAAAATATCATAAATATAGAGTTTCACTACAAAGGTATAACAAATTACATGAGGGAAACCAAATCCCATTCTGTCCACATGATCCCTAAATTTTATTGGTGGCATGCCTTTAGTCAAGGTATCGGCAATCATCAATTCAGTGCTTATATGTTCAATGACCACTGCTTTATCCTTAACACGCTCCCTTATGGCTATATACTTAATATCGATGTGTGTACTTCGACTACCACTCTTGTTGTTTTTAGCCACAAAAATAACAGCTGAATTGTCACAGAATATCCTCAATGGCCTAGAGATATAATCCACAATCCGTAAGCCCATAAATGAAACCCTTGATCCATACACCATGCGAGGTAGCCTCAAAACAAGATACGAACTCGGCCTCCATAGTGGAAGTAGCATTCAAAGTTTGCTTGGCACTCCTCTATGAAATAGCTCCACCAGCTAGCCTGAAAATGTATCCGGAAGTTGATTTTCGTGAATCAATGCAGCCAGTAAAGTCAGAGTCATAGTAGCCAATGACTTCTAAATTATCAGTTCGTCTGCACATAAGCATGTAATCTTTGGTTCCTTACTCGATGTGTTTACTTCGACTACCACTCTTGTTGTTTTTAGCCATAAAAATAGCAGCTGAATTGTCACAGAATATCCTCAATGGCCTAGAGATAGAATCCACAATCCTAAGCCCATAAATGAAATCTTTGGTTCCTTACAGGTATCTCATCACCATAAGGCTTCCAACAGCTGAAGCATATGGAATGTTGTGCTTCTGTTCTCTTTCAAGGTCATTTTTCAGGCATTGATTCAAATTGAATCTATCACCTTTCACAATGGGAGCTATACTTGGTGAACAATCTTTCATCCGAAATCTCTCCAAAACTTTGTTGATATAGGTCTCTTGAGACAGACCCAAAGTACCTTTATATCTGTCTCTGTGTATCTTAATGCCTATAACGAAGGACACATAACCCATATCCTTCATGTCAAATTTTTTAGAGAGGAATTGTTTCATCTCATATAGCATACCCTTGTCATTGGTTGCAAGTAGAATGTCATCCACATATAGAACCAAGAAACAAATTTTACTCCTACTGACCTTCTGGTATATACATTGATCCATGATGTTCTCTACGAATCCAAATGAAGAGATAACGTCATGGAATTTTAAATACCACTAACGGGAGGCCTGCTTCAACCCATATATGGATTTCTTAAGCTTACACACCAACTGCTCACCATTATTAGAGGAGAAGCTTTCTGGTTGTTTCATATAGACCTCTTCCTCTAGTTCACCATTAAGAAATACTGTTGTCACCTTCATTTGTTGCAACTCTAAGTCAAAATAAGCAACGATTGCCAAGATGATATGGAGAGAATCTTTTTTGGATACAGAAGAAAAGGTCTCCTTGTAGTTAATTCCTTCCTTCTAAGTGAATCCTTTGGCCACAAGTCTTGTCTTATATCTTTCGATGTTGCCTAATGAGTCTTTCTTCGTCTTATGGACCCATTTACACCTAATGGATTTTGCACCATCAGGCAACTCGACAAGATCCTAGACTCCATTTGATGCCATAGAATCCATCTCATCCTTCATAGCATCGTACCAAAGTTTCGATTCTTGGCAACTGATGTCTTGTGAAAACGTTTCGAGATCATTTTCGGCTCCAATGTTATAGTCTGATTCTTGTAGATACACAACATAATCACTAGAAATTGCTGATTTTCTTTCTCTAGCAGATCTCCTTAATGTTGGTTCAACATTTTCCTAAGGAATCTGTTGTCCAACTTGTTGCTTGATTGTTTCTGGTTGTTCTTGAGCAACTTGACATTCTAGATTATTATCAGCAATTTGTGAAACCTTAATGATCGGTTGCACAACACTCAGTTGAACTATAGGAGTGCTATGAACTATGATCAACCTATCACTTGATGTAGATGGTTGAGCTTCAGGTATGATCTCTTTCAGAAACTATGTTCTAAAATTGATCACTCCCACTAATCAAGTCATTCTCAAGAAACTTGGCGTTCTTTGATTCCACAAATCTAGTGCTGTGAGTTGGATAGTAGAATCTATATCCTTTGGACCTTTCGGCATATCTAACAAAATACCCACTAATGGTCCTCGGATCTAACATTTTCTCTTATGGGTTGTACACTTTTACTTTAGATAGATATCCCCAAACGCGTATATGTCGCAAACTTGGTTTCCAACCTTTGCATAACTCAAATGGCATCTTTGGGACAGCCTTAGTTGGAACCTGGTTTAATATATATACAGCCGTCTTAAGAGCTTCAGTCCACAAGGACTTAGGAAGATTGGAGTTACTCTGCATACTCCGCACCATGTCTATTAATGTTCGGTTTCTTCTTTCTGCCACACCATTCTGATCTGGAGAACCAGGCATGGTGTATTGGGCAAGTATCCCATGCTCTTGAAGAAACCTTGCAAATGGACCTTGAGCTTGTCCATCCTCAGTGTATCTACCATAATATTCTCCACCTCTATCTGTCCTCATGATCTTTATTTACTTTCCGTATTGTTTTTCTACTTCAGCCTTCAAAACCTTAAAGGCATCTAATGCTTCGTCCTTTGTATGAAGCAAGTAAAGATACATGTACCATGAGTAATCATCTATGAAAGAGATAAAGTATCTTGGACCATATGAGTCTATGTCTGGACTACAAATATCTGAATGTATGATCTCTAATATTTCTAAACTTCTCTTGGCACCTTTCTTAGACTTGTTGGTTAGCTTTCCCTTAATGCAACCTATACAAGTCTGGAAGTCAGTAAAATCCAAAGTACTGAGTACTCCGTCATTCATTAACCTTTTGATTCTCTCAATTGAGATATGTCCTAATCTCTGATACCACAACATAGAGGAATCCTCATTTATAACACAACGTTTAATGCCAGATTGAACATGCATAGCAGTATGATGTGGTTCATTTTGCAAATTAATTGAGAAAAGACCATCAGACAAAATACCATTCCCAACAAGATCAGATTTTTAAAATAAACTGAAACATTTGTCTGAAAAAGTAAAGGAATATCTCAAAGTTACAAGTCTAGAAATAGAAATTAAGTTCCTAAGAAAGTTTGAAACATAAAATGTCTTATCCAATTCTAAAATAAAACCACTACTTAAAACTAAGGTGTATGTTTCGATGGCTTCCACATGTGAACGCATCTTGTTTCCTGAAGAGATGCTCAGCTCGCTTCCCATTGGCTTCCTTAGGTTTCGCATACTCTACAAGGTATTCGAAACATGAATTGTAGATTCAGAATCAATCCACCATGTGTTATAAACAACATCAACCATATTAGATTCATAACAAACTAATGAGAATGGATTACCTTTCTTCTCAAGACAACTCTAAAATTTTACGCAATCCTTTTTCATGTGTCCCTTCTTTTTACAGAAGAAACACTTGGATTCCATTTGTCCTTGGCTTGATATTGGTCTTGAATATGATTCTTTCCTTTAGTTGTGGTCAGTGCAGTTTCACCCATTTCCCTTACAAGCTGCCCTTCTTCCTGAGTACACATGATCAAAAGCTCATTAATTGATCATTTGTCTTTATGTGTATTGTAGGAAATCTTAAAGGGCCCATATTGTTTTGGAAGGGTGTTCAGAATGTAGTGCACCAAGAAAGATTCAGACATATCTACCTCAAGGTTTTTAAGTTGAGCCGCTATGTCCCTCATCTCCATGATGTGCTCACGCACACCTCTCACACTGGTGAGCCTTAAGGACGAGAATATCATAATTAGGGTGCTAGAAGTGCTTTATCTGAAGTTTCAAACTGCTCATCAATGGCCTTCAGCAATGCCCGGACCTTGTCATACTGTTCGACGGAATCACGTATCCCAGCAGAGATTTTAGTCTTTATGAACATGACGCTAAGGCGATTAGATCGCTCCCAACGCTCATAAAGAGCAATATCATCCTGAGTGCTTAGTTTCAGTAATTACGGGCTCGTCTTTCCTTATAGCATAATTAATGTCCATCCACCCCAAGTGAAGGAGAATCCTCTCCTTCCAGACCTTATAGTTGTCCCTTTTTAGCTCAAGGATATCACAACGAACATCAGAGAAATTCACAGATTGTATGACTGCATAATTAAAAACAAGCATGCTTGTGATCCAAAATATTAAGACTAATAGACATAAATCATGCTTTACCAATGTAAATCATGCATAAAATCATGAATATATGACATAAAACTTGCCTATGGGCTAAAATTCTAATTCAATTAGATTCACTTTACTGTAGATAAAACTATCAAATTATGTTCCTTTTCTAATACCTGTGGGTAAAATAGAAAATATAATTTGATATTTTATTCCATTTAGTCGTACCAATATAATAAAAATTCATGTAGGATAAAGTTTATCATATTAGTATAACTAATTGCAATAAATGTCCTTTAACAAAATGTGATCATAAACCAATCAATATATAATTTTGTATAATTTGAGGTGTTGTGGCTAAGCTTTAATTATTCAAAATCATATGGATCACTTAGATATTTAATTTTGTTCACAAAATTATTCATGAAAATTGCATATTCTATACGCAATATAATAATTATAAACAAAATCTCAATTTGTGCTAAATAAGTCAATTTAATTTAATAACATGTATAATAAAACTCAAAACTATGCATATAACAATAATTAGCACATCAATTATCCACAATATGTTTTTTAATAAAACATTCATCAAAATAGAACAATTTCTAAATGACATGCATAATTAATTTCATAATTTATGCATTAAAATGTATTTTCAAAAATTATGTATATAATAACAACAATAAAATTATGCACATAAAACAAATACTTGGCACATAATGTACAAAATAAATTTCTCATGAAATTATTGCAAAAATTATGTGCATATCCAAAAATCAAAATTAAATTAAAAATATATATTTTTTTATTTTTGGTTTTTTTTTTTTAAAACGGCGTCTTTTTTTGTTTTGTTTTGTGTTTTTTTTTTTTTTGGGGGGGGGGGGGGTTGGTTACCCATTCATAGACGAAACGACGTGTTGTTTTATTGTTTAAAATGAAAATGACTCGTCGCATCAATCGTCTTCTTCCTCCAACCGGGTCGTAAACGACGTGTTGTTTTATTGTTTAAAATGAAAATGACTCGTCGCATCAATCGTCTTCTTCCTCCAGCCGGGTCGCATGACCCTGTTGCGACCCGGTTTTGACCCACATGAAAATTCGATGATTTTAAGCTATTTCGACGTTGAATTGAGCCGTTTCAAATCGAAAAATGCTCAGAAATCAATAATTTGATGATTCGTGAATTCAAAACACGTAATAAATGAAGTTTTTACATTGATCAATCAAAACTTTTTACACGGCCATAGTTTCGAAATTTACAGATCATGAGAATGGCCAAACATAGTGATTTTGATCACAAAACAATAAGAAAACATTAGATTAAGTGTTTTCTTGCATCAAGAATTAAAATTTCAAAGAAAAATTGAAAGATGTCTCCCGGCCATAATGTCGTGAAGGAAAACATATTTTGTTCAAAAATTTGAACATCAAGGCAGAGGTTTAAGGCTCGGATACCAAATGTGGGTTGTTCCTGACATTTATAACAATCAAAATTCAAAGAAAATGAAAGCGTATTAGATTGAACATACCACCTGTCATTAATTTCTTCTCCTCTGTAATTTGGCCAAATTTTACACAGTGAAATTTTTGGTTTTCTAGACACTTTTAATTCTTTGTAGATGGTGTACTCTTGTCTGAATTGTGTGTCTAGGAACCAAAACACGGACTCCTTAAATTAACCGTGTCCATCACACGGTTATTGCAATTAAGGGCAGTTTACTCTGCTTTTTTTTTTTTTGTGCTGAAAAAAACTGCCCTCCCACGTGGGCCAATTTAGATTCAACAATGTGGCGTTTGGAAGGTGGTGGAAACCGTTGATTAGAATTACTTTTATTGTAGCATATGAGAGCTTTACGCTGTTCATAACTGAGTTTGTTGTGAGAACCGTGGTTCCCACCAGTTAGCCAAACAGCTAGTAAGATGTTTGGCATATACGTTTAAACTTTAGTATTTGAGAGCTTTATACTGTAGTATATTTTTACTTAACATTATAACATTTGACTTTAAAAGCTTCGCAAACTTGAACATTTTTACAGATCTGGATAAAAAAATGCTAAATATGTTGTCAAGATCCCTCGGTCAAAAAAAAAAAATGAAGACAATTCATAACATCTTAAACCCCAATTTCTCAGCCAATGGTTTTGTAGAATTTGAATTGATTTTTCTTCTGTTGATTTCTGCATTGTTCTCGTTGTGATTTCATGTTTACCTCCCTATGCCGTGGTTTTAAATTTATTGTTGTTTTCTTCTAAGACTTTCGGTAAGTTAATAAGATCATCAAATTTCTAAAAGCACGAGGAAAAAAAGTTAAAGAGTTAAAATAAACAAATAAATAAATAAAGGTTCTTCTAGCTCTCTTTTGCACGTCTTGTCCATTCAATTTTTGAGTACGTTGACGTCGTTTTTCAATTCCATGTCCTTTTCTCAGCGTAACTTCTGGCCTCCACATTTTACCCTTTTTAGAACATTCTTTTCAAGTTTAAATGTAGGGTTCAAGCCTTACGTGCCACTTTTGCACTTTGACTTGTCATTTCCTCCACAAGAAAAACATGGAGGTTACTTGGACGTCTCTTTTGTTCTAAGCACCTTGTTAAGCTTAGCAAGCCATATTTTTTCGTATATTTTAATGGTACATTTTTTTTTTTTAACTTGGAATATTGAATAATCTGACCACTACAATAGACAGAAGTATGAATCATGATCTGATATTATTCTCGCTTTTTTTCTCCTTCAGGTATGATTTCAAAGATTACAATGAACTTTGTTTCAGAACGTTTGGAGACCGGATTAAAATTGGATTCCCATTAAGGAGCTTAAAATTCCAACATTATTACGAGACAGGAAAGACGATGGGAAAAAAGGAGACATACAAGCAAAATCCACTTTTAATAACTATACCACTTCAGTTTTGATTGACCAGCTATTTGCTTTTGTCGAGTAGCTTTTTTCCTTCCCTTTTGAATAGAATCAACAGAAGTAAATTGAATTTAGTTGCGGAAAAAAGTGATTCGAAAGAGACAAGAAGTTTTGATGCAATAGGAAATAAAATAATAAACGAATCATCTGTTAATTCAGGTTCAAATCTAGCTTCATTCGGAGTTAAATTAGCACTTCACTATCCAAAGACAACAATGAGGCATTGCCTAAGATTGTTGATTTTCCTCCATCTCTCTTTTCATTTCACAAAAATTAATCAAGAGAGTAATATAAAGTGTCATCAATATATTATTATAACTGGGAAATTAGAGATAAAGTACTAGACATGCGCATACATATATTTATTTAGTACTACACCCTTGATCGTGAAATATCGATTGCTTGTTGAACACTATAAATGTGAATTGCGTGAAAGTAGGATACTCCAAATTCGAAAGTCCAAGAGATTTTACATCCTCTGACGTTTTCTCAAAATTTTTACCGAGGCCTCTCTGAGATAAATAGTCTTTTCTATGCAATTCCAAATGTGAAGAAAGTTTTCGTATCTTATTATTTCTATAAATATATTTTCTACAAAAATAGCAGTTGCATACTTTAAAGAAACATGAGTAATAGCCTGGAATTTTCCAGCATTTAGAAGGAGGAGCAGGATCATTTTAGGGGGTGCAGAGAAATAGTGGTTGCTTGAACTAGAAAATACAATTAAAAGTTAGAGAATGACGTACAAATTAATTTAGCTTTTAAGAGATTAATTAAAGAAAAAAATATTTATTACTGTTCTTATTTATATGAGTATATTCGTTACATAATAGTAGATTTCAGTAATTTTACTTTTAACATGTGACAATTAAGTATTCTATTACCGCATGTATAATGTTTCATCCCCAATATATATTGATAATGAATGCAAGCATTATGTGTGTGTGTATATATATATAAATAGAATTTATTACTTACAATTTTTCCGATAAATGCATCTTGAGAATGCTCAATTTCTCCACTTGCTTATTTCAGAATGCTGAGGAAGATGAAAACAGCATAAAACAAGTAAGGATGTTCAAGAATTCTAGCCATGTTTCTTACTCTAATAGAATTCAAAATCCTCGATATGTACAAGGGCTTACAGCATAGTTTTAAAAGCGTTAATATTATTTTGGCATCCTCCATCGGATATTTCAAATAAATAAATAAAGGATCATGGCTATAACAAGCTTGTCTGAGCTGTATCTCTTTGAAACCTAACTTCACGATATCTTATGTATATACATAAATACTCAATACGGCAAAATAACTTTATTTTGTTTTGAGACGTGAGAAAGATATTATAAGTTTTCTATTTTCTAAACATACCTACCTTTAACTATTGTAAAAGTTTCTTTAATTTCAGCTTATGCTTGACATTATTAATTTAAATTTTATGGATTTTCAACATGAGATAGATATATGCATGTAATACATGACACACGCATATGTATTAATTTTAGGATATATATATATATATTTATATAAACTTTTTATTGTACAGCTATCTAAAAACTCTATGCGTGATCGCTTCAGGAAAAAAATAAAATGAAAACATGGCATGCATTTTTTTAGGGGTGTGTAGGGCCCTAGTCTGGTCGTAAACCGCCGTGTTTGATCGGATTGGACAGTTTTGTTTAAGGAGATCCTGGGATAGAATTGTTTGGAAACTACGGCATATATATTACATTTACTTAGAACGTGTTTTTGAACAGAGCTGGAGTTACAAAATATAGTTTTAATTAGATTTTGTTATAATATTTTCTCTCATAAAATTTAAATTACTACAGTATTTTTAATTTAGACCTTTAATGTCAACTCGTTTTCCAAAATACTTGTAAGTCAATTCTTTATTCATTTGGCGATTTTGAAATTACTCTTTTTTATGTTGTCGTTCTCTCATACCTTGTCATTTTCAGCTTAGGGAGGTTTAAATGTTGATGACATTTTAGGATTATTATCGTCGTTTCTACCATTGCACTCGTTCTGATTTTGATGTTGTCATTGGTTTTTAAATTTACAAATGAAGTTTTCTTCTAACATTTTCAATAGATCATCAATTTCTTTCAAAGCAATAGAGAAGAGTTTTTCTAGCTCTCTTTTGTCGATGGACGTATATATCTTCCCAATTTTGTAACCGAATTATATAGGGGATTTTTATAAATCCCATCTTTTTATATTTATTTTTTATAAACGTCACACACGTTTTTTTAGCACAACTTTAATATGAAATATAAATAATAATATGACGTATTTTTTTTTAAGTGCAACATAAATAAACACAATTTTTAAAAATGTAATATAACATGTAATTTTCTTATTATTATATAACGCATGAACTTAAGGCTCATTTATGTTAAATCAAACATAGGATAACTTAATTACTACTCTTTTTATATGTTATTCTTATTTTGATGAAAGGAGAACATAATACTTGATTGCTTATTAAAAAAAAGGTGTGAATTCAGAGCAAAAAAAAAAAAAATTGTGAATGAAATTTTGATCTGCATTTAGGTTTGTGGAATTATTAGTCTATGGAAACTACCCAAAAAGTATGAGGGACCTGGTGAAGCAAAGACTATCTAGAATCTCTAAAGAGCAGAAGAGGAAGCTCAGAGGAAGTTGTGATTTCTTTAAGTTGAATTACTATACATCAGCATTTGCTCAAAATGGAACGCAATCTGTGGCTCAAGTCTTGCACCGTGATAGGGAAGTTGGTAAAGTCAAAATAACATATCTCACTATCTTGACAAGCCTGATTAAATCCTTAAGAAAATTGCAAACATAACACTAGACCATTCTAGACCATTTTCAATCTTTGTTTTCCAATGCTTTGACTGTTGCAGGGAAAGATGGAAAGCTTCTAGGTCCCCTCGTAAGAACATCCTAAACCCCAAATACTCGTTAGAATTTTGTCAATGTAGTTATAGTCATAAGATGCTAAGAAAAGAGGTTACAACTTGAGGTATAACATTCTATCTACTACCACTAGTGGCGGCGACATAATGGCAAGAGGATGACCTACCAAGACTCTCGCTCCTATCACTCAGGGCCTTGCTAGTGGGTGAAAGAATGAGCTAGATTCTCTCACCGTTCCACTTATAGTCTCAGTAGATTTCTCTTAAGGCGTTAGGTTGGGAGTGTGAGGACTATTAATACCTTTTTTAACAAAAAAAAAAAAACCTATCTATCCCTTTTTTTACGGGCTGCTGCAGAAACTGCTGGAGTATATGAAAAAAATATAGAAGTCCGAGTGCACGTAAAAGTCTACATTACAACCTGAATGATAGTACGAGGCCAGAAAAGATAAAAGTGGACTTGATCTTGAAGCCTTGAAGGATCCATATCGAGTCACATTTGCGTTGCGTCCATAAAGCCATAAAGTAAGTCATGATAAATCAGAATTTTAGCAACATAATCAAGGATGTTTTATTTATTTGATTCAGGATTCCGTAGTATGGTTAAAAAACAAAAAACAACAACAGCAAAAAAACACTCTGCTAACATTATACAGTTTTAAATCGTTTTGTGATTGCCATTTAGGTCAAAGGGTACTTTTACTAGGCAGCGTTCGACGATTTTGAACTGCCCTTGGGCTGCAAATTTGGGTTTGGGCTCTACGGAAGCCCATTTATTTCAAGAGTTCGAATCAGAGCAGCTTTTTCTCCAAAAAAATTTGAATTGAATTTTCTGTCCAAATCTATTTTTTTTAATGGAATTTTCTGTTCAAACCATGAAGCGAACGACCAATATTCTGTAAAATGGTTCTACAATCTACTAAAAAGGCTACAATACAACGTCCTTACAGTCCCCTTTACAATATGAAAATTTTAACTTTACTGCAAATATATACTGCAAAGATGATTCGAAGCGCATTCCAAGCGGCTGCTAGAATACTATTAAAATTCATGTGAAGAGTTTCATTTTAGCAGTGTGGTGTTTAAGTGAGTTATCTATCTATCTAGTTTTTTTCTATAATATTCTTGCTCTTCTCTAAAGTATGAGGTAGGAGAAAAGAAGCGGGCTATTTGATACTTGAATTAATCTACAAACCCAAGCAAGAATGAGAAAGGAGTAGCTTCAATGCCAATTAAAGTTGTATAAAACACATTCTCCGCTTAGTCCTGCACCACCACATTACGGTTGTCAATCCCAAGTTGGAGAGAAAAACATGGCCAAGGCAACATTATAGAGAATCCACCTCTTTGGTGAGTCAATTAGAGAAATACAACTTTTATGCCACTATTTTCAATCTTGTCACTTTTATGAGAAATTTTTAAGTACATTGCTTTCAAATAATATAACTACATTACTGATCATAAGTACTTTGGATTAGGACAAGATAAACAAGTATTATGTAAGAATATGGCCTTTTTGGCTAATAATAGTGGTATGAATCAAAAGAATAAAAAATAAGTGACGGAACACAACTGTGATAGAAAAGAAGTCCTATACGACCAAATTTACTCCTCTTTGGCTTTGGTCTTCTGATTTTCCATAACCGGAAGTAGTTGAGAAATTTTCCAAATCTAACTTGTCTCTATTACATGTCCAAGCAGATGAGATGAAATACTGAAGTGCAGTACCAAGACTCTACGAAGTTTCTATTCTATTTTTCTCTCCTCCACTGTACTTTTCAGCATTTAACCTTCAAATTTATCCCATTCCTGTATTTCATTTTATAAAAGTTGGCAAGTTGCCAGTTCAAATCGATTCGCTCCTAAACAACAGTTAATTGGATCACTATTTTTCATGGCACTTTCTTGCCCCTACTTAGATGAGAATTGAAAATACAAATCAAAATCAATGCTTACGCATATAAATTCAAGCACTAGAATTCTTGAGGAACAAGTGGGAACAACAAAAATTGCCAGTAGATTGTGCATAAAAAGTTCTTCTACGAGAGCATGGCACTATGTTAGTATGTTTTACTACTTGCCTGTCCCAAATAAAAAGCCAAGTTTTCAACTTTGACGTCAAATTGAAACACAACGTTGCTTGTCCATCTTCTCCATTACATGGTTCTTAACAAAGTATTTTCTCTAAAATAAAACAAGTCATGGCTTCAGAGAAGAATCCTACAAACTTACGTTTTCACTACCCTTCAAAAACAGTAAGTTTTGCCTAAATTAAACCAGGTCACAGCCCACCAGAAATCCAAATAAAGCCGTACACAGAAGATTCCTACAACCTTCCTTTCCTACTTCACCATGGATAGCCCTTCCAAAACAATGTTTTCTTGCATGCATCCATATCCGTGACCCAAAACTACATTCAGAAATCATAGAGCTCAGATCTGTGTTTTTACCCGTCTTACTTGATCAAATAGCTTTATCAACAAAAGTTACATCCATCCTACAATTTTAAGAATGACAAAACTAAACTAGCCCATACCTTACCTAATAGGCTCAAGTCACAGAATGGAGGCCGCAAGGACTCCTACAATCTTTGAGATGCATGACACTCATTGTCGTCTTCCAGGTAGACGACCCCAAGGAACCAGAGGCAGATTACACAGAAGCAAACTGCTCGCTGGACCACTCAACTAGCCCCTCAAGGTTAAAATAAACTCAAGCCTTCAATCATTAATAGAACCCAACTTGTTTTCTAAAACTTGTACATGTAATAATAAGAAAAAAAAAAAAAAATCACATTATGGCAGGAAAGACCTGGTAGGATACCCTACTTTTCTGGACTAACACAGCCATGAACCATACAAAAAGAGAATAAAGAATGGAATTCTTTATTAAATCTGAGAACTGAATTACAAGAATAGCAGGATTTTCAAGAGGCATGCTCTTCCCCTCTCGGCTTAACTAATTACTAGCCCACCTATTACCTACCTAACTCATTGATTTTCCCCTACTTATACTGCCTAATTGCCTCTAACTACTTCTGCTCAACTTCTCAGCACAATACATCAACCAAATCTTTCTGATTAACCTCTTAACTAACTCCTCCTAACCAACTGGCAACCCAGCTAACTAACCACCTAATGATACTAGAGCCAATCAAAACCACTAAAAACATGCACTTGAATCAATAAATGGCCTATAAAGTTAAGTTATAAGGTCGACCTTAAAGAGGATCCAAACTAAATAAGTATAATAATCCTTTTCCTAAGATATAAATAACTGGATATTTTTCACGATGTAACCTTCAAAGAGCCTTCCAAAAAAATGATAGGAAAACAAAGTAATTTACAACCTGAAATCAAAGACTCATTATATAGTCAATCAACTTTCATTTGCTTCATTAACCTAATCTATACCAAACCCTAATTCTAGTCTCTACTCTCTAGATGCTCGTCACGTTACAATTGAAAATGCCTCCCCAATTTGTCAAACATCACCAGTGTGAACTGACCTGTTGTGCCACTTAGGACTCTAACTATGGCCGAAGTGCCTAACCTACTGCCCACTTGTTCTGTTTGTATTTGTCTTTCTTGATCAGCGCATCAGTTCTGGGGTCATAATTTTACGAGTATTTCAAACATCACTTGCACATAACTGAAAATCATCAGGATTGACTCAACGATAGTCAACTCTGCCTGTTGCCTTGGCTAGTAGTAACGTAAAACAGATTAAGGAACCTTACACTATTACTTACGTGGGTTTACTTTAAGGTTGGACAAAATATAAGTTTTGATGCTAGAATGGGGAAAAGATATAGTTTCAAGTCCCCTTGGAGTAAAAAGCTTACGTTTAAAAGCGTGATTTAGGATATGCAATCGGTGCCAAAGGACCTATATAAAAGATTAAAAATTTTCATCCCAGAGCAATGTACTTATATTATACATTAAGCAAACATAAGAAAGTAAATACACTGTGTTCCATTGTGTGGCGTTTGTTGGAGAAGAGAGGAAAATCAAGCTTAATGGGGATAATCACATTCTTCAAGTTCAGGATCAAGATGGGGCTATTCAATTCCATTGGAAGCACATGATAAAAACAGACTTAACAACAGATAAGCACAAACAAAAGAGACTAACCATTCCAAGAGCAGCAGATTATATAAAGGATACACACATATATATATAACGATAATGGAGTAAGCCATAAATACAGAACAGATCACAAGCACTGGGCTTTGTATCATGAATCATGATGATCATCATCAACCACACAAAACGACGACAAAGAAAAGCACAAAGTCTGAATGACCAATCCTCCATCACAATGTCATATAATAACACTTAAAATTTCATTTCTGTCTTTCCAAATACACAAATTAGGGTTCAGTGGTCGATTGTCATCATCATGATTAGGTCATACCGCAGTTTCATTGGAATCGGCGGCGGGAATCTTGACGTATCCCATCTTCTTAGGGCTAATATCGTCGGCGGCGAAGTCTTCGTCGGAGTAGTCGTTGCGGGCGGAGATGAGGGACCAGGCGAGGTACATGGTGGCGGCGGTGAGGGCGCCGCAGCCGACGCCGAAGAGGAGGGCAACGACGACGCTGAGGATGTCCTTGGTGCGGTCGCGGAGGGAGCTGAGGTCGGTGGCGGCGGAGGAGAAGGAGGGAAACAGGGACGGAATCCGCGAATGTTGTCGTTGCTGTTGTTCTTGTTCTTGTTCTTGTCGTTGATGGTGTTGTTGGAGTTGGAATTGGGGGAGTTCGTTGCGGTCGTCAAGGTCGATGAAGAAGGCGGCGTCGGAGGTGAGGAGGGGACGGAAGTGGCTGATCTCGGTGAGGACGGTGACTGATCCTGAGGAGGAAGGTTGCTGGCGGAGGGAGAAGGAATAGGAGGAGACCCATAGGGTTTTGCAAGGCCGGGCGGCGGCGACGGAGAAGGCGATTGAGATCCACGCGACAAAGAGGATCAGAGCGTGACGTTGACTCCTGGAAGAAGAAGTAGAGGAAGAAGCCATGGCCACGTTTTTTGCTCTGTGCGCGTCGGATGAGGAGAGGGAGAAGTAGGGGATTCGGGGAAATTTGGGGATGCTGAGGATTTTTTTTTTTTTTTGGGGGAAACCGAGCAAGTTTATAATAATCCTACATTCGCTTGCCTCCTCCTGCTTCACCTTTACATTTCTTTGGGTGAGTTTTTCCTTTTATAATTTTATTTTGTCAGGGGTCCTTAGCCATCAAAATATATATGTTTTTTGTTAGGTGAGTTTTTTTTATGTCAGTTTTGCCTCTTGATAG
This sequence comes from Artocarpus heterophyllus, assembly GCA_025403435.1. NCBI lineage: Eukaryota > Viridiplantae > Streptophyta > Magnoliopsida > Rosales > Moraceae > Artocarpus > Artocarpus heterophyllus. Next base: position 5,572,536 of record CM046348.1, on the reverse strand, counting down.
CTTAGCAATTTGTATGGATGGAACGTGGATACAATATAAAAAGAAAAAAAGATTTAAAAAAACGAAGTCCATGCAAATAAATTCTTTTTTTAAGGGATTAATTTTTTGAGAAAATTACAAACTATATCACATTTTTTAAAAGTTACGTTTATTCATGCCACACTATTATTCATATTTTATATTAAATTATACCACAAATAAATATATATAGTATTTATAAAAAGTAAATCATAAAATATTACATTTATGAAAATCCCCTAATTTTTTCTAACACTAATGAAAAAGAGTTTTATAAAGAACCCTACTTTTGATTATTGTCTAATCTTATAGTGTTAGTAATTACCACAAATACTTATTGTGTACTATTATGATGTTTTTTGTAAGTTGCACTATTATGATTGTTGGTAATTACTAAATAAAAAGTTTGACACGATAATGACACAAAATAAATTGTGATCAAACGAATCTAGCCTAATATGAGTGATCGATTTGAGCCAAATTGTTGTTATTAAGATCGTCAGTCCATTGTTCGTTCGACTAATGGCATCCATCGGTTCGATATCTTAGATTCAATTGGAGTTTCTACTCAGCTCGTTGAGGATGGATTCACGTAATGCCCACCACTATAGATATGGTGTGTTGATTCATTATGATCAATATTGTAGAGTCAAATTTGGCAGTTACAAGAAGATATCCACTAAGTCATGATGAGGAACATGGAGTTATGGCATGATATTTGTGCCCTATCAGGGACCAACACATATCCCACTATGACAAGGTTAACGAGATCCACTCCCTCCATCAAGTTGAAGCCTGCAATCACTCTAAGACCCTCTATAAATAGAGGGAGAAGCCTTCAGCAAAAGGATCCAAAGACACACACCCTTACAGACACTCTGTATAAATACTTTCAGATTTATTTCTTTTCTAGCATACACAGTCTTATATCTTGCACTCATTTCATTGTATAGTGAAGAACAGTGGATGTAGCTCTACTTAAAGAGTGAACCACTCTAAATTCGATATGTGGTATCTTTATTTTGCAACATTTTCTTATCATTTAGTGCTTTAGATCTGTTTCTGTTTTGATTATAACACTAGTCTATTTTTACAAGTTTGCTAGGACCTAATAACATCGCTTTGAGGGCCCAAACCTTTAAAATCCAATAACGAATTTCACTTGATTTGTTTGTATTTAATTATAGATCCAACGTCTACACCTATTTATTTATCTAAGTAGTTTTGAAAGTGAAATCTGAAATTTTTTTAATAAAAGGATTATTAACACCAATGCATCTTGAATTTAAAGATTTTCCCCACTTTGCTCCCTAAACTTTAAAAATCTTCACTTTATCCTTTGAACTTTTAAAACTCCTCATTTGGTCCCTAAAACTGAAAATCACTATTTTGTCCCCTAAACTTTCAAAGCTCATCACTTTACCCCTTGAAATTTTTCGATTTTATAGTTCAAATAAATGGATTTTTAAGCCCCATGTATTTCGCACATGGGTCATATGTAGAGGGAAAAAAAAAGATTCGTGCGGAATCACGTAAGCTTAATTTTATCTATATGAACAGAAAATTAGAGGTTCAAGGAGCAAAGTGAAAAGTTTTAAAAGTTTAAAAGGTAAAGTTGTGATTTTTAAAGTTCAAGGGCAAAATAAAGAGTTTTGAAACCTAGTGGGCGAAAAATAATGATTTTAAAATTCAAAGGGCAAAATGGAAAGAGACCCAAAATTTAGAGGCTATTAACCCTAAATAAAAATGTGGTTTTTTTTCGTTTTCTTTTCTTCTTTTTTTCGTTTTTGTTATATGATTTGGAAGATGGAGATTTCCACAATTAATGAGATTCTAGCCTAAAATTGTCTTTAAAAAATCCAACCTTTAAATATTTTCTTGTGGTTGCAAGTATAGTCATGCGATAAATACATACTCGACTTCATTATTAGGTGAAGAGTTTAAATCTACCAAATTTAAAGAAAAAATAAATACATTCACTAAAAAATAGAGCCTTTAATAATAAGCAACCTTCAATCCTTGATAAGTCCAAATAACCTCAAACAAAGGAAAAAAAATTACATGTCAAAAAAGAAAAATTACATGTTATGTCACGTTTTAAAAAATGTATTTATTCAATTCATGCTAAAAAAATGTTGTACCAAACTACCATATTATGTTTAAACAAGTAAGATACAAAAATTTTATTTATGAAAAATAAAAAAGGGGATATTTTGGCACATTTGCCTCCTAAAATTTTTGCATTTTTACAATATTATCGTTAAATTTTTTCATGGCAATTAAATCCCTAAAGTTAAAATTGTGACGATTAAATCCTAATCACAAACTTCCTTTAAAATTAAGACAGAAAATGATCACATGAGATCATATATCCCATTTAGAACACTTATGCTCCTCATTTAATTCTAATAAGAGTCAAATTATTTAATTTTATGTCTAAAAAAACCAAAATACATTAATATCGTTAATGATTTTTTAACAATTTTATTGGTTTATATATATTTAATTATTATAGTGCTCGAAATTCCACCGCTTCCCTTCTAAATGGGCCATGTGCGTCTTATGTGACCGTTTCTCATATTAATTTTGACAAACATTTGTGATTATAAATTTAATTATCACACTTAGGGATTCAATTGTTATAAAAAAATAATAATAATAATAAAAGACCATATTAAAAAAAAAAAAAGAGCCTAGAGTTTGGAGAATAAAAGCGTGAAAAACCCGAAATAAATATAGGTACGTGTTTTACACTTTTACCTATCCTGAACGAGAAAACAGAGTTGGAGAAAAGCTAGTAGGAGAGGAGGGAAGAAAAGAGGTTAAGAGAGATGGCGGGCGCAGGGCGAGCGGGAAGCAGGAACAGCAGGACGGAGGAATCGGCAGTGACACGGGCAGTCAACTCCATCTTCAGATTTGTCAGATTGGCCGAGTTTGAGATCCTCTTCGTCCTTTTCTTCCTCATCGCTTTTCTCATCTTCAAAGATCTGGTTCGTTGCCCTCCTCTTTTCCGAATAAAACTTTCCTTTTATTCATCCCCCACCTTCTGAATCTAATAAAGAAATTCGTAATCCGATCTTGCGTTATACGAAATAGTTGGAAATGATTTAAGATATTAACATGTTAAGTGTTGTTAGATTACCAAAATATGCTCTTATTATTCGCTTTGACCGAGTATTTAGAAGAATAATGGTGTTTCGACGATGTCTCTGCTAAAACTTTAACATTTGAATTCGAAATTTCTTAGATACAATTATCGACTAAGATTTTATCTCAAAATTGAAAATTATAACTAGCGTTAGTTTACCAATTCTCTTGAAAGCCTAAGCCGTTAGGACATGGACCAACGATAGTGTTTTATTGTTGTAACATGGGATCCTCTTTTTTTTTTTTTTTTTTTGGTAAATAACATGGGATCCTCTTTAATATAGAGACCATTCCTTGCTACCTTATACTGTTTAAATCCCATATGAGAAATCTCTAGCGGTCATATCTGCCTCCTCTGCCTACGTTCACAATTTTCTTGCTTTTTTCTCTTTATCCATATCACCCCCATTAAGAAGTTTGATACGTGGATACTCATATGTGTTTTTGTTGAACATTGCCAAGAGATCTCATGTGGCGATACCCCGTTTTTGAGCGTACCAGTTAGTAGCTATACTCAGCGGTACGAACATATGGTCTTTGGCTTTCATGGTGGATCTATAGAACTTTGCTCTTCCCTCCATATGTGTCATGCAATTGCACAGCATCTTGCTCAATGTCTTGACCCTTTGAAATGATGAATCCTAGACTCTATAACATTAGTCTTCACAGTTGTTTTATCGCCGTTTCTAACTTTCTCTCACGGGCTTTCTAGGAATTGCATTTTCTTATTGTTGATCCTAGTTCTATTTCATCTTTAAAACTTACTGGTATAGAATAGTTCTGCACCACTACGTTTTGTGAATCCGCTTAAAAGGTTTTGAGATCAAAAGCCTCGAAAGTCACAGTTTTGTGTTTGTTTGAAAAAAAATTCACACTGGTAATCAACCAAGGTGCAAACTGATTTTCTAGATCCTATATGTATTTCTTGTTTTCTAAGTTGTTAAAATTTCTCTCCTTATTGCGAGAAGAAGAATACAATAAAGAATGAATCAGAGAATCCTCTTGAAAATAGAGAGGGAAAAAAAAATTCCTAAAAGTGGATACTTTCCAACTCAAAATTAACAAGAAGTCCGTTTTTATTTCCTTTCTCGGAACTGGAGGTAGATTAAATCATAAAATCTGTCTTCAAAAGTGTGCAATTCTTTATCCAAAACCATAGAATTCTACAAAATCCATTTTTTTTTTTTCGCTGTTCGGGAAAAACCCACAAATATGTTTTTTGTGTTCCACTCAACACATGGAACACCCCCAAGGTTTTTTTAACTAATTGCTTTGGTATTTGAATATATCTACAGACCTCAAGGCCAGAGTACAATCAGATTCTTATGAAGAAGCCGGGTAGAAGTTTTTGGCCCTATTAGTTGGAGATTTTTGAGGTCGAGTATTTTGGCTTATGATCGTTAATTCGAGTATGGAGCTTAAACTTTCTTGTGAGCTGTTACTTTTGTAAGGAATTCCCATTGGTCGTGTGTTTGTATTTCTAAATGTGTCTATATGTGATTATATATCGAGCTAACTTATGAATATTGATTATAAAGTCTGTAGCTTCTGAACTCTAAGGCAACAACATTAGCAGAGGAACTATTATTGTACCCAATACAGTTTCCCGTATGTTTTTGCTTCCTTTTTTTTTTTTTTTTTCCTTTTTTGATAATGAGATTTCATTTAAAAAAGAACAAAGAAAGGAAACAGCCCCTAACCAGAGAACCCACAGAACAGACGATTAGAGTTTAACTCGTAAAGAAAAACAATTTGCTGAATTTAAAAAGCATACAGACGGTTTCAAGAGACGAACGTAAAATGAACGGCAAGCAATAACATATTGTTTACACCATGTTTGCAACAACCCACTAGTAGAATCTCCAAGCACGGCGTACCTTATGATGGAGAGATCTTCAATCCATTGTCCCAGATAAATGAAGGATTAACCGTTTCAATTGGTTGTGTTCATCTAACTCAATACACCTATTTTACCAATGTATTATTATTCAATCGATCAATCCAATCCGATTGAGGTAGATTTGGATTGAATTGGCCTAAGCTTTTTCTACATTTTTTCTCTTTTTTAGTACATAATTTAAATATCACAATTAAAAAACAAAAAGAAAAAAAAAGCAATAAAAAAGGTCCATAAATCTAAATAAACAAACCAACTTCAAATTGCACACTTCAACATATCCAACAAACAACTTAGAGAAGCAAAAATAAAGTTATAATATGATAAACACCCAATTGAGGTTAGCTATCCATCAACAATGGATTGGATTGGCTTGGACCGGTCGATTTGATCGGTTGATTCTACCTGATGAACACTTTCAGTTGAAACCTCAGAGACCAAGTGAGCAGGGGCAACAAGAAACTCGACTGGAACTTTAGTAACATCACGCCGAACTCCGATATCAGAGACACACCGATTGATGCAGTAAATCACACACCCCAGAACGGAAAGGCCAGAGAAACTCTTGGTCAAAAACCTAAGTGGTGAAGAAACGATGGCACTTGTGGCCGCCACCAAGGATGAAATCTGCCCACTCCTGCCCACACTGAAGTCAGTGGACACAAGCAAGCCTGTTTTACAATATATTGCAAAGTCCTCACAGTTGTTCTTGAACAGATGATAGGCACCAAAGCCGTTCTGAAGGAGGTAAGATGCGCGGTGGAGAACAGCATCTTGGGGGTCAGAAGGGGCAAGTGTACAAGTTCCTCCGCGAGCTTGGGCAATGAAGATAAATGGGTTGACGCCATATTCGAAGATGTAGAGTTCGCCACCCCAAAGGAAACAGTCTAGGCAAGAACATATGACACCATTAGCGCCAGACTGATCACCACATATTGGGCAGGGATTGTCCGAGGAATGGGATGAAGTTGAGCTGAATAAGAGGCGGTCCAGTGTGGTTCCTGTTCCGATTTCCTGGCCTCCTCCTCGAGTGAAGTGGATTACCTTTCCCTCCCCAACATAAATCCCTGGAGGAATCACATGAAATAGGCTGGTAAGTGGCAAAAAAGAAGATCCATGATGGAAATTGGCAAATGCAGTCAAGTTGCATTCATAGATCACGAAATTATTTACTTCATTGAAAAAGCACAAACAAGCAAAAGAAGATTGAGAATAATCGAAGAATTATGGTGGAAAGGGTGGTGAGTAATAAGAAATGAACCCAGCAAGTGTGAGACCTTTACTGCATTGCTTGTCCATTGAATAACCTGTTTCTGAATTTCAAATACTCAACAGAAACACTTAACTCAACTCAACTTTCCCAAGTAGCAATCAAATTCAAATTGCATTTTGATGCCAAAACTTTTAATTTAAATACAACCCATCTGAGTAAATTCCAGTCTTGACAAAAGTAGTAGTACATATGCAATTCCAAAAAAAAAAAAACATAAAAAACAAAAACTTGTACATAAGCACAATAACAAGCTGGCCGAAAGAAAAGTTTTGTGATTAAAGAACATCTTCCCTCTAATGAGAGTTGAATGATCTTCAATCTTTTTAATAACCAGCTAAAATTTACCATACAAGCTTCGTCCAAAAAACAAAAACTTTCATCTTTACATCTCCTAATCTTCATCTCAAGCCATTTTATTGAATTCCAAACTGGCAAAGTGGATTAATTAAATTTTACCCAGCTAAAAACAATAATATGAAATTATAATCCGCACAATGCAGTATAAGTTTATAACATTATGTCAACTAGCTATATATCCTTCTTCCACAAATTCTGTTTGTATCCCGAGAAAAAAAAAATGAAGAAAATAACAATGAGTAAAAATGAAAAGAAGAAGAAGAAGAAAGACCGTGATGGGCATAGATATAGGCGGTCTTCCATGAATATATGTGATCGCCTGGTTTCAGTTGGTCCTTGTCGATCTTGTTGGTGAAGACTCCCATTTTCAGACCTCAATCAATCAAACAAAATCAACTTTTTTTTTTTTCTCTCTCTGTGGATTTTGGGTCTGAGATGGGAGGAAAGGAAGAGAACCCAATTTGGAGGAGGGCAAACGCAATCGCTTCCTTACTCTCTACGGCTTTGTTTGGGGCTTCTCTAGTTTCTCCATTTCCCTTTTTCTTTCTTTTTTTTATTTGATTATTGCATTGACCTCTTTCCATGTCTAATCGTAGTTAAATATTGTAATTATCTGTAATTATAACAGAAAGGACAAGGAACAAGGAAATTAGGATTTTGGGGGAATGGGATCTTCATAATCGTGTAGGAAAGTAATTGGCAGTTCGTGTCCCGGATTGAGCTGGTCCCACCTCTACTACAGTTGATGAGTTTAGTACTGCGCTTAAATTCAACGCAAACTACGCCGTCGTTTTCTAAAAATGCTCCCTAATACCTTTTTGGTTATTTTCGTTTTGAAAAACTCTTTTCATTGGGTTAAAATTCCATGGTCTTAGTCTAGCAAAATGTACTTTTTATATTAAAACATATTATTTTATTAATAAAAGGGTTATAATTTTATAAAAATAAATAAAATTGCTCTTTTATTCTCACTATCAAAAATTAGAAACATCTTATTTCATCCTTAATATATTAATAAGGTGTTTGATATGGCGGTAGAAACTGTTAGTCAGACGGCTTTTATTGTAGCATATAAGAACTTTATACTGTAGTAATTTTTTTTTTCTTTTTACTGTAGCATGAGGAGCTTTACCATATTTATAACTGAGATAATAGTCTGGCTGTCGTATGCCAAACACCCTATAAATGATACAAGTTTATTCCTTGAGAGTGTGTTTGATAGGAGGGCGAGATGGAAGGAGGGACAAGGGTGGAAGAAGAGAGTCGGACAGAGAGACCCAAGAGAGGTGGACAGAGAGACCCAATCTCTTGTTTCATTAGAGGGAAGGGAGGAAGGGGAGGAGAGGTGGATGGATGACCTCTCCTTTTGGGCCTATTAAAACTACTCTTTCCAATAAAAAAAGAACAAACAAATTCATCATTTTAGATTTAAACGACTATTTTAACTTTATAAAAATTTATTAAATAAATAGTAAAAATATACAACATAGTAACTAAATAAAAAACTACCATCTATTTTTTCAACTCTCTCTCTTTTATACCAAACAACTTGAAGGATTTGTTGTAATCTTCTTTATCATTTACATTGTCCATCCATCTAACTCTCTTTATTTTCCTGCTCTTCATTCCTTTTACCAAACGGAGCCTAAAATTCTAACACCCGACGCTAACAATTCTTTTGTCTCTCAAATGTTAAAAACCATGGCTATTCATGTTCGTAAATTTATACAGTTTTATTATACTGCCATTAGAGACATATTACATGGCATTATTTGTAATTTCTGGGCCCTTTAAATCATCATCACAAAAGGTGGTTTTCAAGAGCTTAAAGTTAAATATTTAATATCAATATATTATATATACACATGTACATACAGTAACTATAATACTCCAAATTATAATCACCGAGAATAGTATATAAATATAAATAATATATAAATCATTATGCATAACATGTTTTTAAAAATACACATAACTTTTTTCTAAAATAAAGTTTATCTTACCAACAATGGGATAATTTTTTTTAATTACATGCATCAAAATCATTATATTTAGTTTTTCTCTTTAGATATTTTGAATTTTAGTCTTTAATGACTCTTATAGTGTGTTTGAGAAGTGTGGTTACAGTTAATAGTTCTTTTAATTTTAGTTAATAACATTATAACATATAAAAGCTTTATATTATATGAACTTTTTGTTTTGTAGCTGCTACGAATTTTACATTATTTGTTGATTAAAACATATTGGTCTAACTAAGAGCCATATACCCTATTAGTTATACTAAGAGCAAAAGTAAAACAAAGTAATAAATGAAGGACTAAAGTTGACGTTTCAAAAGTTTTCCTTTAATTATATAAAGCTTAATTAAAAAAGTGATAAAAATTAAAATAAAGTAATAAATTATAGATTAAAGTAAGACTTTTAAGGTGTTAAGGACTAAAATAAAAGTGAAGATAAACCTTAACAACTATCTATAAAATTAACCCGAACATTTTTTTTCGAATGAATTAATCCAAACATTTTATTAGTTCGAAATAAATAAATAAATAAAGAAGAAAAAAGAAAAAAGCAATCGTTTAAGTGGGACCCATGCCCCAAATTCTGCCACGTGAGCCAGCGGTGAACAACTTTCCTGAAGTTTGGTCTTGGTGCGTTTTGGGTTTGGGGAGTTTGCAGAGGCGCAAGTAAAGGAGGTAGTCGAGAATGGGTTCGCAGATTGAAGTCCCCATTTTTACACGAACCAACTTGGGCACTCGCCTTGTCGTCTCTGTTCCTTCTGACATGACAGCAGGCGACTTCAAGAGTAAGTAATGACCACTTCAAAGAATAAAAAAAAAAAAAGGAAAAATCTTTTTGTTCCCGAAAGACCCAGATGAAAAATGATGCATTGTAAGCTTTCATTTCTGAACATGTTTCTCAATTCCTTCCTAGTTTCAATGGGTTTTATTAATTTTCTCAGTTCACCTTGGAAATTACTGATCAAATATTAATTTTTTTCAGTGATTTTTTCCCTGTCACTTCTGCTGAGTGGGCTGTGTTGATGTAATATGGTGTTTGCTTACTAAACAAAAATCTTGCTTAATTTGATAATAAATAAATAAATAAAGAAAGAAAGGAAACCATTTAATCAAATTATTGATTCCATTAGCAATATAGATAAGTCATTTTTCAGTTGCATTGTTATGCCACATTGCTTAAAGCTTGTATCTGATAGAGAATCAAGGGAGAGATTTTATTGGAATTGATTTAGTTAACTTCTCAACTGTTTCTGATCAAGAAATCTGATTATGAGTTCCAATAGGCCTTATTCAATATTATATCATTTAAAAATTAAGCGTTAATTTTATGTAACTTCAGTCCTTGTTATATGGTTGTACCATCAATGTAAATTGTCAGAGCATTGTACTGTCAACGACATAGTGGGAGAATATTTGCGATTCCCTCTTATGGCATTAGACTGTTTGATTATTCGTTATGATATCAGAACATTTCTATTATTCCAAAGTACCTTCATTCTATGATCTGCTTTGGTTTATTTTACACAACTGTAACATCTGTAAATTACATTTTTAGGGGAACTTGAGACAGTGCACTTCAAATGCTTCCCTGGGTCGGGAGAGATAGAAGTTTACAGATTAAAGGTGCATATGTTTGTTGTTAATTTCATTGATTTTTTAGCTCACTGATGACTTTTTCTCCATTCGCGTTTCTAATGCAGCGCGCTGTTGTTATGATAGGTGAAGAAAAGATCGTGCTTCTACTACCTTCCCAACTCGATTCCACTGAAGTGTGCCTTCCACGGTGTGAGAGGAACATGGTTTCTTCGGGTGGAAGCGAGAACTTTATGTGAACGTTTTGGTCCGTACTTACTTGATTCGGCATCTAAAGACCTTGATCGTATACCATCCAATGATATTACTGATCCTTTGGAACCAGAAAGTTCAGTTATAAGCATTGACAAAAGCAACACAATAGTCGAGGAAAAGAAATATGGCAAAAGGGAATCGCAGAATCACAAACCTTCAATAGAAGAGAGGACTATACCTGTACGTGTTTCAAAGAAGAAAAAGAAGAGAAAAAGGAAAAACTGCATTTTAGATTACAAAGATGATGGAAATGAGAAGAAACGTGTTTGTGCAGGAGCAAAGCCTTTGTCTTTAACTGCCAACAAAAATTCTGATTATGGTCCATCTGTTGCAGAAGTGGAGCCGAGATATCAACAGCCTTCAAGAGAGATGACGGATGCCACAGGTGTAATGTTTTCGGAAGTAAAATCTGTTACTAGCATCATCAAGAGATACTTTCCGAGCTCCAGCCCGTCGAGTTCTGATGTCACATCTAAATGTCATAGACGGAGGAGAAAGCGCTCAAAGACTAAAAGAGACGATAGTGCCTTGAGCATACAAGATGACTCCTTTCCACAGCTTGCCAGGCGCCAACGTCCCTCAAATCTTTTGCCTCGTCGCTTGCCAATTAGTCCTTCTCAAGGAACGTCAAAGGGTAAGATTGATGAAGCTGACGTCGGGAAACGCCTTGTCGTTGCCTCAGATAATCTTGGGATTTCTTCCAGCAAAAAAAAACCTCCTGCTTATCTTTGTAGACCTAGAGTTGGGAAACTGTTGGACCTCAATTCTTCTTCTTTGGTTAAGAAAGGAATCTTTGAGATATCTGATAGTGATGACTGAAACCCAATACAACTACAATTCTTCTGTTATTGTTCCCTCACTTTTCCATGCTCAGTGGTGCTTTGTTCGATGTTACTGAAATTACCACATGAAAAGGAATGTTTAATTTTTTTTCTATGTGAAGTTATGTTAAGTCTTGGTATGATTGCTAAGAGGCCGTCAATGTAAATTTTTGTAGTCAATGAACAGATGGAAATCTGGTTGCACTCTACTGTTTTGCTATACAAGTAGATAAAATTTGCCCGACTTAAAAGAGACACCTTCTATCAAATGAAGTCCAAGTGAGCTAAGTGGAAAAATAGAATTGAATCCTTTAATAAGTGATATGTACAGGTGCTGAAACACCTCCTTCCATATTGGCAAGTTTAATCCATTATCATATGACTCGCATCCAAGAAGGATTCTATCACTACAACATGAAGAAGTAGGATGGATAAAATGACCTTTATTTCATGTAACAATAAATAAAGGTAACAATGGTTAAAATGTGTACGTAATAACTAATATTTTTTGTCACATGATATTTAAAGTTATCGTTACACTGAATAAAAATGATGTTACTATGTTACATTTTAGGGTTATTAACAATAATGGCCCATAAACTTTAAGGTCTCTCTCATTTGGTCTCTGAACTTTAAAAATTACCACTTTATTCCTTGAACTTTCGAAACTCCTCACTTTGCCTCCTGAATTTTTCAAATCACCATTTTGCCTTTGTTTTAAACCTCTTCATTTTTTTCCTGTTTTCCAATTTTCCACTTAAATACATAGAGTTAAGCCCACATGATCCGCATATGGTTCACCTGTAAAGGCAAAAATGAGATTTTATCATTCTTAGGTTTTGTTTGTGTTTACACTCTCATTTAATAGTTTTTTTAGCTGCTCTTATTTAAAAATTGTCTGTATACACATTTTTCTCGATATTGTCTGCTAATATCTCCTCATCCTTAATGCATAACTCATTTTCTTTAGTATTCATTTCAGATATCGACGAATAATATTAACTCATTAAATGAGTTTTAAAAATGAGAAAAAATGTGCAAATAAATCCTTCTTAAATGAGAACTCAAATAAAAGAAACAGTGGCGTCACGTGAGTGTCAATGTGAAAGAAAACTTAGAAGTGATAAAATTTTATTTTTTTCCTTATAGGTAACCCATATACAAACATGTGAGCTTAATTATGTCTATTTGAATGAAAATTGAAAAACATGAAGAAAAAAATGAGGAAATTTAAAATAAAAGCAAAATTGTGATTTTAAAATTCAAAGATAAAGTGAATAATTTTCAAACTTTAAGAGATAAAGGGGTGATTTTAAAGTTTAAAGGACAAAATAAAAAAGACCTTAAAGTTTAGAAGCCATTAGTATTAATAATCTTTCTTTTTATGTGTCATATGAAACCGGTCTTTCATGAAGAATTCAAAAAAAAAAACAAAAAAAACAAAATAGTCCCTTAAAAGTAGAGAGAGAACAAAATGCGCCATCAATATCCAAATTGCCATACTAGGTTCGATCTTCACGCGCTGTATTTGTTCAATAGCTTAAAACGAGCGAATCTATGAGTACATTTTCCACTGAACATACCCCATTTATCTGGATCCTCGCAATCACAAGAAAAGGAAAAGACATGATGAAACACCATGGATCCTATGCAAACGTTTTGGGAAAGGACATATTTACCTAATATAAGAACAATTCAACTTGTCCTTAATACCATTTTGTCATGTTATAGTTTGAGGGTGAGTAATATTTTGTGTGTAAACTGAGCTTTATAGGGCGTTTTGCCAAACGGATAATATAGCACGTGAGAACTTTATTTTCTTTTTATATTTTATCATGTGAGAGCTTAACACCGTAAACGGTTCAAACTCGTAACTTTAAACTCATCTCCAAAACACAAGGTTAGTATTTTCCAAATTTGCATATACTTTCCCAACTTTGTTTCCATAGCTACATACAAGAAATATGGTACAATTTTGGCAATGTAGCTTAATACATATAGTAATAACTTCAAAGAAGTTAAGAAACGACCTTGCTCCTATAGTGAATTTTACAAAGTCCTTGAAAACTGAAAAATCTAAAAGCACACAAAGCACAAAAAACACTGCTCTAAAAAAAAAAAAAAAGGCCAATACTGTATGACAATTTTAATGTACGGTTATATGTGTGATAATGATATATGGCCTTTTTTAACACAAACCAGCATCAGAAACATCCCAAGGCCAAGTCAAGCTAGATAACATATGGCAGTAGACAGTCAACCCCATATTCAACCAGGCAATAACATCACAAGTATAAAAGCTGGGTTCATCACTATCAAAACAAATAATAATAATAATAATAAATAAATAAAGGGAAAAAAATCTTTTTTCATGATTCAGTATAAATATTAAAACTTATGCAGAGCATCACTCTGCAGAGCATGAAAGTAGAGAGGATTTGAGATGTCTGGTCTTCCTTAGGCAAGCATTAGCTCTCTCAAGAACTACTTCAACTCTATCTCTTCTCTTGCCTAATCTCCTGCCATTATTGCTAATCTTGGTCTCGGTCACTCCATCAGCTAAACTTTGATTATTCCGAAACTCTTGCTCATCGCTGCCATGATCAATGCAGTGATTTTCACTAATCTTCTTCCTCTTCCTATCACTTGTCGATTCTTTTACACAATAAGTAGAAAAGTAAAAATAAAATATAAAAACATCAGTACTATTTAGGCTAAACAAATTGCATAGTTTAACAAGAAAAAGAATGAAAGGGGGTAATTTGCCCTGTGTGGTAGCAGCAGTAGAGAAGTGGGTGTGATCAGAAAGTGAAATATTGAGGTCATGAATATCAGATTGGAGAAGATCAAATATGAAGGACTTAAGCTCAAGCTTGAGATACTCATAACTGTTGGGATATTGGGCTTCAAGGATTCTGAGCTCCTCTTTTGCCCGTACTTCTATCATCATCATCACAACTCTCTGTATGATATCCTTATTGTCTGTTTGCAGATATTAACTATAAGAGAGAGAAGAAGAAGAAGAAGAAGAAGAAGGAGGAGAAGCAAACTCAAAAGTTGTGTTTAATGTAATAATTAATTAATAGGTCATTTATTACTTAGTCTGTCAATTGTCATGTCGAGATAAAGGCCAACAAATGGAAGAAAGTAGGGAATTAAATGTATTTGAGGCTGTCTGTCGCCTTTACTCCATTTTCCATGCTTATAGAACACCCAAAAAGCGAAGTTTTGAAAAAAAAAAAAAAAAAAAAAACAAACAAACAAAACAAAACAAAAACAACAATAACAACAAAAAATAAAAACAAAAAGAAAAGAAAGTACAGTCGTCTTATTAGAGTAAATATTAAACAAAGAAGTTCAATGTCAAATTATGCTTCAGATAATTAGCTATATATATATATATGGATGTCATGTATGAATATTTACATATAAACAGTTATGATTTTCATATATGCATAAATTAAATTGCATAAAAATCATATAAATGCAGAAACATAAAGAACAAAAACTGACCTCCAGCCATTGATAATCTGATGAATAAATGGAGAGTTTTTCTGAAAGAAATTCCTGAAGAAACGAAACTTGTGAAAAAAAGAGAATCTTCTAAACCTTCTGTAATTTTAGAGATGGTGTATTTCTGAAATAATTGCATAGACTTAGGACCCTCTTTAACGTGATATTTATAGAAACCTATCATCAGGGTGTACGTTACCTTTCATGAAAAGAGGTATTTTTTCTGAAGCGTTATAACAGTTCTGAATACCCTTTGGTTGACACCCTTTAGAAATACGTGTCTATTGGACCACTTAAATTTATTTTTATTTATTTATTATCATTTAAAAAATCAAATAAATAATAATAAATAAATTAAAAATAAGATGTCAAACTAATTAACGAGCGTAACGTAGATCGTTTTAAGTTTGTCGAGGTGCTTCTCGTTTTCTTAGGCTTTAGGCATGCGTTTTTTCTTTTCGGCGTAAGTGTTATTTGTTTCTACTTATAAAACTAGTCTGTATTAAGGACTATGCATCGTATTACAAGGTTAATCACATTTGTATATATATATATTTTTTTCTGTTAGAATGAAATTTTGCTTAAGGACTATGCATTGTATTGCAAGCTCAATCACATTTGTATTTTTTTTTTTTTCTGTTGGAATGAAATTTTCCTTCAAGAAAAAAGGTGCCCAATGAGCACGCTTTTGTGAAATAACAATGCTTTTTTCCCAAGGGAATTGTGAACATAACAACGCAGAAGTGGGTGATAAGCACAAGGCCTCGGATTCCAATCCCTTTTTCTTTACGCTTCTCGAAAAAGGGTGTTGCCTTCTTAATTACTGATGAAGTTCTACTAATCTCCCGTCTAATTAAACGGTTGTGCTAAGACTTTTAGAGTGTTTAAGAGAACTCAAACTCTAGAGTTCTAATTATATATTTTAACATGTAAGGTTTAAGTATAGTATATTTTTACTTTATATTTTAATAGGTGAGAGTTTTATACTATTTAGCATAAAAATGCTTCTTTTTATCTTTCTTCTAAAAGGGAAAAAAAGTACATAACATACTATCAATAAAGTCTTACAACATTAAAAATTTTAACTAGATACTTACCCAAGTCAATTCAGCGAGTCCTAAACACCCCTTTTATTTTTCTCCTAAAAGGGAAAAAAGTTCATAACATACCATCAATAAAGTTTTAGAACGTAAAATAGTTTAATTAGATTCTTACCCAATTGAATTCGACGATAAACTAGGCCAGAAGTCTAGAACATTGCAAGTCATTATATATCATTCATCAACATTGCTAATATGCATGTATATGATAAATTAAAATTCATGTATATATAGCCTGATGGGATCTCTCATGGCTCTCGTGTCTCTCTCTGCCACTTTTTCCTCTGCTAGGATTTCTACCTATCTTCTCTAGCGCCGACTCTGTGTGAGGCTTCGAAGGGCCAGGGTCCAACATCAGCACGAGGCTCCATGAAGGGGCCCCTGTATGGCGACGGTGGATTAGGTTCGGTTGGCAATTTGTTTCCTTCTCGGATGAGAGGAGGTTCGCCGAGTGTGGGGGTAAGTTTTCACTTCCCGAGTCTGGGTGGGGGCGGTCGTCGGATGTGGCTGAGAGGGCAGACAGAGAGTGGTTGTCTCATGGGTTGGGCGTTTGTCGGCTCTAGAAGGTCGCAACCTCCTAGAGATTTTGGTCTCTAGTCGGAGGTTTCTGGGCCTTGTAGTGCTTCTTCGGTTTCGACAATAATTGGCGGTGGCAAGCAGTGGAAAATGGTCTCCACGTGTTAATGGCTTTGGTTTTCTCCGGCTTTCCTTTGTATCTAAGGCACTGCCATGGAGTCTGATAAGTTAATTTTAGACTAATTAATTAGATTATTTTTATTTAATATTTTTGTTAGTTTTGAGCTATTTATAAGAATTTGATAGTGTTTTATGCTTTTTTATAGGTTTTGAGGAAAAAGATGCATATGAGTAAAATACGGGGCCTAACGAACCAAAAAATGAGCAAAACTAGACTCAGGGACAAAATGTGGCCTAGATGCCAGCTTATGGGGGCCTAGGCGTTCTTGCAGATGAAGTCCCACACAAAAAACCTGATAGCATAGCTCTTAGGAGCCACAATTTGGACGTCTAGGTGCCATTTGGAAGGACCAGTAGGCGCTACAATCCTGGAGCCTAAGCGCTACTTTGAAGCCTAAGCGCTAGTTCAAAAATTTCTCTACAGACCTTTGTAACGCCTAGGCGCTACAATCCTAGCGCTTAGGAGCCATTGCGAAGCCTAGGCGCCAGAAAATTGAGCCTAGGCGCCATTACAATCCCACTTTAAATTTCAATGTAATTTCATTCTAAAATTACCCTTTAAAACCCTAGCCTATAAATAGAACATTATGAGGGGTTGAAGCACAAATTTTTAACAGGAAAAAACTACAGATAAGAGGGAAGAACTCACTGCTTTGGAGAAGAAGAACGGTGTAACCCGGAGACAAAAATCATCTTCGCATCCAACATAGTTCCTTTCCTTCACTCATCATGTTTAAGATATTATTTAGGATTGTTTTTAATTTCATTAGGAACTAATTTTCTCTATTCTAGGGCTACGATGTAGCCGGATTATGAATGTTCACTTTTATTTAATTTAATTCAATTTGATGTTTATTCATTATCTATGCTGAGTATTTAATCTGATCTTAATGCTTGTAAAAGTTTGCACACCTTTTGTATGATTTGTGATTTAATTTGAGGCTGAAAAGTGATAATTAAACTAGACCGTGATTGAATGGCATGAGATCATTACAGGATAGAAATATCTATGAGACTTGTGTAACTGGTGAATTTCTTATTCTTAATGAATTTTGGTAAGTTTAGAGTTTCTACAGAGATGTTAGAAATTTGTTAACTGGGATAAATTATTAATGCTTGAGAAAGATTAATGACTACCTAAGAGAAATTCGTTATCGGCATAGAAGTAAACATCAGTTGATTAAATTAGATAACTTGAATATGATTAATTTAGGTGAAATCAGATGCCCTAATCTTTTATTTATTTAGGTTTTCATTTATATTTTTTTGTTTTGTTATTTTTCTATTTTATATTTGATTGTTCAAATAATTTTAGGGTTAATCAATTTGGTACTTAGCTAAATTAACGCAATCTTTATGGGAACGATACTCTGCTCACTCTTTATTACTTGTCTCGATTCTGTGCACTTGCAGATTTTCCACAATAGCGTCCATGCTTAGTTGTAGTAGGTTTCGGATCGTCACCAGTTTTTCTTCCAATGATGTTTGGGGTTGTCTTTTTTCGTTTTAGTTTTTATAGATGTCAAATAATGACGTTGATGTATCTATTGGATTTTTTCTTTTCTTTTTTTTTATTATAAGAACAGAGGTGGTTCCTTTACCTTCCTGTATTTCGCAAGTCTTTGTGCTTTGCAATGCGGTGTTAGGCCTCAATGTCTTTAGTCTCTTGATATTATTTAATTAGAGTTATCCACCGCCTATAGTAGTGTGTTAGAGTTGTTGGTGAGCCAAATAAGTGGTGTACCCTTTCAGTCTCTTTGTGTTGAACTCAATACACATTTTATCCCCTTTGCCTCAATCGAACCTACTAGTGGTTTTGGTTCATTGTCTTGGTTGAATAGCTAAATATGTCGAGGTTTTTCGAGTCTAAATTAGTGTATTTCTTTAATTTAGAATGAAATTACCTTTTAAAAAATGTATATATATAATTTGGTTTTGCGGTTTGAAAAATGTCGAAAGTGCAAACCAAACTAAAAATATTATTTTGGTACTTTATGTTTGGCACACTGGTTCGAACTAGTAAATTTAATCCATCTACAGTATAAAGCTATTAAAAACTTTAGTCTAAAAAAACAATCTATAGTATAAAGCTCTCACATATTACAACATTTAAACTAAATTTTTTTCTCCAAATTAGTTCACCGAATACCCTGGTAGTTTATCAACCCGTACCAAACTAAAAGCATCGCCAGCCCAACCCAACTCAGTTTGTGAGTATTGGTTTGGGTAGTATGGTGAACATCCCTAAACGTTGTTTCACTTGTATCATTCCTTTTCTTTTTCCTTTTTTCTTTTTTCTTTTTTCTTTTTTTGAACACCCTTCTGTCACTTGTATCAAATGAAACCTATTATTTTAAAAAATTGCCTAAAGCCTCAAGATTTCTTTAGCCATCCTACGTGGTCGTGAATGGAATTTTTACATGAAAAAGCAAACATTTCCTGTTCTGTTGCGTCATTAGCCGAATGGAGGGTAGAATACGGAATCCAACATACCCTTACTGTTTAAATTCTAGGATTTTTTACCACTTCAATTATATTTCTTGCGACTTATGGACTTATTGATAAGTATTAAATGTTGGCAAAAGTCCTACATTGATTAGAAAGTAAAGTGAAGAGGGCCTCTAAGCCGTATATAAAGGAGGCCAAGTGCTTGGTTTCAATTAAATTGCTTTTTTGTTTCATAGTGAGAAAAAAGTAGATTGTAAAATTTTTTCATATAGTGAATTTCTTATTGAGGCTTGTGGTTTCTTGTTCAATGGGAAATTGGCCAATTGTCTTACACATTTTTTTTGCACAATGTAACACGTTTCTTAAAATTTGCCACATCTGCAGACACATCAGCAGCTGGTTGTTATTCGAGTTGGCTAATTTTATTGTCATTCAGTGTGCGAACAAGAGTTTTTTCACACGACTTCAGGGGCAGGGTGTTGGTGATTGTAAACACCAGAGCCCATAGAAGAATGATTGTAAGCCCAGCCATCCTTTTATATTAGGTCTTCTCAAGTTTATCCCATGAACCAAAACCCACCAAGTAGAGTATAATTCAATTTCCAAACTTTCATGACAAAGCATTTCTCACCTGTGTTGAAAATTTGAAATAGCCGCAGCTCTCCACATACAGCTCCCAATTGTCCTTTGCCATAACACAACATTGATCATCGAACAAATCAAATGTAACAATTCTGTCAAGAGCAAGATTATTATCTTAATGCCAATATAGAACTCCATTGCACGTAACTACATCAAGGTAGTTGCTAGTCTTGACCTCTTCCGCTCTTCCGTTCGTGGATAGAAGAAGAGTGATTTGCTCTGTTTTCCTGTTTTTGACATGTGCCACGACCATATTGGTACTGAGCATTTGGAGAGAATCCAAGTTGTGAGTTGCTACTGTCGGGGATCAATACTAATGCAAACTGATAGTTGCTAGAAGACTCAAGAAGCTTGAACCATTTCTTAGTAAGAGGATTACAAATGTAGTAATCTTTGACACTGCCATCATGTGAACGCAAACTAGCTGCTACAAGCAATAAGTCATCACATGAGGCCTGATGAGACTGTGAAAATACATATTTCTTAAGGTTAAATATCATTAATTTGCATTAACATTTCTCATTAGATCCTTTAATTATAGCATTTGTGTGTTAATTAGTATTTTAGTATGTTTGTGTAAAAATATGTTTTTAGTGTGTTTTATATTTAATAATATTTTTACAAATTTTTAGAATCATTTTGTGTGTTAAATAATTAATTAGTTTGTAAATAATCAAAACCATAAAAATAATATTATGTGATTTTATTTTAAGTCTTAAAATATTTGAAAATAAGTTTTTAGTTTGTAAATATATTTTATAATATTTTTAGTAAGTTTTAAAAATATTCTCAAGTCTTTAATAATATATTAATGTGAAATTGTTAAGATTTATTATTTTAAAAGTTTTTTTATTTATTTTTAGTGTTTTATTGTCAAATAAATAATTTCAATTATTGTAAATATTTTGTTTATAAAATAATTAATTTTAATGTGTTTATTTATCTGTAAATTTGAAAACCGAAAGAGAAATGAAGCCAAACGATGTAAAAATATCAATAAGGAGCTATGTTTCACCAAAGTCAAAGGAGAGACCACATGTCTCCCACTATAAGCTTGCACTGTCCTCACTCATATATTCTTTTTCTCAATTCTTTAGACAAGCTATGAGACTATTCACCATATGTCTTCTATTATTAAATAATATTTAGAGCTTCAACTATGTTTAAAAATATGTTTTAATGTGCTTCATGTTTAATAACATTTTTAGTAATTTTTAAAATCATTTTTGTGTGTTAAATAATTAGTTAATTTGTAAATAATCAAAACTGTAAAAATAATATTGTGTAATTTTATTTTGAGTCTTAAAATATTTGAAAATAAGTTTTTAGCTTGTAAATATATTTTATAATATTTTTAGTAATTTTTAATAATGTTCTCAAGTCTTTGATAATATATCTGTGTGAAATATTTAAGATTCATTAACTTTAGAAGTTTTTATTTATTTTTAGTGTTTTATTGTCAAATAAATAATTTTAATTATCGTAAATATTTTATTTATAAAATAATTAATTTTAGTATGTTTATTTACCTATAAATTTAAAACCAAAAGAGAAATGAAGCCAAACTATGTAAAAATACCAATAAAGAGCCAATGTTTCACCAAAGTCAAAAGAGAGACCACATGTCTCCCATTATAAACTTGCATTTGTCCTCACCCATGTGTTCTTTTTCTCCGTTCATTAGACAAGCCATGAGACTATTCACCATATGTCTTCCATTATTAAATAATATTCAAAGCTTCAAGTCGGTGGCGAAAGAAGGACATAAAAAAAAAAATTTCAAATAAGATTCTTTCAAATTATTGAGTTATCTTAGTCATATCCAACAACATAAAAAATAAATAAATAAATAAAATCTTAAATATTTCCTGTAAATACGCATGCAATCTCCATCGGAAGCATCCCTTCTCAATTTGTAAAGACACTCTCAAAAGTGTTTAAGTTTAGTTTTTGTAAGTTTTCTTTTCATTTTAGTTTTAGTTTAGTTTATATTGTAAAATAATTATCTTTTGTAAAATTATGTATTTTTTACTTCCAATATGTCTTTCTAAATTTTCTTTTTGCTGAAGACAGAGAGAGAAATTCTGGCAAAATTAAGTTGAGTATTTTTATTTTTTCAAGTTTTTAAGTAGTTATAATCTCAAAATCATTTTTAGAAAACTTTGAGTTTCTTGTTAACTTAGCTAAAATTCTTGCAAAATTAAGTTTTGATTTATCGTAAACATAGGCTAGCTGGGTAATGCTTAGGAATATTTTAATTATTCATAGAGAGGAAATGACACAATAAATGCTTAACTTTACTTTTGTTAGTAATTTTAGTTAGCTAATTATGAAATTATGCATATTTATTAATGAGTTTTTTATGCCTTATTTACATGAATTGATACATTAAATACTTGGTAACTCTTGATTTATTGTAGACAAAAGATGGTATATTGCATACTTAAACCATTTTAATAAATAATTTTTAAAAAAACTAAAACATATTTAAGTTAATTTCTAGAATATAACCTTTAATCCTCAATATTGTTACAATTGTTGTTTCTTTTAAGTTAAAATTGCACTTATGGTTAAATTTCCATCTTCTATTTAATTGCTTTTATTAAAGTTCCATTTACCATTTCAATTTAAATCACATTTCTTGTTATTAAAGTTCTAAAAATCACAAAAAAAATCTAAAAATGTAAAATGTAAAAAAAATATGAATACTGTAAATAAATTGTAAATAACTAACTTTAATCCTCAAATTTTTCAACTAATAAATAAATAAAAATAGAATAACTAATATTTAGGTCGTATGTAATACCTTTTCTCCGTGAGATCGACATTGGATTCATTAAATTTTATTACTTGAACAACCTTATTTGAAGTTATATCAGACCTACACTTTTAGACTCGAACAATGCCCTTATAACCACGGGTGACGGCATGAAGTCCAAATAACCAGATGTTGCCTTTCCATGGAGAAGCTTTGATTTCTCGGAAAATATCTTACAAAATGGTTGGAAACATTGGATGTCAAATGAAATGTCATCAGCTCTTCGAAACAAGATAGTGTAGGGCAGTGAGGAGAGATCTTGCTGGTCATGACGGTGGCAAATGAAATTGGGAATGAACTTAGGGTGGTGAAATCACAGAATGCCATGGACGACAGACAGAGCCAAACAGGATAGCAGATCGACAATTGGGGAGCCTAAGAAATATCTCGAACAATATGTCTTCACTAGCATTTTTTAGGAATTTGGATACTACAAGTAATAATCAAAAGAATTAGAGTATGCAAACCATAAAAGAATTATTGAATTTATATTATCGAAAAACATGAGCAAGAGTTTCTACATGTTAAAGTTAGACACAAGAGAGAGATATACAAATAGTAATAACACAGTTAGCTTGTTTAGAAGTATAGTTTGAGCAACAGTTTAAACTTAAAATATTATAGTAATTCAAAATTTGTGAAAGAAAAACAGTAGCAAAACTAATTCGAGTTAGAAGTTTTTAGATCCAACTATGTTTCTAAACGGGATTTGTAATATTGACATATAAACAGAGACAGCAAGTAAAGATAGCAAATTATGACATACAAATTACTGTTTAGGAACTAGTAACTACAACAGTCATATACAAATGATGAATAGAAACCTGATATATATGAATAAGATGGCCCAAAATCTACAATACATTCACTTGCATTGCACCTACTATTATTATTATTATTATTATTATTATTTTTGCTTTGCACCTGTGATGATGTTAAATTAAATTTCCACTAGCCCAATTATATGTAAACTCTTTTATCCGAACCTACCGAAATAAACTAAAGCAGGTGACCCTAAGGGGAATCAAACCCAAGACCGCCCACTTATTGGTTGAGGTCTTGAGCCACTCAAGCTACCCTTTTGGCACAGAGAGTTTTAAGTGCCATGCATAAAAAAATAAAATAAAAAAATTGCATAAGGTCATTTGTACACAAGCTTGCCTAGTTCAACATGAGGACACCTTAACTTTACAGTTTCTCCTCGCCTTTGTTCCTTTGCGTCTAATGTACACCTTTTTCTTTCCCTGTCAAAAACATAAAAATACTCAGAATAAAAAATTAAAAAAAAAAAACACGAATTTGATTTATTCTTTAGCTAAAAAATCGAAGGGAAAACCAACCTTCATCAAGGTGGTGCGATCCTAAGCCTTTTTCTTTATACCCGCGGACCTAAATCGCCTCTTTGACATCATGATTTTAGGCAACAAAATTGCAAACGCAATTGGCAAACTCTTAAATAAACGAAGCGATTAGTTTAAAGAATGGGGAGACCTGATTGATTTTCTTTTTTTCGCTTTATAAATAGAAGAGAGATCAAATATTATTTATATGTCTACTAAAAAAAAGTATTTATATATCTTTCTGTATATAAGGCCTGATTTTGGAGATTTGAATTCAATCTTGCCACCAGCCAACCTTTCTATCTCTATCTTTTATGGAGTAAGGATTGAAAATTGAATTAGTTGGCGTTTTCGCCTTGAACGGTGGAGGGTTGTTTTTGCATTCTTACAATTAATGGTATTCAGCCTTTCGTGTAAAACAGTCTTTTCCACGCTCTAAATTATATTCAGATTCTTTTTAGTGACGTTTTCAGAGTTTTAATTTTTAAGATTGATTTTATTTACTATTTTGGTTTGATAACATTTTAAATTGTAAAAGTTAAGAAGGGTAATTTTAGGTTTTTGAAAACCTTAATCTTTTTAGTGGTATTTTGTATAATTTTAAAACTACATAGGATATTTTGGGCATTTCATAATACAAAGGACAAAAATGATTTTTAGCAAAACATAGAGAATATTTTGAGTATTTAAAAAAAAAGCTTCAACGTGGAAAATATTTTCTGTCCAATTAAATGGAAATTCTCAAACTATTATTGCAAAAAAAAAAAATCTCAAACTGCCATTTATATCATTAAAATATATAGAGGGTTTCTTGTGATCAAATTCTCATTTTTTCAATAAACATGTCAATCTTTTGCTCATTCTTTGCGCTCTGAAAGCTTCAATAATCACAAAATAATCATAATTTATGGAAAACAAAAGAGGAGAAAACTTGGGATTGTAATTATGCATTTCTAAGTTTTAAAATAAATATATCTGTTTAAACATCTCAAAAAAAATCTTAAGGCACTCTCAAGTAAAACGTTTCTCAAATTTTTATTAGCGTTCTTTTAATCTAGGGTAAATTGCTTAAGAGGTTTCCAACCTTTTTAAAAAGATACGATTTGGTCCTTAACTTTTTTTTAGTTAAATCGGGTCTACTCTTTCGTTTTAGGGGCAAAATGACTGATTTAACGGTCATTCGTCCTTAATAAGTCAAAGATTAACATTAATATTAAAATAAAATAAACAAAAAAAACACACAAATGAAAATGAAAGCAAAAGCCCAAATTCAACCAAATCTTGCCTCAAACCTAGATTCAACCAATTTTGCCTTAAACCTAAATTCAATAAGCATTCGATCATTGATAAAAAAACCTCCACGGCAACCTTCCCTTTACCCAATAAGTTCATTGAGAATCTTTCAACGCATCACTTTTATTCTCACCAATCTCCTTCACCAAATCCCACAACCAATGAGCCTCTTTCCTCTCAAGAGCACTACTAGCACTTGTACCTGTGAGACTATATCCAACTCACGCCAAATTTATGGGTTAAATGCCATTTTAATGTTGATGCTGTCTCACAAGATGCTAAAAACTCACGTCAAATTAATGAGATAAACAGGAGTACGTCAAATTTAGCGTATCACTATTCATCACATCATTTTAGTGACGACAAAAAACAATTAATAAAAATAGAATATATTAGGAACATTCTTTTTTTATGTTAAAAATGATGTAAAGGATTGGATGAATTTACTATTTGATGTGACAATTACACCATTTTGGTGTAAAAGTTATACCGTTTTGGTGTTATAGGTTAGAGATGCTCTCACTAGTGAGTCCAAAACACAAATTATCCCCCAAACTTTGTAACATTTAGTATTTAGATCCCTATTCTAAAAATTTGAACACTCAAGTCCCTAAACTTTTAATTTGTTAGTCTCTATCTTAAGAACTTGGACATTCATGTTTTCAAACTTTTAATTTAGGGGTCATTAACACTAATGGCTTTTAAACTTTAAGATCTCCCCTATTTTGTCCCTTGAATTCTAAAATCACTACTTTAATCCCTGAACTTTCAAAACTTCCTTTGTTTTTTTTTTCAAATGTCAAATAAAAATAAGTAAAAAAAGAAATTTTATTTTCATATTCTTTCATAAAAATAATATATTGTTAAGAGTTTTTTGGTGTGAGTTGAAGTATTTTTTGGTCTTGGGAATCGTACAAGATTCATTCGATTTTCTTTCCTCTAATAGATGATTCCTTGACTAGGGAAGTTATTTTTGGAGGCGAAATTATACGGTCCCCTTAAACCTCAAAAACTACCACTTCACCTCTTGAATTTTCAAAGTTTCACTTTGTTCAAATAGACGAAACTAAACCTACATGGTTCACACAAGGTCACTTGTAAAAGCAAAAAAAGAGATTTTATCTATTACTTTGTCTATCATGCAACAATATCTCCTCATCTTTGAATGGAAAATCAGAAATTTAGAAGGCAAAGCGGTAAATTCATGAGGTAAAACGGTCATTTTAATGTTTAAGGGGCAAAATAAGGAAGACCCTAAAGTTTAGAGATCGTTAATATTAATAACTCTTTAATTTATTGACACTATTAGTCCCTATTTAAAAATTTGGATAATTAGATCCTCAAAATCTTAATTTATTAGTATTGTTAGTCCCTTTTTTTTTCTTTGCCGTTAAATTTCATAAATGGTGTCAATGTTTTGAATTTTCTTTGTTCCTTGGATCTTGAAAATGGATACATACATATATATATATATATATGTATGTATATATTACACAAAGTTCAAAAAGCTCTCCTTTTTAATTCTAATGTTAAAATGCCCTTGCATAAATTTAATTATGATAATTAATGACCGAAAATGATTGATTTGAAAAGAAGAAGAAGAAGAAGAAATTTACAAATCTAATGTAATTGAACAACTAATTGTTGTATTAGTGTTCTTTAGTTATATTGTCATAATTCAAAGTTGACTTACCTTAAATATAATTATAATGAAATGGATGATCAATTTGCTCAAGGATATTTATGATATTTTCGTTTTCATTTGTATGTTTAGTTTTGTTGTCATTAATAATCATAATTAACTATACCATAGTTTTTTTTAGATGAACACTCCTCTCTCTAACTCTCCATCCCAATCCTATAATCTAAGCTAGCCCTAAATTGGTTATGTTGTAGTATTTTAACATAAAAAATTACAATACATAATCAAATTATTATTATGAAATTAAAATTCAACATAATTTTTAAAATATATTAAAAATGTTCTTAATTAAATAGAAAGAAGCACATGAAAAGCACGTTCATGATCATTCTTCTAACTTCATTAGAGTGATAGATTTACATAAAGAAAAGAAGTTCTTTCGACTGTCAATGCCTCAAATTCCACAAATTGAGAGTGCGTTTCTAATGTCGTTATAGCGTCAAGCTCTGACATATTACAATATAAAGTAAAAATAAGTTATAGTGTAAAGCCTTTACATGCTACAGTAAAATGGTTTTAGCTTTTGGTTCTAATTGTATTGCCAAAGACACTTTGAAGATTTTGTGTTTGTTTAACTCATCAGTTCTAACTGTTAATAGTATAAAATTTTCAATAACTATAATAAAAAGCAACAAATTATTATAACATAAAACTCTTATATATTACAATTCATAAACTTAAAACTCCAATGAAAACTGAAACGTCAAACAACATATTAAATCAATGAAGACAAAATATTTCTTTAAGATGTTACGTCACAAAAGTTGAGGATAAAAAATAATTTTAGACCAGTATAAAAGAACATACTAACATTAAAAGCGTTTAAAACAATGTAAAAACTATAACTTATAAAAATAATACATTATAATATATTTTTATTTTATATTATATTATACAGGAGTTTTACCTAATAAAAATTAAAGGCTTGTTTGTTTCGATACTTGAATCACAATTTAAATCATTTTATTATAGTATTTTTTTTATAAAAATTTAAACTTTTATTTAAATATTTTATTCAAATATTTGTACTAAGTTGGCCGTAAAGCTTTTATGTTCGAAAGAGATTTCCACGCACTCTCGTTGTTGAATGGAAAATGTTAATACAACCTGCTGCTTTTGGCTATTTCTGGAGGTGCCCAAATTTAAAAAAAAAAAATACTTTTTTTTTTTCACAAATATATATATATATATATATATCTCGTCGCGGTTGCTGATCCACCGGACCACCTCCATTCTCTGAGTCCCAAAAGGATTCTTCCCATTCCCCGGGGACCAGAAAAAAAAATTCCTAATTGAATTGAATCTCGCAATGAAATTCATGGTAATATTCTGATTGATTCTTCAGAAGATCTTCTTCTTTTTCTTCCTCTGCAACAACAAAAGCAACAAGCAGAAGAAGATATGTTGGGAACGGTGCAGATAGGGATGGTGGCGGCGCTGGTGGTGGTGCTGGTCCCGATGGGTATGGCGGGATGGCATCTCAGCCGCAACAAGATGCTCTTCTTCAGCGGCGCCCTCTTCATCTCCCTCGCCGTCGGCGTCCACCTCTCCACCCCCTTCTTCCCTTCCTCTCTCTCCTCCTTCTTCGTCTCCTCTCTCTCCTCCGCCGTCGTCGTCTTCGACTCCCGCCGCCACTCCTGCCTCTCCCTCCTCCACGACGTCGTTTGGAATCTCACCCTCTCCAACTCCAACTCCAACTCGTCACTCCATTACGACAAATCCTGGTCATGGCCGAATTCCTCCTCCGATTGCAATTTCCAGACTCTCTCCCGCTCCGACGCCTCCGATCTCCTCAACGGATCGTGGATCGTCGTCGCCGGAGACTCCCAGGCGCGATTCATTGCTCTCTCTCTCCTCCGCCTCCTCCTCGCCGACTCCAATTCATTCGATTCTGCGAAAGCTGATCTCTTCAAGAGGCACAGCGATTATAAAACCCTAATTCCCGAGATCGGCGCCAGGCTCGACTTCGTCTGGGCACCCTACGCCGATAACCTCACCGACTTGGTCGCCGCCGCCTTCCGCCGCCGCTCCCCGCCGGACGTCCTCGTCATGGGCTCCGGCCTCTGGCACATGCTCCGCGTAACCAACGAATCCGATTACGCGGTTTCCTTGAAAAAGCTGAGAGATTCCGTTGTCCTCCCTGCATCCTGTGTCGCCGGAGCTCGCCGGCGACAGGGTGGCGGGATCGTCGGCTCCGGCGCCGCAGCCGCACTTGTTCTGGATCGGGATGCCGACGCTGATAAACTCGATGCTGAACACGGAGGAGAAGAGGGAGAAGATGACGGACGAGAGGAGGGGAGCTTATGATAGGCAGCTGTGGAAGAGCAAGCTGCTGCGGCAATCTGGTGGGCCCCTCTTGATGCTCGATATCGAGTCGTTGAGTTGGAATTGTGGGGTTCGGTGTACGGAGGATGGGATGCATTATGATCTGCCAGTGTATGAAGCTGCTGTTCAGATCATGCTCAATGCTTTGCTCATTGACTCTCATCAGAAGCTCTGAATCAACTACATGGACATATATATTATATGCCTTTGGTAAACTTTTTCTTCTTCTTCTTCACTTTTGTTTTTCTGCCATTTTCAGATTAACCCAGGACAGAGTAGGACCGATAGTGATATTCTTTATACTTGTTTGTAGTCCCTTTTTTCTTTTTGTATGTGAAAGATGTATGATTGATTATTGTTCAATGCTTACACTGCTTGTATATTAGAGATCAGAGGAAGTATTTGGTTTTGTTTTCACGTCCAAATCTGACGTGAAACAGTCGAAAAGTACTGTGTAAATTGAAAATACACACGCCCTTTTGCAGAATAAATGTGATTTTTTTGTCTGGTGATATGTACAGTTATTATTATTTTTATTTTTATTTTTATTTTTATTATTTTCGCAACCATTCTTTGATTGTTTGCCATTGTCTCCTGTTCTGTTTTGTTGAGGGCGTTATCGCTGTTTATGACATTAGCGATAGCAATATGTGCTTGTTTGGTTGAAACTCACAGGTGGGGGTATGCAAGGCATAAAAATCTTTATGCTTACAAGCCCCTTAGCACCATTTTCGGTTTGGTGACATCATTCCTCAAGGGTAGAGGTTTAACGGTTAATAAATAGGGAATGAGAGAAAACATCTCCATTATATCTACCGTTGTGCGGCGATCACTGCCTTGAGTTAGAAGACTATTTGATAAATTACGATATAGATAGGGGCTGTTATGGTGACATCTGGATGTATTAGCTGCCACTAGTCACTTCTCATCTTGCCCCTTTTGTACAAAGAAAAAGGAAAAAGGTTTATAGAAGTTTAGATATATAGATACACTTGTATGCATATACATATACGTAATTTGGTTCAGTTGTTTGACTAGTATATAGTTGGTAAGGCGTCATGTAAGATCGCTCTTTTTCTTTTCCTGACGGCTAATGTACTTCACTAGAAGTCCATAATTTCTAACAGCATTTTACGTGATATGTCAAGTTTGTACATAACACCAGTCTGATTTCTGACTCAAGATATTGCCGTTGGATTGAGCTTGTTGTATGTGGCTTTACATTGCTTCCCTGATATTTGAGCCCAACTGATGAAACTATTTACTTTTTTCATAAATGGTAAGGCTAATTCTTCCTTGCTTAGTTCTGCCAAAATAAAACATTATGATATAGCTACTTGTCATTATGATATCATGCATGGACAAGAAACACGGCTTATTTCAGAATATTAGTCTTGTACTAGCAGGATGGTCACCAAAAGCTACAAGTGATATATTTTTAGAGTTCCTTTTGATTTTCCTTTTCTCTAAGCTTCCATTTGAGATTGCAATTCAGTATATGTGGTAACACGGAATATTGCTATAGTTTCAATGGTTAAAGAATCAGAACTTGGTACAGTAATCTTCAACATTGAGTGTGTATATATATTTTCTCATATCCATGCCTTTAAACTTCTTTTGACTTACGCTTCAAAGGTTGGAGATTCGGCTTTTAAATCATCACCTTTGTATGCTCACAGAACGTAAGGTAAGATATGATGACTAGCCTGTAGTCACGTGCTTGAAGATTTTGAGGTTTATATATCATCTGTGAAAGAATACGCCTTTATGGTTCTAATCTAGGGTTGAAACTTAGGTTCATGATTCATTATGGTAGTCAACTTTTTGAAGAAAATATTTCGTAAGGCAACTAGTTGTCTTCAGAGACTAATGCCTCATCCAATTTCGGAAAGTAAAATAAATTTGACGTTTCTTGACGAATCCTTGATTTAATCTAGGCATAGCTTGTGGAGATTTTGAAGAAATTATTTTCAATTGCTTAAGCGAATCGGGAAAACTCTGCTGTCTTACCCTAGTATATAATGAGGAGAAGTTTTGGTTTCTCTTTTGTTCTATCTCTGAACTCGTTCTTTGAGTGCCTTTAATCACATGAAATGCTCAAACTGGAAAATCCATAGGAAATTCCTCCTAGAACTTGTTTGCAGCATTGCATATGTTTTATAGCATTCTGTGTTTTGTATGAAGTTTCGTCCTCTTCAAGCATGATTGAGGAAATTTTAGTCAAACTCTGACGCATTTCTTGGAATAGCCAAGGGAGGATGGTGTTTGGAGCTAGGATGTTAGTACTAGTGTATCTAAAGACACTGTCATCTTATAAAAGTTGATGGATTTTTCGGTGACCTAATTCATTAATATAGCATGGATTAATGAGATTTCATCAAATGTTAGAACTTTTTGGGCATTGTATGCTTAATTATTAACGGCATTGGACCTTCTGTAACCATCCTTCTGAACTTGCCCTTTCCTACTGGGTTGTAGTCTTTTTGTTCTGATGGGCGGGGTTCTAAGGCTGCATGCTTAACCAACGGATGCACTTGCAAGAAGTTCCAGTGTTAAACGATGATAGATTGTTTTCGTCATATTCTCAATCGCTTGCATGACTTTTAAGAGATCTACAAGTGCTACTGATAAAAGATTCAATAGAACACCTTTGATTAGACATGAAATATACCTTGTCCCTTCTATAAACACATCAATGCTGCAACCACATTCAACCTTCAGTTTAAAACGCAAGAGTGGTTCACCATCCCATGACGCATGATTCATCTATGGAATAGCCAATTATCTAGTTTAGCTTAGAATGCAACGTAGGATGTTACGAGCTGCAATCCTGAATTTTGAAGATTGATTCAGTTCACTTTTTTACCCGTCTATCTGCAAAACTTTTGGTGATCCTTATGAAATGAAATTAGAGAAAATTATCGGGCCAAATTGTTCCATCTTCTTCAGTGCATCCTTGGTTAGCGAAATTAACGCAATAAAGCCAGAATTAAAGTTGTGGATGCTTCCTGAGTTTGAATTCTAAATTGACTTTGCTCACATCACCTTCTATTATTTTCCAGCATTTCTAATCTTTGAACTAAAAAAATAAAAAATAAAATAAAATCCCCAATTGGTATTTCGATGAGCATTTTGGGTATCCTGACCTCCATTGCCAGTCTTCATTGAATAGGTTATTATCGATAATTACCTTTTCTATTGCAGGGACCTTGGCACTTTCAGCATATATGAGAACATTAGGTTTGGATTTAGGATGAAAATTTGAACTCCAGAAAAAACTCCTAACGCATTTGCATGATAGTTTTCTTAAAGAGATGATATTCAAGTACTTGGACGGATAAACGGCCACAACAACGCTATTTGATCGCGTAACAGTACAAGCAAATTGGAAGCACTAAATAAACTTATAGAACATGGTTGCTAATTGCCATATGATAATATTACTTGGTAGTTAACAAATTTAAACTCAACGTTGGTAGCTTGAACAGCGCTTAAAGCTTAGAATCCAGTCATCTGACCTCCAAATGTTGCTCAGATCTTCAGTTGAAAAGATGAACCAACTTGTTCAAGATTCATATGCCCAAACAATCATCTCGCAAGGCGATGCCTTATTACTCCCCGCCGTTCGTCTAAAACAAAATTGGCTCTAGAAAAGTGAGTGCTAGTGAAGAAGGGCTTTAGATCATAGATCTCATGTTCTTGCGCCTGCAGAAAGTGAAACCAGACCAAAACAATTGAGTTTAGTCATGAGCAATTGAATTTAGCTAAAGAATGAAATGAACTCAAATTGTTTGTCAAAATTACCTTGCTCTGCAAGTCCTCTATTTTCACATCGATATGGGTGAGCCCTGAAGTAGATCCAGATACAATTTCTTCAAAATGCAGTGCATTCTTCACGAGCTCACGAAGGAGGTAAACGAGCAGCTCATTGTAATCCTTCTTGAAAGTCATATACTTTCTGAAGCTCTGCAAAATAAAAGTTATAATCCTTGTAAAAATTAACCTTTTTTAAAAGAGGGAAAAAAAAGTCTTACTATTGTTAATTTTATAATAGAGAGGAATGGCATCGAATTACAGATGCTAACATGCCATAGACAGTGCTTATTGAGCAAAGAACGTAAGAAAGAAAAATGGCTAAAACGAGAGAACCAAGGAAACGTTGCAACCATATCAAACATTTTCAATACGACTAGTATGATATACAAAGGCATGGCATGATATATGAAGCAGACACCAGAAGAATGCCTACAGCAATATAAACCAAAGCATGATATCTCTCCATACCTTTTGTAAAGCTTTCTGCACCCCGAATTTTTGTGTTGAGATAAACGAATCAAGTAAAACACGAATCGCCATGTCCACATCTTCTTGTGTTACATGTTGTCTGAGGTGCATTCTTGCATGTGCTTCAGACATCCGTATCATTGACTCAATGTGCCTCACCGCTATTGGAACTCCTTGTCCATGCTATAAAGGGACAAGGCAAGAGAGATTTATACAAAGACATCATCAGATCGTAAGATTAAGCATTAAACCAAATCTTCAAAAGAAAGAAAGTTAAAGTGAAAAGAGAAACTTACTGAGGATTCTCTCCGCAATTCAGCATAAACATGAGTAAGTTTGTCCATATCAGCATCGTGCAACCTCGGGAACACATTCAACTTGGCATAAATGATGTACTTCTTAAGCAAATCTTGTGGAAGTACCTGAAGAGAAAAAATGAATGCAGAAGCACAGGATCAGGTTTAAATGAAAGGATTCAGGAAGCAATAAGATGTAAGATGAGGACTGGATATGAAATGAAGTATAAACCTCTGGATCTGCTTCCTCTCCAGAAGGCTGGACATCCTCTTGAGATTCGCTCAAGGACTTGTCATCCAAGCTAGCTCCCTTGGGCTGTGATTTAAAATGACTGTCAACTACAAATTTAGCGAGCAGTTCATCAGCCACGGGATCAACCACATCCTGCAATGTAAGAATAGCCTTCCATGTTAACACGAATTTGCTAGTGTGAACTGAGAACAGAGTTTCAAACAAATACCTTAACAACACAGAGGATGTCAAACCGAGAGACGATAGGATCAGTCAATTCAACATTCTGAGAAAATGTTTTCGAGGAATCATATCTGAAAAAAAAGAAGAATAATTAAAGGAAAGGCTTGTGCACGGAAACAAAAATGCAAGCACTCATGCAATTGAGGGTGAATTTTTTTGAAAACTAATTTGTGTGATGAAATGTACATTAATCATGTCATGCCAACAATCTGTTCAATGTGAAATATGAAACCATCCTAAGTGCCTTCAAACTAATAAATTTAGGTAATTAATTTACAGGTGCTCATATAGCAAGCCAAGTTAGCAGTCTCGTGTCCATCAATAAATTCCACCTCTTAAATTTATCTACTTGCATACCTTCCTCCAATAGGATTGGCAGCAGCAATGACAGAACAGCGTGCTTGGAGGGAAGTGACAATCCCAGCCTTTGATATGCTAATACTCTGTTGCTCCATTGCCTCATGGATACTCACCCTGATGCAAGAAATGTTAAACATTCAGAAATTTCCTAGTTCGGCAAGAGAGGGGAGCGATTACGAGGGATGAGAAAATTTTCCTGCTCGTAAGATTTTCCTTACCTGTCCTGATCATTCATCTTGTCAAACTCATCAATAAGACATATTCCTTTGTCAGCAAGAACGAGGGCCCCTCCCTCAAGGGTCCACTCCCTTGTAACTGGATCCTTGTGCACTGCTGCTGTAAGCCCCACGGCAGAAGCTCCTTTACCAGTAGTATACACAGCCCTCTGTCCAATCTTTTCAACATACCTAAAAAAGGATCATGACAAGAAAAAACATCTTTGCTCAGTTACATATATCTTTTATCGGTAAATCAGAAAATTGACTAGGTGTTGCTCTTACTTGAGAAATTGTGATTTGGCTGTACCAGGATCACCTAGGAGAAGTACATTTATATCTCCTCGTAGTCTGTGCTTCCCCTCCACATTTTTCTCTTGGCCACCAAACATAGCCAGGGCTACTGCAGTTTTTATATCTTCATGGCCATAGATAGATGGGGCAATAGACTTGATAATCTGTATTTTTTTTTTTTTCCAAATTACCTCCAGTTAATAAGACATCTCATAATGGACACTTCATGATCATGTAATATGAAAGAGAAGACGGATTTTTCAATAACAAACCCTTTCTCCTATCCTGGGGTCTTTAGCCAACTTCTCAATCTGTTCCTTGTCTTCCTGCGTAAGTTTACATGCAGAAAACAAGTCTTGTTTCTTTGTGACATAGTTCGCTTCCACCACGGTAGCAAATACAGGGAACCCATTCTTTGTGTTCAAAGATAAGTCAAAATTATTTGTATAAATTCCAGTAACCTCCTAAAAATGGAACAAAAGAGAAAAGAAGTCAGTAGCTGCTAGATAACACAGTAACAACCCATGCAAGTTCAGAGCAGAATCTCACAATCTCTTCCCCAGGGCGAGCACAATCAATCAGATCATTCAACAGTATCACTTCCTTGTATCTTGGAAGTCGACCTGCAGGCACAGTTCCTGGGCTCTCTTGAAGGGTGAGCTTTTGATAATTCCTGTATATCGTCTGCACCAAGGCATAGAAGGGTAAGTAAAAATATCTCCTGCAAATTATTTTTATATTCTTTGCCGATAAGCCAAATACTTGAAATCCTATAAAAAATATATTCTCAATGTATTTTGGCCTTGTAGTGCTTTTCCTTGTTTGGCCTAATTTGCAGATAACTTGCAAACCCAAATTTGGATCCATGGTTGCTGTTTGTTTTGTTTCATGGCAAGTAAAGATAAAATTTAAGTGGAACCCAGGGTACTCACCTGTTCTATATTGATAGTAAACGGTCCTTTTGATTGGCATTCAGGGCATGAACCAACCTTCACTTCTGAATAAGAATTCTGAAAGAATGGTCCCAAAATTGTCCCACACTTGTTGCAATCATACTTTACCTGTTGCAACTGGGGAAAAACCCCAGAACGTCGGGTCACAACTCCCCCAATACGGATCATTGTATTCAAATGAATCTGCCTGCAAAATTCAGACAAAGGAAAAATAAAAACAAGGGAATCTTATGAAGGAGTGTCATAAACAATTGATGTCCTTGCACGGTACCTAATGTTGCGAATCTGGTCGTATACTGGCAAGTTAGTAATGCGTACATAGATCTTCTGATGGATATTTTTGTAGTTAGGATGTAAATTAAACACAACATTCTTTGCAACATCTTCCATGACTTCTAGGACAGATTGAGGCGCATCAGCAAGCCAGATAGCAATGTTGGGATGGATGTAGATAAATTGCTTGTAGTCAATCTCCAAACTACACTTATTAGCTGCAAATATGACATTGAGAAAGTCCATTTACTAAAATAACGCAAAGAAAGAGGACAGTAGATGAAACAAGCATTTCGTTAAGGCCCTATAGATGAACAACAATTTTACTTATCACATACAAGTTTCCCTGAATTAGTGCTAACAGAACAAAGAGATGATCATGTAACATAATAATACCTGAGACCATCTCATTAATCAGACGAACATATTCAAATTCACCATTTTCATTTTTCGGATTCACATAAGTCAGGAGAAACTCTTTGAACTTTTTGGCAATAAAACGACGGACTTCATCCCTAGTAACCCACTCCCTCAGTGTGCCCTGCACACGATACATCTCGAACTCGCCATCTTCGTCATCTTCATCCTATGCACCAGAACCAAACAAACAAGTATAAGATAAACAAAAGAGCAAATATCAAACCGAGGAGTAAAGGTAAATAAGAAAATTGAAGACCTCAAAGGGATCATCATCGGTTTGATCAGTAGTGGGCACATCTTCCCTGGAGGGACCCCGCTGTGATCTTCCTGGCGAACTCTGCATTGCATCAGCATCATCATCATGGTTTCTTCGTGAACCTGGAGGCCTGAAATCAGCCCTCGTCCTCTTGGAAGGCCTGTAGTTGTCATCATCGGTGTCTGCCACAAAATATTGACCGCTATAAAATTGTTACAAAATCAAAAGTAATAACTGGTCTGCCCCAAGCAACAGAGAATGTTAAACCTCAAAAAAAAATTACAAACTCGATAGTTCTTTTATACCAGAAAATGTTGACCGCTATATAATTACTACAGTATTAGCTGATTTTCACTAGCCCAATAATATGTTATCCTCTAAAAAATTTAAGAGCATTTTTGCACCAGAAAATGCTAAACCCTTTAAAAAACTACAGAGTCATTAGCTTTTTTCTCTAGCCGATGACAAATGTTAACCCCTAAAAAAAGTACCACAAAATGAAAAAAATTCTTTTTCTTTCTCTTTTCTTTTGACTTGCGACAGGAAATGTTAAACCCTAAAGAATTACTGCAAAATGAAGATAAAATACTAGGGTTTGTGATCTTTGTTGGAGAGCAAAAACTGAAAAGCGAGAGAGAGAAGAAAACCTTGATCATGGAGAAGATCAGGAAGCTTGCGGCTGGTGAGGGGAGCATCGCGAGCATCGAGCTCCAATTCGGCAGCCCTGCGGTCAGCCATGATCTGATCCAGATCCCTCTCGTCCTCGAGCGACTCATCCAGCCCCACTGACTCGTACTGGTCGTGCTCATCCATTCTCCGGTAATCACTACATAAGAAGAAGAAAAGGAGTGTCCATCAATTGTCGATTTAGACGTAAGAATCAGGAGAAGAGGATTACAGATTCAAGGACAAAGTAGACGGACTCCATAAAATTGTCGTTAAAGAGATCCTCGCCGTCGCCTTCGTCTTCGTCATTGGGGATGTCATCGATGTCGTCGTCTCGGATGATCTGGGGATCGACTTCGGCCTCATCGTCAGAAGAGGAGGGGGAGGAGAAGTTCTCGGAGGTCGTGCGAGGGAGTTGATCGGTGTTGAAGCCACCGGAGGTTGGCGATTCCGGCGTTGACGGCGGATTCCCTGCCATTTTCTCTCTGCGTTTTTTTTTTTTTTTTTGGAGTAATTTCTTTTCTGTACGCACAGCCGCAACCACTGAGATTTCCCCCTAAATATCCTGATGTTTTGGCGGGAAGGTTTCCCGCCTAGCTTGCTTACGTGGCACCCTTGCCAAGTCATTTTTAACGACGTCGCATTTTAGCTTGTACTCATTTTGTTTTCCAGATTTTCGGATTGGAGAGTAGCTTTTATCATTTTGGTACGTTAAGTTTTACAAAAGCATCACATTTGTACTCTATTATTTAAAAAAAATCAAATGGTACTTTATAATTTTCAAAATTTCATTTTGTTATCCTAAGTTTTTTTTTTTACTTTAAATTTTATTTTACCTTTTTATTAATGAATTTCAAATTTATTTTATAAAACTATAGTAGAAAATCAAAACAAGAGATTAAACAAAACTCATTAAATAAAAGCATATGTTGTTGATGCCTGAGTTCGGCACAACACCGCGTACGAGGACCCACGGTGGTCGGGTTCCTTATTCTGCCTCCTGTTCTACCTGGCTCGGCCTAGTTTGGTCGGATCTACAAGATGAGAGAAGGCCTCGAAGTAAGGGGACACCGGTTTGGTGTCTGCCAAGGACACTCCGACGCTCAAGTCAGTGTTCTGACCAGGAATAGCTAAGGGAGAGGCAGAGTAGGCAAGGGAAGAATTCACGTACCTTTGTGGTGAAGTTGATGCTCCTATTTATAGAGTTTAGCTTGAATTTGGGTATGGACCGGTTTGGCCCGTAACCCAGGTGTCCAGCGACAGGTGTCATAATCTCCGGAGAAGGAGGATTGGCAGATCCTGGTCGGGTAAATCCCTAGTTTGGTAGATCCTGTCCTGGTCGGACAGATCCTATCCTGGTCGGATAAGTCCTTGGTCAGGTAGATCCTGTCCTGGTCGGATTAGACATTTCAGCTAACCTGTTCGGGTGCTCGGTTTTAAGAGGGTATGAACTTCATACGGTTTTCTCATCGTGAAGATTTCCCTCAACAATAGCCCCCCAAGACTTTGGTGGTGGAGGTCATCAGCATCGAAGTCTTGATGTGGTTGGGAAATATTGTTTGTGAGCATATCCTGCCGGGACTCTTCATCTTGGACTTGGTCAGCCGTAGCCTATACTTGGTCTTATTTGGTCGACCGTAACCTTCTTGGACCTGGTCGGACTCTTCATCCAGAACCTTTGGTCTCTGTCGATCGTAGCCTGCTTGGACTCTTCGTCCTTGACCTGGTCGGCTGTAGCCTGGACCTGGCCTCTCTGGTCGGCCATAACCTTATCAGACCTGGTCGGACTCTTCATCTTGGACCTTGGGTCTCGGTTGTAGCCTGGTTGGACTTTTTGTCCTGGACCTGGTCGGACGTAGCCTAGACCTAGCCTCTTTGGTCGACCGTAACCTTCTCGGACCTGGTCAGACTCTTCGTCTAGGACCTTGGGTCTCAGTCGTAACCTGGTTGGACTCTTCGTCCTGGACCTGGTCGGCCGTAGCCTGGACCTGGCCTCTCTGGTCGGTCGTAACCTTCTCGGACCTGGTCGGACTCTTCGTCCTAGACATTGGGTCTCGATTGTAGCCTGGTTTGACTTTTCATCCTGGACCTGGTAGGGCGTAGCCTAGACCTGGCCTCTTTGGTAGGCCGTAACCTTCTCGGACCTGGTCGGACTCTTCGTCTAGGACCTTGGGTCTCGTTCGTAGCCTGGTTGGACTTTTTGTCCTAGACCTGGTCGGCCGTAACCTTCTCGAGGCCTCTTTGGTTGGTCGTAACCTTCTCGGACTTGGTCGGACTCTTCGTCTTGAACCTTGAGTCTCGTTCGTAGCCTGGTTGGACTCTTCGTCTAGGACCTTTGGTCTCTGTCGATCGTAGCCTGCTTGGACTCTTCGTCCTGGACTTGGTCGGCTGTAGCCTGGACCTGGCCTCTTTAGTGGGTCGTAACCTTCTAGGACCTGGTCAGAGTCTTCGTCCTAGACCTTGGGTCTCTCTGGTCAGCCGTAGCCTGGACCTGGCCTCTCTGGTCGGTCGTAACCTTCTCGAACCTGGTTGGACTCTTGTCCTGGACCTTGGGTCTTGGTCGTAGCCTGGTTGGACTCTTCGTCCTGGACCTGGTCGGCCATAACCTTCTCGGACCTGGTTGGACTCTTATCTTGGACCTGGTCGGCTGTTGCCTAGACCTGGCCTCTCTGGTCGACCATAACCTTCTCGGACCTCGTCGGACTATTCGTCTTGAACCTTGGGTCTCAGCTGGTCATCCAGGGAATGTCTGGGGGGAAAAGCCGAGGCTGTTGGAAAGGCGCGGGACCCTCATTCTAGCGCCAAATGTTGATGCCTGAGTTTGGCACGACACCGCGTGCGGGGACGCACGGTGGTCGGGTTCCCTGTTCTGCCTCCTGTTCTACCTGGCTCGGCCTAATCTGGTCGGATCTACAATATGAGAGAAGGCCTCGGAGTAAGGGGACACCGGTTTGGTGTCTGCCAAGGACACTCCGATGCTCAAGTCAATGTTCTGACCGGGAAAAGCTAAGGGATAGGCAGAGTAGGCAAGGGAAGAATGCCTGTACCTTTGTGGTGGAGTTGATGCTCTTATTTATAGAGTTTAGCTTGGATCCGGGTATGGACCAGTTTGGCCCATAACCCAGGTGTCCAACGACAGGTGTCACGATCTCCGAAGAGAAGGATTGACAGATCCTGGTCGGGTAGATCCCTGGTTTGGCAGATCCTGTCCTGGTCGGGCAGGTCCCTGGTCGGGTAGATCCTGTCCTGGTCGGATAGGTCCTTGGTCAGGCAGATCCTGTCCTGATCGGATTAGACATTTCAGCCAACCTGTTTGGGTGCTCGGTTTTAAGAAGGTATAAACTTCATATGGTTTTCTCATCATGAAGATTTCTCTCAACATATGTTATTAGAAAAACAGTACGCAACATAATTTTAAAATTTTTTATACCAAAGTATTTTCTAAAACACAAGTTTGACACATTATATGCATAAATTAACCGGATCTTACTAACCTTGTTAATGCTGAAAAGCTCCTGCAGTCTGCAAAGAGATATGCGTTCCAAAATGACC
The DNA here is from genome assembly GCA_025403435.1 of Artocarpus heterophyllus. Lineage (NCBI taxonomy): Eukaryota > Viridiplantae > Streptophyta > Magnoliopsida > Rosales > Moraceae > Artocarpus > Artocarpus heterophyllus. The sequence continues at coordinate 5,531,236 of CM046348.1, read as the reverse complement.
TCAACCAATTGGCCTTCTTTGCTATTCTCTATCCACGACTGGTGTGTGTCTGTGAGCACACTCATATGTTGGAAACAAAGTGCGCAGCGGAATTTTTAAAAATTTTTCATCAGAGTATTTTCCAAAACACAAGTTTGACATGTTATATGTATAAATTAAACAGATCTTACTAACCTCAGTGTGCTGAAGAACCTCCGCGACCTGTGTAGAGAAGTAACGTTCCAGAAGAGCCTCAACCAACTGGTCTTCTTTGCTATTCTCTATCCACAACCGGAGTGAGTGTGGGCTCACACGTACAGCTCTTCCACCAGTGACTCTCCTTCCAACCAATAGAGAGAACCCAAAGCTAGTGTTCGTGATTTGTGAACAAAAGCTCTCAGGGAGTTTTCAGATGCTCACTAGAAGAGTATCACTCTTAATCTCTCAAATTGATCTGAGTAAATCATTAGACTCACTCCCTTTTTTATACCTATTAGTCCTTGGGGTCAGTCCATATCAGATTAGGTCTCAAAAATCGAAACAGAATCAAGTTCGGATCAATATCTGATAAGATACGCGTGAAAAACGCGTAATCTTAGCTGTCGCGGTCGGCATGCCGAACTGTGAGATAGGCAGGCCGAACTGGCCAGTTCGGCAGGCCGAACACGTCATCCGGCATGCCGAACTGCCGAGAAAAAATCTCCGCGAATCTTTTATTTTCCACCCGAGATTCTAAAGGATAAAGTCTCAGTTTTGATTCAAATAGCCCAATAGAAAAGATATCTGATCAAAACAAACTTTATCAAGATAATCTCTAAGAAAATAAATCAATTCACAATAATTCTACAAGTTTATCTTGTTCTAATTGTCCAAAATTAAAACAACCGATAAACAGACAAGAATTATCCGAACGCCATAATTCAACAAGTTCATCTTGAACTAATTTCTTACATAATTAATTCAACCGATAAACAGACATGAATTATTTGATTCTTATAAATTTTAAACCAATCTGATAAATCCGACATAAGTCACCAATTATTGGAAAAGCACGCCGTGTCGTTACAGGATTTTGTGAGCTAGCAAAGGGGACCAAAATGGACCTATAAAGTTCAAGCTCATGATAATTATGAAACCCAATATCCCAGATATACATTTCACAATTATCAACTCCAACGCTACTCCACTAAAAGCTTGGAGCTGCACTCTCGAACTTTATAGAATTACGAAGCTCGTGTAGCTAAGTCTCCATGACATATCATAGTGTATCGCATCCCCATATGATCATCCATAATCGGCTTAAGGACAAGTTCTGTCTTACCTTCCCGATTATTTTTATCTTACGTTCCATTGTCTCACCATTAGAAAACTTACCATCTAAAGATAGTATACCATTCGGTTACACCTATGTATCCAAATGGTTGAGCGCTCCAGTTTTCCAATTACAGGACAAGGCATATAAGAGGATATCATTACTCCTAAAGAGGAGCTATGGATTCCATATCTATGAATAACAAGTCTACGCTACCAAGAGTCATGCCTCCAACGTACCGGCATGCATGCCACTATAGAGATGTGGGAGTCACCCATTGGTACATCAAAAGACACAAGTCGAGACAACGGGCCCATTATTCATCTCAGGATTAAGATACAATACAAATGATTGTCTAAAGTGAATCGATTTGACAAGACAGAATTATTAATCCAAATCAATTCACTTTATGTCCCGATCCAACACATCGTCACCTATGACAACGCGCCAATGTTTCTATTCACGGAGTCCAACTCCGATGGCCAAGACAAACCATTTCCCAAAAGGAATATAGACAACATAACAATCTTTACATGAATAAAGCGCCCAACTTTATTCCCTCGATTGCGGATCATATATTTTAGACCATCACCTTAAGAGTCGTGTCTACCGCATAATCATCCCATCATATGCCCAACTCTTAAGGTTTAGACTGATAGTCTCATACTACTGTTTGCTTATCATACATTCAACAAATATGAACGTAAAGAGGACAATATTTGGTATATATAAATGAATAAATTCTTTATTGATAAAAAATGTCTCCAAAAACGTATTACATTTTTACTCCTTAGAGCATACATGTCTAACATCATACACCTCTTCCACTAAGTAGCTCTCTTTCCAACCAATTGAGAAAAACCCAAAGCTATAGTTCGTGATTTGTGAATAATAGCTCTCTAAGAAGTCACAGAGTCTCACTCTATATTTCTCAATTGATATAAATAACAATGAGTCTCACTTCCCTTTATATAGAGGTTGGGCCCATAAGTCAGTCCTTATCAGATAAGGACTTGAAAAGTCAGATCAAAATCAAATCTTGATCAATACTAGTAAAATGCGCATGAAAACACGTGATTTTTTTGTCGCTCGGTCGACAAGCCAAACTGCCAGATTGGCCTGCCAAACTTGCTCTATCAACAGGCCGAACAGGAAGATCAGCTTGCCGAACCAACAATAAATGATCCCTGCGAATCTTTATTTCCCACCAGAGATTCTTGGGATAAAGCCTCAGTTTTAATTCAAATAACCTAATAGAGAAGTTATCTGATTAAAACAGTCATATCTAAATAATCTTTAGGAAAATAAATATTCCTGATAATTCAACAAGTTTATCTTAAATTAATTTTATTCAAATTAATCCAACCAATAAACAAACATGAATTATTCGATCCAGATAATTTAACAGGTTTATCTTGAATTAATTTTTTACAAAATTAATTCAACCGATAAACAGACATAAATTATCTGATTCTATCAAATTTTCAGCCAATTTGATAATTTGACACAAGTCACCAATTATTGGAAAAGCGTATCGTACGTTACAATATTTTTATAAGCTAGCAAAGGGGACCTAATAGACCTATGTAGTTCAAGCTCTCGATAATTATGAAACCCAATATCCTAAATATACATTTTATAATTATCAACTCTAACACTACTCCACTAAAAGCTTAGAGCTGTACTCTCAAACTATATAGAATTACGAAGCCTGTATCGCTAAGTCTCATTGACATATCATAGTGTATCGTATCCCCATAGGATTATCCATAATCGGCTTAAGGACAAGTTTTGTCTTGTCTTCCCGATTATTTTTCTCTTACGTTTCATTATCTCACCATCGGAAAAATTACTATCCAAAGACGGTATATCATTCGATTACACTTATGTATCTAAATGGTTGAGCGCTCTAGCTTTCTAATTACAGGATAACGCATATAAGAGGAGCTATGGATTCCATATCTATAAATAATAGGTCTACGTTATCAAAAGTCATGCCTCCAACGTACCAGCATGCGTACCACTATTAAAATATGGATGTCACCCTTTGGCACATCAAAAAACATAAGTTAAGACAACAGGCTTACTATTCATCTCAGAATTAAGATACAATACATATAATTGTCCAAAGTAAATCGATTTGCTGAGACAGAAGTATTAATCCAAATTAATTCACTTTATGTCTCGATCCAACCCATTGTTATCTATGACAATGTGCTAATGTTTCTATTAATGGAGTTCACCTCTGATTGTCAAAACAAACCATCTCCTATTAGAGATATAGGCAACATAACAATCTTTGCATGAATAAAGTGCTTAACTTTATTCCCTCAATTGTGGATCTTATGATTTAGACTATCACTTTAAGAATCGTGTCTTTTGCATAATCTATCCATCATATGCCCAATTCTTAAAGGTTTAGACTGACAGTCTTAGACTTTTGTTTGCTTAACATACATTCAATAAATATGAACGTAAAGAGAACATGATTTGGTATATAAATAATAAATAAATTCTTTATTCCTAAAAATGTCTCAAAAAACATATTACATTTTTTACTTCTTAGGGCAGACATGTCCAACATTTATGTAGACTTATTCATTTTTTGGCATACTTTGTATTTATTTTCTTTTACAGTTTTTATAAAATAATTTAAGGTTAATTAAGAAAAGAATAAGTTGAAAATTTCATGTTACGAAACACAGATTCATGGTTTCAAGATGAATTTTTAAAAACTAGTTGGTACAATTTTCAATATCATATTTTCTAAAATACAAGGTACCAAAATAATAAAGACCCTGTTCATTTTGGCCTTTCTAGACCTTTTTTTTTTTTTTAAAGGATTTCTACCATTTTAGTATTTTATGTTTTAAAAAACATTATATTATATATTGTTGTTTGAAAAATATTAAAATAGTATTTTGTAATATTAAAAAATTCATGTTAATATTCTGAACTCGTATTTTATAGCATAAAATCCCAACTTACCTTTTTATGAGTAAAGTTCAAATTAACTTTATAAAAGTTTATTAGTGTCTTGTTGAGTTTTGGTAGTCCAATGGATTTAATGTGCCATTTTTTTACATGATCTCCACCTTTTGTTTTAGTTATTACACATTAATTTTTCTCTCAAATATTGAGCATGAATTTTTCTCAAATTTTGCTCCATTATCCTTAGTGTAAAAAAGAAAAAGAAAAAGAAAAAAGGCGCCTTAGCCCCATTAACATTTTACATTTAAGAGCTGGTTTAACGACTCCTATAAATTATATCGTATTATATGGGACCGATTATACAAGAATTAATATGATACAATACCATACAATTTACTACAAGATGTCAAACAGCACACAAATCTTTAGACCACAATTACATTTGCAAATCTAATAACTGTTACACCACCAAAACTAGCGGGGAAAATAAAGGGACAGGAAAGAAAACACTTCTTGCACCCTCTACCACCCCAAATATGAAAGAAATTTAATACTAAACTAAAAGGAATAATCCCCATCAGTCGATATTCTTCTGAATGGTCCCCTTTTTTTTAGGCCGCGAATTGCTTCCCTTCAAATGTCTGCCCAAAGTTCCAACTTTTGGGAGCAACATTAAAAGATGTAACAGTGACACCATCACTACTGGTGACCTCAAATGAAAGCGGTTGATGCTTTAAATCGGCATTTATATGCCAGTTTTGGCCCCAGTTCCGCCCCATTGGAAGCCAGCCAGTTCTTGAGCCCTTGATCTTCACCGCAGTTACGTCTCCAGCACCGGCGACATTGCTGATCAATACTGAGATAAAGATACCTGCACCGTCCATTGTAAAACGTATTCCTCCCTCCTTCCTGCACTTTATTCTGTTATACAAAAACCAAGTGACAATAATTAAGGAAAAAGACATTATTCAAAGTTGACAATCGGGTATAGTCTTAGGTTGTATGTCGATCCACCTTCAATACAAGTTTGGTGCATCAAAAGCAAAATAAGGCTACTTTTACCACGCAATTAACATGTTCTTGTCTCTCTCTTTTTTCTTCTTCTTTTTTTTTGTTTTGTTTTGGGAGCAATGATCCCGTAAAAAATTCTCAACGTTATTTAAGCTCAATTCAGTTATAAGAATTATACAATTATAAGAATAAAATAAAACAAACCAGAATAATTAAAAAAAAAAACCAATGAACAAAATTAAAGACCTTTTAGGGTAGAATTCTAAAACTGGCCCTACTTCTAAAATTTTTAATTTCTATTCGATGCCACAGCTTTCATAGTACCGATTTGGCAATAAAATACTAAAGTCCTAATTGATGTAATCTTCAGAAATCACGTATGTAATCCAATAACATCTATGGAGTAACACCATTGGCACATCTAGGTTCCAAAAATGTCCTATTAAAATTACATTAAGAGTTCTTTTACCAACAGTCATCGCTTGGTACAAAGTACATACGACTTCTGAATTCCACCCTCAGCTATGCTACAGGATTCATGAAGGGGAATCCATTCTTTCGATCTTACATTTATTGATAACCTTTTCCCCCTTTCTTCAATGGGGCAGAAAAGAATTGAAGCTATGTTTAGAAATGCTGACCAATCATTGAGCATAACTTGAGAGGATTTACCTTTGGAAGCTGTCAGCTTATCTCCAACCACTCAACATCTCAAAAGCCCAAACAACACCACTTTTAGATAGAAGTTAGAAGTTAGATGATGTTGATGTCTTCTTTTGCTGTTTCAATTTCTCTCTCTTTCTCTATCCACATTTATTATCTTGGTCTTTGAACATGGTAATTCATGCCTAGTCCAGGAAACAAGAAGGGTTGGAGCTACACAATGTGGGGAAAAAAGTCTATTTAGAAGATCTATCTTTTCAATGGTCAAGAAAGGATTTGAGATTATGTAGTAAAACATAAAAAGTGTCCCCATCCGCATCACCATAACTAAGCCTGACTAAGCCTGGTAAATATAATTGATGCACAAAATGAATGATCTTATCATGTACAGCTCATAAATCATACTTCTCTTTTGAAAACTTACACGGCACGTGCGCATTGTCCCTTAAGGTTTCCCTAGGATCCTCTCTCCCTCACTCTCCCTTTAGAAAGATATCTTCTACTCTCTTTTTCTTTTTCTATTGATAAATTACTCTCTTGTCCTTTGACAAATAACGACAAAGCACTTGTCACAACTATAGTCGTGAAATTAAAACCAATTGCTTAGTCCTTAAAAAATCAAGTCCTACGCTAACAAGGAAATTAAATGCCGATCCTAAGTTATCAAGAAAACATTAGTAACCGATAAGAAAATCTCAGCTAATAAATAAAAATTGGAACTGATATAAAATCTTGAATCTTGATCCAACCTTTGTCGTAATATATATAAATATGACTAAGTACATTCTATAGTGTCCAGTCATATAAAAGAAAGAAAGGATAACATTTCTTCTGGGCGGTCACTTGAATCTTTATTGTGGACGGTATCGTTTCATGGTAGTACCTCATTTCAAGGTAGTGCTTTGGCTACGGGAAAAAAAAAGCCATCTATATCTACGCTTTCCAACCAATCTACAAGGTAGCCAATTTTCCTTACTTTAATTTGTAATATACTCCAAAATGAGTAATGCCCTTTGCATTCTAGATGCCAAATATTGAAATGGCAAATGGTCGAACCTAGCAAAATCTTACACTCAGCAAGATAACTAGATAAGTCTTTTAAACTAGACAGGTTATTACCACAAACAACAATCCTATAAAAGGTCTACACACGCACTCTTATATACTCATAATGGAATCCAAGTATAAGGGTGCTCTAAGGAAACCAACAAGCACTCTCTGCGTGCACACTTTCTTGAACTGGTATATTTAGCTAAAGTTTACAGAACGGAACCTCCCTTGCTTTGAATTCCAAGCCATTTGAGATTCATAAATCCACATACCACGCTAAAGAACTCCACATATTTGCATTCTTTATGGCATTTAGTACCTATTCCCCATTAACTTTTTGTAATTTGACACTTTAATTTTTAAATTTTTTCCTGACAATCTGAACCTAACAATTTCTAAAATTGATGCAATGAACTCAAATGAAGTTGAACCTTAAACAAAATAATCATAATTCATTTAGCTCTTGTATTGAACATTTGAACTTTTTGGCAATTTAGTCCCTAGAATTCCCAAAACTCATCATAATCAAAATTGAAATGCAAAGCATCGAAGCCATATAAATTGAGCTAAAAGCAATCACAAGAAGAAGAAGATAATTACCTGCGATACTGGACGGGCATATTGCCGGCCTTCCAAATGGCGATCTTCTCGAAGGCCTCGATCGGGAGGACGAAGTGTTTGTTAGGAGGATTACAATGTCCGCCGCCCTCCGCCGTGAAGCCGTAGTTAGGGGCGCAGAAGTTCGTGGCCGTCACGATAATCGAGGTCCCGTGGATGCACCATCTCAGGTCTTCCACGCACCTGACCTCGAAGCAGGCGCCGCAGATCTGGCCGCGCTCGAACATGGCCTGGCTGACCCCCACCGTCGCCATCCCGTACCCGCCCTTCACCAGGTCGCCATACCCGCACGCGCCGCCGACCACATCCCGCGGGTCGGCAGCGGCGTAGTAAGTGGCCCGAGCGGATCGCCACTCGGAAGAGTACAAGGGAGAAGACAAGGCGGCGGCGGAGGAAGGGGAGTGGGAAGTGGCTGTGGAGAGAAGTAGGGAGGTGAATAGTAGGAGGAGGAGTGGAAGAGAAACGAGGGAATTTTGCATTTTTTTTGCTTCTTTGAGTTGTTTCTCTCTCTAGAGTTTAGAGAGAGAGAGAGAGTGAGGGGAGGTTTTCGTGAGAAGTGTCACAGATACTGAGTCACAGACTGACACGGCGAGAGAGAAAGAGACAGTGAGAGAGTGAAGAAGAGTAAAGTCTCCATTTTTTAGGAAGCATCGCGTAAAACGTAAAATTCGGATTCGGGTTGCGTCACCGGGTCTTGGGTCAGGAGTTTTTTCATGTAATTAGAACTAAAGTTAGAATTTATTACATCATATGATATATGATATAGTGTAAAGCTTTTTAACTATGTCATTTTAAGTAATATAATGTAAAGTTCTCATATGTTACAGTATAAAATAAAGTAGCTATAGGATTCGTTTGGTAAATAGATTCAAATTAGTGATTTCATTTGAGTTATGTGATTTGAATTAATATTTAAGTTAGTGATTTGAATTGTTATCCGAATTGACGCTTAGATGTGTATTTAAATTTTAATTTGAGTATAGAATAAAATTGAAATTTGTGTTTAGAGTGGTAGAAGAAATAGTTTTTAATTTATTAACAAATCTAATAAAATCTTAATGTTGATTACTTAAAAGATATGCAATGTCGTTCTTAATTTATTCTTTTCTTTACTAAGAATACAATGAAAAAAAAAATTATCTTATTTGGATATCAAATAAAGAAGTTATGATTTTTTTATCAAATATAGGAGTAATAATTTTAGTTTTTACTATAGCAATAATATCCGAGAATCAAAAGTTTAAGGGATCAGAATTCTAAAAACTTGAATTCTTAATACTCAAAGAATTTAGATTTTGGGGGAAACAAACATGTATCTAAATGATTTTTAATACTTGAATCTAAATTTAAGTCCATTGTGTCTAAAAAATATACAAACCAAACGAGCCCATAATGTAAAACTGTCACATACTACACTCAAATGTATAGTCACGTTATCGTGGTAGAAATTGAAATTTTAACGTAATTTTTAGAATTTTTTAAAAATTATATTGTAATATGAATACTACAACAATGACGTCACATTGTGTACTACTATAACTATATAATAATTATTTTATCACTTAGAGTGTTGGGCAACTTCGGGTTAAATTGTTGGTTTAAATTATTTTGTTTTAAAATATTATATCATGTGAAAGTTTTAGAGAATATTTAGAAACCAAATTAAAACTTAAATAATGTAGCATGTGAGAATTTTATATTGTAGCAAATTTTTGTTTTTAACTATAGTATGTAAGAGCTTTACATATAGTGTTAGGTTTGCCAAACAAAACCTTATACAATAGCTCATTTTTATCTTACACTGTAACTTATAAGATTTTTATATTATTTAAATTCAAACCATCAGTTTAAATCAAGGTTACCAGATACCCCTTGGTTCTTCTGATTGTATAATCATAATTATAACATGTGCCTTGTTAACCCGATTATTGTTGCTGTTGTTGTTGTTGTTAATTAAGGCCAGGGCGTGTTTTGTGAATGAAATAAGAATACTTATTGATGATGCATGTTTTCTAAACCTTGTGTATGATTAAAATGATATAAAAAAAATATAATAAATGCAAATTAGCAAAATCAGCAAAATCTCGTGAAAAATTTAATGGTTCAATGGTATTTCTTATAAATGGGATATATTTTTTTAGTACTCTTATCAATTCTTAAACTTTATATGCTCTAAAATCTTTATTAAAAATTGCTGTTAATTAGGAACATTAACGAGGGCAAAAAAAAGGGGAAAAATATGTAGAGTAGAATTTGATGTTAGAAATTACCGATAATGTAAGAATATGTATAGTAGAATTTGATGTTAAAAATAATAATCATCGAAAAAAATATATTAACAAACTAGATATTTATGACATTAGCATCCTGTATATTAGATTTAAATTATTTTATTCAAAATAAAAAAAGTCAAAAGTTTTATTAAAATTGTGGCTATCATCTCAAAATAACTAGTGCCATGTTTGACAAGCTCAAACCTAATCATAATCTCGGTTATAAACAGTGTAAAGTTCTTACATGCTATAATAACAATAAAAAAGTTACTATAGTATAAATCACTTACATGTTACAGTAAAAACAATTTTAACTACCTTACCAGACACCTATAGGACGTTCTAGAGGGTAACGTGCATTATCCCAGCACTTCAAAACTGTTGCAAGTTTGTCGTGTACAAGGCACGTTACTTAAATTCTTAGCAAGAAAGTTGTTAAATTACAAAAAGCTTTGTACTCTTTATTTTTTCCATATCAAGCAGCTTTAGAGGGTCACGCATGATTGGCCGCCAAACTTGAAAATTGTTGCATGTTTGTTGCATTAATTTTTTGATAATGCAAGATTTGGATTTCCACCATGACATCTTGTTGGATAAAGCTTTGTCCCACACGGACTTGCCATTACAAAAATGGTGACATCTATGGAGTTGGGGGCAGAACACTCCCCAATTGGACTCTCGTACTTAAGTCATTCGTGGATCATAAGAAAAAATGAGCTCAATGTTAGTTGTTAATCCTGAGTGAATGAAGAGAAAGGCTCATCTTTCCCGCCTCTAGAGAAGTATGGATTAGGATAATGTGTCTTGTTGAGTGTGAAGGTGACACGACTAAAGGCGCTTATGGTTAGCTCAGATGGCCCCAGGAAAAGCTCGGAGAGGCCCCACCGATGGCTCGCTGTAAGATGCCATCACATGTTTTAGTTACTTCGTACTCTTCACCGATGCCCGCATGGTACTGCAAAGCCATTGAAAGGAGACACATTCCTACTATGTGTTTGAGGCTTTGAGCTTTTATTTGTTTTGCGCTTAGTTTTTTTTTGGATAATTATCTTTTTATATAATATATTTTAGGTTTATTTAAATAACATATCTTTAGTTTTTAATCTCATCAAATTTATACTTTAGATTAAGTTTAATGCATAAATTTTATTCCTTTGTCTAATTAATCTTCAATTTTGAACTAAAAAATTATCCAAAATACCCTCAAATTAAAAAGAAAATAACTTTATACTGAGGTTTTTGCCTTCAAATATATATATAATACATTCAAAAATAGGTGTTTTGTGTGTTTTTATTTTTGTTTTATTCTAATTTTTGGAAAGTTTTAATTTTTTTTATATTTTACTTAAAAATAATTTGATCAATTTGAAGGTTAAAATCATCTATTGATTGAGGTAAGGTATATATTTATGTATTAAATCTAATTTAAAAGTATACATTCGATGATATCAAAAATTAAATGTAAAATTTTTGAATTAACCTAAAACAAACGGTATAGAAAAATAAGTATCCTTTTTTTTCTTCTCAAAAGATTGTTAGTTTCAATACATGAAGATGGAAAAGGACTCCAACTGCTGCACCGTTAGTTTGGGCTTTCGTGCATTACACTTAGTCAGTGTTATCCAAAAACTTGGTAGGAGTCGTTTGAAGTTTGAAATCTGGCATCAAGACTTGAAACACGTAATAAAATACGCTTTTTTAAAAGTGTTATTTGTCCCATTTCGATTAAGGAAAATCTGGTACGAAGACTTGAAACACATAATAACATATGCTTTTTTTAAAAGCATTATTTGTCCCCTCTTGATTGAGATTGCTTACAGACATCACTCTGCAAATCGTTTTCAAGATATGAAAAAATATGAACACAGTTTTTTTGAGTGAGAGAAATAACATAAAAGAAAAAAGAGAATTAACTTTGATCATCTTTTTTTGATAATAACTGCCATCTGTTTAAAAAAATTGTAACCTTTATGAATGAGCTTTAAGTAAAGTTTAACGTACAAGTCATTAAACCCTTTAAAAGGGTGGTCTTATAAAATCCCTTAAGCCTTTATAAGTTTTTCAAGTAAAATTATAGGTGGTTGTTCTAATAATTTATATTTAAACTTGAACAATTCCAACAGCAGCTTCACACAAAAGGTTGTATTTTTTCCATCAGTATTTTAGAGTTAGGCAATTCTATTTGTCCCGAGTGGTCTGTAGCCCGTGTCTCTCATACGGGTAGCCCCTGATCGGTGGGGCCCACTTGCGTGTGAAAGGCCCACCTGTGTGAGAGACGCAGGCTGGAGCCTAAGCGGTACAAAAAAAATTTTTCTTTAAAATTTCGAGGATACACAACATAATTAACAATTTTTCTTAAATGTTATTTTAACAAAACCATCCATGATCTCTCTGAGACAAAGAAAATGATGATCACGAAGATGATATTTATTTCTGTTTTTACTAGGAAAAAAATCTGTGCTAATTTATTGATCGAGAAACTCAAACCCAAATATCATCATAGTAATTTTACGAAACAAATAAGAACTCACGTACTTATAGACCGCTTTAATATTCAGATACCATAATAATTATCACTTCACATGCTAAAATGATTAGAAACAAGTTCACTTGATAAGAAAAAAAAAAAAAATGAGTTTTACTGGTACATTTCCAAGCGAGAAAAAAAAAAGGGGGAAAATGTGTTTTTAGTACATATAATAGACAATAACAAAACCAAGGGTTTCACAGTTCAAAAACGAAAAGGAATCAGAAGAAATGACGAAAGCTGATCCCAGGGACTGAAAGTAGATACTAAATACAAAAAGATACTAATGCATACACAAAAAGTGGGAGATAATTTGCAAATTTACAGAAAATTGTTGGCGCTCATTTTGGCGCTCTTATCGACAGACGTACACGCGGATCAGTCCCTTGACTACGTTAGAAGAGATTCATCTATTGATAAGATAATTAACACTAGGGAAAAATCCAAGAGGGAATCTATAAGCAGAGTTGGATCCTCTTCTCTTCCCTCTCTTCGCCTGTTATGATTGGCTGAGTTTCTTCCTCGGCCGTACGTCTTTTATACGGCATGAATCCTTTTCTACACTTTTCAGTTCTTACCCTTAATTGAGAGAAGGCCGATCTTGAACTCGGTTTCAATTTGAAAACCAACTCCGGTTCTTTTCCCTCATTTTCTAAGGAAGGGTAACGACTCTGAGTGTTAAACTCTGAACACTTGTCTTGTCCATTTCCAAGTTTAGAATCTAAAGCTCCTTTTACCAGCTCTGGCTTATTGCACGGCATGAAAGGAAATGGTAGACCCCCGTAACAAGGCCACAATGGCATGGGAGATGTGGAACCAGATACCGCAAGATTAGAGTTGTCATTCTGCAAACGTGTGAGGTAGAGAGCCTGCACTCCATGAGGCAAATGACCCCAAACATGATTCTTATTCTCTGTCGAGGACTCCATGGTTGTAAAGTTTTGCTGTAACTGTTCTGCTGGTATCTCAATGAGTTCGTCTGATGGCGGAAGCGGCTCACAAGTCTCAGTAGTAGGGGAAGATGGTGTGTGGTAATCCGCGACTACCATGGTCCTTCCAAAGAGCTTAAGGCTCCGAGCACCTACTTCCTCAGCTGAACTTTGCTTATCACGGGCAGTGTCCTGGGAAAATGATTTGTGTTTCTGCACATTAAAAACATAACGGTAAGAATGTTATGAATGGTAACAAAGGAAAACAAAGAAAAATGAAAGAACTAATTAGGACAACGAGTCTGACGAACTTCACGGGTATTTGTGAGCTTACTAACAGACATTAACCAACTAATTAATTGAATCTTTACTCGTATCAATGAAGGACAAAGAATATGCTATTTCCAAAACCGGCAACTTGGATAAACTTGTGGCAACAAGAGAGAATAGCAAGTACCATAGGAAATTGAACATCAGGTACCGAAACTGCAGCTGTTGGAGGAGATCCACAGTCCTCAGGCAAAGGATTGGGCTCAGAATTCACAAAACTCCCGTCGTGAATGCCGGGAGCAGATGAAACTGGAGATAAGCTGCCATCTGGTGTATCCAAACCACCAGAGCCAATCGTGTCCGATCCCATTGCGGATAAAACCGATTTCGGAGACTGGTTTTCTTGCTCTGAAAGCGATAAATTTGGAGACAGAGAGCTTGTTGAATGCTCAGCAAAGGATATATCTTTCTTAGGTGAATCGACAATTTTGCGTGGGTAGGGATGCATAGGCTTCCGTTTGGGACGAGGAGGAGGTATCTCAATTGGCTCTTCAGAGCTTGTATTTCCGCCATTTGGATCTCTTGCAACCTTACCACAAATGAAAAAACAAGTAGACTAAGAACAACATCCTTTACAGTTGCGTTAACCTTTAAAAGGGTTTATGCAAGCCTAAGATCATCAAATTTCTACTTACTTAAAAGAGATGGGTTATAGATATTATGGTAGAGAATGGGGTAACTGGAATAAGAGCAGTGAACCTTATAGAAAAACTTTTGAGCATGACTTCGAATCTGAACTGCAGTCTTTGTGCCCACATGCTCTGTTATGAATACATGGAAATGTTTTACTAAACGGAAAAATAGTTTTAAAATGTCACCAAGAGATATACCAATTAACAAGATATCAACCTTCAATCTTTCTCCAAGCCCGACCATACAGCTTCAATGCTTCAAGGAACCTTCTATGCTCTTCTTCTGTCCATCTTTCTCTCTGTTTTGTGATTGTGTATGGCTTCCTCACCTAGCATAACAGAGGCAGAATTAAAGTTAAGAACTGCTAAGATAAGAGAAGGTTACACCAAATTACCAATTACTTAATAGATAGATATCAAACATGGGACATAAAAGACGAGTTCAAACCTTAGGAGAATAGTCATTTCCACATGAAAACTGGTCCTTTAATTGGGCACTCAGTGAAATTGCATTGCCTAATGGGAAAACACTTCCTCCATTGTCACATTCCTATATTATAACAGAGGAAATATAACATGTTCAGTATGCAATCCTTCTTAGAAAGCAGTTCCACAAAATTTCAAAGAATCAGTCTAAAAATAAATAATTAAATCTAGAAAAAAAAAAAAAAAAAAACACAAGGGAAATATCCAGCAGCAAGATCTTTTCTTCATTAATTTTCTAACTAAGATTTTTTTCCCAACAAAAAAAAAGAAAAAAAAAACTGAAATGGCTCTGTAATGGTTTTGTTCTATTTCAGCAAAGCAATAAAAATTTAATGAAATTCAAGATCTGAAATTTACTAATTTTCTTCAAAAAAAATTCTAAAATTTCACAAACGAAACAAGCAGAGCTAGCAGCTCGTGCATACTATGAATGAAATACATACTTGGACAGCCATAGCCGTAGTAGAGACCATCGATCCTTCCACAACGCAAGATTTCCTTTTCTTCTCAAACAAAGCAAAAACTGAAAAACTCCAATATACTCATAAACTCAAGCTCAATTCAACAAATTTTCACCAATTTGAAGAATTTCTCTCTCGTCCTCCGCTGTTACTCATAATTTCCAACTCATAAAAACAAAACTGCAAAAATCCCTAGACCATGACGATCCGACGGCTGAGCAGAATCCTCTGAAGTTCTTCGAGCTCGATCCACAAAAACCTAGGCCTGCGATTTCGTAGAATCCAAACTTTTTTCCAAAAAAAAAATTCAAACTTCCACAAAATTTGAACAAGAAGAAAAAGCTTGTCCGGAAAGAAAATCTTACTGAACAAGAAACATGAAACGAGAATTCTCAGCGGAATTTCAGAGGAAAAACAGAGAGAAAATGAAGGATTCGGCAACAGAGAAAAAGAGAAAGAAGAAGAAAAAGGAGAGAGAGAGAGAGAGTTTTGGGGGAGGACAGAGGAGCTTGGGATGCGACGTAGAAAAAAAGGGCAGAGGAGAGAGCGAAAAGGCAAAAAGAAAAAGGGCATAGAGGGGGTGCCACGTCAGATTCAGTGTTTTTAATTTTTTAATTTAAATTATTTTTTATTTTGTGAAATTGAAATCCAGAGAATTCGATGGAATCTTGTGGCTGAGGACGAAAGGGTTCATCTGCACGTGGCGTTGCCTTGTTCTGTCCCCTCCGCTTTTTGTTAGGCGGTGAGTGTCGTGGGTGTCTTTAATTAGTTATACATTTTCCTCTTCCAGCCAAATTCAGCCACTACTGGATAATTCTCCTCTCGCAACACTCGCAGCTTCTACACTCGCAATCCTACTCGCTCTCTCTTTGGCTCACCGGCACAAAATTCTTTTATAAAGAATTTTTTTTTTGGCATACGTGGAATAAATTATTCCAGTAATTTAGGTTGCATGAATAGATAATATTTGGAATTTAAGGTTGCTTATGATTTTTGGCCTTTCTATTTTTGATATTTCTATTTTTTTTGGTTAGTTTATTCATTTGGGTCAGCTGACTTCGTCCGTGTTTATGGATTATTATTAAGTAAAAAAAATGTATTAATTAAATATCAAATATAACTTTAAGTTACTTATTCTTTTAAATAATTTGTTATGTAAAATGCTACTTTTTATAATATAAAAAATTTAATTAATTCTATACCTAACTCCACTTTAACGTTGCCAGGTTTAATATACAGTATGTTTAAGAACATATTTAGAATCAATTTATTATACCATGTGAAAGTTTTATATTGTAGTCAATGGCAGAGTTAGGTGGGAGAGTGGGGGCTGTTGCCACCTCACTTTTTGAAAATTAAAGTTTTGACCCTTTAAATTTTATAACTTTTATGTTATACCCCCTTAGATTTAACATTTTCATGTATGTTCCTATGACTTTTAGTGCATCTCTAATACAAATGTTATAATATTGTGTTAATGTCAAGCATTGACATTTAAGTATAAAACACATTCTCTAATGCAATGTCATTTTTTGTGTCTATTTTTTCATATATTAAACTTAGTAGCTTTTTACACCTCAAAATACAAGGTATAACATAAAAAAAAAATTAAAACTCTAGTGAGAATATCTTTATTGTTAGTGCATGTTTCTAAACATTAATTATGATAAAAATCATATCAAATAAAAAAGACATGCAAACCAAATATGTTTGTTTTATATATTTATACGATATTTGAGAGCATTAGTTTAAACCATAGTTTGAACCAGTTACAGTTAAAACAATTGTAGTGTGCTAGAGCTTTATATTGTATCTCACTTTTTCTTAACACTATAACATGTGAAAGCTTTATACTTTAACAACTAAAAATTTTAGTTAAAACTGAGAATACCAAACACCCAAATAAAAATCAAACATTTTATGAAAAAAAAAAAACCTAATAGTAGGGTATTTTTATAGCATAAAACTCTTGATATATATCTAGTAGTTCTTAAAAAATATTGTGATATAATTTTTTATGTAATTTATTCTTAAAAAAATAATATACGCTAACGGCCCCATTGAAGTGAAAGGTTGGCTCTGTGAATGATTATAGCTTATTTTTATTTTATATTATAGTGTATAAAAATTTTATCTTGTAAAAAACAAAACTATATAATTAAAACAGCATTAATAAATAAAGCTATGTACATAAATACGAAGAAAATAAATCAAAATATACAATTTGCAAGTAAAACAAGGCAAAAATGACAACGTTGAACGATAGAAGCGAGTAGCCTGGTCGTTGTCTACGCTCCACCCACTAATTTCCAAACTTTAATAAGAAACAACATAATATAACAATAAAATAAAATAAAGCACGATATTTTTGTGGAGAAGAGAGGAAGTTAAAATATCTGAAGAAAAAAAAAAAAAGGGTAGAGAGAGAGAAACGAGAGACAATGTGGACCATGATTTGTGGATTGCTCGTACAATAAAAGAAATGAGATGAGGATGAGTGGGGGGGCTTTGGCTTTCTCTCTCCTACGCTTTTTGCCACGTCACAGCCACTCGCCGCCCTCTCCCTACACCTCTTGCCACGTGTACGAAAGGGAAAGGGATATGGATGGTTCTACGCCACTCGTTTAGCAAGTTGCTCTCTCCTGTGCCTTAGAAGGCAAGAAAATTTCCCACCACATATTCCCACAAGGGCGTTTTGGTCAATTGACTCTCGAGCAATAAATGAGTTTGTGGGCAACGCCAGGTGTCGTGGAACGTGGAAAGTCGTAGTCAAGCATTAAATAAATAAAAAAATGAAAAAGGGAAAAGGAAAAATAGAAAATATAAAATAAGAGGCTCAAGATCTTTCTTTAGATATTCGCTTCCCGGTTCAATCCGGCTGACGCTTAACTATTGGCCATTAGCTAAGCTATGCAAAATGCTTACGTCAGAATAGAATTAATTAATCAGAAATTGTTTTTTTTTTAATTTATTAAATATATTTAAAAAGTGTGATTAAAACTAAAATTTTTGAGCTGAAAACTATAACATGTGAGAACTTTATATTTACATTGTAAGAATTTTATACCATATTAATCAAAAATTTTTGTTAAAACTAATTTTAGTACACAATCTAGGCAGTGTCTGTTAGATTTTTGGTGGTTGGGGCCTGGGGCCATGGGGCCATGTTATCCATTTTCAGTTCACTCGTGTCTTGGGGTGAGCAATGATTTGGATCAATCAATATACAAAGAGCCCTTGTGTTAGACAGACATTCTTATCTAGCTAGTAATTTAAGTTATTTTAACAATCAAATTAGTATTTTAATAATCTAATTTACGAAAATCTATATTAAAGAAATGTATAATGCATCAAACAATACTACTTGTAACTGTTCATCAAATCATTAAAAAATCTAACAGCTAAAACAATTTGACGTAATGGTGTAACAAAAATGCATGCACTAGTATAAAGAATCTCCGATATGAAATGCAACAATGCACGGCTTTTCACATAGATAGAAGAAGAAACAAAGGGGGGAAAATAAACAAAAACAATAAGAAAATATGAAATGCATGGATGGCTTTTAAGTTCTCTTGTTATTGTTTCCTTTTTCTTTCAATTCTTGGTAGTAAAAGGTCATTGAACACAAACCGAGATGGAAATTTCGTGTCCCCTAAAAAAAAGATGGAAATTTTTTACACGTTTTTTGCTAGGCATGTGACTATGATTGAAAGAAAAAAAAAACTAATTTATTAAGTGAAAAACCACATGGTGTATCCATTTCTATACATTGATATTGATATGGACAAGGAATTCCATCACGAGACACATGTGCCTTGGGAAGATTCAAGATGTATGTAAGGAGGACTTTGAAGAAAATTGTTTTATTTCCAAGCAATGATTAATACCCATGACATTATCAATTTTCAAAACTTTAGTTTATAGAGAAAAAATAAAACCAAATATTTCCTTGAAGGAAGACACAATATAGCACTGCTAAAAATCAAACTATGTTTTGTTCTTGTTGATGGGCCGGTGAGCTAATCTTCTTTACTGACGTCTACTCATTCTCATGATAGTAGGCTTGATGCATCCAAAAAACTGATTAAGGTACGACCCAACAATGTCAAACTGATTCTTTATTAGGGCGTTTGAAAAGATGGTGGGAACCAGTGTTGGAAACCACTTTTACCGTAACATGTGAGAGTTTTATACTGTAACATATTTTTTTATTGTTACTATAATATGAGAGAGCTTTACACTGTTTATAACTGAGATTGTGGTGGGAACTGAGTGGTTCCCACTACTGTTAAACACCCCTATATCTTTTAATAAATAACTGAACTTTGTAAAAGTTGAGAAAATGATTAAACTCTTAGAAAATTAGAAAAATGGTTTTTTTACAGCATTATATTAGTCATTAACATTAGTACATAAGTGATTAACTACAGTTTATCACTAATAAATTGATTTATCGTTGATTTATTAATGATTTATTATCAATAAATCAACAAATTATTAAGTGAAATTGGCTAATCGTTAACTAATATTGATAAATCAGCAATAAACAGTCAATTTAATCAATGGTAAACTACAACTTTATTCATTAATCATCACTCTAACATTACTAATTAACATAAGTTATTGCCGATTAATAACATTTGTATATTATTGTAACTATTAAAAAAGAGTCAATCTTATAATTTTCAAAAACTTTAGCTGGTAACTGTAAGCAAATCTTAAAGTGACATTATTATCGAACACACTTTGCCTTGCTTGGTGATCTCTAATATATATTGCCCTCCCATGCATGAATTCTCAAAGGTTGGCCACTAGAATAGTAAGTACAAAATCAATACTGATTAACTAGTCTACGACATTTTAGATTGTGCCCATAAACCCCACATGGCGTTGACAAAGTCACTTGACAGACACTCCAAAAGTTTTAGGTTAAATCAAGTAAATTAAATTTACATATTACATTTTTACCATTATCATAGCAAAGCCACACTTTATCTTATAGCACGGGAGAATCTTACCTCTCATTTCACAAATGTCAAACAGGAATGATTGAGGGAAGTGGTGGCTAGATGCTTAACCGTCAATAACCCTTTGTAGGTTGAAAGATCCATTGAAAGTAATCCTAAAATTTAATCGATTTGTATAGAGTAACTAGACGAGAGATTCTCTGTTCATTTTTTCAATGTGCGAGTTCAACAAATGTATGTCTTGAATTAATAATACATGCAAAATCATAATAAATATTTTTATTTGGAACTCAAAAATTTTATACCGACTTATTTGAATGGGCACTTCTATATGTCCCGACCGGGCGACAGTCAGGTCCTCTCACAGCTGTAGCCTGATCCAAAAAAAAAAAAAGTTTTTCTATTTGAATGAGTGGTAAAGGGTGCATGGCCATCATCTTCCAAGTGTCAAAGGTCAATGTTGAATTCGAAGGAGCTGCCAAGGGTGCGTTCAGTGAGCACATTTGGATTAAAAAATAAATAAACAGCAACAACAACAACTCAAACTCAAAGTGAGCCTATTATCTAAACTGTTGTTTAGTAAGGCTTAAATTTGAATATAAAACTCAACTCGTATTGAGTTTTGAGCAGAATATGAGAATTCTACCCTTCCTTAAATTTGGATATAGAACTCACTTATATTGAGTTTTTCTCCCTCCTATAAATTTAGATAAAAATATTATACCTTCTTTATTTCATATCCAATCGATATGATTATTTTTTCATTGCATCCCAAGCGAACAGAAAAATAAATCTCCGTTCATATTGCCAATTAAAATATATCATGAACATTAAAGTTTTTTAGGTTTGTTAGTAAAACAATAATTTCAAATGACTTTTTTTAGTATCTATTTGAACACTAATTTAGATTTTATTTCATATTCAAATTAATATTTGAACTATACATCTAAACATCAATTCAAATAGTAATTTCAATCACACAATTAGGATTCCTCAATTTAAATTAATAAAAATTCAAATTCAAAAACCAAACCGGGCCCCGGGACTTTCAAATTGGGTATGTTACTCCATAACCGTATCTCCTCGTGGTTGAAGTTGTTTGTTAATCTACCAATCTTAGAGATAAGTTGTTTTTGCCTTAGCCATAGGAGAAGGAATCCTAATATTATTTCGTTAATGATAGTAGGAGCGGAATATGGTAGTTTATTTGCTAGTAAAATGGCATATTATCTAAAACACGTAGAATAACTGCAAAAGTTCGGCAACTAATGAGCGTAATCCTATCATAAAGCCAAATGTTGTAACTGATAAGACTTTTTATCATATATTTGAAGACCCTTAGTGGCTAGTGACTTGGTAACTAATAAGAGAAAAACAACTGGTACGACATGCCAAGTCCTGGCATTATGAGCTCAAGTTTTACCTAATGTTTTGGTACAACATGCAAATTCATTTGATACTCTCTCTCTCCATTAATGGAACTTGTTCTTTGGCCCTATTTTGGAGGGATTCTTAGAAGTTGTTTTTGGTTTCCCGAGTCCAAAAATTGTTTCTTGAAGTATTTAAATGATTTGTTAAAAGTGCTTTGATTCTTCAGAAGTACTTCCAATCAAAGTCGTAAAATATACTTTCATAAAAAACAATTCTGAAATAGACTATAAAATATGTAGCAGAGTTTTTACAAGACATTATAAATTTCATTTTAACATTTTTATTGCTTACTAAAAAAATTTAAATTATTTTTAAAAATTTGCTTTTAAACACTTACTAAAAAACTATAAATTTTACTTCTTTTTTTCCACCAACTAAAAACACAAGTAAAAGCTGTACTAAACAAGCCTTTTTATGTACTTGCGAAACCTAAAGATTTATACCCAAGTAGTGTAATCTCAATTTTTCTGTTGTGGGCGGAACAAAAGGGACGAAAAGAAGAACTGTCTTTTTCTTGATCATTGTGAGTTACGACCAAGCCATGCAGCCTCTACTAGATTAGCAACATTTAAATTCTTATTACTTAAAAATATATAAAAATACTGAGAAAATTAGGTCATATGCTACTCTTTTAACACTACTAATGTTTTGTATATATTTTTTTGAACTTTTAATTCATACCGCTTTTATATATCCAAATTACCCTTAAAAAAATCTCACCATTTAATTCTTCCTCTCTCTCTTCTCATACTTTATGTTTCACGCTTTTCCCTCTCTCTTCCGTGCCTCTTTCTCTTTTTATTTCTTAAAAATAGCATGTTTCAAATTTTCTTTTGCAAAAATGGTAGGAATCAAAAGTTGTACTACATAAATGATTTTTTATCAAATGGACCCAGTCATCCTTGATACTCAATGACAACATAGGCTTTATTTGTGGGTCCAATATTGTAAAATCTATTATGGCATTATCCCACCTTTGCCTTATAACATTGTTCCCTCAACTTCAATACAGGTCATTTACATAATTGTCTAAATAAAACACATTAAATATAAAAATGTCTATTAATTGTTTTAATTACAAAAATGTAACCACGAGCACGTACAAAGGCTGTTATAACATTAAGTAATGAAGTAAATAAAACAATAATAAATGTTTAAAATATAAAAAAAAAATTGAAAAGAATCAACACAAAATAATGAGTTCCTATTTTTCTTTCTTAATTTTTGAAAAGAAACTGAAAATATGGGGGAAAATTTATATTTAAAAGGATCGTAAAGAAAAAAAAACTCATCCATAAGAAAAATAAAATTATATCTCTAAACAAAAGAAAAAAATCAATGTCATAATTATTATGTAGATATGATAAAGATTTATAAACTTTGTATACGTGGAAAATAAAAGATTAGACACTAAAAAGAAATTGACGAAAATAAAGAACAAAAAATATGCATGCTTAAGCATTACTATAAAGAATAGAAGTTATATGATAATGATGGAATCAAGATTTTTACTAGTATTGCTAGATTTGAAATTTCGAGGACGAAATTTCTTTAAGGGGGTAGAGTTGTGACACCTGTTATTCTCTTAACGCGTATTAAAGTAATTAAATTAATATTTAGTGTGCCAACCAAAAATTTGCTTCATTTAAAATCCATTTCACAATATTTATTTTTATCTATTTTTAAATTTTTAAAAATTTTTCTATATCTATTTAGTAAATTTACCGAAATGCTCTTGGAACATCAAATTAATTACTAAAATGTCATTTGGCATTATATGAACTAAAGTCTCCGAATGTGACAAAATGCACTTAATGCTTCACCTACTTGTCTCCCACTTCTCATTATTTTTCTTCTTCAATCGGGCCCTCCAACAAAGAAAACCATACATTTATTTTCTTTTCTCTGTGCAACACTTAATCTCTTCCTTCCTCCTTAAAATGTCTTATTCTTATTCTCTTCTTCTTCTTTCTTCTGCTTTCTAAGCCTGAGAAACCCAACTCCATGTTGTTCAAAAGTCTCCATGCTAAAGTTGAACTTGAGCTTTAATCCTTTGAATTGATAACTTAAAGTTTTTAATTAGATTTTGAGGTAAGATTTTAGAAAATTAATCTAGTTTTATCTACCATCTCTATTTTGAATTTGCTCATTTATTTTACTGCATAAATTAGATTTCATGGTTTTGAATGAGAAATTTTAATATAAGCATGTTTTTACCCTTATTTGCAAGAAAGGCTAGAGATATGGTTTGATGATGATTTTGGTATAAAACTCATGAGAATATATTTATTGTGATTATATAATGCATGTTGTATGTGTTTGAATGGTTTTGAGATTTTGAACAAGGATAATATGTTTTGGGTTAAAGAAAAATTTGACATTCTATAAACTTTGTAATACCTCTATGGGCAGTGGCTATTTTTTGAAATTCTGAGATTAAATTAAAATGAATTTTGTAAATTTGTTTGCATATTTAAAAGTAGACATCTTAAGCTTTCTAACGAGCTATTATACGCCTAAATCGGAGTTGTATTTTATTTTCTATGAATTTTTTTTAAATTTTCGGATTGAAAACTAGTAAACCTGCCAGTGGCAATATACTGCCTGTTTACGTTAAGTAAACCACCTGTTAACTCATGTGATGATTGTGATAGTAAACCTATCCTTTTTGCAAAAATATACTGCCAGTTTTCCATGGTATACTAGCTGCTAACCTGAACCAAGAACCCATCTTTGCTCACCACTTAATTCCTTAATGTCTTGCAACTTTTCCAATATTATCCTAACTGATTGACGAATCTTATTAGGGACTAAAACATATAGATTACTTGTATAAATTTAATATCGTGTTAAGACAAAAATTGTTTACTGTGGTATTCAAAAGAGATTTGCATAAAAGCTTTTAAGGCATACTAGTAAGATGGATTTACGCATGATTTATTTATGAATGTGGTTGTATGTTGTGCTTTAGTTTTAATTGTCCTTATGCACGCTTTCAGATCAAGGGAGTGTGGAGCTACCGTTAATTGATTTCGGGATTAAAAGATTGTTGATAAGCTTGAAAGGTAGGGATTTTATTACTCATCTTTTGTGAGGTTTTTATGGAATTAAAATTGATTGTTTTACCGCAAGATATATATATCTATGTTGAACTGCTATGATATGAGTATCACATATGAAACTATGACATAGACTCATCTTGTATTGTACGGTGAGGAACATAATGAATTGACACATGTTATAAATGGAGAAGCATGGTTAGGAAAACTGACTCTATAAATAATGATTGAATATAGAGAAATGGTGAGACATGAAGAGGGCGGCGGTTACGTCCTTGGGCACGAATACCCTAAAAGGTAAAATAGGGGGAAGGTGATGACGCTTCCTTGGGTCGAAAGTCCCAGAACACACTGTACAAGAATCGACTTGGTGAGGACTCGGGGCTTGATGTCCCCTCACCGGAACACCCTTGGAATATTTAGAGGGTGATCAAGAGCGCCCATTTGGGTTTCGATGAGTTGAGTGATACTCTATTGAACGTGGATACCTAAGAATAATGATAAACTCTAATATTTGTATATATGTATATGTATGAAACTCGGTAATGATTAACTATGATATCCATGGAATATGATTATAATAAATCTCATAATCTAGATAATGATGAGTATTAACTAACCATGCAGGTTTTAATGTGGTAATGATAAAAACCTAAAGGTGAGTAATAGTTTTTCCTACTGAGCATATTGTTGCTCATTCCCTTATATTTTCATCTTTTCAGGACTCACTAAGTGTGAGGTGGCTACGAGAAAAATAGTTGAGGAAGCTATGTAGCTATATTACGTTGGGACTGCTTCAATTGCTAAGAATGTTCTTCATGATAATGTAAGCATCAATTATTACTTTCTGTGACTGTATTAAAATGCGTTGAGGGTTGAAATGATGATGATGACAATTTATATTATTAAATTTAAGGTGCTACATTAAACATTGGTTTAATTGTCGTTTATATTTCTATTTTTGATTTGAGAGTTTTCATTTAAGCCTCGGGTAACTTTATTTTTGAGGTTTGCTTTTATTTCTGTTTTTTATTTTCATTCATTAAAAACTATTAACCCCCATATAGGGGCGTTACAGAATTTTTGGTATCAGAGCCTAGGTTCGGTTAACCTAGGGAGTGTAGCACCACTTTAAAAAAAATTGTTTTTGAAATGGTTTTGAAGTTGAATTTTCATTGTCATCATCAATATGAACCTTCAGGTTGATTTATACAGTCCATGAGGATGTAACATAGAAAGGCTCTAGAATGAAAGTATTAATAGTTATGAGAGAATGATAATTATATGGAATGGGTTTATAAGTAGAATGCTTATGAGAGATTCGTATAATATTAGGATCTATAAGCATATCTAATTCGTATAGAACGATGAGAAATTCGTGTAGATACGAGGATTTAAGAGCCTTTTATCTTGTGAAAAACAATAAGAAATATAAGGCTTGATTTATTGATTTCAAAGTTTGGCATAGATATGTTAAATTCTTCATAATTTATTTGGACCTAAGTAATGATTATGTGTGGATTTGGTGGAGTACATAAGTGTCAATAACTTTTCTTGAAAGTTCTATTTATTTGAGGAATATGAGATAAGTTAGGAATCCATGGTATTGAATCTTGAATGAGATAGATGTTAGACTTTTGGTTTGTTGAGACTGTGTAAAGGTAAGAATGCATGAATTTCAAGGTTAGAATATTTTGTTACGTACATTGTATTTAAGTGTATCATTGAATCTTTGTGAATAGATGCAATGTGAAAATGACCAATAGGAGTTTCCTTAAGTAAATCATAATACTTAAGGCACCTATAATAATTTTGGATAATTACGATAAAATGTTTTAACTTTTAGATGTTTAGATGTGAATCTTTTGGTTACCTAAGGTTTTGTTATATGAGGAAATTAAATATTGTATAGGTAGAATTGTGAGGATTGTAGATGTTTTTAAGTAGTAACATCAAAGGTATTTGTTTATTGATATGGTCTACGTTGGAAGACATAAATCGTATTGATTTTAAGGTTAGTCACATTCTAAACCCTTGGTAGTAATGATGAATCCATTGATAGATGTTGAGTATTAGGGATAACATATGTATGTATACATTGTTCAATAAGGTTTTGATTAAAACAAATTATTTGAGTTGCTAGAAGATTATATTACTATGAAATGATTTTAAATACCATTCAGGAATATCCTTGATTGTTGTTAAATTAGACTTGTTATTTATAGTTAATTTTATCTTTAGTGGGCTTTGAATTGGGCTTAAGATCTGTACAAATTAGTTTTCAATTTTATGTTTGTTATTTAACTCGTTCTAAATGTGTTAAGGCCCGAAACAACCTAACCCATTTCAACTTAAAACATTTGGGCCTAGTCCAAATCTTAAATCAGTTTGATTCACACTGTCTCTTCCATGTGGCCTCTATACGTGTCATCTACAGTGATTTAATAATTGTTTACATGTACGTCTACTGTGTATAGGAGCTTGTTTCTCCGAGCTTACTCTTTCTCTCTCTTAATTTGTTATTCTCTCTCTAAATCACAAATCATCTTCTTTCTCTCTAGAAATTCTTCTTTCTCTCTAAAAGAAGAAATTATAGGATTCTGCAATTTACTATCTCAAATTTTCCTTTTTATTTACTCTTCTTTCATCTCATCATGGACCCAAAGTACCAACACCTGAGAAAGTATTTTCCATCACTCTCTCAAAAGATTCTCAGAAAGAAATACAAGGCTAGAATTACTCGATTGTGGATTCTTATGCGTTTTGGCATCCCTTGTGATGTGAGAATGTTGATAGAGGGGAAGATCCGTCCGAGTGACTTCAGTCAAGATGTCAGTTTACTAGGAATGGGTATCAGTCGTAGTGCAATGAAAAGAAGAGGTCGTGCCATCGCAGTCACTTGTAACAAATGTGGAAGATAAAATTGTAACGGTAAATATACTTCACCTGGTTATATGTCTACGAATAGAGATGATAAAATAAGGTTTTGCAGGGATAGACTTTCAAAGGAGAACTTGGATAGCATCCATCCTCCTCTTCATGGTCACCCTAGTGGATATGTTCAAGGAGCTATTTTTAAACTTTGGCCTAAATTTTATGCAGAAAGACAACGCCTCAGGAATATAGTATTTTTAGATGTTATTTGCCAATCCATAAGAAAAATGGATGAGGAATAAGTCATCGCTCTATAAAGTTTATTTAGTCTTTGCTTATTTGAAACAGTTTTAGCTGATGTTCAACAGTTTGTGTTTTTCTTTTACTTAGAATATTTGCTTTTGTGTTTGAAATAATTGTGATTATTAGATTGATACAGTAAGTGTTAGTATCTCATTTAATTTATGGTTTTCTTAAATATATATATATATATAATAAATATTATCTTATCAAACACGTCACATACGGTACAGTTACATGTTTGAATTTTGAAAACTTATCCAGATATTTCAAGATTTGTGTCTCAAATTTCAAAAGTTCTACAGTATTTATTGTTTATATTGAATTTCTAGACTCGATGTATATTTGTCAAAAGGTCTACAGTTGTGTCAAGAGGGTCTTCTGTCAAACCATTCTCAATTGTCAAAAGGTATATCATTAGAGTCTAATCTTTTTCAAAAAGTGAATCAGATTTTCTGTAAACTATCAATCACCTTATCTTACTTTCTTACCCGCATAAGATTTTGTTTAAATCTTTGGATTACCTTTTCATTTCCTATTCGTCTGTCTCTTTAGTTCTTTTTACGTATTCTTCATCCTTAAAATCTTATGTAGAACCCAAAGTCTAAATGGAGCATACATAAAACAATCACTTATATAAACCAAATATGTCTACCTCCCAGTCCACCAAGAAAATAAAGAATGTCTGTGTCTTTTGTGGTTTCAATCTTAAAAAAGATAAAGCCTATGTAGAAGCTGCAAAACACTTAGGGCAAGTCCTAGCACGTAGGAAGATTAACATAATCTATGGGGGTGGTAGTATAAAAATGATGAAAAATATGACGCTAGCAGCTAGGTCTAGTGACGCTATAGTTGTAGGAATTTGACCTCATATTCTAGCTGAAGAAAACCATAGGTAAGGGAAAAGGAGTCAGGAGCATCCTTAGAAATTTTAAAGCCATAATCAATAATTCTGATGCTTTTATAGTATTACCTGGTAGTCTAGGTACTCTTGAGGAAATATTCGTAGTTGCTTGTGAGCAATTATTATGCTTTCATTCCAAACCCTTGAGACTACTGAATGTATATGGTTTTTATGATGGTCTTTTGAAATTTTTAGATTACGTTGTGGAAGAAAATATCATTGCAGAATCGGAGAGACAAATCTTTGTTACTATTTCAACAGTTGAGGAATTGATAGATAAGATGCAAATCATACATCCGGAATCCGACACTGCAACATCCAAGCTTGAATGGGAAAGGGAAAGCCGGGAGCAGCCAATTGATTTGAATCTCCATCTGTAATCTTTTGGTTTTATCTATGGCATGTAGGCATGTGTGTCCGTATTTCGTGTGTCACGAATAACCGTTAACCTTGTATTTTATATTTCTTGTGGTATGCCGTTGTTCAATCTTTTAGATTCATTGAGCCTAATGCCGGGATGGTTGGATACGGAGTACTTGATGCTCTCGAAACGCATTCCACTTAAGGTCCGATCTTTTGTTTATCGATGTTTTTGTATTCTCCAAGCATGCCTGATATGGATAGCTGAATATACAGAGTACCTTGTACTCTCGAAACGTATCCGTATCATGTTTGTAATGTGTAGCATTCTGTTAATGTTATGTGGAAGTATCAAAGTCAGTTGTGGGGATATTTTGTAGGAAATATGAGTATATTATTTGGGTTGAACGTTTGTGTCATGAGGATAGCTGTTTAATGAAAAATCTGTCAGGTTTGTTAGCAACTCTGAGATTCCGTCTAATATCTCTATGAATAAGTTTAATGTATGGTTTTGAATAGAAGTATTTGATTATGTTTTAGTTTATTAGTTGAAATATGAAATCAACTATATTTGACTTTTCCTTACTCAAAAAGGAAAAGGAACCTAAAGATGAAGTATATAAAATTTCTCTGGCAATCTCCTTAAATGTAATTATATATCATAGTCCATGGACAATGAAGGACTGGAATCATGGTATGGTCAATATGTATGCCTGATCAGATTCTTAGACCATTATACGGTGTTATAAGTTGGAACCTGTTAGAAATACTCTCATTGAGGGATTTAGAATTTAGAGTGAGATTTATAATGCAAGTAAATAAGTGGAGATACGATAACTTAAATTTGGAGAACAAACAACATTGACGGTTTAGACTCAGAATTGGAATCATAATGGAATCGAGATTTTTACTAGTATTGCTAGATTTGAAATTTCGATGACGAAATTTCTTTAAAGGGGGTAGAGTTGTGACACATGTTATTCTCTTAACGGGTATTAAAGTAATTAAATTAATTTTTAGTGTGCCAACCAAAAATTTGCTTCATTTAAAATCCATTTCACAATATTTATTTTTATCTATTTTAAAATTTTTTAAAATTTTTCTATATCTATTTAGTAAATTTACCTGTGACACCCGTTATTCTCCTAACGGGTATTGAGGTAATTAAATTAATTTTTAATGTATAAAAAAAAATTGCTTCATTTAAATTTATTTTATAATATTTATTTTTATCTATTTTTAAATTTTATTTTTAAGGTTTTACTTTTATTATTTATTTTTATTTTATCTCATTAAAAACTGTTAACCCCCACATAGGGGCGTTACAGAATTTTTGGTATCAGAGCCTAGGTTCGGTTAACCTAGGGAGTGTAGCACCACTTTAAAAAAATATATTTTTGAGATGGTTTTGAAGCTGAATTTTCATTGTCATCATCAAAATGAACCTTCACATTGATTTATACAGTCTAGAAGGATGTAACATGGAAAGGCCATAGAATGAAAATATCAATAGTTATATGAGTACAATGATTTTATAGAAGGAAAGTATTAATAGTTATGAGGGAATGATAATTATATGGAATGAGTTTATAAGTAGATTGCTTATGAGAGATTCGTATAATATTTGGATCTATAAGCATATCTAATTCGTATAAACGATGAGAAATTCGTATAGATAAGAGGATTTAAAAGCCTTTTGTCTCGTGCAAAACAATGAGAAATATAAGGCTTGATTTATTGATTTTAAAGTTTGACATAGATATGTCAAATTTTTCGTAATTGATTCAAACCTAAGTAGTGATTATGTGTGGATTCGATGGAGCACATAAGTGTCAATATCTTTTCTTAAAAGTTCTATTTATTTGAGGAATATGATATAAGTTGGGAATCATGGTATTGAATCTTGAGAGAGATAAATGTTAGACTTTTGGTCTGTTGAGACTGTGTAAAGTCTAGAATGCATGAATCTCAAAATTGGAATATTTCGTTACGTACATTGTATTTAAGTGTATCAGTGAATCTTTTGGTTACCTAAGGTTTTGTTATATGAGGAAATTATATATTGTATGAGTAGAATTGTGGGGATTGTAGATGTTCTTAAGTAGTAACATCTAGTGTCTTTGTTCATTGATATGGTCTATGTTGAAAGACGTAAATCGTATTGATTTCAAGGTTAGTCACATTCTAAACCCTTGGTAGCAATGATGATGAATCCATTGATAGATGTTGAGTATTAAGAATAACATATGGGTGTATGTATTGTTCAATAAGGTTTTGATTAAAACAAAATTATTTGAGTTGCTGGAGGATTATGTTGTTATGAAATGATTTTAAATATCATTCAGAAAGATCCTTGTTGTCGTTAAATTAGATTTGTTGTTTATAGTTAACCTTATCTATAGTGGACTTTGAATTGGGTTTAAGAATTATACAAATTGGTTTTCAATTTTATGTTTGTTATTTAACTCGTTCCAAATGTGTTAAGGCCCGAAACAACTTGACCATTTTCAACTAAGAACATTTGGGCCTAGTTCAAATCTTAAATCAGTTTGATTCACACTGTCTCTCCCACGTGGTTTCTATACGTGTCATATACAGTGGTTTAATCATTGTTTACATATACGTTTACTGTGCATAGGAGCTTATTTCTCCGAGTTCACTTTTTCTCTCTTAATTTGTTATTTTCTCTCTAAATCGCAAATCCTCTTCTTTTTCATTAAAAATTCTTCTTTTCCTCTAAAAGAAGAAGGAATTCTAGGATTCTGCAATTTACTATCTTAATTTTTCCTTTCTATTTACTCTTCTTTCATCTCATCATGGACTCAAAGTACCAACACCTGAGAAAGTATTTCCCATCACTCTCCCAAAAGATTCTCAGAAAGAAATACAAGGCTAGAATTACTCGGTTGTGGATTCTTATGCGTTTTGGCATCCCTTGTGATGTGAGAATGTTAATAGAGGAGAAAATCCGTCTGAGTGACTTTAGTCAAGATGTCGGTTTACCAGGAACAGGTACCAGTCGTAGTGCAATGAAAAGAAGAGCCCGTGCCATCGTGGTCGCTTGTAACAAATGTGGAAGACAAAATTGTAACGGTAAATGTACTTCACCTGGTTATATGTCTACGAATAGAGAGGATAAAATAAGGTTTTGTAGGGATGGACTTTCAAAGGAGAACTTGGATAGCATCCATCCTCCTCTTCACGGTCACCCTAGTGGATATGTTCAAGGAGCTATTTTTAAACTCTGGCCTAAATTTTATACAGAAAGACAACGCCTCAGGAATATGGTATTTCTAGATCCTGTTTGTCAAGCCATAAGAAAACTGGATGGGGAATAAGTCATCGCTCTATAAAGGTTATTTAGTCTTTACTTATTTGAAGCAGTTTTAGCTGATGTTCAACAGTTTGTGTTTTGCTTTTACTCAGAATATTTGCTTTTGTGTTTGAAATAATTGTGATTATTAGATTGATACAGTAAGTGTTAATATCTTATTTAATTTATGATTTTCTTAAATATATATATAATAAAATATATTATCTTATCAGACACGTTACATACGGTACAGTAATATGTTTGAATTTTGAAAAGCTTATCCAGATATTTCAAGATTTGTGTCTCAAATTTCAAAAGTTCTACAGTATTTGTCGTTTATATTAAATTTCTAGACTTGGTGTATATTTGTCAAAAAGTCTACAGTTGTGTCATGAGGGTCTTTTGTTGAATTGTTCTCAATTGTCAAAAGTTATATAATTAGAGTCTAATCTTTTTCAAAAAGTGAATCAGATTTTCTGTAAACTATCAATCACCTTATCTTACTTTCTTATCCGCACAAGATTTTGTTTAAATCTTTGGATTACCTTTTCATTACCTACTCGTCTATCTCTTTAGCCCTTTTTGTATATTTCTCATCTTTAAAAACTCATGTAGAACCCGAAGTCTAAGTGGAGTAGACATTAAGCAACCACTTCTATAAACCAAATATGTCTACCTCCCAGTCCACGAAGAAAATAAAGAATGTCTGTGTCTTTTGTGGTTCCAGCCTTGGAAAAGATAAAGCTTATTTAGAAGCTGCAAATCACTTAGGGTAAGTCCTAGCACACAAGAAGATTAACATAATCTATGGGGGTGGTAGTATAAAAATGATGGTAAATATGGCACTAGCAGCTAGGTCTAGCGACGCTACTGATGTAAGAATTTGGCCTCATATTCCAGTTGAAGGAAACCTTTATAAGGAAGCCATAGGTAAGGGAGAAGGAGTCAGGAGTATCCCTAAAAATTTTAAAGACATAATCTATAATTCTGATGCTTTTATAGCATTACCTGGTGGTCTAGGTACTCTTGAGGAAATATTTATAGTTGCTTGTGGGCAATTGTTGGGCTTTTATTCCAAACCTTTGGGACTGCTGAATGTAAATGGTTTTTATGACGGTCTTTTGAAATTTCTAGATTACGCTGTGGAAGAAAACATCACTACAGAATCGGAGAGACAAATCTTTGTCACTGCTTCAACAGCTGAGGAATTGATAGATAAAATGCAAATCATACATCCAGAATCCGACACTGCAACATCCAAGCTTGAATGGGAAAGGGAAAGCCGGGAGCGGCCAATTGATTTGAATCTCCATCTGTAATCTTTTTGTTTTATCTTTGGCATGTAGGCATGTGTGTCCGTATTTCGTGTGTTACGAATAACCGTTTGCCTTGTATTCTGTGTTTCTTGTGGTACGTTGTTGTTCAATCTTTTAGATTCATTGAGCCTAATGCCGGGATGGCTGGATACGGAGTACTTGATGCTCTCGAAACGCATCCTTCTTAAGGTCCGATCTTTTGTTTATCGATGTTTTTGTATCCTCTAAGCATGCATGATATGGATAGCTGGTATACGGAGTGCCTTGTACTCTCGAAACGTATCCGTATCATGTTTGTAATGTGTAATATTCTGTTAATATTATGTGGAAGTACCAAAGTCAGTTATGGGGATATTCCATATGAAATATGAGTATATTATTTGGATTGAATGTTTGTGTCATGAGGATAGCTGTTTAATGAAAAATATGCCGGGTATGTTTGCAACTCTGAGATTCCGTTTAATATCTCTATGAGTAAGTTTAATGTATAGTTTTGAATAAAAGTGTTTGTGATATATGTTTTATGACTATGTTTTAGTTTATTAGTTGAGGTATGAAATCAAATATATTTAACTTTTCCTTACTCAAAAAGGAAAAGGAACCTAAAGATGAAGTATATAAAATTTCTCTGGCAATCTCCTTAAATGTGATTGTAAATCACAGTCCATGGACAATGAAGGACTGGAATCATGATATGGTCAATATGTATGCCTGATCAGATTCTTAGACTATTATACGGTGTTACAAGTTGAAACTTGTCAAAAATACTCTCATTGAGGGATTTAGGAGTAAGATTTATTATGCAAGTAAATGAGTGGAGATACGATAATTTAAATTTGGAGGACAAACAACATTAACGGTTTAGACTCGGAATTGGAATCATAATGGAATTAAAATTTTTACTAGTATTGCTAGAATTGAAATTTCGAGGACGAAATTTCTTTAAGGGGGGTAGAGCTGTGACACCCGTTATTCTCCTAACGGGTATTGAGGTAATTAAATTAATTTTTAATGTATAAAAAAAAATTGCTTCATTTAAATTTATTTTATAATATTTATTTTTATCTATTTTTAAATTTTATTTTTAAGGTTTTACTTTTATTATTTATTTTTATTTTATCTCATTAAAAACTGTTAACCCCCACATAGGGGCGTTACATTACCGAAACGCTCTTGGAACATCAAATTAATTACTAAAATGTCATTTGGCATTATACGAACTAAAGTCTCCGAAGGAGACATAATGCACTTAATGCTTCATCTACTTGTCTCCCACTTCCCATTATTTTCCTTCTTCAATCGAGCCCTCCAACAAAGAAAACCATGCACTTGTTTTCTTTTCTCCGTGCAACACTTAATCTCTTCCTTCTTCCTTGAAATGTCTTCTTCTCATTCTCTTCTTCTTCATCTTCTTCTTCTTTCTTCTGCTTTCTAAGCCTGAGAAACCTAACTCCATGTAGTTCAAAAGTCTCAATGCTAAAGTTGAACTTGAGCTTTAATCCCTTGAATTGATGACTTAAAGTTTTCAATGAGATTTTGAGGTAAGATTTTAGAGAATTAATTTAGTTTTACCTACCATCTTTATTTTGAATTTGCTCATTTATTTTGCTGCACAAATTAGATTTCATGGTTTTGAATGAGAAATTTTGATATAAGCATGTTTTTAACCTTATTTGCAAGAAAGGCTAGAGATATGGTTTGATGATGATTTTGGTATAAAACTCATGAGAATATGTTTATTGTGATTATATAATGCATGCTGTATGTTTTGGAATGGTTTTGAGATTTTGAACAAGGATAATATGTTTTGGGTTGAAGAAAAACTTGACATTCCATAAACTTTGTAATACCTCTATGAGCAATGGCTATTTCTTGAAATTCTGGAATTAAATTAAAATGAATTTTGTAAATTTGTTTGCATATTTAAAAAGTAGACATCCTAAACTTTCTAGCGTGCTATTATAAGCCTAAATCGGAGTTGTATTTTATTTTCTATGAATTTTTTTTTTAATTTTGGGATTAGAAAATAGTAAACCTGCCAGTGGCAATATACAACCCATTTATGTTAAGTAAACCACCTGTTAACTTATGTGATGATTGTAGATAGTGAACCTATCCTTTTTGTAAAAGTATACTGCCAGTTTGCCATGGTATACCAGCTGCTAACCTGAACCAATAACTCATATTTGCTCACCATCTAATTCCTCAATGTCTTGCAACCTTTCCAATATTATCCTCAGTGATTGACGAATCTTATTAGGGACTAAAACATATAGATTACTTATATACATTTTATATTATATTAAGACAAAAATTGTTTACTGTGGTATTTAAAAGAGATTTGCATAAAAGCTTTAATGGCACACTAGTAAGATGGATTTACACATGATTTATTTATGAACGTGGTTGTATGTTGTGCTTTAGTTTTAATTGTCCTTATGCACGCTTTAGGATCAAGGGAGTGTGGAGCTAACGTTAATTGATTTTGGGATTAAAAGATTGTTGATAAGTTTGAAAGGTAGGGATTCTATTACTCATCTTTTATAAGGTTTTTATGGAATTAAAATTGATTATTTTACCGCAAGATATATATATCTATGTTGAACTGTTATGATATGAGTATCACATATGAAACTATGATATGGACTCATCTTGTATTGTACGACAAGGAACATAATAAATTGACACATGTTATAAATGGAGAAGCATGGTTAGGAAAACTGACTCTATAAATAATGATTGAATATAGAGAAATGGTGAGACATGAAGAGGGCGGCGGTTACATCATTGAGCACGAATACCCTAAAAGGTAAAATAGAGGGAAAGTGATGACGCTTCCTTGGATCGAAAGTCCCAGAACACACTGTACATGAATCGACTTGGTGAGGACTCGAAGCTTGATGTCCTCTCATCGGAACACCCTTGGAATATTTAGAGGGTGATCAAGCGCGTCCATTTAGGTTTCGATGACTTGAGTGATACTTTATTGAACATGGATACCTAGAAATAATAATGAACTGTAATATTTGTATATATGTATATGTATGAAACTCGGTAATAATTAACTATGGTATCCACGGAATATGATTATAATAAATCTCATAATCTGGATAATGATGAGTATTAACTAACCATGCAGGTTTTAATGTGATAATGATAAAAACCTAAAGGTGAGTAATGGTTTTCCCTACTGAGCATATTGTTGCTCATTCCCTTATATTTTCATCTTTTCAGGACTCACTAAGTGTGAGGTGGCTACGAGAAAAATAATTGAGGAAGCTATGTAGCTATATTATGTTGGGACTGCTTCAATTGTTAAGAATGTTTTTCATGATAATGTAAGCATCAATTGTTACTTTATGTGACTGTATTAAAATGCGTTGAGGGTTGAAATGATGATGATGACAATTTATATTATTAAATTTAAGGTGCTACATTAAACTGTGGTTTAATTGTCGTTTATATTTTTATTTTTGATTTGAGAGTTTTTATTTAAGCCATGAATAACATCATTTTTGAGGTTTACTTTTATTTCTGATTTTTATTTTCATTCATTAAAAACTGTTAACCCCCATATACGGGCGTTATATACGTCTTGGCCAGTTATAATCAGCAAATGCAAATGTTGTTTTTAAGAATTTATTTTTTTTTAATGGGGCAAATG
Source organism: Artocarpus heterophyllus (assembly GCA_025403435.1). NCBI lineage: Eukaryota > Viridiplantae > Streptophyta > Magnoliopsida > Rosales > Moraceae > Artocarpus > Artocarpus heterophyllus. Next base: position 5,493,843 of record CM046348.1, on the reverse strand, counting down.
CTGTTTTTTCATTAATGATGAAAAAATCTTGCATACTCTAATACAACTATTTAATTGTTGCGTGAGGTTTTTCTTTTAACCATCATTGTTTTTTTCTACAACATTTATTTTATAAAAAAATTTGAATTGTTACACAAGTTTGAAATATGTTCACGGGTCATTTGTTTTATATGCTGTAAAAGTGATTTTTATACTGTTATTATTGAAAATTATAACTTTATTTTTATTAACCCAAATAATTACTGTTAAAATATAGACGCGGCTGCACCACAATATTAGGATGATTCCATGTCATTTAAAAACCAGCATGATAAACCTTTAACGTTGAGAATAAATGTTGTTGTAAGTCAAAGATTTAATGTCGGTCTTCAACTTACTTGCACGAAAGTCAATTGACATGGAATTCACCGACATACATTGAGATTCATATAATAGCGTGGGAATGAGATGATGCAATCTCGACCTAGAAAACCTGTAATTGTTTTCATCCCCAAGTCTGTCTTATAAATAGTGTGTGCATTTTGGTCGGGAATTTTTTGGTAGGATAACAATATTTTATTCCTATAGCATATAGGAGTAATTATAAAGAGTTTTTTTTTTTTAGAAAGCAACTAATACGGTGTGACAAATTCAGTTTTAATTTATTAGTTTTAACTCAAATAGACATATTACAATGTAAAGTAAAAGTATGCAGTCATATTTTTAGTTTTAACTCACTTTCTAAACACCCTACAACTTAGTAATAGAAATAAGATACTAGTAGGTAGCTTGAATTTGTGAAGAGGAATACCCCTTACCTCTCATCTCCTCAAACACCTAAGAGAGCAGGGATGAGGTGGATTTCTCCAGCGAGGAGGGAGTGCGAGATGATTGTTCCTCCATGCTGCCACCCTTGATACATATTTAAATTTGGAATTGAGAAACCAAGTCCCAAAAAATGTATTTCCTATGAAAATTATCATCAGCATTAATTTTGCTCTGAAAAAAGGAATCAGGTGGTGCACCTTATGTCCTTATCCCCTTTAGCATATTGACAGTCCTGGGGACCACTGAGAAGTGGAAGGGGTCAACCAAGTTTTCACATGTGAGACCTCAAAAGTCCATAGTGCTCACAACATAGGGCCCAGACACCCAATCTCAGCCCCGGTATACCAATGGTAAGTAAGGTGCAAGTGAGTCAGACAAAGAATCAAACCTGTGTTTGGAGTATAAGAAAGCCTTGATTGACGTCTCTTAACCACTACCTTCGGTGGTTTTTATGAAAATTAGTTGGTTCTAGAAAGAGTCACAAAACCAACCACGCCCATAGAAATCCAATGCAACTTTTTTTTTGGAATTCAAATCCGGTGTAACTTTTCAATCCCAAGGGCACTCTTTTTTTTTTTTTTTTTTTTAAGTATTCAACATTTTACAATGGGAGGCAAAAATCGTGGGCCCAATTGAAAAGAAAAAGAGAACCAAAGAATATGATTAACCTTGCAGCAAGGGGAGAGAGAAAAGGATAAAAAGCCTAAATCCATGAGCTGTGAGAAAATAGCTCGCCCTTGTGTCTCCTTTGCGTGAAAGTGGCGCCAAACTTTAACGGATTGGACGAGGCCACAGCCCAACGTCATACTCGCCTGCATATTCTCCCTTTCTAAGGCCCCTGCATCGCTACCAGCGACAATCACGCACCAATACGCTGTCGTTTTGTTAATTCTAAGTGGTGTAGATAAAACGACAGCGACCGGTAAAAAAAAAAAAAAAAAAAAAAAAAAAATCCTCGACAGCTCCTCCTTTTAGTTTAAGCTTTTCTTATCACTATATATATGCTTATATACAGAGTACACACGCAGGAGCACTGCGTTGTCTCTCCCGAATCTCGGATTTCATTTTCTATTTTCCAGTTCTCAGTTTCTGTAGCTCCCTCTCTCCTCCGCCTCCCCTTTCTCTCTCTAGATTGAAGCTTTTCACCCGTTGGAAATGGCTGCCGCTGCTGCTACTCTCAGCCCCGCGGACACCGAGAAGATCGCCAAGCTCAAATCTTCTGTTGCCGACCTTAACCAGATTAGGTATTTTTCGTTTACGTTTCTCGTTTTTCTTCATCTGAATCTTTTGATGGAGTTTTTCTGATCGGATCGGTTGGTTAGTGTTTGTATAGTTTGTCTTCTTTTCAATTGCATGAGATCTGAGGGGTTTGAGTTCTGATCCTTTTTGGTGTTTCCGTGTTGCAGCGAGGATGAGAAGAGTGGATTCATCAACCTTGTTTCTCGTTATCTCAGGTAAATTTGGATTTGTTTATTCGAGAAGAATTGATTTTTCGTTTTTGATGATTATATTACGGAAGAGGATGGAAAAATTAACTTATTATATAATATAGTTCTTCTTTTTGAATCAATTAAATTGATTGTAATAACTTTCTTAGAGGATGATATTCATCAGTCATTGTTTAATTTGTGATTTGAATTTGTTTATATGGGAGTAATGGATTTTTTTTATCCTTTTTTTTTTCCGATGATTGAATTGCTTAAGAGGAAGGAAAAGCTAAGATGTGTATTAGAAAATACTTCTTGTTATATAAATAAAAAAGACTTGAATTTGCATTGCAATAGCTTTCCTGGAGGATGATTTTGATGAGTCATTGTTTGATTTGTTGTCGATCTTATGCACTTAAAAGTGGGGAAGCACAATATGTCGAATGGAGCAAGATCCAGACACCTACTGATGAGGTAGTGGTTCCTTATGAGACCTTGGCGCCAACTTCTGATGGTAAGAAAATTGAATTTCTTTCTTAGCAAATTTGGGTTCATCTCAACTTCCATTCTATTGTTCCCTCATAACAAGTGGGTGATTGTCTGTATCGATATAGATCCTGAGGAGATCAAGGAGCTTTTGGATAAACTTGTCGTGCTCAAGCTTAATGGAGGTCTGGGGACAACCATGGGCTGCACCGGTCCCAAGTACGCAAATCAATGCAATTCAAATGCATCTTTCTTTTTCATACTTGGGATTGTGCTTATAAAACTACCGGCTGTCCGTTTGTTTCCAGTTTTAATATAAATCTTTGTTGAACACGACTTATCTTAACCTAAAAATACTGACCCTGTTGCCAAATTATCACAATACCATCCTTTTATTTTTTATTTTTTTATTTTATACTTGTTCTTTTTTTTTTGTCCTGGAACCATAATATTTTTTTTCAAAACAATTAATAAATACTGATCAAATCTACATTTTTGTAGTAGCAGTTGGATTCTTCTTACTTGCAATTTTAATAATTTTTAAATTTAGATTCGATTATTTACCTTTCAGATTATCAAATTTGCATGATTTTCACTGAGTTAGATATACTCTTGGGGTCTATACTGTAAGCTTCTTAGTAGTTTTTGCTGATTGTAAATGAACATTTTTGGCGTGTAGGTCAGTCATTGAAGTTCGTGATGGGTTAACGTTTCTTGACTTAATTGTTATCCAAATTGAGGTCTCTCTCTCTCTCTTGCTTGCTCGGTCTCCCCTCATATATATGTATATACACACACACATATATATTCTCAGTTTGCTTACTCCTTTATTATTTGCAGAATCTGAATTCGAAATATGGGTGCAATGTTCCACTGCTTCTAATGAACTCATTCAACACTCATGATGATACATTGAAGGTGAATATTATAAATTACTTCTTTACTTGTTGTTAGCTCATATTGTACGCATAATAATGAGTTTTGTAACCTAATTGAGAAACTATTTTGGTTGTACGGTGGGCAGTGGGGTACCATAGACTTTAAGGTTGTGTATGCTGTCGCCATTTGGTCCTTTGTGCTACTGTATTATGGGCAGGGGGCTTGGGGTCGCCATCTAATTTCCTTTTTCTAATAATTACTTGCATACGTACAAATTTGAATTGGTTTAGGAATAAGCAGCATAGTTGATAGTGATCTCACTAAGCAAGAAAACTGGTTTTATAGAAATATTTTGTAAATAATTGCAGTTTTAAGTTTCTGATGAAGCATGCATATGGAGAAAGTCTCTCATACCGATGGACACTGATAGACAGTCTTCCTTAACACGATACTCTACAATATATAACTTCGTAGCGATGAGGTTTTTTTTTTTTTTTTAAATGTCTGTCACTGCCTGACTCTTTCATGTTTGATTTAGATCGTTGAAAAATACTCCAGCTCAAACGTCGAGATTCATACTTTCAATCAGGTTTGTTGCTGCAATTTCTTCTTGTCAACTTTTTTGATTGATGACAACCGGAAAGATGAACTTTACACTTGTCCCTGCTTTGACTTAATTCAGAGTCAGTACCCCCGTCTGGTTGTTGAGGATTTTACACCACTACCATCTAAGGGGCAGACAGGAAAGGATGGATGGTATGATACATTCAGTATTAAGCTTGCTTATGTAGCTATATCATATAACTTGTATTCATACTATTTTGCACCTGGTCCATGTCTATTAACCGATGCTCCATTTTCTGATTAAGCACCATGTTGGTATTGATTTTTTTTATTGGCGTCTGTTTTCTTGTTTGTCAGGTCCTTGCTTATTTATGTCTTGTTTATGTTCTAGTTTGTGTGGTGTCTTATTCCTGTGCGCTCATGATTGTTTATGTCGTGAAGGTACCCTCCTGGACATGGTGATGTGTTTCCATCCTTGAAGAACAGTGGAAAACTTGATGCATTATTGTCAAAGGTTGGTATTACTACAAATTCATAGATCTTGTAATGTCGGAGCATGCTTCAATTTTATCCACTTCTGTGCTTACTTTTGTGTTCTTTCCTATGCAGGGTAAAGAATATGTGTTCATTGCCAACTCAGATAACTTGGGTGCAATTGTCGACTTGAGTATCCTTGTTTTCATTTTTTGGAACTTCTATTTCTGGTTTACAGTTCTTTACTGCTTGTAGTATCCAATTGTTTTACTTATGAAGTTTGGCATCAAAAGCAACTCCTTTATGCAATTACTTTCCTTGACTGGATTTCGTAGAAATCCTTAGTCATTTGATTAAGAACAAGAACGAATACTGTATGGAGGTACAGACATATGATTGTTATAGTCTTATATAATAGATATCCTTTCAAGTATCAATGCTGTTTCTCATTTCTTTATTTCTTACTCAGGTGACACCCAAAACACTGGCTGATGTGAAGGGTGGCACTCTCATCTCGTACGAAGGAAGAGTTCAGGTATAATATTTTGTCCATTTCTAGCATTTTTGAAGTGGATTTTCAAGGTTTGAATTTAGGTACTTGCTCGATTTGCTCTGATTGGGATCAAGGAGTGCACTATAATAATGTCATCAACATTATCAAGTGCCCAAAGTCACCCATATTAAAACCAGAAGAGACTTTTTTCAATCCTTGCCTGGGAAAAATCTTCATATCAACTTGCACTAACAATCAAATTCATGAAGATTTTTGAAAGACACTGGCCACTCTAGTTATCGTGTTGGACTCACAGTCATTAGAATGGACACCATACCTATTTTAGATGGTCAAGCCCCAAACGGAGCTCTGTTCTAGGGAAAAACTTTAACAATTTGGCCTAAAAGTGCAATATCTTTTTTGCTTCCTGATATCTTTGGTCCTCACATTGTCTGAACTGCCTAATTTCATGAATGAGTTTGTCCTCGATTAGATTGGCTACTACTTGTTTCGTTTTATTGCTCCTTCTTGATGTATTAAGTCACTCTTTTCCAGTTAGTTTTAAAACAACGATGAGGAATAACCTTTTCCCTGTCTCTCTCTTATGGTCTTTTTCAGCTCCTGGAAATTGCTCAAGTTCCTGATGAACATGTAAGTTGTTATTCTTTCTTTCACTCTTGTGTTTTTCTGTTGACCTTCTTCATTTGTCTCAATATTTCACTGCGTATAGCAACTTGTGGCTAACATAGCTGAACGTTCTACTTTCATTATTAGGCAAATAACATCGCTCAAGTCTGAGGGTCTGACTTACTAGCCTGTGACTCTGTAGCAGTTTGGTAATTTGTAGAGTACACCAGACCAATAAACATTCTCGGAAATAGTTCTTACATCAATGTCAAAATATGGAACCTTAATCTAGTATAATCTGCTAAGTTTGTTTTGGTTAATTATATGCTTCTGGTTGAATCAGTTGTGCATGGACACTACATGTTCATCGTATTTTTGTTAACCATACGCTTATGGTTAGCAAATATCTGGTTTATCATTGATAAATCATGATTATTGGATTAATAGTAGGATGAATCAATATTGACTACTGAGATGGCTTGACCTGTTTTGAGACCCGAATAACTAATTAATCCTTGTTCCCCTGGCCCTCGACTCATTACCTGGAGAAGCTAGATTTATTTCGAAAGGGTAAAGAATCTAACAGGAAGAGAACAAAAAAGAAAGAAAAAAAAAAGAAGCATTAGTTCTGTGGTAGTTGAATATGTTTTGCAACTTTGAAGCATGACACTGACAGTAAGAAGTTCCCTTTTGAAAGGATAGAAGTAAACGGGATTAGTTTCTTCACTTCACAGAATCCCTATATAATATACACTGAAATGTCACTTTAAATCTTAGACAATTTCTATTATCATTTAAACCATGGCACTTTCTCCTTTGCCTGGAGTTGTTTCCGAGACCATGGGCATTATGATATCTTATGACTTTGGAAGATGAAGTGCCATCTCCAGTGTTATGGCTGAATCACTCTGGTTAACATATGGTGATCCTTGAAAAATTGTCGTCTTCTTATTTCTTGAGGTGATATGAGGTGCTCTACGAGTGCCTTGCTTTGCTTGATACAAACAGACTGCAGCTTCCTACAACATGTCTGTCACATACTTTTTAATACATTTTTAGAAGTACGCTTGGCAAGTTTATGGTTTCATGTGCAGTTTTCTCTTTGGAACAGGTCAACGAATTCAAGTCGATAGAGAAATTCAAAATTTTCAACACAAATAACTTGTAAGTCAGGTTGCTTTAAAAGTTATTGACATTTGTTGATTTGGTACTAATACCAATATTCTCAGGTGGGTGAACCTGAAGGCAATCAAAAGGCTTGTGGAATCTGATGGACTCCAAATGGAAATTATTCCAAACCCAAAGGTAAGAGTTTTGATTATAGCGAAGACAGTTGTCTATTCTTGCCAAGTTGCTGACTTTTGATATTTCAATTTGCTTCTAGGAAGTGGATGGAATCAAAGTTCTTCAGCTGGAAACTGCCGCTGGTGCAGCAATAAGGGTATGGACTACATATAAATTGTCTTCTGATTATTAAGAAGTTGAGACTCGATTAGTTCTTAATTACAATGCTATGTGTCTCATCAACCAGTTCTTTGATAACGCTATTGGAATTAATGTGCCTCGGTCTCGATTCCTTCCAGTAAAGGCAACTTCAGATTTGCTTCTTGTGCAGGTTATCTTCTTTTCCGATATTATCTCCTAGGCTCTCAATAATAATTTGTCAGTTTTGCTTGTCCAACTCATGTTTTCATTTCTTTTGCAGTCTGATCTCTATACTCTGGAAGATGGTTTTATCAATCGGAATAAAGCTAGAACAAACCCTGCAAATCCTTCTATTGAATTGGGCCCTGAATTCAAGAAGGTGAGGATTTATTGAAGGGAATTTACAGTCTTAGATCCTTCTAGATCTACTGTAGTTTCTTGACGAAGATGGTAATCTTGCTTTATTTCTTTTGTCCTTCAACAGGTTGGCAATTTCTTGAGTAGGTTCAAGTCAATCCCTAGCATTGTTGAACTAGACAGCCTTAAGGTATCTGGTGATGTATGGTTTGGTGCTGGAATCGTTCTCAAGGTATAGATCTATTCCACATTCCAAATATAATTCTTGGTATGAATATATCTACTTTCAAGTTCTAAATTTTTAAGGTCTTGTGCATCATTGTTGTAAAACATTCCTAGTGTGAAATGATGTTCCAATCGATATATGATTAGAGAAAAAACCTATGTTGTAATAAAAGGAAACACTTTGCTAGCTTAAGAATTTTTTGAAATTGAGTATGATGAGGAGAATGATGGAGAACAACTAATTGAATCTTTGGAGAAAGGCTATAAGATATTTGGATTTTTTTTTACTTTTTTCTCGTCTTTTTTTTTTTTTCCCCATAAATCAGTTTGCCTATCCACATGATGTGATAATATATGTCGCTTACTGTGTCAACTGGTAGTAACATTATTGACTAGTCATCCTTGTGGCTTTAATTAGTTTTCATTGGCTCTCTTTGAACCCATTAAATACTCGAGCATCAAGAATTAATAATTAGGAAGACTAACTTGATTTACAATTATTGAATTTGATGTTACTTCTGCGATTCAGATTCTCTTCCTTTGTTTACAACTATACAACTATTAGTGTAACTAATTTTTTTCCTTCTTTTCCCATATGTGAAGGGGAAAGTAACTGTCGTGGCAAAGCCAGGGGTGCAACTAGAAATTCCCGATGGAGCTGTGCTTGAAAACAAGGTAATGACATTGATTCCCCCCATCAAGTTAACATAGGCATCCGATATATACATGAATTATTTGTTAATTTATGAAATTATACGCTCTAAATATCCATCTTTCATGTCCAGAACATCACCGGTCCTGAGGATCTTTGAGTCGCTTCACCATAAATGTGCTTGGAGAGCGTTCATGCACATGATCGTGTCCTTTTTTGGTTGTGTAAAACTTGTGCATTTTGAAGAGAGAATAATGGCGAAGTTTCCTCGACTGTGTGTCCGAGACGCAAGGAACACTCAGAAAGTTGGGGTAAACTAGTTGTGATTTTTGGTTATCAAAGTGAATTTGTTGCGAAGGTAGTATCTAAACTGACATGAGCTTAAATAACAACTTCGAGGTAAAAGACCAACGTGGTTGCGTCGTGAACAACCTCTATCAAGTGGTTGCACGCTTAGCCTAATGGTAAGTTTTTACTTACCTCTACCCAATTCCAAAAAAACACAAAAAAAAAATTCATGTTTTTCTTAAAAACACCTCTGCAAAAGTAGCTTCCTCTCCAGGTTTTCTGCATTTTAACTTTGACAACGTTGATTTGTTATCATATCAACGTTACAGCATTCTTCACTTGATTTCCTTTTCTTTTGCGTTATCATCAATTAAAAACAAAATTATTTCCCTCTATTGTAAGATTATATGGATTAACAACATAGCCATGTTGTTTGTGGATCTTTAGTTAACAACTGGGCTTGTAAATCCCGCGAGGCAACATGGTCTGAATTTCTTCACCTTATTTCAGCATGATAAGATCTTTAGATCTATCTTGCACCTATGGGCCAATTAATTAACATGCACGAAACTGAACGACTAACGTTCGACCAAAATGTACTAATGCAACCACCAAACTAATACCTCGGCAAGCGTCATTCGAACGAAAATTGTAAAATGAATCGAATGTTTTATGTTATTAGAGAAGGGGGGGTCCAAACGCTCTACATGTTACGACAATTGGCTCAGGTATTTAAAAAGTAGTTCAAATTAATGGTTTGAACTATAAACAGTGTAAAGTTATCACATGTTACGATAAAAGTTATAATTTTTAAATCTAAATTGATAGTTTAAACTCTTTTTTCAAACACAAGTAACTGTATCCTCTTTGCTACACTTCTGTTTTTTCTGACATGGGCTTTCTTTTTTTGGCAACAAGACATCAAGTGACCTTGTATTGCATGCGAGCTAGAGGTCTAGCTCTAGCTCTCTAACACGGAAAGCTCCCTTAAATCATCATGCGAGCCACTGAGCTCGAGTTCATCAACTCACAAGCTTGCCTAGATGCAAGCTTGAGCACATTTCACAGTGCCTTTGGGAGGATTCTCGCCGCACATCATCGTTATGTTTTGTGAACAGGTTTAATTAACACAAACTGCACAACAGAAGTCCATTTTCAAATCTTCAAATTTCATATTTGGGGTATTGTGTTATAGTCTTCACGTGATTATATCATCATAATCTAGAAGCGGCAAAGGAGATCTTTGATATGGTTGAGACTTGAGGGTCCAATAATAGTTCACTTTTCTTTTTCCAAAGCAACTCATAGTCATGTTTCTTGTTCAACCCTGAAGAATATCCGGATACAGCTTGTGAACCTACAGCTGGATATAGACAATTATAAAAGTACCATTGAACGTACCTAAAACCTCACAAGGACAAAGTTAAAAAAAGTCAATTATCAAAGAAAAGGAAAAAAAAAAAAAACTTTACAGCCCTTTGATTTCCCAAGTTTCCTTTCTAATAGTTATTTTTTAGTGTTTTTTTTTACCTGCTTGCTATATCAAATGATAATGACTGATTGGCAGTGGGCGAGTAGTTGTGGTGCACAGCACATGAAAGCATATCAGTTTGAGGATAAAAAAGGTAACAACTTAAGAACACGCAGCAAAGTGTTGAAAAGAAGATGACAAACATAGCAGGCGGCAAAAAATGTGGGTTCACGGGTCACTTACTGTTCTTCTTAACCCCAATTATAAAAATGGTTTCCTTCACATACTTCCAAATCCACCCCCCCACCCATAAAAAAAAAAACAAAATAATCCACCTCCAATCCCATCTCTACAGACCCTAATAAAGCTGTACATCTCTCTCAAGTCTCAACTAATAATTAGTGCTAAACATATATAGTGAAAGCTTTGGCTAGCTAATATAGAGAGCTATAATGTTATCTTGATAATATTTAGCATATCATTGTGGGAATAGTATTACTACTAGAAGGGGTGTTTTTTGTTTTGTTTGTTTCTCCACCTAGAGAAATAATAATGGTTTTCTCGCCATCTTATAGTTCTTCTAGTGGTTGGAAATGGAATAATGTGAACATTTCCTTGTTCATCTTCTTGTGCAACGTGGGTTGGGTGTTGTTAAGCTGTGGGAGGGGTTTTGGAGGTGTGAGTGCTGCGACGGCGCCTGTGAAACTGGGAAGCATTTCAAAGGTGGAAGATGCTTCCAACTTCCATATATACTATGGCCAGACCTTCAAAGTCATCAAGAATGTCGTCGATGGAAAGAGCTACCTTCTCATTCAGGTATTACTTTTTTTTTTTTTTGGTATATATTATTATTATAATATTTCTCAACTCAACTTGCCCATTTTGCGTTGTTTGTACACCTTGTCATCTTATACAAGATTATTTTGAACATTTACAAAATATCATATATATACATTTTGAATTTTGAGAGGGAATTCAATTTTGGGTTTTGAGTTTTATGAAAGATTAATTTCCCTTAGCTAAATTGCTGATTTTTAGATTAGTGGTATTGTGGTTTTCTGGAATGTTAGATAATGGATGTGTTAATGTTGTAAGTTGAGGTTAAGACTAACCCCAAAGGAAGGAACTGTTACTTAGAAATCCTTTTGGTTGAATTTTTTTAATCGAAACATTTAGCCCCTCAGTTGATGGAAAAAGGGGCCTCATGGGGATTAGGGAGATGTAACTATGCAAATCGTCAGTACTCAATTAGCCATTTTCAAAATCTTTAAATATAAGATCACTTGCACGAACTCTTTTAACGGAAAGCAAATATGCCAATAACTTATCATTTACTATTTACGTCAGCATCTTCTTTCCTTTTACTAATCTGAATTTGGGTAATACGGGCCTCTTGGCCTATTGATTCTCAGTTCTGGCCCAAAAGAAGGTAAAAAAAGGCCCTGTTTTCGGATTAGAGCATGCCCACAAAAAGAAAGTGGCAGGCTCCCACATGTGTCTTCTGCATAAAAATGGAACAGAATATTAGAATGGCCCAGATCATCATCATCATATCATTGTCATTACTCTCAGCATGTGGATTATAATGTCATTTTCTTTAAATTTTTTTTCCAGCATTGTAGCACTTTGTATGCTTCCTTTCTTATACGAAGTGACCTCCACTACTACTAAATAACTCCTTGAAGATATGGTTACATAACTAGACATATCTTTGTCTTTTAAGGAGAAATTAATTTAAGTTTTCTTTCCTCTTTTTTTTTTTTTTTGGGTGACATTAACCAACAAAAAATGTGGCTGCAAATTTCCATCTTATTAAACAAATGTTTTCTTTTGGCAAAAGTAGAACTTATCTCATTACTCTTTGTAATTTTCTTCTCAACTTTCTTTCAACATATTGAATTTTGCAGAGTGATTCGAGAATGGCGACAAGAACAAAGTATTGCACTCCAAGGATCAAATCATTTGTCATCCCCCTATCAAACTATTCGGTTGATACAAATAACTTTCCAGGTATGATCAAGTATTGTGTGTGCATATACATACATACATACATATATATATATATATATATATATATATAATTGAATTTGGTTTTGTTTTCTTTTGAATTTGGTTTAATCCTCCCTGGTGAACGCGCGCAATGCATGGCGGAATTTGGGTCTTTCTTGTTCGAACCTATGTCTTTGGAGACTGGAGACACTTCTTCTTCTTCTTCTTCTTCTTCTTCTTCAGTGGTTTAGTTTTTCATTTCTCAGTATTTTGATTTTAATTTTTCAGAGATTGTTATTAATATTAATTCATTATTTAGTATTCAAAAAGTCACCTTTATTTTTGCCATCCTTGTTTAGCGCAGTAAGGTATTTAGAATTAACGTTTTGCAATACTACTAATCTTGAAAAATGGCTTTTTAATTTTATAATTTGAAATTCATCTTTAGGACGGTAATAGAACCCCCAGAAAATTTTTGATTTTTTTTTTATTGTGTTTGATTAGGCTATTTAAACATTTTCTTTTCATTTTCCTTTTCCATCTTTATTGCATATTGGCATGCAAACAGATTAATATGCCATATATTGAAACTATGTACCGACGTTTAATTTTCATAACTTTAGTAATGGCTGTTATGTAAGGTCTTGGATCACTTCAAAATCAAATTACTTCTCCATCGCTTATAAAACAATATAAAGTTAAGTCGTCATTTGTTGTTTTATGGCCATACATATCCGGTTATAGAAAAAACACTTAATTATATACATATATATATATATATATATATTTACTCAATTGCCCAATCATATCATTCCTTCCACATGCAATACTCGGTGAACTACTGTTTCAAACAAATTAGACTACCATAATTAGGTCCACATGCTATTGTTTACTTCTAACTAATCTCAATTTTCAGCGACTAATAACATACCACATAGTGGATGAAGCTTCCATCTAGATGGACGGAAGCAAATCCCTATTTATGTTAATACACTTGTAAATAAATGGAAGGGAAATAAACCTAAATAATTTTCAAAATCATTATATTGATGAGATATATAAGCATAAAAATTGGATTGTTAGAAGTACATGGATTCAAACTTAAACAAATTCGTACTTGTAACCTCATTCTATATTGATTCCTTTTGGTTTTTGGTTTAATGTTCTAACTTTTACCCTTGATTTCCTTTTCTTTTTGGGATGAAATTTCAGTTTCCTATTTTGAGGTGAGAACCATGGATCTCAGTAAGTTAAACTCTCTTAAATTTATTAATATCTACAAAACCATCCATTTTTTTTCTCTTTCTTTTATGTTTTTTTCTTTCCAATGATTAATATTAATATTAGTACACAATAAACATATGATCATATGTATGGTCCAACTTAATTATATAGAATACGTATATGTTTTTTAATTCAATTAATGCAGTTACTAGGACTATTGGGGAGCCTAAAGGGCATTACTTCAGAGTTGGTGGCATCTCAATGTGTAAAGAAATTGTATGAAAGTGGAGAAATCCAAGTTATTAATGGAAGTGATCCACAACAACTTTCACAATTTGCAGCTCACTTTATTGGTGACACTGACCAACCGCAAGCTTGCAATTTCGCTGCATTTGTTCCTTCTGGAGAGACTACCCCTTTGCAGGTAATAATCAAACCTATTATAGGGTAAGTTTAGCAATTCCGTTCCAACTACAAAGTTAGAACTGCTACGCTGTTAAGAAAAAATATACTATAATATAAAGCTCTCATATGCTACAGTAAAATCGTTATAATTTTTAATTCTTACTGAGTTGCCAAACACACCCATATACTACGTGTCTTGTATATTTGACTTGATACATCGTAATAAATTACGTTATCCTTCTTCGGTGGGTATTTATGCCAATAGTATATGTTTTCAAACTATTAGATTTGGTCTTTTTTTTTTCTTTTTCTATTGATACGATGGCTGAAAAACATATACATAGGTTATTTTTTAGTGGGAAAAATCTCCTATGTATTAATGTGAAGTAGATTTTGCTCCTTTTTTTTTTAAGGCATGGTATTACAGTTAAGGCCAACTTGGTAATGCTGTAAATTTTGAAAGAATTGGCGTATGTTGGGTTGAAGAGAAAAAGGGGCCAAGTGTTTGGTAAATTATAATTTTAAAGTGTTTTGGTTTCAAAAGTAGTATATAAAATAGTCTTGTTGCTTGCATTATACCCCTATTGATTTAATATATGGCTTTAGATAAATAGTTATTTGACTTGCTAAACAAAACCTTATTTAATTTCTTTTAAAAACTTACTTTAAAGGAAAAAAAAGAGCCAATGATTTTGAAAATTGCCTAACATAGTTGCAACTTGCAACCCTGAGAGAGATCATAGGATTCAAAAGAAAATCAGCATGATTTTTTTTTTTTTTCAAATGAAAGTTCATTATGGTTTTTGTTAGCTTGATGAAGTAAAAAAGCACTTATTTTACCCTAAAAAAAGGTACTTATTCTCAATTTTATATGTAGGAAAACATGCAAAGCTAGAGTTTTATTGGAAGTAAGAGTTTGCAAAGTACAAATCTAACCTCTGTTTTTTAAATATTTGATAATTCTAGATGACAAAATTCAGCTTTAAATTTGAACATAATATCATATTTAGTTCTAACATATTATTAATATACTATGAACAGATAAATATTTATTGCTATTTTCTTAATTTTAAGTAATTAAAGATAATTGAATATTCATCTGTATTGAATAGAGAGCAGAATGGATCAAGTTCCTGGGAAGTTTTACAAACCTTGAAGATAGAGCTAATCGAGTATACAATGCAGTACGTACAAAAATGTTCACACATATTTATATATTTAATTTATACATTTTTAATTTTATATATAATATAATTAACTTTTCTATTGCAGGTCAAACAGAATTATCTATGCTTGACCAAGGCATCTTCAGGCAGGGCATCATTCAAACCAATTGTCGCTTGGATGGATTATAACAATGTACCAAAAAAAAAAAAATCATTTCACGTCTAAGTTGCATTTTATATATATATATATATATATATATATATATATTTTTTTTTTCATACAATATGAGTTTTGCTTTAGTTTATCACTATTTTGTTTTACTTATCTGTGTCATCTTGTTATTTTTAAGTTAGATTAGTTTTTGTGTTCTTACTGGTTAGATTTCTCTTTGCAGGGTACATGGTCTTTTGCAAAAGAAACATACAAGTTAAAGGTACTAAAATTGTTCATTAATCACCTTTTGAATGTGAAAGATAGAAAGATAGACTTCTCTCTCCCCCTAAGATGTATTAGAGTTTTTAGGAGCTAAGTTGAAACTTAAATACTGTAACGTATAAGAAGGAATTGGGTTCCCAAACACTCTCTATATAAAGAAATAAAATAAAAGATTTAATTGGTACAATTACCATTTTATCCTTGTGTACGGCTTCCATCAATAATGACAGATAAACAAGCCCTTTATAAATGTCATAAAATAGTCTATGATCTATTAACGTTTGTCCTCACGCTTTAAAGTGGTGAACCAAGTTCTGAAATTTTAGAAGTAAATTAAAAAAATATTAAAAAAGGTTTTAATTAAAAATATTCAAGTGGATAAACTTTCTTTTATTAACTTCCGGTATGATTTTGGAAACAGTATGTGGACGACGCAGGAGGAGAGAATGTTGATGATTCTATTAACAAGATTAGCTACAACGTCTCTAGTCCTGATGACTTGGAGCAATTGCATGCCATCCTATGTGTAAGTTGATCATTTACCTCTATAATTTTTACAACAATTAAAAACGGTTAAATCGTTTTTTTATAAGTAGAATTGTTTTTTTGCTACAATGTTTCATCTCACAAAATTAAAACCAAAAAACGGTTCTAACCATGAAACACAATTAAGGGCCCATTTCTTTCGATACTTAAATCACGGTTCGAATCATTTTGCTACAGTATTTTCTCTCACAAAAATTTAAATCTTCATTCGAATACTTTATTCAAATACTCGAATCAAACGGGCCCTAAATCTGCTCTCTCAAACGGACTGCAAAACTAAAAGAACTTCCTTAATTAGCTTCTTAATACGATTTATCAATTTGCATTTCTATTAATCTTTCTCTATATATTATGACTGCTTTGACTCAATTAAAATTTGCTAATTAGATGTTTCATTTTTCTGTGCTTGACTAAATTGGTGATTTTTTTGTTCTCTCTCCTTGTAGACGGTGGACGTGATTATTGATGAAACGTTCACTTCAGATCCGGTTGGCTACAACATGTCAACCTTCCTCCAAAATACGAATGTTGAAGATCATTCTTGTTTTGCTTTCTTAGCAAACCAAAGCTTGTGGAGATACGACAAGAAAAGTCCCAACTCGAATACTCTTGGTAAACTACATTTTGACCCGTTAAATCTCTCTCTTCCTTTTTTTTTTTTTTAATAGCAGCTCCCAAGTAATTGAACGACAGTTTATATGTCAAAAGTTCTTAACTATCATCAAAAAGAGGGATTTTTAAAAATGGCCTTATGGGAAATTTTTTTTTGGTAAATGGTCACTTTTTTTTTGGACAGTTTTTGGCACAAAAAAAAGGCTTTTTAAACATTAAAACGGTTACATTTTTTTTTTATCCTGTTGAGGTTCCTTATCCTGCTACAGTCATTTTTCTTATTTTTTTGAAAAAAACTGGGACAGTTTACTTGCATAGAAAAACGTGTTTTTTGGTTCAAAAAAAAAGAAGTCATTTACCCAATTAGAAATTTTTTTTTGCCCTTTCGTCAAAATCTCCCCATCAAAATAGTTTTAATTTTGTAAGTTCTTGTCTGCTTCATGACATAGAATAAGTTATTTGAATATACTCGAGAGTCCCATGACCATGTATATAAAAGCTTACTTGTTACAGTGTGATCACGTAACAGTAGGAGATTTAATAATTCTATTTTTACTATTTTCGATACATTTTGTCATGCAGCATTATATTGAGTATTTTTCCATGTCTATAACATGTTTTGTTGTGTGGTCATATGATTTTTTTGATTTATGTATGGATTTTTAATTTTTAATTGTCTATCATCAGATTGGTTCAATGGAGCAGTCTCTCAACCACAACTAGTTTTAGCGGATCTTATTGAAGCTTTATTTCCTACAGGAAATTATACTACCACATATTTTCGAAATATTGCAAAGGTAGGCTATCCATGCATTTTTTTTTTTGGAATTTATGTATGACCTATTTACATCGGAAATAAGAGGCTTTATAAAAAAATAATTGTCTTGTTAGCCCAAAGATTGACCCTCTCAAAAAAAGTGAGTATCCTTCTTGGTGGGACCCATCCTTTGTGAGAGGCCGGGCCCTAAACCTTGTTGGGTCAAATATGAAAAAAAGATTTTAAAGATACCACATTTTTTAAAAGTCATATTTGTTTATATTACATTTAAAAAAGTTAATGTCACACTATTATTTATATTACATGTTAAGTTATGTTACAAATAAACATATATGAACTTTATTAAAAATAAATCATAAAAATGGCTTTTATGAAAATTGTCCAAGATTCTAATGTTGGACTACTTGTGAATTAATCACAACATGCAGGGTGAAGCAGTTGTTACCATTGGTTCTGACACGTGCGATAGGGATGCATCCACACCTATGGAGCTAACAATAGTACCATGTGTATCATAGGATAGAGATTGTTTTGTTCCTGATTTCTTAAACTTTAGGATTAAATTTGTCAAGTAATGATATATTCTTTTGAAAATAACGACTCAATTTTTATTCATAAAAAACAGCATTATTCACAACTTGAAAATCTAAACCTAGTGATGAAGCTAAATTAGTCACTGAGAAAGAAAGAAGCAGCGAAATGCGGAAATTGTAGTAAATTGTATTTTTTTTTTAAATCTTAAGCAAGTAAATAAAAGTAAATAGGTCAATATATCACGTGATCCCATTGCTTAAGGATCATTAATCAAAATGCTTTCTTTGTTTTGAAAAATCGTCCTTTTACGTACGTGCCAGTTAGCCTTGTGCCACTCAGATTTAAGTGATGCAGGCTGCAATTTGAAAACGGCTTGCCGCTCCAATTTATCTCTTTTAAGTTTTCTGCCGTTCCAACTCATAATCCCACGTAGGAAACTTATAAAAGCTTTCAAGACTTTATAAGACTCTACTTTTTTAAACGGTTTTATGACTTGTAGACCTAAGTTTCACTTGCACATGCACCCGGCATGAGCGGGTGACACGTGCAAAAAAAAAAAAAAAAAATATATATATATATATATATATATATAGTAATATATACTAGCTCTTCCAAGTAGACAAAGGTCAATATATATCGTCAAAATTTTCTATTAAGTAATAAAATGTCGGTTGAATATCCGACAAGAAACTTTGATATTAGTTAAAAAAAAAAATCCTTAAAAAACGCATGCATGCAAATTACTTTTACGAGTATTTTTTTTTTTAAAGCAACTTTGAAGAATTTTGCTGAACATACAAAAAGATAGAAAAGGGAGAGAAATGGATGGTAACAATTTAAGTGGAAATATTAATGGGGTGATGATACTCTCATATATGCTTATAATCCTAGCCCTAGATATATATGGGGCCCAGCCAAATCCTCCTTCATATCCCTCTCCACCTCTAGCTCCTAATGTACTTTTCATTCCTTCCTCCGATGTTGATGACTGTTGAATCAACACCCATATGCTGTCGAGTTTTTAGATCAAAGTTCATTGGCTGGTCTTTTAGTCTTATTTCAGTGAAGAAATATTGAAGTTTAAGCGGTGGCGTTTTACTAGGGCCAAAGACTTGTTGGATTGCTGATGTGGACTTCACCAACAAAAAGAAAGATGCTGATTGGCTATTGTATGTTTACTGGTTGTTAGACTATATATATTGTTGTCAGCTTGTAGTCTGAGAGAGTAGTCTTCGTCTTGGTTAGTGAGAGAGAGTCTGAGAAGTTAATCTTGTAACAGAAAAGCCTAGAGAGAGAAAGAGTGATTCTTGAGTGAGAAAAGGGTGAGAGAAAAGGCATATTTTCTCTGGGAAATTTTTCTTACTGGTTCTTTCGGGTGAGAGGCATGGGCTTCTGTAGATTGGCTTCTTTAAAGCTTTCTTTGTAAAACTTTGATCTATTCATTTTGAGTGGAGATCGAATTTCCTCTGAGAAGTTTGCGGGGACGTAGGCAATTGTTTGGCCGAACCTCAAAAACAAATCGTGTTGTGCTCTTGATCTCTGTTTTTCGTTTCTTGTCTGAGAATTAGTGTTGGATCAGTTTCCAACAACAGCAATTATGAAAATATTCCAAAAGAGATAGTCACAGAATGCCGTGAGAAGGCCAAAAGTGCCTGCGAAAGACATATGAAAAATAAGTTATTGTATTTGCAATGCTTTAGTACACAGTATAGACTATGCACATGTAACACCCCTATGTGGGGGGTTAACAGTTTTAAATAAATAAAAATAATTTTAAATTTTATATTATTTAAATCAATTAAACAATGCCCATGGGTCTTTAAACAACAAGAAAAATAAAAATAAACGTTTTAAATACAAACCACAGTTTTTAGTGTAGCACCAAATATATATAATTACAGTCATCATCACCATAGTACAATTCCCAAATAACTTAACACAGCCATAAAAAAAAATAATACAACTCTTACATGTTGTAGATAAGTTGTAATTAAACAGGGTCTTCTAACACGAAAACAGCAGGATTGTTTTCGCTTATTCCTCTTCAAATATGTTGCACTGAGTTCCACCTGAGATATGAAGATATGATAGGGATGAGCATCGACATGCCCAGTAGGGAAATCATGACTCACCTTATGGTTTATCCATTACCACATTAAAAACTGCATGGTTAGTAGGTTACATCATATTCCAGATTATGAGGTTTATTATGATCACATCTTATGGATACCGTAGTTAATCATTACCAAGTGTCATAATTATACATTTATACAAATATTACCAATCATCATTGTTCCTAGGTATCCATGTTAAATTGAGTATCACTCAACTCATCGAAACCCAAATGGGCGCACTTGATCACCCCATAAACATTCCAAGGGTGTTCCGGTGAGGGGACATCAAGCCCCGAGTCCTCACCAAATCAATTCCTGTACAGTGTGTTCTGGGACTTTCAACCCAAGGAAGCGTCATCACCTTCCCCCTATTTTACCTTTTTGGGTATTCATGCCCAAGGACGTAACCGCCGCCCTCTTCATGTCTCACCATTTCTCTATATTAAATCATTATTAATAGAGTCAGTTTTCCTAACCATGCTTCTCAATTTATAACATGTGTCAATTCATTATGTTCCTCGTCGTACAATACAAGACGAGTCCATGTCATAGTTTCATATGTGATACTCATATAATATCAGTTCAACATAGATATATATATATTGCGGCAAACAATCAATTTTAATTCTATAAAAACCTCACAAAAATGAGTAATAGAATCCCTACCTTTCAAGCTTATCAACAATCTTTTAATCCTGGAATCAATTAACGTTAGCTCCACACATCCTTGACCCTAAGGCATGCATAAGGACAATTAAAACTAAAGCACAACGTATAATCACATTCATAAGTGAGTTATGTGTAAACCCGTCTACTAGTGCCATTAAAGTATTTTTATGCATTAAACATGGAGAAAATGCATACTAAAAACTAAGTTTAGATTAAAGAAAACCTACCTCAAAACTTCTTTGAAAAGCACCAAAGTTTGGGTTATCAATCAAGCTTGAATTAACTTTAAAACCGCCTCGATCATCGTTGGGAATTATAATTGTCTTGGCCACAAAGAGAGCTTTGTGCTCTATGTCTTTAGTTAGAAATTTGAAGTGAGAAGGGAGAGAATGAGAACTAGAGAAGAAGGTGGTGATAGTTAAATAAAAAGATATCAAAATGCTTAAGAGGAATGAGATGTTTACGGGAAAAAGTTGTAAGAAGAAACAAAAGAGTCTTAAAGGAAAATATCATCTTGTCTCCCATGAAGACTTTTAGCAAATAATGCCAACATAATTGAGGGGATAATTTGAGTGAATTATAGAAGAAGATAAGGAAATAATTAATTAGGTGGTTGAGAAAATATCTCCATGTCTTCTATGAATTGACGGAAAATAATTCAATCTCCCCTTCGGATACCTTTAGCAAAATGAGAAGAAGTCTATATAATTGAGCAATAATTTAGGGAGACAAGATTGGTAGAAGTAAGTGTTGGTAAGTTTTGAATGTTTCTTAGGAAGACTTGGTAAGAAAATACTAAAATGGTATATTTTTTTTATATGATCATAAACAACTTAGTAATTTTAAATAGTCACATTTTATTCATTAAATTTTACAAAATTATGCCCGTTAAAAATACGGGTGTTACAGCACAGAAGAACACATGTATGACTAGTATGAGCATTATAATAGATCAACATATATACATAAAAGGTATAATGTATATTCCCTCCTCTATTCTCTTCACTATATTGATTACTGATGTAGTTAGGTATCCATAGCACTGCTATATATATATATATATATATATATATATTTGCCACTGCTCTTTTAAATAAATCTCAAATGAACTAATATTATGTCTGTTTCTTATTATCATCATGTGTAGAGATTGATTTGGTTTTGTATTTCATTCTGTCCACGACTCATTTTAAGCTTTTAACAACTAATTTTTGAAAGGATAACAGACTAAATTCTATTATGGAACTAATTACTTTACCTTTTAAACTCCCTAACGTTTTCTTTGTTTTTCAGACTTTACAAAGATGTTTGGAGACTATTTATTAATACTAGAAGCTACAATAATAACATATTTACCATGAAAAGAAGCAATATCTATAAATTGCTTTTCTCAAACTTTCATATGACAAATGAGTTTGGTTGTTTGGTGGAAAATGAGTATGGTAATTTTGCATGTATAATACAAGCTATATATGAATGAGATAAAAATCAGACTTCCCAAGAATTTGGGAACCTATTGAGTACTATGACCCAATATATGTATAAATTTACAATTATTTTTGTGTACAGATGATGGATGATGTGAGACTCAGATTTATCTTTACTCTTTACACATGCCCATGTTTGGTTAGTGCTTGCGTGAAGAGAGGGAGAGATAAAAGCCCCATTTGGAAACACAATTTAATCCCTCCACCAAATAAAGCTTAAAAAAAAAGTGAAAAAAAAAACCTATTTTAGCCTCCAAAAGAATAATTAACAAATGGTAAAAAGGGGAACAGTTACATAGTAGTTAGACAAATAATTTTCGTCTATCCTTTGAAATCTCCCTGTCTGTTGCCAGATAACAAAGGTTTACTATAATTTTCTTCATTCACATTCTCCTCTCTTTTCTAATCTGTACCAACACAAATTAGGCCATAGATTTTTGAAAAAAGGCAAGGTATTAAGAACTGCAATTTTCTGTACGTATGCTGCTAAAGTTGGCAGCTTCCAAGCACCAAGATTTGTTTACCCTCTGATGTGGTATATTTGTCTGTCTAAGAATCCCAACTACTAACATCCAAGTAAAAGATCTGGTTATAAGCTTACCATATTAATTGGCAAACAAAATTTAATAAACTTATAACGAAGTATCTGTATAGTAGTTTTACTCTTTCAAATATAGACAAAGGCTCAATCTCATCAATCTCATCAGTCTAGTGTTGATCTTTCAAGACTTTAAGCAGGATAAATACTGAAACATCCTACTTCACAAGTGCTACTGGACTTTTGTTCCAACTCAAGTAGGATGGATCTCCAAGAGGCCTGCATAATAAAGGGCAAACGAATTCTTAGATCGTACATTTCAAAATTTCAAGGAACACCGATGGCGTCTTTACATTATTCTTAAACAACCGGATAACATCGGGCACTATTGATGAAAAATCTTTGCTAGTAGTGAAATTAAATTTCTTATTAGCATAAAAGTTTTTATGTGGTGCTCACCTCGGCTTGATGACGTACAAGAGTATGAATAGTATAGCCAAGAACAAGCAAACTCCACCAACAGCAATGTATGCTATGCCTAGAAAATCATTCTTTCCACCAATCCAACTAGTGGTTGAAAGTACCAGCCTTTTTTTTCCACCAAAACTGTATGTGTTATAGTTGTTCTCTATTACCACAGTTACTTCATCATCAGCTTCAAGGTCGACTTCTATCTTCCCATATAGCTTCCTGAAAGTTGGCAGTGCCGCAGTTCTCATCCACACAATAAGATCCTCTTGCTGACTCAACTGTTAGCACAAAGAACCGGTAATTATTTATTAAAAAATTCAGATCAGGAGACTTTTGTGGAAGCATATAAAACATATCCTAATGGCACAAATGGTTCTGAACTGTTAGATCCTCATGAAGTTTTGTCACATTTACATTTCTTTTCTTTTGATATACTCTTAATGTGAACTGAGCAAATTAAGAGTATTTTTCAGACCTAACAAAGGTTTGTTCTTTAGGTAAAAGTGACATATAGCAGAAGAAGATGGAAAGTAGCCAAAGATTTAGTTTTTATGTACCGGTATGCTCGTGTTGAGCTTTGCACCCCCAATTAGCCCACTACTCTGAAAGTTTTTGGGGTAGACATCAGAGCCGAACTTGTATTGTTGGTCGCTCTTCCATGCAATGTCCTGTTTGCTGACATTTAGTACCGCGTTTTTCACTGAAAACCTGTACGTGTCATTAAACAAACTCCAGGCAATGAGGCCACATGGAACAATGGGACCTTTGTTACCACCATCTTCAGGTTTACATGAATCTGTTTCATATTCGTATGCTTTGCTCCGCAGTTGTTTGTCACTTCGACTTTTAACATATCTAGAAGAAAATACCACATTCCGGTTGGGGAAAAGTGTCACTATGTTTCGGAAGGTTTCAACAATAAGGCAGACAAAGATGGCTTGACTCACTGTGTAAAACATGAAAGTTTGAGATCCTACTGTACGATCCGACTTCAAACAGACAAGCATTCATAGACGATAATCTTGACAGATCAAATTTTTACTCAAGATTAGAAGACTATAATCTTGACTCAAATAGTAAATGAAGAAAAATTATGTAAAAAGAATTCAGGATAATGTCTTGTTACATATAAGTCAATTTAAATTTCTGATTTTTAGTTCTCTTCTGCTTTTTATGCAAGACAACAGCAGCGTCAAAATTCTCATGATTCCTCGTAATCAATAGTATTGCCAAACACACCCTAAAAAAAATATTGCTAAGAAAGATGGTAAGCGCTTCAACTTATCTCTTACAAACCTAGCAAAGCTTGCACTTTTTTGATAGTTTCATTAAGGTCCTTTGTTAGATAAAGGTATTTCATCAGTCTAAAAACGAATCCTGACACAAAAGTGATACTAAGTTTTCATCTTAGAGAAGAAAAAAAAGTTCTTATTTCTGTATGCATCCTATCTTCAGAGCCAGCATTGTTTGATTTTAGTTCACATGACCGATGTCACAAAATGAAGTAATTAAATGAATGAAACCATATCAATGTCAACCAAGACATATTTACAAAAAAATATTTAGCCATAGAAAAAAGAGTAAAGTCACGAATGGGTAGAAAATTACAAGAAAAATGAACTACAAATGCAGAGAGAAACAATGATGAAAAATCAGAACAAAACACAAAGATGAACAACTAATCGTCACCTACACATAAATTGTTCTCAGAAATGACACCACAATAAGAGTTCGCTATCCCTCTCAAAAGTCCAAACATATCTTTCCACTCAGACACTCCAAATTAGCCAAGAAGGGGTGGAGGCTCTATAAACACATCCATAGATTTTTTGCACAAACTTTTTGGTGTTTCGCAAACTCAATTCTAACTTATCAGTTCCAACTCAAATAGTGTAAAACTTTCGTATACTATAGGGTAAAGCAAATGCATGCTATAGTGTAAAGCTCTCTCATGTGCTATTGTACTTTTAGTTTTAACTCTCAGTTCCAACTCACTTCCCAACTTCCCAAACGCCATTCTAAGAGGCTATAAAACTTCTCTAAAATATGGAAGGGAAGTCAATTGTACCAAATTGAAAGGTTTGTGAGAGGAATGCTTCCTTACATAGTAGAACATGAATCTAAACAAAGTGAAACACAACTTGTACCTATAAATCATAAAGAAGTGAAAAAAGATCACTCAGAAACTCTTCTGAGCTGTTCAACGTTTCTGTGCTAATCATTCTCCCAAGTCCTCATTAGTCAACACCATAAGAAGCCCTTAAGCCATTTCGTGGCCTTTTCTTAGACAAAACCCAACATAATTTCATTTAAATATCAACTGCCAGAGAATTCCTACAAGCCTTCCGAAGCATAAAACTTGTGATCTAAACTATCGGCCACCATTTAAAAAATGTGCGCGGCATAGAACATGACCTAACATCAGAGTGTCCCACGTGAGGGATTTTAAGTTCAACTAACAGGTGATCATTTAACCAACTAGCTAAGATAACATGGAAAACGAGAATTTTTCAACTACTACAAGAATTTATCAGTATATACAATGAAAGGATAGTATAAATTTGTCATAAACTTTCTTTCTGACGTGGAAACAAAGAAGAAACAGAAATCAAGCCTCTTTGCTAGTTATAAGAAAAGAAAAGCAAAATGTACAAGAAAAGAAAAATCACGAATACCGTCGATGATTCTGATAGAAGTTATCAAGTTGATAATAGATAAAAACAGGACTCTTCATTGGCTTTTGGACCTGAAACAGTATCATTCATCTTCAATTAGAAACACATGTTTCTAGAAGACATTAAACATCTGGCTTAAACTCTCTTGTACTTACAGTAAATTTCTTAACACAAGTCTTGTTGGTTTCGGTGCTTTGGATATAGCCAACCATGTTTTTGGTATAATTAGAAGGAACGCAATCTTCATCATAGCGCTCCATTATCTCCACAACCTTCAGGTCCAAGAAATTAGAGGACAGGGTTTTTAACAAAATATTGAACAAATAAATAAAAAAAATTAATAAAAAATATGAGCAATGTATACATACACGTTCAGAAGCAAACAGGGAAGCAAGGCCAATGGGGATGAAGACAACGCCAACGGCTATGAATGTTGAAATTACCTTATTAAATAAAATAAAATAAATCCCAAAAAACAAAATTATGACACAGGCAAAAAAAAAAAATGGTACAAGAAAAAGAATCTGAATTACAAAAAAAAAAAAAAATACCCATCCAGGAGTTAGAATTGGTTTGCAGGCAGGAAGCTCTTGCTGTGAGAACCTAGAATCTGCATTAAATAAACAAATAAATAAAAACATGAAATAATACCCAAATGCAATAACTGTTTAGATTAAAGTCTGTAACTGACAATGCAAAAATAATAATAATCAAGAAAAAGAATATTGGGTACATTTGGGTTTCCTGGAATTCTTTCTGGGATTGGAAGAAGAAGAAGAAGAAGAAGAAGAAGAGGCTCCATCTTGGGCGCCATTAACGCCAGAGCTCGAAGCGCCATTAAGGTTCATCATCATCCACTTCTATTTCTTTGGCCTTTTTTTTTCCTTTTCTATCGGATGATACTTGCTCAAAATATTATATATATATATATATATGAGGGTAAGGAAAAAGAAAAATCGTGTGAATATTATTGATTTTCTTCCTTTTTATTTTTGTCCTGATTGGGTTGTAAATTGTAATAATATGGAATATATATTGGCGTCGTCACATCATATGATAATAATGGGTGATGGGGTTTGTGGAAAGTAGTTTTGCAGGAGCGCAACAACCGGTCTCATCCTTTTTTTTTTGCCATACTGGTGTTTGGCGTGTTAAAAAATTTTGTGTTGCCCACGTGATATTCAACTGCCTCATGTGTACCAACTATTACACTCGTATGATAGTCACGGCTTTAAATTATAGGTCCTGAGCACACAATTCATATCAACAAAAATTACACCATCAAGTGAGAATTGAGAGTGCCCAGAAAAACCACAATTCACGGAGAAATACAGTGTGTAAAATTGTGTGGAAAACAGAGCATCAAATGACAATTGTTGGAGGTATTGAATTCGATCCAATACGCTTCCGTTTTCTGTATTTTATGATTGTTATTAATTGCCCAAACAACTTACATGGCGCGCTCAGAGTTCGTATTTTTTGCATTTTTATAAAAAAAATTAAATTTTTCTAAAATTTAGTTTGGTGAAAAAACGGTTTAGTAGAATTTCTAAGGTAAATTTTTAAGTAGGAAAATTAGATAGCAGTTTATTTATGGGGTATTTATTAAAGAAATGTATTAAAGGAGATTGCATGATAAAAATATTTAGGAAAAAATATTTATGAAGATTATAGTTAGGAAAAAAATTTACTGTAAAAACATAATTTTGGTAATCACATATGTGAGAAAATTTATTTTAATAAGAGTAGGTTAAGATAAATAAGTTACATAAATAAAAGGAGAAAGAATGAAACTTGAAGGTCACAAATGATATAATAACATTTTAAAGGATACAAAACAATATTGCAAAAAGTAACCTAAGTAATCCCTTATCTAAGAAAAGTTATCTTATTAAAATTAGGTTAAGATAAAGAAGTTGCATAAATAAAAAGAAAAAGAATGAGACTTAGAAGTCACAAATGATAAAATAACATTTTAAAAGGTACAAAAAAATATGTAAATTTAATAAAATGAATGTAAAAATATATAAGATATTAGAAGCAAAGAAAAAGGAAAAGCAAAAAGACAGGTGGGATGCTTCAAAAAAAACAAAAAAAGATGGTGGGGCAAAAATAAAGCACCGACATACAAATGAAAAAGCAGGAAGGTTGAAAAACAAAGGGAACAAAAGCAAAAAGAAAGGTTAAAAAAAAGGGGAAAAAGGTTAGGGAATCTAAAATAGGGGATAAAAAAGAAAAACAATAAAAAAAACTTTGTGCCGCGTGTCAGTGAAAGGTGATTTACCCATTCACTCTTTTATTAATAGTATAGACATTGAGAAAAAAAAGGAAAAGAAAAAAATCTTTTCTTTTTTACCAAAATGCTCAGAAAAAAGAAAAAAAGTATTTCGTTTTTTATCAAAATGCCAAAAAAACACTAGTTCAGGGCCAAGGAACCATTTCATACGTGGCGGTTAATATGTTATTTTGAAATTTTGTTCGGGCTACAGAGGGGTAGAGAAGGAGGACTCGAGGATATTGAAATGGTTATTTACCTTTTAATACTTTATATTTTAGGATGTTAAAACACTTTTTATCTTATAGAATTATAATCTTAATACTTATAAAATTATATGCCTCAATTTAATATGTATTGTATTTTTTAGACTCGGTCGTACTATTTTATTAGTAGCAGAGTTATAATTTTATAGAGTTACACATAATTGTATTTTTAGGTTTATTTAAACATTATACATTTAGTTTTTATCTCATCAAATGTACATCTTCATATTATAGTTAATATACAAATTTATGCATTTTCTTGATCAATATTCAGTTTTGACTTTAGAATTTTTCAAAGTACCCTCAAATTGAAAAATAAAAATAAAATCTAATAACTTAAAAAACTTTATAATAAGGTTTTGACTTCAAAAACGTATAAAATACTTTTAAAATGATTGTCTTGTTTGTTTTTGTTTTTGTTTTCTTCTAAATTTTCAAAAGATTTAATAATTTCTCTCTTTTACTTAAGGATAATTTGGTTATTTTAAATGTAAAAATCCACTATTGAGTGAGGCAAGGTAAACATTTATGTATTAAATCAATATGAAGGTATATATTTCATGGGATCAAAAACCAAATGTATGGTTTTTAAATAAATCTAAAACAGAGGGTATAAAAAAGTAAATATCCCTATTAAAAATAATAATGGTTGTTTGGGATACTAAGCGCTACAACTGATAGAAGGTGAGCCCTATCTGTGAGTGCCTAACTGTGGGAAACCCTATATTTATGTATGATGTTCAAAACCACTGATGTCTTATAGCATAAGGTGAGCCCTATCTATGGGTTCCTAACTGTGGCCGTGGGTGTAATGACTGAGAAAATTCTAGAATTAAATAATGTAATTTACATATTTAAGTCAAGAATTTTCTTGAAATATCATGTATGAATTTTTGTGATTGAAGGATTTATAGAATTAATATAAATATTCTAAAATTCTATAATAAATTTTAAAGTTATATTTATTAACTTTCGTGATTAAATAGTTTGGTTGATAAATTCTTACCGCGATTTAAGGCAGAAGCAATTTCAATACGTAAATAACTTGAGAATTTTAATTACAAAAATTTTCAAGTGCAGTATAATGTTAGTAATGCATCGAGAAACGCTCTAACATCCAACAAGTCCTTAATTGCCAATTAAATTAAAATCAAAGTGACGCGAGTAGCAATTTCAGTGGGAAAATACTACCTGAGCTCGGGAATTGATACTGTTAAAAACCATGTTATTACCGAGTCCAAATACATAAAAAGTCAAGTTTAGATTTTTTTGTTTTAAATTTAAAATAATTTTAAGGCTAAAAACAGTCAAAATCGATAAGCAATTAAGACTTATATCGGTGTTAGTTTACACCATAATTAGTGTCTAACTGTATTTAAACAGTGAGAAAGGACCCATTGGAAATTAAAATTTTCTGTTTTTACTTAGCGGTAAAAATTTCATCTGTGAAGTAGGAATCTTTTAAGTACAAGGTTAAATACATAAATCACCACTTGATAGCCATGATGTGATGATGTCCTTGGTCATTTGTGAGGCTCTAAATCCATACATGTTTAGTTAATGTGGCGCCAAATTAGGAAGTTTTAAGCCAAAAATTGAGTCCATTAAACTTGATTTAGAGCTTAATTAAAGTTAGGTTAGGTGGGGGAAATTAATTAGCATTTGTCTATAAATAAGTGTATTTGCACCAAGACTTTATTTTGCTTTATTTTCCTCTTTTCTTCACCCTTCTAGTTAAAAAGCCAACACAAGGGATTCTCCAACATTTTTCTTCTTTTTCCTTCCTCCAAAACCAATTCTAAACTTTCATAAGTTCTAAAAAATTTTCTCTTCCATTCTCACCGCAAAAACCTAGCTAAAAGGATTAGAAGAAGAAGTTGGTTTTAGAGGAGTGA
Organism: Artocarpus heterophyllus; assembly: GCA_025403435.1. Lineage (NCBI taxonomy): Eukaryota > Viridiplantae > Streptophyta > Magnoliopsida > Rosales > Moraceae > Artocarpus > Artocarpus heterophyllus. Next base: position 5,463,588 of record CM046348.1, on the reverse strand, counting down.
TCATCACGATTGTAACACTACCTTACGGACGTTATAGATGTCGTTACATTCATTCATTAATACCTTTATTTTAAAATAAAGTATTTGTACATAACATAATTTGTAAACATACCCCAAGATCCATGCATGCATTTTTTTTATTTGCCTGATTATAAACATTCTTTAATTAGTTAAATAATCCAAATAACAAATCATAATTTAAAATGAAAATGTCACATCATTTAAAAATCTGCTCTCACTGTTTGGCAGGCCGCCCGAGGCTTTGCAACAGGGTTTATAAAATTCGCTAACTTCGGCAGGGCGACCATCAATGTTCGGCAGGCAGACCGACTAAAAAAGAATAAGAAATTAAGATGAGTTCCAAAACTTCAATATGCGAAAGACAAATATACTTAAAAAGAAATAAGATAAAACATAGTTCATAAATTCTTTAAAACTTATCAAATAAACATGTTCAAATTATAACACATAGTTTATATCTTTAAAACTTCCTTCTTTGGCGTTCTTCCATTTACAATTCATCTTGCTTAGCTCACACGCCTTTCCTTGCCCTTCACCTAGTCCATAACTTTCTTACCCTTTTCTGCAACATGATATAAGACTGAATAAGCTAATGCTTAGTAAGTACGTTTATATCTCACAACTTAAAACTTTTTTATAAACATCATCATCATCATCATCATAATAGTGCACTAGGCACAATTTCATGAGGAACATATCTTTCAATGCATTGTCCATATTAAAACTATATTCATTTTATTTTAAGGGACCCAAGTGTTGCACCATAATCATCATTGTAGGCGCCCCGTCATAAGAGGAGAAGGGTAGCTAATCCTAAACCAAACATGACACATAACATATCATAACATAACATTGGTGTGCAACACTTATTTAGGTGATACCTATATATACATATTTAAACTTTCATGCTTTGAAATGCGTCATCATCATACATACATAACTTTTAAAACATAAAAATCTTTCATAAGTAATATTTGAATGAAATCACCATTAGATCGTCATAGATATCATCATGTACATAATTTCAATCCTTTATAAAACATATCATGTTATAGGTAAGAATGTACTTACTTGTGTAGCTTACTTAACCTTAATTTTTGTTGGTGACATCGCCGAGGTCTCGATGTGCTTGCCTTTAGTGTATTCATGCCATACATTCATTTAAAATAACAATTAACAATTAATTCAAAGGATTAATCATCACATCATAACATTAACCATTTCCATATAACATCACACATACATCCATCTCTTGATGACCTAGATTTACCACATGTTTCATTAACCATAAATCATTAAAACAAAACTACCAACACAAACATTTTCTGATCTCCAAGAATTCATAGCTCAAAATCTTAACATTCACACACAATTTGAGCACCACACTTGGCAGGGACAAAATAAATACATAAACATATTTTCATGATTTTTCATTGGTCATAAGAATTCCATGTAATATCTAAAAACAAGTCATACATCATACACACAAAATATGCAAGCAATAACAAAACAGTGAGCAGTCTATATTCACATTCATAACATAAATTACCCACATCTTAAAATATTACCACAAAAATCCTGCATGTAATAGACACCTAAAACTATAACATATTCAAAATTGGGCTTCAAATAAAATTAGGATATATCAAAACATGCATTGGAAAATCAGTGGTGAAACTAACTTCAGGTTTAATAGGCAGTGAGTATTCTTTGGAAAATATTTTCAAACAATTAAAATAAAATTACTTAGCCTCCAAAATTTTAATAGCAACTTATTAACATATAATAATAATACTACAAAAATTCTCATCACCATATAAAATCATTTAATCATACAACAATTGCATAAAATAACAGTCCAACAATTCATTGATAAAATAGTCCCCTAACCTAGTCTTAATGGAAATTCCATAACATATAAAATATTTATCAAATCATCACCAAACTTTCCAGTCCATAACATAACATATACATGAACATATTGCCAAATTTCGTAAAAATCAAAGCACTTTTGGCCCTTGAACAAAAATCATGTTTTTGTGCAACATAATCAATCATCAACAATTCATTATGAGGTATAGAGAATGAACATTTAATATCTCAGCCTACACAACACCAAATGGCACGAAATTTGGAACAACATCACATAGCATATACATGAAAATCATATTAAAAATTCAGAGTAAACAAAGATTTGTAGACAAAGTTATGGGGGTCGGAACATAGAGAAAATACAACCTTACCGATCAGCATTAATTAGCAGTGAGTGGTAGAGGGAAGAAAATTCATATCTCAGCGTAGAAAAGTCCAATTGAGGTGAAATTTTAAGGGTTAACACATAACACATACATAAATAACATATTAAAAATTCAGAGTAAAAGGAATTTTGTAGAGAAAGATATAGTAGTCGGATTATAGAGTGTTCAAAATTTCAGAATTGCGGAGAAGAGTCTCTTACCTCAAAACAATTCTTCGTAAGCTTTTTCTTGGATTCACCCCAACGAAAATTCAATATTTCTTTCAATTATTTGCAGCCAAAATTAAGAGAGAAGAAAAGAAGAGAACGTGAAGAAGGAAGAAGAAGAAATAGTCTAAGAGAATATTTCTAAGAGAGAAAAAATAAAATTATCGTGAAAATGAGTATGGCATAAAAGGGGAAGTTATCCTTTTCTATAATATCAGAAATTTTCTGACTAGACTTAGGGCAACTCACATGGGAATGGAGAGAGATAGGGGGAAAGTCAACTAATTTAGCATCACTTACCATATTTCAATTCTCAAAAATAAGAAACCTTATCAATTAGATTCAATCAATCAAAAAGTCAAATATTTCAATTCCTAAAATAAGGAATTAATCCAAAAATATGCCAATCAATCACATTAAACCATTCAATCATCGTAATTATCTCAGTCACAAATTTGGAGAATTTTTTGTTGACTACTCGTCAGCAGTCTTCGGCCTGCCGATGGTTTGAGGTCCGGCCTGCCATTCCATAAGGATCATTTCGGCCTGCCGAACTTGAAGGTTCAGCCTACTGAACTGCCTTACGCCAACAATGTCACAACCCGCCATTTCGGGCTGTGATAAAACTCTTTCTTACTTACTTTAGGGCAAAAATTTAGAATTTTTTTTTAAACAGAAATAAATAATTTACTTACATTAACTTGATAATTCTCAAAATACTTTCACATACTTGTATTTACATAATTAATACTTTTACTTTCATAACATCTTTCTTTCAAACATTTCATATCAAAAAAACTTTAAACATACGTAGTGGAAAGCATTACAGCAGCGGACTCCATACCCAATCTGCACATCATCCAACCCTCCGCCAGCTCACCATTTGAACTTATTCTGACCTTCTCGTCGGAATACCTATAGCATGAAATACTTAATGAGCTAACGCTCAATAAGTCCCATAAATCCCACATGGATATTCATATGAATGCATGAATCAATTATGCTTTCTTATAAACTTTCTTTATCCTCATCATTTCTTATCTTTATTAGGGCCCAAGTGTTCGTACCATTGCGCAATTTCATTTAGGTCTACGTAACACCGTGACCGGAACATATCCTTTAAACTCCCCTTGACTTAGGAGTAGGTACGACACTTTTTTTAATTTCTGGTGATACATTTACCAGTCCATTTATTATGGTTGACATACCATGCATGAAGTGATAGTCACATATTATCCATGAAACATAAATTCTCTTGCATAGCATAGTACACACAAGTACTTACTTTATATACACACTGGTACGCATTAATATACGCACAGATATATAGCATAATGTACTCACAGGTACTTAATATAAAATATACACACAGGTACCTACTTTATAAATATTCAAGTATTTATCATTGTACACACAGGTACGAAATCATGATACACATGCTCATTTTTATTATTGTACACACAAGTACATAACATCTTATACACACTGATACAAAATCATGGTACACATGCTTATTTTCATTATTGTACACACAGGTACATAACATCTTGTACACACTGGTACACATTAATATGCTCACAATTATTCATACATGACTATACCCCTGGGTATTCATATTATGGCAAACATACAAGTTTACACTTAATTATACGCACAGGTATACATATACATACATTTCTTTCTAAACCTACATTTCATACTGTAGGTGGGAAGGGTACTTACTTGATGCAAATGTCGGGCAACTTAACCTCGATATCTCTTCTCCTAGACTCCTAGGATCTTGTTGGCCAATTACAAAGCCATTAGCCAAATTTAACTATGTTTCGATACGAAACATCCGTTAGTTAATAAATTGAGTTGTATTACTATATACAACTCTAAAAACCACTGGTTTTTCTTATTTCTATCTAACTTTACCCTATCGTTTGTAACGAAGGGCGGGAACATTTTTAGTCATTTTCTTATTCCATTGGAAACATTTCAAAACGGTTCGGGTTATTTGGACAAAAATGACAATTTTGCCCTTCGTGGGTTTACTAACCTACCCGAGCTCGATTTCGTTATTCTTACGAAAATAACCACATACTAATTTCAAAATAACACCCTAGTGGGTCAAATCCCTCTATTTCTCAATTATGCCCCATTTTCATCAAAATTTGCGGTTTAGTTCCTGAACTGAAAATTTTGACGATTTTACCCCCGGGACTAAAATTTACTTCTTTGCATCAAAATTTCCTATTTTTCTCAAGGATCATTTTTACTTAAGGTACCATACCTTAAATCATTTGCAAAAATAACATTTTTGCCATTTAACACTTTTTTCACTTTTAATATATTCTTGAAAAATCAAAAACTCACAAAAAATTGAGCTTTTAGGAAAACCGCCCTTGGGGCCTAACAGTTTCATCGAGAACTACAACTTTTGTGTTTTAACTTTTCCCAAAATCTCACTGTATAGGGGCGTTTTTGACTATTTTTCAAATATGCCGAGAAGGAACTTTTTCTTTCAATTTAGTCCCTTTGGCATTTTTACAAAAATCCGATTCAAACTTGCAATTCTACCCCTGCAGAAACCATTCCATGCCTTAATCCACACATTCTCATGCTCAAACATCACTTTTACAAAGTCAAACATCAAAATTACAAAAATAAGACTTTTTGCAAAAATTGCCATTTTGCACTATAAACCAAAGTTTCACAACTCAAACTTGCAAATCATCACATATACATAAAATTCCAGCAAATACATGCTCAAAACCCCTCATGGGTTTGAAAGAATAAAATCAAAACAAAATTCAAAACTTTAAACTTTAAAACTTACCCAAATAACACTTTTTGGATTTCTAACCTTCAAAGGCTTCTTGAACTTCTTCTTGGACTTCCTTTTCATGCAAAAATAGCATGGATTAATCTTTGCCCTTTACCCATGAAAAATCCCTTGAAAACTCATGAAAAAGTTTAGGATTTTACCTTAAAACTTGTGGGAAATCCTTGTACTTGCTTGTAAAACTTGTTTGGGGTTATTTTTGCAAAGTTTGGGGGCTGAGAAATTTTTTTAGAGACCTGGATATGGCTGCCGGATCTTGGAAGGAAAGGAAAGAAAAGAAAATTCGTGATAAACTTGCCATAAATGCATCCTTATCACATTTGGTGACTCATGGTAACCCATGAGTATACCACTAGGTGTCACAAGGTGATTGGGCCACTTTTCTTGACATATGGCCCAATAGAAAATCAAGGAGTGTCCACTTTGTGGAGTTAAAAATTTATACTGTGTAATTTTTCACCATACAGTATTTTTTCTATACTGCTGTGGTCAAATCAGTGTACTTTCTATCCTTAGACTGTATAAAAATATTTAACTTACTTTTCGTTTACTTTTGGAGGCTAATCGTGACATTTTTCGTATCTGTGTTTTCATTTAGCAGTATTCTTATACTGCTCTGGCCTCCTTTCTACCCCCGGTTAGGGTTAGGACAACCTCTATGTCCTATTTACATTCTAATCATTCATTCGTTTATATCACAATTTTACAATTAATTGTGACATGAAATTCATTTTATGGATATTATGCACAAATTTCTGAGTCATCAAACTCATAAAATTTGTATTTTACAATATCCACTATTGCATTACATATGCCATAAAATTTGCAATCAATGCCGCTCATTCATATTTTATTGTAATTTTCACAGAAATTACAATTTTTATAAAATTTCACATTTTTAAGAATAAATTCATTAATTAAACCTAATTAAATATTAGGTTTTATTGATGACGTTTCCTTGGTCATTACAATCTACCCCCCTTAAGAATTTTCGTCCTTGAAAATCAAAATAATTCAGGGTAGTCTTTCCTCATTTCATCCTCTCGTTCCTACGTTGTTTCTTCTACTTGTTGGTGGCGTCATAAAACTTTGACGAGAGGTATCTTCTTGTTCCTTAATTCCTTCTCTTCTTGTGCCAAAATTTGAACTGGTTTTCTTCATAAGACAGATTGTCATGTATGTCAATTTCTTCCGGCTAAAGAACATGTGAAGGGTCTGGCACATACTTCTTTAGCATGGACATATGGAATTCATTGTGTACCAATGCTAGATTAAAGGATAAGGCTAACTTATAAACTACATTATCTATCTGTTTCAAGATCTCAAATGGTCCAATATACCTTGGACTGAGCTTTCCTTTCTTCCCAAATCTTACAATTTCCTTTCATGGGCATTATCTTCAAAAAGACCAAGTCTCCTACTTGAAACTGTAAAGGTCTCCGTCGTCGATTAATCATAATTCTTTTGCCGACTAAAAGCCATTTTCATTCGTTGACCAATTAACTTTACCTCTTCCGTTGTTCTATTATCAAAATCTATGGTCGACAACGCCTTTTCTTGGGTTTCGTACCAATGTAAAGGTGATCTACATCTCCTTCCATATAGAGCTTCATATGGAACCATACCAATGGAGCTTCGATAACTATTGTTGTATACAAATTCGATCAGAGGAAGCTTTTTATCCCATCCTCTCTTAAAATCTAGCACACATGCTCTTAACATATCCTCTAAAGTCTGGATGGTCTTTTCTGATTGACCGTCCGTTTATGGGTGGAAGGCTGTGCTAAATGTCAGCTTTGTTCTCATTGTTTGATAAACACTTCTCAAAAACTTGGAAGTGAATCTACCATTACGATAAAAAATGATAAACTTTGAAACCCAGTGGTATCTAACTATTTGGGTTACGTATAGTTCAGCTAGTCGTTCTACAGAACTACTGAGTTTAATGGGTAGGATTTAGTCAATCTATCAATAATTACCCATATACCATCATGTCCACCCGTAGTTCTGGGTAGCCCAGTTATCGGGTCCATAGTTATCTGATCCCATTTTCACTCTAGGATTTCAATCTTTTGTAATTCGCCTGCTGGTCGTTGATGCTCATCTTTTACCTTCTGGCATGTAAGGCATTTGCTGATGAATCTCGCGACGTCATTCTTCATTACATTCCACCAATAGTGTTCTTTCAAATCTTGGTACATTTTAGTAGCTCCTAGATGAGCCACATATGGTGTTTCATGAGTTTCTTCTAATACTTGCTTCTTTAATCCTTCATCATTGGGAATGCATATCCTACTCTTTTAACAGAGGATACTATCTTTCAAAATGCTAAATTCTGTTTCTTTGTTTTTAAGAACTTCATTCCTAACTTTAAGTAGCGACGGATCTGCTTCTTGTCGCTCTTTTAAATTCTCCAATATAGTTGGTTGAAAGGATCAATCAGCTAATCTTCCTGTGACTAGCTCTATTTCTGCTTCCATCAAATCCTTTTTGGAGAGGTTTTGGTATCATCTATACTGTTACTAGCAAGGACGTTGTTCTACGACTAAGGACATTGGCTACTTGATTAGCCTTTCCCAGGTGATACAAAATCTTACAGTCGTAGTCTTTGACTAACTCTAGCCACCTTTGCTACTTCATGTTGAGCTCTTTCTGTATGAAGATGCACTTCAGACTCTAATGGTCTGTATAAATTTTGTACTTAGCTCCACATAGGTAATGACACTATATCTTCAATACAAATACAACCATCGCTAACTCTAAATCATACATCGGATAATTCCTTTCATAATCCTTTAACTGTTGGGATGCATAAACAATCACTTTTCCATTTTGCATAAATACGGCTCCCAATCCTATTTTGATGCTTTACTATAGATCACGAACGTTCCATGATTCGGATCTGGTATTGTCAGTACTAGTGTACTTGTATGTCGCCCTTTTTAATCCTTGGAAACTTTCTTCGCATTTCTTAGTCTATTCACACTTTGTTGCTTTTCATGTAAGTGCAGTGAATGGTGCTGCAAGTCAGGAAAATCCTTCTACAAAACATCGATAGTAGCCTGCTAAACCGAGGAAACTTTTAATTTCTGACACACTTTTCGGTGTAGGCCACTTATTCACTGCTTAACTTCGGAAGGATCAACAGATACTCCTTCTCGTGTCACCACGTGTCCGTGGAATTGAACCTTCTCAAGCTAAAACTTACATGTTGAGAACTTGGCGTACAATTGACGCCTTCTCAATAATTATAGTGCAATCCTCAAGTGCTTTTCATGTTCCTCTGGCGTTCTTAAGTATATGAAAATATCGTCGATGAAGACAATAACAAACTTATCGAGGTATTCTTCGATTCATGAGATCCATAAAAGCTGCTAGGGCATTGGTCAGTCTAAAAGGCATGACACAGAACTTATAATGCCCATAACGTGTTTGGAACACTGTTCTCGGTATATCTTATTCTTTAACTCGAAGTTAATAATATCTTGAGCGTAGATCAATCTTTGAGAATACTGACGCTCCTTTAAGTTGGTCAAACAAATCATCGATCCTTGGGAGTGGATACTTGTTCTTAATCGAGATCTTGTTTAGTTCCCGATAATCAATACACATTCGTAACATTCCATCCTTCTTCTTAACAAATAGAACAGGTGCTTCCCATGGGGAATAACTTGGTCGGATGAACCCCTTGTCCAATATTTCCTTTAGCTGCACCTGAAGTTCCTTGAGTTTCCCAAGAGTCATTTAATATGGCACCTTAAAAAAAATTGTGGTTGTTTCGGGGGTCAATTCGATTTCAAACGAAATTTTTCGTTCCGGTGGTAAGTCTGCAACTCTTTCGGAAACACATCAATAAATTCCTTTACTATGGGGACCTTCTTTGGTCCTAACTGAGCTTCTTTATCTTTCCTTATTATATTCACCAGATAACCGGTACATCCATTTTCCAACATCTTCCTTGCCTTTAATGCTGAAGTCAACGCTTTGGGAGCTTTGGGAACTTTCCCTAAATACATAAACTTCTCACTTCTGGAAGGTCGAAACGTAACCTTACGGTGTCGATGACTAATCTTAGCCGTGTATTTTCTTAGGAAATCTGTTCCTAGGATGACGTCATAATCTTGTATATCGATTATTGTCAAATCAATATACAATTGCCTTCCGCATATGACTATCGGTACATGACGTGACCAATAATCAGCACTTAATACCTCCCTAGAGGGTAGTGCAATTCTAAAGGTTTGCTCTATCCTATATCCTTTACTTCCTATTCGTTTCGCAAACTTAAGCAATGCAAACGAATGTGTTGCTCCAGAATCAAATAAAACATATACATCAGTGTGGGCAATAGAAAACTAACATGTCACCACCGATGAGGTTCCTGCATCTTCTTTCTTCTTCATGTAGGCATAAATTCGCCCACTTGGTTCTGGAGCTTCTAGTCGCCCTTGACTAACACTAGGGACTTCAATTTGTGCCTGAACTTGAACCGTATGCAATTGGTTTCCTTGAGACCTCTACTGAGCATGACTGTTCTGACTTTGGGAATTAGAAAAACAATTCTTGGCATAATGCCATTCTTTCCCCAGATATAGCACTTGTTCGTGCTAGCCTTGCATTCCCCTACATGTCTTTTCCCACATTGACTGCAAAAGGGGTTTGTTGTTTCCTACATCTTTAATCCTCTTATGGCGTTGAAATTTTGATTTCTTTGCATTATTCACGTTCCATTTCCTTTTGCTGTTAGCAATGTAGTTATGTCATGCTTGAACGTTCTAGGACAGCCCTTGACTTGGAACACTTCCTTGTCCTTTTACTTGTACAGCTTGACTTTCCTTGGCCAAAGCTTTCTCCTCCTTCTATGCTTTGAAAATCCTTGCTCTTTCCTCCTTATCACGGGCAATTCTAAACTCAGCTTTGGTCGCCCGTTTGATGCAATCCTCTACATCCTTGGGAGCTTGCCCTCCAATATCGACCACAAGGGCAATGTCGGTTTTGAACATTCTCATTAATCGTCTTATTCATTCCCGATCAGTGGGTACTATCTTGGAACAAAGCCGTGCTAGCTGATTAAACCTCTTTACAGCGTCAGCTACAGACATATTGCCTTGCTTAAAATTATTAAATTCTTTTTGTTGGGCTGCCATGGTTTCTACATTAAAATAAGCCCTGCTAAATTCTTCAACAAAATCTGGCCCTGTCATGTTGTCTACATTCCTTTTACTCTCTACCGACTCCCACCGTCTCCTAGCATCTTTAGTGAGAGAAAACAAAACGCATAGGACTTTTTCATGGTCACTAAGTCCCATAAATTTCAGAACCCTTTCTATGTCTGTAAGCCAATCGTCGACCTCTAAGGGGTCTGTAGATCCATCAAATTCCGGGGCCTTTATTCTCCGGAATCTTTCATAAAATTCAGTAATGGATACTACCGGAACAGCTGTAGCAGCTGGTATATCAGCCATTGATATCAATCATTATATATCTATCTTATATTTTTGTTACTATGTTAGTACATACTATTAACTTAATAGTATCCAATCAATAACTGCATGTATTCAAACAACATAAATACATGCAAACATACACAATTACATAAACTCAATATCTTGCGTCATACATTACATTTCATTTCATTAGCATTCATACATTTCATTTCCTTTACCTTCATACATTTCATTTCATTAGCATTCATACATTTCATTTCATAAGCATTCTTACATTTCATTTCATTTCCTTTCGTACATTTCATTTCATTTCCTTTCGTACATTTCATTTCATTCACTTTCATGCATTTCATTTCATGAACCTCTTTCGTTTCCTTTTTACATTCTCCATAACATTACATGCATAACTAACATACATACATACATACATACTTTCCTTTCATACATAACTATTCATTTCATCTCCGGGAGCAATTATTACTTTCGGCTACATATACCTTCTTGCCGAGAAGGACACCACTAGCCGAACATACATGCATATATAAAGGCATCAAAGCTTAAAACTGTACTAATATATCATCTATGTATGTCATAATACACAAAGATTTTCTTATGAAATTTTTTTTTTGTCGAACTCGACTTTAAACATGTCACTATATTCGGAACCCTCCTTAGGATTCCTCTTCTTCCTCCATATCCGAATCAGTCGACTTATCATCACTTGCGATTAGAGGCTCCAGAGGCACAGGCTCTTCATCAATGTTATCATTATTATCATCATCAGCATCATCATCATCATCATCATCCATACCTATTGGAGGATCTTCTAATGGTGCTGCTACATTCTAGTCTGCATGTAATGTCGCCATAAGAGAATCATGGATACTAAGGTAATTTCCCGGATACTGCATTCGCTGCTGGACCATATTGGGAAGATTTCTCCAAACTAAATCGTAAATGCACCATAAGGGTAATTGTGGCGGAATCAGTGGTATCTTAGTATGGCGAAATTTAAGAATGTAGTGATCTATCGGTTCGCCTACGTATCTTCCCCATATCGATTCTACTTGCAGGTACAATCGATGTCTCCCGTCCGCCCATAACATCGGAATCACCTAGACTAGAATAACGTTTGCTGGTGGTATGGGTGCAACTTAGCTAGAATTTGTCCTCTAAAACCTTACCAATCCCGTGGTTGCTTGTCAGGTTTAATCCTTAACCATATACTAAGGCTTCCCTCATCAACAATCTTGAGGCCAATAAAACCAGGAGATGCGGTGGCATATGACAAGCGTTAAAAATTACTTCAACTAAGCCATTCGGTCTACACCATTGGCTGCCGACTCCCATAATGCCGCGGTGGCATCTCTTCTTGAAAAGCAATGCTGGCTCTTCGATCAGCTTCCATATCACGATCATGATGCAGCTCCGCCATATACTATATTTATTGTCGTAATTAACATAACAGTGTCATATAAAGTAGTACTGAACATTCTTATACTTAAAATCAAACTATCTTACTTGAGCTATGGCAATGGGGCAGACGACGATGTGCAGTAGGATGGCAAGATTTCTGCTCTGATACCAACTGTCACAACCCCCCTTTTCGGGCTGTGATAAAACTCTTTCTTACTGACTTTAGGGCAAAAATTTAGGAATTTTTTTTTTAAACAGAAATAAATAATTTACTTACATTAACTTGATAATTCTCAAAATACTTTCACATACTTGTATTTACATAATTAATACTTTTACTTTCATAACATCTTTCTTTCAAACATTTCATATCAAAATAACTTTAAACATACGTAGCGGAAAACATTACAGCAGCGGACTCCATACCCAATCTGCACATCATCCAACCCTCCGCCAGCTCACCATTTGAACTTATTCTGACCTTCTCGTCGGAATACCTATAGCATGAAATACTTAATGAGCTAACGCCCAGTAAGTCCCATAAATCCCACATGGATATTCATATGAATGCATGAATCAATTATGCTTTCCTATAAACTTTCTTTATCCTCATCATTTCTTATCTTTATTAGGGCCCAAGTGTTCGTACCATTGCGCAATTTCATTTAGGTCTACGTAACACCGTGACCGAAACATATCCTTTAAACTCCCCTTGAGTTAGGAGTCGGTATGACACTTTTCTTAATTTCTGGTGATACATTTACCAGTCTATTTATTATGGTTGACATACCATGCATGAAGTGATAATCACATATTATCCATGAAACATAAATTCTCTTGCATAGCATAATACACACAAGTACTTACTTTATATACACACTGGTACACATTAATATACGTATAGTTATATAGCATAATGTACTCACAGGTACTTAATATAAAATATACACACAGGTACCTACTTTATAAATACTCAAGTATTTATCATTGTATACACAGGTACGAAATCATGATACACATGCTCATTTTTGTTATTGTACACACAGGTACATAACATCTTATACACACTGATACAAAATCACGATACACATGCTCATTTTCATTATTGTACACACAGGTCCATAACATCTTGTACACACTGGTACACATTAATATATGCTCACAATTATTCATACATGACTATACCCCTGGGTATTCATATTATGGTAAACATACAAGTTTACACTTAATTATACGCACAGGTATACATATACATACATTTCTTTCTAAACCTACATTTCATACTGTAGGTGGGAAGGGTACTTACTTGATGCAAATGTCGGGCAACTTAACCTCGATATCCTTCTCCTAGACTCCTAGGATCCTGTTGGCCAATTACAAAGCCATTAGCCAAATTTCACTATGTTTCGATACGAAACATCCGTTAGTTAATAAATTGAGTTGTATTACTATGTACAACTCTAAAAACCACTGGTTTTTCTTATTTCTATCTAACTTTACCCTATCGTTTGTAACGAAGGGCGGGAACCTTTTTAGTCATTTTCTTATTCCATTGGAAACATTTCAAAACAGTTCGGGTTATTTGGACAAAAATGACGATTTTGCCCTTCGTGGGTTTACTAACCTACCCGAGCTCGATTTCGTTATTCTTACGAAAATAACCACATACTAATTTCAAAATAACACCCTAGTGGGTCAAATCCCTTTATTTCTCAATTATGCCCCATTTTCATAAAACTTTGCGGTTTAGTCCCTGAACTGAAAATTTTGACGATTTTACCCCCGGGACTAAAACTTACTTCTTTGCATCAAAATTTTCTATTTTTCTCAAGGATCATTCTTACTTAAGGTACCATACCTTAAATCATTTGCAAAAATAACATTTTTACCATTTAACACTTTTTTCACTTTTAATATATTCTTGAAAAATCAAAAACTCACAAACGATTGAGTTTTTAGGAAACTGCTCATGTGGCCTAACAGTTTCATCGAGATCTACAACTTTTGTGTTTTAACTTTTCCCAAAATCTCACTATACAGGGGTGTTTTTGACTATTTTTCAAATCTGCCGAGAAGGAACTTTTTCTTTCAATTTAGTCCCTTTGGTATTTTTACAAAAATCCATTTCAAACTTGCAATTCTACCCCTGCAGAAACCATTCCATGCCTTAATCCACACATTCTCATGCTCAAACATAACTTTTACAAAGTCAAACATCAAAATTACAAAAATAAGACTTTTTGCACTATAAACCAAAGTTTCACAACTCAAACTTGCCAATCATCACATATACATAAAATTCCAGCAAATACATGCTCAAAACCCCTCATGGGTTTGAAAGAATAAAATCAAAACAAAATTCAAAACTTTAAACTTTAAAACTTACCCAAATAACACTTTTTGGATTTCTAGCCTTCAAAGGCTTCTTGAACTTCTTCTTGGACTTCCTTTTTATGCAAAAATAGCATGGATTAATCTTTGCCTTTTACCCATGAAAAATCCCTTGAAAACTCATGAAAAAGTTTAGGATTTTACCTTAAAACTTGTGGGAAATCCTTGTACTTGCTTGTAAAACTTGTTTGGGGTTATTTTTGCAAAGTTTGGGGGCTGAGAAATTTTTTTAGAGACCTGGACATGGCTGCCGGATCTTGGAAGGAAAGGAAAGAAAAGAAAATTTGTGATAAACTTGCCATAAATGCATCCTTATCACATTTGGTGACTCATGGTAACCCATGAGTATACCACTAGGTGTCACAAGGTGATTGAGCTACTTTTCTTGACATGTGGCCCAATAGAAAATCAAGGAGTGTCCACTTTATGGAGTTAAAAATTTATACTGTGTAATTTTTCACCACACAGTATTTTTCCTATACTGTCGTGGTCAAATCAGTGTACTTTCTATCCTTAGACTGTATAAAAATATTTAACTTACTTTTCGTTTACTTTTGGAGGCTAATCGTGACATTTTTCGTATCTGTGTTTTTATTTAGCAGTATTCTTATACTGCTCTGGCCTCCTTTCTACCCCCGGTTAAGGTTAGGACAACCTCTATGTCCTATTTACATTCTAATCATTCATTCGTTTATATCACAATTTCACAATTAATTGTGACATGAAATTCATTTTATGGATATTATGCACAAATTTTTGAGTCATCAAACTCATAAAAATTTGTATTTTACAATATCCACTATTACATTACATATGCTATAAAATTTGCAATCAATGCCGCTCCTTCATATTTTATTGTAATTTTTACAGAAATTACAATTTTTATAAAATTTCACATTTTTAAGAATAAATTCATTAATTAAACCCAATTAAATATTAGGTTTTATTGATGACGTTTCCTTGGTCATTACAAACAAAGTTTAACAAAACATTAATTATTGCAAAAATTATCATAAAACATACAACGTAATTGACATGAGCACTTTAAGCATATCAATTCCATGTGATCGTCACCTGTCATAACACTTTAAATAAAATAGTCAGTGACAATAATATCATAAATCAATGAGGAAATTACTTAACGTTATCACTAACTTGATATAATCCGTTACATGAAAATTTAGCGGGTGTTACAACGATATACTCAACTCTTTTCTTTGTTTTGTTAGCACAACAAATATTAGATTTTTATTTAGTAAAGTTTATATTTTAGTGTCTAAAACAAGAAGAAAGAGGGGGAGGAATCTAGTCTTCTTAAGAGAATTTCCAAGGATATTCATCAAGAGTAAACTCTAAACCTTTTTTTTCATTTACTTAGATAAAACAAAGATTGTATTTTTACTTAACTAGTATGTTTTAGTAACCAAGCAAGGGGAAAAAAAAAAAGAGGAGGAGGAACTAGGCTTTTTTAGAGTGGCGTTCAAGAAGTGTTCTTCAAAGGTAAAGTTCTAAACTTTTCTCCTTTAACCTCTTGGTTAATCCAAAGTTTATATTTTTATAAGTTAGTTTATGTTTTTGGCATGAAAATGGCTTGTAATAATCCTTATTTATGTTGGTTAGTGAGGTTTTATGTGTATTGTGTTGTAAAAAGTTTCGGTTGTGCATGTTTAGTTTGAGTTTTGTATGTTTGATGTTGTGAACAAATTTTTCACAAATTTGATCACGAAAATGGAAACCTTAGACTCCGATTTTAAATTTTTTCTGAACATATAACTTTTAGATTTCAATGTTTTAAACTTTATATGGGTTTCCAAGTAGTTTTTTAAAATTATCTATAACTGCTAAAACTGTTTTTGCTTGCTATCCAAAACAGCTTTCCAATAGGAAGCTATAGTTTTTGGCCAATTCAGGCCATTTTGGATCCAAATCACAATTTTTATTGAATAAAAAACTTTTAGATTTCAATGACATGGGCAACTTTTATGAAAAAACTTTTTCAAATTCTGCCTCTAAATTATAGTTATATATAGTTTTTTAAAATTGTCCAAGAACTATAAAAAATATGCTGATTCGGTTTTTCAATATTTCGGGCTATTTAGATGCGGAATTTTAATTTTCTCCAAACACAAAAATTTTAAATTTCGATGAAACAAAGAACTTTCATGAAATTTTTTTTATGAAAACCTGTTTTTAAGATAGACTTTATTTTTTTTAATAAGATGGATTTTAAATTACATTAATAAAAACAGTTAAAACTTTTTAATCGGTAAAATTTACAAAAAAAAAAGGAAATGAATATAGTAAATACATTGAATGGGATTTTAAATGAGTATGAAAGTTTTTAAACCTAACATTTAAAACAAGTAGCTTTCATGAAGAAGAACTTTAAAAGAAAAATGATCTTTAACATATAATTTTACAATAACTTTTTAAAATTAACCAAAAAGTACCTCTCGGTACTAGTTTTATGAATAAATGTTTACTTAGTAATAGAATCATATTTTCTAACCAATAAAGAAATTGTAGCACTCAAAACAAACTATACAAGTCTACGATTTAGTATTTTACCAATTTTGGACGCTATTTTTAAGTGCGATTTTGATACAAAACTTTGAGTCATATGGATATAGTTTTCAAAAGATAAAAACAGTAAACTTTAGTAGTTTTCAAATGAATGTTAAAACGACTATCATGAAGACCCGATACTCTAGATTCTTAGAAGTACGACACTAGATAAATGTCCAATGCTCACCTTAGTTTAAAAGCCTACTAGGGTCAAAGTTTAACAATGCGATATACAAAACTCCTTAGGATTGTTTTTGGGCTTGTTAAGCTTTGAACTAATTACGACCCTAATAAATGAATTAAGCAAAAGATTAATTAGAACTTAGCTTAAAAACCACGACGTTATGAAATTATTTATTTAGTTAACTGAGGTCATACATACTTAGAAACGATAATAATTAATTATTTAAATTAGTTATCAATCTCAGTACGAATTAAAGGCATTTAAGGAAAACTAAAATTATGAAAATTCAATTTATTAATCCTTATAATAGAAATAATGATTTTTATGATAGTTTGATAAAAGGAAATGTGATCTAATGAAATGATTAAAATCCTTACGATTATACTAATATTAAAATAGCATAAGAAGAATTATTCTTACACTCTTAATAGGTGTTTTTATACAAAATTTAGTTCGATAGAGGATAGAAAATTCTAGGTAAATAGAAAAACCTACTTCAAGAAAACAAGTAAGTAGGAATCTTGCTTCCAGTATGGATAGTTTACAAGTAAATATTTTTCATAAATGTTTTTTATAGGTTACAAAAGTAGTAAAGAACGTTTAGATTTTACGTTGAAGTATGCAATGCGATGCCATACTGCATACTCACTAACTAGTTCAGTGAAAGTCCTAGGAACAAATTAAATTGGAGTGTGTACCAACTTTTTGACCTACAGAGAGACTTAAGATTTTAAAACAAAAAATAGAAATAAATCAGATCACAGTGTTGTTAGAACCTTACAAACCATAACTTTCCGATGATCGCACGCATTCGACCACTTGGGCCTAATAGTATAATAAGACATGATCATAACCAAGCGTAATCGGCACATACATATTAATATTATATTATATGTTCTTTTAACTGTTTTACAAGTTATAGTTCCTATTTGTTGAGCAAAAGCCCATCCAATAATGTTTATACCATAGGTAAACAACCTACTAGTTACATTTGATGGACAATGATGAAGCGGTGGATGAACAAAGTTGAGATTGGGAAATAGATACAGAGCGCTTTTATTTCCGCAATTAATTTTGTTAAATATGACTTTAAAATTATGTGTAAACAATATGACTCTAGTATTATGAATGTATGTTTTGGATGACTATGATGCTGCTAAATCATGTAATGATTTTTGTTTTAACAAAAAGTAAAATAGTTTTTGAATTAAGAATTAAATAGTAAGGACATTTAAGTATTTAAAAATAGTTTTATATGAAATAGTAAGCTTATTTAAGTATTTCAAAGCAGTTCAAAATTAATTAGTAAAGTTAATTTTTAAAATATTTTTTTAATGTTTCCGCAAATTTATGTAATCTTAAAAAATATATGTTAAAGTAGTTAAGTAACGGCCACGTAATTAGGGTTGTTGCCGTTACAGTAAGACACCGTCTGTTCATGTACGGTGTCCAAACCCACCGATGTCTTATAGCATTGTTGGGAACAATTATGTCTGTCGTTTTGATAGATAATTAAAAAAATGATTCAACGTGAGATGTCAACAATTAGATAAATGATGTCAAATGAGCTCTACTATTCAATTTTTGTATTTCAAACACAGTCTAACCAATATTTTAAGTTATTCAATAGACTCAAACATTAAAACTTATGAAAGTAGATTTGATTGGAATGTCCCATTATTCTTATCCCCTTTTATATCTTTTCAATAATATTATAACACGTGAATTAAAATGTCATATCAATTAAAATATCATGCAACATTAATTAAAAATTCATGTTATTTAAAGTATTTTAATTAGTGTTGTGTGATATTATTGAGGATATGAATGGGAACATGAAAGAAAGACATTAAATTCAAAAAAGCCGGTTAAATAATACCTGAAATGTTTAAAAGATGCCTCAAAATGTGGTTGTTTTACACTATTTGAGACACTTAAAGTGTTTAACAGAAGAGTTAGAACTACAAAGTTTGAACAGTATATTATAGCATGTGAAAGCTTTATACTATAAAATACTTTTACTTTACACTATAACATGTAAGAGTTTTACACTGTTAAGATTAGAACCATAAAGTTTGAACTAATCTTTCAAACACTCTAACTAATTCGACAAGTGACATTAATCCTTACAATTAGGATCATTTGGCATATGATCAGTATATGATGGTTATTATTCGATTTCCGGTTGATGAAAGAACTAATAAATTTATTTGTAGCAATGAAAAATGTAAGGTGTAATGTTACTTATATCCTAATAAAAAACAAAACAAAGGGGGGTTTTAAATAATTAATTCACGTTTGATTATTGAAAATCCCACAAAATACTCTCAAATTTGGCGAATCCCTTATTACAAAGAAAGCCCAAGATCTCCAAAACAATAAAGTAGTGTCTAAAGACCACTTTATTTCAATATTGTCTTCATAATTTAGAATAATAAGAAGCTCCGAAAAGACATGAATAGCATTGCATTAACATCGACCAAGAGCTAAGCTGGTTTAGTCAACCTCGAAACAACCTGGACATTTATGGCATAAAAATATTTGCTAGAATAGTTAAAACACTGAGTTTTGAATTTCCCTCAAAAAAAAAAAGAAGCCAAAATGGGTATTACTTTTTATGTTTTATTTATATTTACCTTCGCAATATTGACTCTGAACGTTTCGTGCTACAAAAATCAAAATGTACGATTAGCTTCACTTAAAATATCTTATATTAATATAGCAAAGACAAAAATATAAAAGAAAATAAAAGATCAGCTTCTAATTTTTCTCCCCAAGATTTCTCTCTATTTCAATTTTCTCTGTTCATTCTACTTTCCTAATTAACAAAATCACTAGTGACTGATCAAGTACTGCATGATTGACTAAAAACTTCAAGTTAGTCTCACTTTGTGCCTCAAAAGTATTGCTATGCAAGTGCACAGGTATATAATTATGTTTGGTGGTATTGGGCATTTTTCAACAGATGGGACTGAAGGCTGTCCATCGTAGTTATAAACCGACCACTAGCCCTTTTTACAATCGAGGTAGGATTTCCTCAATAAATAAAAACCGATAAAAAGAGGAAGATGAAAATATAGGAAACTTGAACACCATTTGTTTCATAGATAATTTTGGTTTCACAATGGATTGCTTTCAAGTAATGCATGCCTTTTGCAATATTGTTTCTCGTTTTGCTCATGACTACGAAGTCATAACTTAATATGGCTAGTTATGAGTGGATATATATGCCATTTTTATTCACTATATATTTTATATGTTTTCATTTATTAATCCTTTCATATCTAATTATTAACTTGTAAAAAATGAAGCTAATCTCGCTACAATATGTTTTATTATGCAGTAACATGCCTTGATGCGGGTTGTGGTTTGGCAGCTGGCTGTTGTTCAGCCTCCTCATTTGGAACAGGCACAGTTTTCACCTGAATATAGTGCATAAGACAAAAAAATTAGAACTTATTAAGTAGAATTTGCAACTAGTTAGGAATACATGATTATAGAAGTCGTTTGATTAAATGGTTTAGCTGTTTTGAGCCAAAAATTTCATCTGAGCCAGTGCTAGACAAAAATAAAGTGCAGCCCGCTTCGAACTATTGATTAAACATTTTTAAGCTAATCCGGAAATAACCCCTTTGTATTCAACATTTTGCACCCATTTTTCGAACCACACTTTTCAAATCATATATTTCCTGTGTATAATAATTTGGTAATTTACCAGTTTCCTGAATAAGAGACTGTAAAACATTTGGAGGTATCTTTGCTTGGCCTGTTTCTGATCCTTGTTCAACTGCCTCCAGAAATTGTAGATGCAACCCATGTTCAGCACCCTTGTTGCATATATCTTCCAGGTGTAACTACATAAATATATATTGGATGACAGAATATTATTTACCCAATTCTTTGGAGAAACTTGGATAAATTTCACTGATAAATTAGTTAGTAATAGGAATGGAAAATTTGTGTATCTGTTTGTATTAGTTTACCATTCATTTATGCGCTGTAGACCAGCCGTGGAAAACTTGTTCCAGTATGTTGCGTCCCTCTTGCATGTCTCGAAGAAATCGGCAATTTTGTTGGTTGCCTCATCCCCGTTGTTGGGGTTGATGTGGAAGCCCGAAACCCCGTCGACAATTATCTCTGCAGGCCCTCCTTGATTGGTTGCGAAAGTGGGCAACCCGCAGTTCATTGCCTCTATGACTGTAAGACCAAATGCCTCAGTACAGGGCAGGCTGCACAAAAGCACCCTTTGTGTCAGCAATGCACCGGTAGAGTTCTCCGTTGCGTATCCTGTCTGTTTGCGCTGCTATCCATCTGATCTGACCCTTGAGTTGGTACTTCTCTATCAGCATATGCATCTTCCTTATCTCTGCCATTTCCTCTCTGTCTTTTGATTTTGTGGGGTCAAAGAATCCTCCCACTATGACAAGATTAACCAGATTTCTCAGCTTTTGGTTTTTCCCGTACCACTCGGTCAATCCGGTAATGTTCTTGACAATGTCAAGCCTTGCCATTGAAAAGATGATAGGCTTCTTCTTATCAGCTAGATATCCACTGTCTCACAAGAAAAATTCGGATAATTAGAACTCCTATACAGATGACTAATCCTTGTTTTGTAGTTTCAACATTACTTACATGTGTTCATCGTTTTCCTCTCTACTATAAAGCAGCCCTTCAATAGCAGGATGGAATAAAGCGAATCGCTTTTGTTTCTCCAAGTGAGGGAAATACACTGATTGATCGGCACCAGGTGCAGCAATGTTGAACTTTGGGTCGAACACATTGATGCCGGACACAACTCTGCATAGCCCTGGAAGAGTAAATGCAGTGTGGCTTTCATATTGTCCCGGTCTGTCCTTGCTGCAAATAACCAAAATATGACTTCCCTTTTACGTAACTAGTTAAAAAAAGTTTCAATTTTCTCTAATAAAGATGAATATTAAGAATGAAGACCATTGATAATTCAGTAAATATCATGGTTTCTAACCTTCCTGCAATCTCCTGGAATGTGCTTGCTATGATGAAATCTGTTGCATTCATGGAAATGGTGTCAGCAAGAAATTGGCATGAAAAATGGTACTTGGGATCTAACTCTTTCCACTTGAGGTCTGAATCTTCATATTTGGTCTTTTCCAAAGCATGTGCAATAGTTCCCTGGCCATATTCAAAGAAAGTTGGATAAGTAATTCATAAGAATAATAATAATAATAACTACAACAAATATTTTGTATTTGCACAAAGTAAAACTGATACATAACAAATTACCTGAGTTATCCCAAGTTTGTTAGCCATAATGGAAGCAACCAGATTCCCATCAGTGTAGTTTCCAATAACAAGATCCGGTTTGCCGTCCATGAGGTCGAGGATTTTGGCAGTAGCATCCTGGTGATGCAAAATAAAATATATAGAGTTAATATTAG
The DNA here is from genome assembly GCA_025403435.1 of Artocarpus heterophyllus. NCBI lineage: Eukaryota > Viridiplantae > Streptophyta > Magnoliopsida > Rosales > Moraceae > Artocarpus > Artocarpus heterophyllus. Next base: position 5,440,856 of record CM046348.1, on the reverse strand, counting down.
AAAAAAGGAAAAGCAATCATACTACATGTAGATTAGTGCAAAATTAACAAAATGAATTGGATTAAGAGATCGATTGCGAAAAACGCCTGAGCATATCTCTCGAGGTAAGGATAGATGTCGAAACGAGAAACCCATTGGTCGAGAACCCCCTTCTCTGTCTTGAATGAACCCTGAGGATGTTTGAGTACTTGGTGCCTATGATATCTTCCAACTCCTGATTGCATTTGGTCCCCTTTGCGTCCGGTATGAGCCGTGTTACCTATGTCATTAAAGGGTATAACTGAACTGTACTTCATTGAAAAATCTTTGCTTTTACTTTCTTAATTCGAATATAACATACCACCAAAATCTGTGGTTTGACATTGAGTCCTTGTTGCTTGATTCTCAAAAGCAGTTCTTCTTCAAGAGCTCTCACTTGATCCAGAATGTAGACTACCTGTTTTAGTAGAACGACCACAAAACTTTATTAGTTTATCTAGAACAAAAACCTTCAGAGATGTACATTATAATTGACCTATAAATTTTTATTTTACCTGCCCACCAGTATCTGGCAAGCCAAGAACATCTGCTTGGCCAAAGTAGCCATGAGGGGAGAAAATCACGACATTGAATATCGTCGGAATCCTGCTAAAGAATTTCTCCATGTTAGACGGGTCTGGTGCTTGTAGTACTTCCGAAAGGAAGCTCATTGTCTCTTTCACTCTTTCTGCAGTGTCACCCCAACCCTTTTCAAAGCCCCACTCTTTTAACCTGATTAAAAACAAAAGATATGAATTTTTTGTGTAAATGACACGATTAAGGGACTTTATAGGACTTGTAAATGTGAGAAAACTTTATACTGCATCACCTTAGCTCAAAGTTTTGGTAGGGAGTGTCCTTTGGAAGTGCTGAGAGGTAAACATCAGCTATAATAAGCGCCATTTGAAGCTTGGAGGCAGTGTTTAGAGTGTCGTTTAACATAAGTTTCTGCAAGTTTAGAATTACAAAATTAGTGGCTTTATTAGAATCATAGTAAAGTTGGCTTTTTGGATACTAATTATGAGCTAAATTCTTGTTGTCTCCTTACATCTCCTTGATAGTCTAATGATAGCAAGTAATCCACAAGCGGCTGCATGCACTCCAATCTCTGGCTTAGCTTCGAAGTTATGAACTTCGAAACGAAACTGAGTCCATTTCCGATTGAGGAAGACAGTGTTAATTTGGGAACAGAGAAGTTGACAGCTCCAACGTCGAGCTCCAATGCATTTTCATCATTTGCCCTGCATTGTATAGTGATTAAAAAAATGATTTCACGCCAGTTTTTCAAGGATATTCAATAGAAATACAACATCGAAAAAGAAGCTGAGGAAGAAAAGAAATTAAAAGTAGTATAGTTCTTATTTTGATGTGAGCTAATTGGTGAAAATAATGCATAGAAGTCAGAATTTAGCCCTTAAGCCATGTACCATTTCTCATCATAGATCATTTCTTTGAATTTCAAGTAGTCTGTGACGCTGATGGCCTCGACTGTGAGATCTTCGGAGCTGACCTTAACAAATTCCCAGAAACCGGGGTTTGGTCTTATGGCAAAGGCAACATGGGGAGGGATTACAACTGCTTCCTGCAAAATTTTTAGGTGCAATATTGTCAAGTCGATATAACAAAGAAGAATTTAAAAGAAAAATAGTGGTCACAAGTTTAGCTTAACGGTAATTTTACAAAAAATGGGACAAAAAGAGGAAAAGGATGATATAAAAATTACCTGTGTAGCGCTCAATATATAGCCAAGAACACCCTCCAAGACATGGTTTCTCTCAACCTTGTCATCTATGACTTTCTCCATTTCATCCATCAAGTGGTGAAGTTTCATCATCCTCCTACCCTTTTCGATGTACTTCGCGAAGCACCTCCGCATGTAGTACCGGCTCTGCCTCAGCGCGTCCGGCATGCTTTCGGCTATGGAATCCGACCTCTTCACGGCTGTTGTGGAAGCCATTCAATTCTAGAATAAAAACAGGGAAAAAAAAGTAATTTGGTTTGGTCTTAAAAAGGAAATGCACTTTGGTTTGCTCGGACTTCATGTTTCTACACAATATTTATAGTGCTCATTATAAGGGATATCATGCATGCATGGCCAGCTCATTTATCAATTCTCAGCTTTCTTGCTTGCTTTTAGTTTCGTCAAGAATTCACGATCCTTAATTTTGTTTTCTTAGGAAAACAAAACATGGCCCCACAAAAGAAGTTGCAATTAGAGGAGAAGGGACATATTCTCATCAAAAGGTAAAAGGGGAATATTATTATCCAATAGAAAAAGAGGAAACAAATCAAGAAAAGGAATAATCATTTAAAACAAAGGCAAAAGAATAAATCAGTAGAGACAATGTACATAGATTCTTGCTTAGGAGGCAACAATTTAGCCAGGTTTAGTCTATGATTCTTTTCTTGCTTTCGTGTCCTTTGACAGGTTGGCAAACGATCCAAGGAATTTGGCATTTCTACGAAAACTCATTGCAATGATTTTTTTTTTTCGTTTTTTCATTCCTTTTATGTTTTCAAATGTATGTAATAGAAATTGTTTGAGCATTAAAGCTCCAACTATAAAGCTCTCACATGTTACAATATAAGACAATAATATGTTATACTATGAATCTCTCACATGCTACGGTGTTTGAATTCCAATTCGCTTGTATACCTTGTAATTTTACAACTTGCCACGTGGAGTTAATTGCCTTGACCAATCCGTGTTTGGTTAAATGTTCTTTTACATGATTTTATAAAGAATTTAGAGAATGTGGAAATTTGGGAAAAGAGAAGGTGATGTGTTAGTGAGTATATACTGTCTTTATGGATAAAATTAGACAGGAGGAGGACAAAAGGTGGTCATGGCTACAAACGTGCACGTTTTTTACTCGCTTATAGCTCTATTTCCTAGTACTATTTTTTGCTCAAAACTTTTTCTTTAGAATTTTTCTTAGCTTTTGCAAAGTGTTAGAACTCATTTCTAAACCAAGTTTTTTCTGGCATTCCATGGTACGAAACACCGTTTATCAAACGCTCAGCCGTTTTTTCTTTTCGTTACAAATTATAACAATTCCTCAAACCCTTAAAACAAACTCGCTAAAATGGCACCATGATTCCCTGGCTACGTACTTAACATTATTATTATTTTTATCTGCCACATATATAGTAGCAGGAGACTTGGATTTGTATGGATATTATTAATTAGTGTATGCTAGAAGTATAGGTCTTTGTAATGTAGGGTGATTATAGAAATATTAGTTGTTCTTTTATATTTGCATTATCATTTTGTATTAACTATCTAGTTAGTTTTATTTGTTTTATGTGTCGTATGCTTTAAGTTGTTATTTATTATCGTTTTGTTAGAAGGGTATAAATACTCTTAGGTAATTGTAATAGAGGACTTAAAATATTGATAGTGAATACAAAATTTTAAGTGTTTTCTCTTCTAGTTAGGATTTTTCCCTCTTACGTGGGATTTCGAATCACAACTAATTGCATTGCCTCTTCAGCCAATCAGATACGTTGGCTCACATTGAATGGCTGAGATTGTTTGGGCGCACCATTCGCCCGGACGCACCAAAGTATTACCCTATGTGTGAGTGTGTGTGTTTATATATAGATATCTTTCTGCAATTCTATACAGGACGACCATGCACGCAAGACAATGGAAGAAATTCAATCCCAACTTTGGAGTCCTCTTGTTATCATGCCAAAACCCTGTAATTACTTAGAACAAATTATTAGTTATTATAAAATATTTCGAAAGGATGTATAAATCACCAATGGAAGTCATAGAACACAGTGAAATCACGTAAAGCTTGTTTAGTATTAGTTGATTCTAACCAACTTTTCAGTTAAAAACAGTGTAAAGCTCTCGCATATCGCGTAAAAAAGTTGCTATAGTATAAATCTTTCAAATGCTGCAATGTTTACAGCTGCATGCCAAACACGCTATTAAAGCAAATTATTAGTTATTATAAAATATTTCAAAAGGATATATGGATCACTAATGGAAGTCAATAGAATACAGTGGAACCGCGTAAATATTCATAAAACACCAAGTAGTTACGTCAAACTTTTCTCCCACCAACAAAAGAGAGAAATTGAAAAAAAAAGGCACACAAATTTCTCTAATGTAGATCATATATAAAATATTTTAACATTAATATTGGGCAATTTTCATGAGTTTCTTCCAAGCAGGGCGATTGGAAATGGCCTCCCACCAAGCAATGACGTTCTTCCTCTCCGTGACATGGTGTCCCATTTTGGCTTCGTTCCTCAAACACCTAATTCCCGGAAGATGGCCGAGCTCGGCCAGCGAGAACGCGTCGCCGCCAAGATAGCAGCCGCTCTTGGCCAATCGCTGCTCGCACACGTCGAGGACTTTCTGGAGCTTTTGCTCACAGCTGTGCACCAGAGCCACGTCCCCACTCTTTCCCATCCTTGGCAGGATCACTGTCCGCAGCACCGGAGTGTAGACCAAGTCGTTGAAGTTGTGTGCTTCAACTTCCAGCCATTGGTCGACCACCGCTCTCTCCTCCGCCTCGCTCCCAATAGGTCCGGTCCACGGTCCGAGTACGTGGTCGCGTAGTACCTTATGATTGCCCTAGATTCTGAACAGTGAGGGAGATAAGAACTTTTTTTAAGGAGGAGCATATATAATATGAAAATGCAAAAGCAATGGGCGGAGTATAAGTGGAGTTATCTAATCAGGACATAAATATGATCTTTTCCTTGATTGGAGATACAACTATAATTTTCTTAATTTTATTAGATGCATTAATTAACAATTTTTCTTTATTTTTTTAATTTACGTAGGACCCATACCCCTGACGAGTGTAACTCTGGATGAAAATTTAAATGGAGGGCATATTTAATTTAATTCATTTAAATGCGTGCATGGTGATTAATTTTATATTCATAAAATAAAAAAAGAAAAATAGATTAATAACTGTTAGAATATGGTGACCCGAATTCTATTCGGCATGGCCTGAAAGCTCACGTGTGACAACTGTAGTGAAAAAACAAATATTAAATTTTTTTATGAGATCTGTGGTGGTAACAGAGAGATCGGGCCGATAACTTTTACGTATTGAACCGTTTAATTTATTTTTTGTGCCACTATATTATTCACATATTAAGGTTTTATATCTATATATATAATGTATTGTATTAGAGTTTGATATTATTATTGATTTTTAGCTGCTCTAATCATCGCTGTCTTGTAATATTTTTCGAGTTTAGTCATTTTTTTCTCATTTGTTCGTGGTTTTTCTTGTCTTAGTTTTTCGCATTATTTTTGTAAACATAACAATAAAAAATTCTTAATTTCTTACCGAAAAGCCCGAATTCGCCATCTTCTGTGACTGGAACTTGTCCAAATGGCTGTGAAAAGAATTGAACTTTGTACATGCTTGAGATCATTCATAGAACATACGAAATGATCATAATTAATCCATCTAAGAAGAAAAACAAAAAACAATATACTTTGAAAACTTTAAGGCTTAATAATGTATGTTTATGCATTGTCTGGAGCCAACCATTAACTTTAATGGAGTTCTTTAAAAAATTAATTAAAAAAAATGAAAAATATATATCACAATATTTTTCAAGAGCTACTAAATACATATATAAAATCTGTTAGTGATATGCCCTAGGCCAATTATGCATGTGATGAACACATTTTGGCTTGGTTACATTTGCATTTTATTAATAAAGAGACATTTTCATTATTGTTTTTTATTCTAATTCTATGAATAGTTAGTTCTGCCTAAGGTCATCAAGTATGTGACTTTATAGTAAAACTCTTAGGTGAAAATTGAATTTTATTCTAATTATCCCTAGTCGGTCATTATTATTGGGATAATAATGAATGAAGACTAGTATGAAGTTTGACTGATGATTATGTTTTACTAATCATGTGTATGAGATACTAAGTCAACTCATAGATACATATTTAAGAAATGATGTATTAGATTGGTCCGCTATGAGAATACTGTATGGATAATTGTCATAAGTGATTCTTATCACAATAGTATTATCCTAGTCCTCTGACATAAAATCACCATTGTTTCCTCTATGACAAATTCTATATTTTGACACATTCTAATATTATCTTTAACAAGATGATGGAATGGATTGTTGTTAGATATAGAGTGAATCATGTGAGGAATGTGAGTGATTAAGAATGAATTTATCCCTCATTTATTATGAGAAAGATATCTATGGGCCCTTCGATAAGTTAGACTGAAGAAAAATGTATGGCCACACTGGAATGTATTGATAAAGGTTATCAATATCAGTCTACTTAAGATCGAGAAATAATATGATTGAATAGTATAAGGATGACATAAACCATGCTTTATGTTCAATCAAGGTATCTAGTGACAAAAGGACTTTAATACTTATTGTATATTAGGTTATGTCGGATTAATGACATTCGCATAACTTAGGGTAATCATAATATCTTGCTAGAGACTGCTTATGATTTGTGGGCCAGAAACAAAATTTCAAGCCCACTACCAACGTTATGTAAACCTACAAGGTCGCATACTTAGAACAGACCAAAAACGAATTTTGGGTTTATTGTGTCTAGGTTCAATGAACCTGATAATGTTCAGATTCGATGTACTAGATATGTTTAGGTTCATTAAATCTGACATTGTCTAGATTCTATGAATCATATTTGAATTACAGTTTATCCTAGTTAAAATCTGACTCTTTCTCGAAGTCAATATATATATACATATCTGTTTTAGGGTTTTTGGCTGAGTTAGAAGAGAAAAGGCGTTCTCTGATTTTAAAAGGCAAAAAAAATTAAAAACCCTAAAATTAGAGAGAGTTATTTAATGCAAGGAGAGGGTGCTAGCACACCAATTTGTTTTTGAGAGAGTCTATTCGTGTGGATACTTGAAGAGGGCATTGCTCTAAGTAACCCGCTCTCTTCCTTCCAGTAATCTTGCCCCTTTTGTCATCCTGGTAAGATTTTATGACTTTCTTATCAATTTAATTGAATTGTATGGATCCTGCGAGGGTTTTGTGGCGATTAATTTTGATTTTTTGTTGCTTATTTGAAACACAAAATCCAACAAAATCTTATAATAAAGCGACAGCGGAGCATAAGAATAAAATTATACGATTTTTAAGATTAAAATTGTTTGAAAAAAAAAGTTTAGCAGGGGTGATAATACCTACTGGGTCTCATGTAAATCTGCTACTGCAACAACTTTTATGGATGCTACAATGTGCATGCAATTTTTTTTTTAAAAAAAACGAACGTGATACATATATTGCTCTCAAAATCCAAAAAAAAAGATAAAATATAAAGTACACACGTAGTACTTGTATAAAAAAAAAAAAATCTCTGCAACACAATAAAAGAGGAAATTCTAATCTCCCCCTATATATGTTCGAGTATAACCTGCAAGACGAGGAAGTCTGGTTTCTTTTGGTCTCCCACTGGGAGATCGACGTCAACAATCTCAAACTCAACTTCTTCCTCCAGAAGGCAAGCCAGCACCCTCTGTGAGCAGGCTGACCTCAATGAATCAAAAATTTTCATTACCCTTCTTTTTGGTTTTTTTTTTCTACACCTAAATTATGATTCTTTTAAGCTATATATAATTAAAATGCAACAATATTTGAAGCCCCTTATAGCCATGTGGTACGTACACACGTGGGGGTTGTCACGCGATCGCTAATTACATTTTGCTAATTTATATTAGATTTTTGTTGGCTGAGAAGTGATCTTTTTTATATATATGTTTTAGAACTTTAATTTTCTAAAATATATTTATAGTGTACTTGTTTCAATTAAAACTTTTGATTCCCACCGTGTAAATTTCTTATTGGTTAGTGTCAAGTAAAAATAAACTATAGTATAAAGTTGTTACATATTACAATAATTTTAAACAAAATTGATTTAAATCAATTGTCTAAATCAATGCTCTAAATACCTTTTTATTTGATAGTCAAATGTGACTTTGGGGGTTGTCACATGGCAATATGTCAGTAGTACCTCTAGGAGCTCGTGGTTCAGAGTATAATAAGAAGAAGAATTTCACTAGTCATGGGTCACGTACCATTGTTTGACTATAGGGGTGTTTAGTATGCAATAATAAGTATGAATCATATTCTTGAAAAAGTGATAGTGGGTAATATGATTCTCAAAAAACTAATATTATCATGTTTGGTTGTACACATGAATCTTCTATTAGCTTCCTATTAATAATATATTACTCTGTTTGATTGTAATAGGAATCCTGTATAATTAACAAAAATAAATTGTGGTATTAACATTAAATGTATCAATATAGTATGTTAGTACTAATATTAAATAATAATAACAATATAAATATGAATAATAAAATAATATTATATATAATTTAATATTAATATCACTATGAATATTAATAATGCTATTCATATTGATATTATACTATTAAATTTTTATTATTGTTCATGTTATTATTATCATTATTATAAAATAATAATTATTTTATTTTAATATAATATTTATATTTATATTATATAAAAATATTAATTTATAATGAACATAGAATTAATATTTAACAATATATTAATATTAAAATATTGTATAGAATATATAATATATTAATATGAATATAAATAATAATAAAACTATAATTTTTAATAATATATTATTTATATTAATATTAACTTAAAATAAAAATATTGTCCTAAAAAATATTATACATAGTTAATTATATTTATTATTATTATTATTACAGTATTAATAAAATTTAACATTAATATTATCATGAATATTACTATTATACTATTCATATTGATATTATACTATTATATTATTATTATAGTTAATGTTATTATTATCCTTATTATTAAATTATTCTTATTTTATATTAATATAATATTTACATTTTATATTATATCATAAATAGTATTAAATCATTTTTATTTTATTTTATACTGTAGTGTATATATATATATATATATTATATACTAGTGTTAAATAATAATAAGATATTACTTAAATATTGTATATGTAATATATTATATGTATTTTATTATTATTGTTAATGTTATTATTATTTTTATTATCAAATTATTATTTTAATAATAATATAATTATTCTAAAATATAATATATAATATATAATATATTTTTATGGTAAATAATCTATAATATATGGATATGGATATGAATATAAATATAAATAATAATAAAAATATAATTCTTTATAATATATCAATATCGACATTAAATAATAATATTAAGTTCTGATAATGTTATAAATATTTAATAGTTTTTATATTATTTTATATTATTTATTTATCATCATCATCGTCATGGAAGAAAATGTGAGATTCTTCTGGTATTGAGATTCTTGGAAATGTGAATATTACATTGTTGGGTGGGATTTAGATTACCCCAAAATGAAGTAAAGTGAATCCCATAGGATTGAGTTTCTCAGAAATCTAAAAATCATAATTATTGTATCAAATGTGGGAATCTTACATATTCCCATTCCCACCCTCAAGATTATTGCATATCAAACGCCCCTAGGTTTTTGTTGTCTACACACGTCGACCATTAGTTATTGTATCTTGAATAGGGCTCTTCTAATATATAGCATCGTTGATCTCTTGGCTAAATGTAATTAAATGGCCTGCATGGCAAATAAATTAGGAGAATTTTCATAAACGACACCTTTTAAGATTTACTTTTTATAAATGTTATGCATGTTTATTTGTGGCATAACTCAATAATGTAATATGAATAATAGTATGGCATAAACTTTTTAAAGTGTGACATAAATAAATACAACTTTTAAAAGTATGGCATAACATGTAATTTTCTTAATTGATTATGTGTGATTTCGTAAATGGAAAATTCTACTAGGCCAACCCATTAGTCATGCCATAACATTTTTTTTTTTTTGAAATAGATACTTGCATTCTAAATTAAGGAGATACAAACACCAACACTGACCTCGATACATAAGGACTTTTAACAAAAGATGAAGGTAGTATAGGCCTAGGGAGCTCCCTCAACTTTGGTTTTTTCTTTTTTAACCCCTAAATTTATATGAGTATACATACCAAATTATATATGCCAAATTACACAAAACCCTTAAAAAAATTTTAAAATCTAACCATATCACCTTAAATTTTTTTAAAAGTAACTTAAACAACTTGTAAACAAGACCAAATACATTAAATTGCTCAAACACTTTAGAATTTATTTAATAAGAAAAAGAAACGAGAACTTAAAATTAAAATATTACTCCTCTATGGCCGAATAGTGTTTGATTAATTAAATATACTATCCACATTATGCTGACATGTTTAGTTTTTCCTTTAATATTTAAGCATCAGTTGATTAAACAATTATGGAAAGATTTTTCAAGATAAAGTTAGAAGATTCTCTACTTCCTATAGGTAAAAATGAAAAATATTACTAAATCAAATAAAGTAGATTTTAATCTTAGAGAACTATCAACTTATTTTGAGTTGTGAATTCTAATTTTAAAGTATAACTCTAACATGCACGATCAAGTTCGATAAGCGTATATGCAACAAGATCATTGTTAGTTTCAAAATCATAATTTTTTATTAACACAATTTTAAAAATAATATAAAAAGTCATCTCAACTTAGCCCCTGACAACGATTTCTGGCTTTGTCATTGTACTTAACCCCAACAACAAATTGGTTGTACCAATATAACTTACTGATGTACAATGGGTGAGAAATCATGTGCTTAGTTCCCTCGTTGAGGAGACACAAAAGCACCCCACATATCGATCTCTTGCCTAGCTCTTTTAACATAACACCGATAGTTGTAAAAGACTCCAATTAGTTGGAACAATGAACCTTCAGCACAGAGGACGTTTGACACGACATCCATAAGAAACACCTTCAGCGGATAAAACTTAAACACATAATCAAGGAGTAGGAAAACCACCTTTTATTGTTGCAATTGAAATGCCAAAACACTCAAACACCATAAAATACTAGGGCAATGAAGATTATGCCATATTTATTCTAAAACAAAAAAAATAAAAAATAAAATGAACCATATGCACACATAAGATATTCCCATAGGTAGACAGCGTAATGCAACTAGAACAACAAACGAACACTATAGCCAAAGCCATGAAAAGCACCTTGCTAATGCGTGGAATCCATGCGCTGCCACTACTAGCCACCATACACCACATTAGGAAAGGTGCCACCCATGGAGAGCAAAACCCTAAAAGATTTGCCTTCCCAACCACCACCCATGTGCACGTTACCTACCTCTGAATATTTGTGCCTCCTAGTTAGACTGAAGAAGTCGGCTTCCCTTCACTTTGAACCCCCCCTATGAATGGTGATCACCACATGGCTACTTTATCATGGGAAGAAAACCCATAGGAAGCAAGATCAATCAAAAATCCATGATCTCATAGAGCTTAGCCCCTCCCACTGCCCGCTTGAACTTATGAGCCTCCATCATGTGGCTAAGATCTAAAATTGGTGCCAGGAATCCGAAAGGCTGGTTGTAGTGCAATGACAAAGATAGGTGAACCGAGGGAAAGGATGGCCCCCTATAACTTTTTTTTTTTTTTTTTTTTACATATAGTGGTTTTAATTTTAATATAGTAGGTGTGCGTATAAATTAGACTTGGTCCTTCATAAATTAATAGTTATATATACGTTAGTATAATCTTTATATATATATAATTAGCTCCTATTAATAAATTATGGCTCCATCATTGCTTGAGTGCCACCACTGAACTTCAACCATAAACTCTCAAATAGCCCTAGGAGCCTCTATAAAGAGAGAGTAGGGAGAAAGACAAATAACATTCTAAATTGTTAGATTAATTTAGCAGGTCTTATTGCAACTGAAAAACTCATTACACTCTTATAACATCGTGTCTGAAAGCATGTATCAAGTACCCAATCTCATCCTAGAAAAACTACACTAAAGAGCTTTTATTTAACTTTAATATTTTAATCAAATGACAACACTGAAGAGCTTCTATTTAACTTTAATATTTTAATCAAATGACTTTTATATCGTGCTCTTCTAATGGTATAAAATAACCCCCCTAATGTAAAATTTTCAAATAAAAAATAGATTTAGCAACTACCTAATACTTGCTTGGCATTAGGTGTGGTTCGACCTTGACCCATGCCTATATTTGTCTAATCCTAAAAGAAACCAACTTTAATCCAATCCAGACCCCCTAATCCTGGTCCTAACCATTGATACGACCTAAGTGGCGATCTCCAACCTCTAAGCAAACAACACCTCATTCACAAACCTTGACCTCGACCACATCTCTAACATCAACCCAACCTCAACAATAACCTCAATCTTTTTGCAAAATGAAAACAATCTAAAAAAAAGATTACCAACACATGTTTTTATAAAAAAAACGATGTGCTACGCGCCCTAGATGATGGGGCTAGGATGTAGGATCGAACCATGTGTTATTTTTGTTTTTATTTTTAGAAGGGATAATTTGTTATTTGTTTGTTGATTGGGACTGTAATTGTCAGATATTTTTAGATCTGAGACGCAAATCACAAATATAAAAAGCTCAAACTCTATTTCACTTCTAATTACAAAAAAAATCTGGGGTGTATCTGCAAAAATTAAAAAAAAATGAAAAAGCACAAAAAAAGGAAAAATTTGAAAAAAGGGCCAAAAAAAAATTTCCAATTAGACTAATGACCTTTTTTTTTTTGCACTAAAAAATAGGCTTTTTTGAACAGAAAAACTGATCAAATTTTCTTTTTTTTTTAAAAAAATTATAATGAGTAAAGAAATTTCAACAAAATAAAAAAAAAATTGGAGTAATTTTTCTACTCAAAAAAATTATTTTTTGATGAAAAAAAAGAACATTTATTCAAAAAGGGTTTTTCTTAAAGCCCTTTCCAAAATGTTCCAAAAAAAAATCGTAAAATAGTCCAGAAGCTAACAAGTGGGGAAAAAAAATAAAGGAAAAGCCGAAGAAGAACAGAGCTTAACGAGTAAAACGAAGAGGAAGAAGAACGGATTACCAGTTGTTGAATTCGAGCTCCATCAAAAACCTGTTTGATCCGATTCTTTGGTATGTTTTATCCCTATTTACTTCTCTGCTTTTCTTAATTAGTGTCGTATTTGCCTTTAAATTGCTTTTAACAATTCTAAAATCCTCACTTTGAATCCGTGATAATATACATATTTTAGGTAAAATTCTTCGTTGATAATGGTAGGATCGTGATTTCTGGAGAGGCTGTTTGGCTGATGGTGTTTGATTTTGTGTTAAAACACTTGTGGAGGATGATGAATTGGTTTGGAAATTTCTGGAAAGGAGTTTTTTTTGTGATTTAGGAGGATTTGCAGTTGTGGAAAGTTTTGATTGGGACTTGGGAGGCCGACGGTCAAAGTCATGGGAAAAAATTGGTTCTTGGTTCATCATTGCCATAACCGTGTGTGTTTGTGCATATTATTACAGGAAAAAAAGAAAGAAAAGGAAAGGTTTTTCACGTCCATTCCATTCAGTTCAGTTCGTTTCAGTCTTTGAAAGAGTGGGTCATCCGTCGTCGGCAGCTTTCAAAAGGGTGTTGCCAGAAATGGATCCGGGTCGCTATGGTCTTCAGCAAGGATGGGATAATAACAGCGTAATTGTGGTTTCCTCCTTAAAATAAATCACAACTATATGGGCTGATAATACAAGAAATTATTAGGGACCCCATGAGATTGTCCAATATTTTTTTTGGGCCATCTCATCCTTAAAGAAAAATGAGGAAAAGCCGTTGTGGGTAGTGAGGATATGGATTGGATTTGCCTAACCCCCTCATATAATGATTGATTTTTGTTGCTGACATAGCTTATTCTCTTCAATCCACAGGCTCTGGAGGGGTATGGTGCAGTTCATGAGCCAAACTTTCGGTGAGTGCTGACTGTTGCTTTTCATCATTGCAACAGTAATTTAGTGCCTTTTGGTTGAATTATTCATGGTTGTGCAAAGAGACATCACAAGGTTGATTTAGTGTCTTTTGGGTAGAATGATTAATGATTGTGTATCAATAGTTTGCATTGACGTTTTCTAATTGTTGCTTTGTTGTTGTCATGTTTTCTACAAGTTGAGTGCAAAATACCACGTCTTTATCTTTTTCTTTTTGGTCAATTTTACGTGTTTTGGCAGGATTGGTGGTTCATATGATGAGAGGAGGTTTTTAGATGAAAGGTATTCACGGGGTGACATCTATCCAAGAAATGCTTTCGACCGTGACAGTATAGACAGGGATAACTACCCACTTCCTCCTCCTCCTCAATCTGTTGGTGTTTGGCCGCAGTCCAGAAGGCGAAGTTATGAAGAAGAATTTCCAATTGATAGGGAAGCAAGGCGACATGAGAAACAATATATTGATCATCCCTATCATGAGATGGATGCAATCCATGATCCTAAGATGGATGCAAGTCATGAATTCGACAAGTTTCGAGATGGTTATCGAAACCTTGGCGATTATCGTGATCATGGATTTGACAAGTCTTCTAGGTTTGGCGGGCATGATCGAGACGATTATGCACATGATGATTATGACAATAGGTCTCGTGTTTCCCATCAGAACAGGGAGGATAGCCGCGAATGGGATTACGAGTACAATTGGCATAGTTATGATTCTGATTACGATAGAGGTAGTAGAAGAGATGGTAGTTGGAGGAGGCGTGGATCTCGTGATCGAGAAAGAGATCAAAGTCCGTATAGAAGGCATGACCGGGAAAGAGATCAAAGCCCATATAGAAGGCATGAACGCTCACGGTCTCGTGGACGTGATGATTACGCTAGATCAAGGTCCCCTCGAGGGCAAAGCCATGGACGAAGTTATCGAGAGGACAGCTTTGACGGTGCTCGAAGTGAAAGGGTTGAGAGGCGACGGGACCGTGAAGAGAAGCATCAGCGTGAACCCTATGCTGTTGTATGATTTGCTCTCTTGTGTACTTGTTAATTGTTTCATTATTAATCACTTCCTATGGATCTTTAATAATCTTTATCTTCTGTAGGCACCGTCAGCCACTGTTGTTGTGAAGGGTCTTTCCCAAAAAACAATGGAAGAAGATCTATACCCGATACTTGTAATGTGTTATTTGATGTTTTTGATTTTACTGCTTTAGGCTTAGCTATAATTTGTTTTCTTGTTAACAATTTATTTTGTCTGCTAGGCTGAATGGGGTCCTCTTCGCCATGTTCGTGTGATAAAAGAGCGAAATTCAGGCATCTCTAGAGGATTTGCTTTTATTGATTTCCTTTCTGTGGTACTTGTGTCTTTTGACCTTATTCATTTTCTGTTTTCGATTTTAATCATCGAAATCAAGACAGAGTGTTTTTTGTCGAACAGGGAGCAGCGCGTGCTATGATGGACAAGCTGGGGGAAGATGGTCTAGTTGTTGACGGCAGGAA
Source organism: Artocarpus heterophyllus (assembly GCA_025403435.1). Classification (NCBI taxonomy): domain Eukaryota; kingdom Viridiplantae; phylum Streptophyta; class Magnoliopsida; order Rosales; family Moraceae; genus Artocarpus; species Artocarpus heterophyllus. Next base: position 5,425,430 of record CM046348.1, on the reverse strand, counting down.
GCTTTTCTTTGAGTATAGGTTTTTTTCCCTCTTCCCTGATCATTTTCTACTTATTTTGTTACTACCTTAGTATCTTTAATGATTATGGTCATTTGTTCTATGTTAATACCAATTAATAGAAATTAAGATGAATATGAGCTGCTTAACACTTTCACATATGTAATTTTTTTGTCACCACATATCAAAATCATCAACTAAATATTTAACATGTCTACTTTGTTTATCGTTTCTTCCAAAAGAAACTTAACACTCGGTCCTTTCTAATGCTATTTTTTAAGTAAAAAAGAAGGTAAGATATTTGGAGTTTAGAATCTGACACTGTCTCACCTTTTTTGTTTTGTTTTTTTGTTTTTTGTTTTTTGTTTTTTGTTTTTTTTGGTTTGGGTATATGTTGCATGAAATAGGTTTCTCCTTCACCTTTGGTGTTGTTTTTCTTTTTTTTTTGTGTTGTATAGAAACTAGGAAGTTTAAAATTATGACAAAATTTCAAAATGTTCTTAGTATTCTTTTGATGTTTATATTTTACATCTGCATTATCATCAATGGGCTTGAGAGAGATAGTTGCCATAGCATTGGGAAACGGTAAAAACATTAGCAACTGGATGTTTAGCAAGTTTCTAACAGATGAGGACAGTGTAAATCACGAAAAGTTAGTGCATATGAATTTGATAAGTTTTCCCTTTCAATATTATCACAATACTTTGTAGAATACATAATTTTTGAAGAGAAGTTTGTGAAAAATTTTTGTGGGCTGTGTATTGAGACAGTTTACTTGGTCCCATGTGTCTACGGATTAGGCTTAGTTGAGAAATTAATCTCGAGCTCAGATAGGGAGTGTATTGTGTATGAAATTTAAATTGTCGGCGAGTACGTGGCTTGTAAAAGTTTGTACCATCAGTGCTTTGGACATGTTGTGATGTACTTTTGCTGTAAGTTTAATTTTAGGCACTTTAAATTCCATTGTGATGCAGTAGTAAGCCAACTGGGGGCGCTGGTGGATTGTTTGGTCAAGAGGGTTCTGCAAAATCAGGCCATCCTAGCCATAAAAGCATCATGGTACCATCTGATTGGATGTGCACTAGTTGTGGCTATATTAATTTTGCACGGCGGACATCCTGCTTCCAGGTTTTTATTTATTTATTTTTTATCAATTTTTGGGGAAGAATTTGAGTTTGATGCTAAATTATACATAGTAGACTACCTTTCTATGGTGAAATTCCATAATGAGAGCCTGTTCTACCTGTTTGCAGAAGAAAGTAATTCCACAATTTGTATTATGATTCAGTTGCATTGTTTTCTCTATGATATTTTTTTTCTTTAGCTGCTATGCTGACTGCTGAATTACTATCCATAAGGTCTGCTTCAGCGATGAAGTGCAATTTTATGATGAGATTTATATTTTTGCCACATCATGTTATATGAAAAAAATTGAAAATTTTGAAATGGAGAGTCGTCTATACTGTTCAATTATATTGTTCTTGTTACTTTTTTTTTTCTTTGAATTTTGTGTACTTAAAAGGTGATGCCCTTCTTTTCTTTTCTCCACAGTGCAATGAAGCACGATCCGAAGATGCTCCTCCAGCAGATATTTCTCACTCAAACCCAACATCTTTGGGTAGAAAAGGATTAGAATCAGGTTGGTACCTCTTGTTTATTTGGCTGGTTGTGTTTATAGGTATATACATGTTAAAGTGATTTGCTGAGTTTATATGCAGGTCCTACTCATGTATTGGTAGTCCGTGGACTGGACGAAAATGCTGACGGGGAAATGCTTCGTTATGAATTTTCCAAGCATGCTCCAATTAAGGTGCAGAATTCTGAATAAGTATCTGAATATATGTTCTCTAATTTTTTTTTTCCCTTTTAGCTGCAGGAGTCTAATTTTCTTATTAAAATATACTCTTATGTGTCAAAAGAGAAGTTTCATTAATTTTTCTATTGCAGGACCTTCGTCTTGTTAGAGACAAATTTACTAATGTTTCAAGGGGGTTTGCATTTGTTCATTTTCATTCGGTAAGTGTAAATTTGATGTATAAAGCTGGTTGTACTATCCTGGGTAGAAGAGATGATGAATATACCATATAGGATGAGAAAACACTGGGAAAGTTAAGACTTGGGAGTGTGTAGATAGCATGAATATGAATTGTAGTTAACAGTAGGTTTCTAACAGGTTAGATTTTTACATGTTTCACATACAATTTGAAATTAAATTTGATGTTATGATCTAGTAGGTTTTGTTCCCCAAAAAAAAAATCTAGTAGGTTCTGTAGGAACAATTGTTTCAGATTAAGCGTGTTCTGTGGCTTTGCTTATAAATTATTTTTTCCCATCTTCAGTGTTACTTGCGAGACTGAAGATAAAATCTCTCTTAATTTCGTGAATAATTGAACCTTTTAGGACTTTTATGTGTAAAAAATTTTTGCCCTATGGTGTCCTAAAAAGTAGAACAAGATGCTTATGTTTTAGTTTGGACTTTATCCTTATGTTTAATTTCCTGCAGGTGGAAGATGCAACAAAAGCTCTAGAAGCAACAAATGGGACGACACTTGAGAGGAACGGCCAGATTTTGAGAGTAGCATATGCAAAAAGCATTCTTGGTCCAGGATCAGGGACATCGGGGCATTCGCAGTCAAGCAGCCTTGCTACTGCAGCAATTGAGGCAGCGACATTTGCTCAGCAAGTTTGTCTCTCTGTCCCAACTAAATGTGAATGTATTTTACTAATTTGGATTTACTGTATCATCTATGCGGTCCTTTTTTCTTTCAGTCAAAGACTTTACTTGCGTACATGTTGGCTTTGCTATAACTGATTTGCATTTCATGGAAATGGAATCCTCATCCTATTTTTTTCCCCCTACTTTGTTTTAGTACGATGCTGTTGGATGGACACCGAAAGAATACAAACCAGATGACAAACAAGCTGCTGGAGGACAGGGACAAAGTGGAGGGGAGATTGCAGTCCAGAAAGAGGGTTTGGCTCCGCAGTCTGGTTTTGTCTGGGATGAAGCATCTGGTTATTATTATGATGCTGCTTCTGGGTTCTACTATGACGGAAATACAGGTTCTATTTTCTCCTTCCTTTTTTTTTTTTTTTTTCTTTCTGGATATCTGTATGAAACCAATCATTTCAGGCAAATTTTAGGGAAAAGGATAGTTTGTCAGGGAAAATAATGATTGCTTTTAATTCTGGATTGAACTTAAAAATTCATCTTTATTGTCTTGATGATTTCCATGCAGAGCAATCTATATACTTGATTCTTTAATTGTTACGTGAGAGAGAGTTTGACTTAACATATACTTAAATGTTTATTTTCCTATTTCACTGATCTAAGTTGAATGTATAACTCATTGGACGACCATCTTTTCCTTCTGTTCTTTTGTTAATATTACTTAAAATGCAATGTAGCTACGAATTTCTTTTTATTATGGTTTTCTCCTGTTGAGGTTTCTCTAGGGTTGGATATCTGATGCGGATTTTCACTAGGCTTGTGCATTATTAATGCCACTAGTGTGTGTCTGCACCTTTGTTTTGTTTTGTTGTTGTTGTTGTTTTTTTTTTTTTTCATATCACAAATGTTGGGGGCAGTGGTGTTACCATGGTTCACGACATGACATGGAGATTTTTTGGCTCCAAAAGGTGTTCAAGTTTCTTAATCATTATAGTTTGTGCATTTGTGTATCTTTCGTCTTCACTGTTTCTTTAGTTGGCAGGAGCAAGCCAACGTCTGTGATATTACATAATGCCAGAATGCTTTAACAGAAAATTCACACAAGCAGTGTGTATTCACTAAGTTTTCGTGTTTTATACTCGTGTACCTGTGAGACAAGACATGGGCTTTTTGCTGTTCCTGCTGCATTTGCATTTTCAAATATTAGGCAACTGTTTACCTTTCAAATTATTTTGATTCTCGGAGCAAACATCCTTGCTTTTTTAAAATAAAAACACATTTTTCTGAACATAATGGTAGCTCATCAAGGAAAATACATCAATCAGCAAGACATCAACTGTACAATGTAAACCTCTTTTATTTGTTTTTTTGAGGTGGACTTAATGGAGTTTTGAAATAACCAATTTTTTGTGCTCTTCTGCCATGTACAGGTCTTTACTATGACAGCAATAATGGAGTTTGGTATTCATATGATCACCAAACGCAGCAGTATGTCCCTTGCACTGATCAGAATAACAACAAAACGTCTACTAGCCAATCAGATTCAAAGGTATCAGATGGTTCCAATGACAGAAAAGTAGTGATATCTGCACCAGCTACTACCTCAACATCAATTGAGAAGGGATCATCGTTACCGGACGCTGTCCAGGCTGCTGCAACAGCAGCGATAGCAGCAGAGAAGAAAGAGAGAGAAAAATCAAAAGAGATTAAGTTGGCCTCAAAGAGCAGTATTCTTGCTAATAAGAAGAAAATGAACAATGTATTGACAATATGGAAGCAGAGGAGTCATGAAGGGCAAGCAACCCGTGTGGCTTTGGATGAAAATCAGTCAACTGTGTCAGCAGATGATGGACCTCTGTATGGTGGACAACCCACAAATAGCAAGCTTAAGACTGAATCGTTGAGTACAAAAGAGAGTACTACATCAGGTTCAGGACTTCCTACTGTTTCCGTGGCCCAGAATGTTGGTATGGAGACTCCAGTGAAGCCGAGGCCTGTGAGTAACAGTTTGGGTGGGAGTTTGATGGGGGTTATAAGGGGCTCTGGAAGAGGAATGGTGAAATCGGATACTTCATTTCCTGGATCTTCAACTGGAGTCTCTACCTCAGTTTGTCCCGCAAATATTGCTGGGTTAGCTCCATCAACTAATGCAGAGACTCCTCATCCCGTGACATCGTTCAAAACAGATTTGTCGGCACTGGGTTCCTACACACCACCCGTTTCTGCTGGGGGTGGCAAGAGGAGGTTCTCCGAAATGCCTCTCGCTTCAGCTTCTAATCACAAGGAACAACCTCAGAGTACCTATAGAGATCGTGCAGCTGAGAGGAGGAGCCTCTATGGCTCATCATCTTCTGTAGGAGATGATCTGTCTGATGTTGGTCTCGGGGATTCAAGTAAGTTTCTTGAGACTTTTTGTTTCTCTTTTGCCTTTGTATCCTTCTTTTGATCTTCAACTTACTAAGAGGTGTACCGTCTGCCTGTCCTGCATTGTTTCCCTTTAAATTATTTATGCAGTTTCTGTCCATGCTATTGGTTATGTGTTGGCCGCTAGTTGTCTGAATAGCTTATTTAGTTGCCAACATAAAGGTTTTAATTTCCGTTGCTTGTTTCATAACGTTGTCTTGATTTGTGAGAAATCCTGTGTTTACTATTCTTGAATATCCAAGATCGAGATTTTGCTTTGAGAAAGGGTTTGTTGGATCCAATGCCTTTTCCCCCCGGTGTTGGTGGAGGACGTCCTGCTGCAGATGTGTCCATCAACAGCTATGAAGTAATTACGACAGACAGAGCTATCGATGAGAACAATGTAGGCAACCGAATGCTCCGCAACATGGGATGGCATGAAGGCCTGGTAATGAGTTCCTTCTTTTATGCTTGAGAAATGCTAGTTTCATTTGTAGAGCCACTTTTTTAAACAAGTGCACATAATAACTTTGATCGCCTGACCTCCCTTGTCTTTCTTAAATACATGTTCCTTTTTCTTCAAGTGTAATAGCGTAATTCTAAGTTTGTTACCGGTATTACATTTTTCTTTTTCTTGAATGGGAAGTGAGATGCATGTAATGAAAAAAAATCAGTTTTAGGACATATCATGGAACTAAAAATCTAACCTTTTAGAGGTCCCCCAAAAAAAAAAAAAAGTTAGGGCAAAACAGTAATTTGAATCTCACGGAAGTTACAGAAATTTTGGCACGTGCATTCATGATGATGATGTGTTGGATATATTTTTTCATGCCATTGTTCATTGCTATTTTCATGAATGTATTAGAGATGGGGTCTTTCTGCCTTCTCTTGGCGGGATCAATGACGTTCGAGTGGTGTCTGGTCTACTGGACTCAAGCTAAATAGTTCGACGTTCTAATAGTTTCACTCTGTTATTTCTTCTTCTTCTTTTGCTATTGGATCTGATGAACAGGGATTAGGGAAAGATGGAAGTGGGTTGATAGAGCCAGTGCAGGCACAAGCCGCCAGTAGTAGAGCGGGACTTGGGAGTAGGCAGAAGAAGTTGGATCCCAGCCTTGAGGTGCAGGCCGGGGACAGTTACAAGATCCTCATTCACAAGAAGGCTCTTGCTCGGTTTCGGGAGATGTCTTAGGTACAAAGATTATCTGGCCATTTTTCTGTATGTCGATAAATATTATGATAATTCACTTGGAAAAGAAAATTGGGCCAAAGCTTGAGTTTTGATGTAGAGGGTGCTAAATAATGTAGGGTCGTGCTTCATTTTCTTAGTTTTTTGTAATAATAATAATAATAATAATAATAATATTGCTTCGCTCGTGTTTTTTTGTAACATTGATATATAACTCATGAAGTTCTTATTTCAATGCTTTGTTTGGTTTCTTATTTCAATGCTTTGTTTGGTTTCACCAATCATGAACCATGTCTTGATTACTCGTTGGACCCTGTTGTTATGTTCCTTGTTTTCATCCACTCGGGCTTGCCTCGTCAAAGAAGGCATGTCGTGGGATGGATGAAACGACATCTGTTCTAGACACGAGGCAAAAAAGAGGGGGAAAAAAAAATCCTATTCTATACATCAATAGGAGAAAGCACAACCAACCATATGTTAAAATCGTTTCAATTAGGATCCATACGATGTGAACTCGAAATAAATTTACTGCAAGTACCATACGTAAATTCTTAAATTCTATTAGACAAATCCGCTGCTAGCTGGACCACCAAAATTTGTTGGAGAATCTCCCTTAGGCGGTTTCCATGCGCTTTGCCTCGTGCACAACACCCACCAAATCCACTCTCTCCTTCCTCGACCGCACACTCCGACCTCCTCGTCTCACCATATCCACATTCGCCGGCCACACTGTCCCTGGATTCTCAATGAGAGGATGCAGAGTCAAAATTCAAGGAGCTAGAGACAATTTACAAAGTATGCTAGAGAACTCCATCTGCATCTCTCTGAATTTGATTGATATCGAGGACGAGCCTTTTATTGTTAACCAATATCAAAAAGTTAATGATAAAAATTTCTCTACTACGGATAGGATTGTTGATCCGGTTGATAATGTTAATATGTTTAGTAATAGTGTACCTCTATTTAACATAAGGTTATATTAATAATAGTGTTGAAGTTAGACTAGGCATTGTTAAATATTGATTTGGTGATAAACAGAGCTGAGGATTCTATTGCTCTATCAGATTACAAGATTGATGATAATGCTAGATCTTCTGATATCTCCAATTATTCAAGAGCATGCCATCCAAGTTTTAGAACATATATGAGGATCATCCAAAGGTTGATTGATGATAATTTGATTTAAGATGACAATAAGAACAGTGATAATAGTGAAGAAGATCATATTGAAGATATTTTGGAGTGTGTTTGGCAACAAAGGTTCAAACCAATAGTTTGAATCATTTTGGTTCAAAACATTGTAGCTTGTAAGAGTTATATACTATGGCTTATTTTTTACATTACACTATAGCATGCGAGAATTTTATGTTGTAAAAGTTCAAACCGTTGGTTTAAACCAATGTTGCCAAGCACACGGTGGTGTTTGGCAGTAGTGGTCCACACCACTTTCCTTTTTGGTGATGCGTTCCTTATTAGTGGTCCACACGGTGGTGTTTGGCAGTAGTGGTCCACACCATTGGTTTAAACCAATGTTGCCAAGCAAAAGTTGTTCACTTATTGGTGATGCATTCCTTCATAGAGACTTGGAGAGGAAAAAAAAGCCTTAGTGCAACAACTTTTTCCTTTTTAAGAATTTTTTTTTATTAAGAAGAAATGTAGCGCAACTAACTTTTTTTTTCCCTCTTGGAATGAACTTGTGGTCCTTAAATATTTTAAAAATTCAAGGTAGAATTGGGCTATGATTTGGGCCTAGAATGAGAAATTCAAATTACGGTCCGAGTGAATCGAGCTAGATGGGAATGTTCAATTCAAGACCGATATTGTCTTAAGCATCACTTGCTCGTTGTTCAGTAAACTTGAGACATCAATCGATTCGATATTTGTGGTTCGATTGCAGTTTCTACTCGTTTTATTTTACGTGAATTTACACATTTTTTATTGTTACGGATTTGCTAAGTGTCAATTTGATGGAATCGATGTATAAGACTTGGTAGTTACAAGGAGATACATGCTAAGTTACAAAATGGGACGTGGTAAAAAGTCTGATGTTTACGCCCTATTGAAGATCAACACGTGTCCTACTACTACAAGCACTATTATGCCCACTCCTTCCATAAGATTGAAGCCACGATCTCATGCAACACTCTATATAAAGGGTAGCAGCAGCTTCACTAGGAGACGGAGAAAAACTTGTAGAAACTCTATAGAAATTAAGAGTGATTTCATATCAAATTTCTCAAATACTTTGTAATCTATATCAATCTATTCATCATAATGAAAAACAATAGACGTAGCTCTCATTATATAGTGAACCACTATAAATCCATCATTTACTTTTATAGTATTATTTGATTATTTCAATTTAATTTTCATGCTATAATTATTTCAATCTTGTTCTTAGAAGCTAAATAGATCCAAACAATGGTGGTTTGAGGGCCTAAACTCGTGAATATCAAACATCAAATTAAGTACTAATCTATTTGTATTTAATTGTAGATCCAACGTCTACAGTAGACCATTCTTAAGCTCCTTACATCAATCAATTAAGCTGGCAGCCTTTCCTCTAAATTGGGTAAAGGTTTAGAATATTAGTTAGAACTAATTGATTTTAACTAATTCAGTGTAAAGCTCATAGTAGGAACAATAAAAAGTAAAAAATTTAATACATTGTAAAGTTGTCAATGCTACAATTCTTACACTTAAAACTTTAGTTCTAACTAATTTGTCAAACAACCCAAGTATTGTTGGTGTCTACAATTGGTGCTCAAGGAATCGGCGAATGTGGAGATTTTTTCCTGAAAATTTTGCGGTTTTGTTTAAGGTTGTCTCCCCTTCAAGCTTACTATTTCGTTTTGTCTCTCAAGCAGAATGATTATTCATGCAATTGAGATTAGCTGGTCTTTAGTCAGAAGTTCTTGTACATAGAGTGTAATTTCACTTATGTCCCCGATTTTCTATGTTGTAACAAGCACCTAGTTCCATGAAAATTAAGAAATAGACGGTTCTCAAGCTGATATGATAATGGGAAAATACCCGAAAACCCTCATGTGTTTATCTAAATACTAGTTTTGTCCTTCTTAATATAAAAATGTTCTAAACACCCATTGTATTTTTAAAATCATACTCAATTATCGTATGAAGCAATTAATTTTTTTAAACATTTAATATTGCCAAATGTTATTTTAAATATGACCTAACTAAAAAATAAATAAAAGACAAATTAAAATGTAGAAATAAATATTTTAATCATTTTGAGAGTTTTTAATTTTTTGATATTGATTTTGTTTAGTACTTTTATTTAATAATGATTTAAATTGTATTTTATAAAGGCTAGAAAGGGTAATTTTAGTTTTTTAGAAGTTTATTTGCTTTAGGAGGTATTATTAGCATGATTTCAAGTTTTTAGTATTTTCATAATAAAATAAGCAAAAGCCATATTTAGGTAAAACATAAGAAGACTTTTGGCTATTTTCCCAAGGATAATAGTTCAGATTTCTTATATTTTTGAAAAGGTAATTGAGTAGCTGACAAATTGGCTTCTTCTTTGAATATTCGTTGTCAAGGTTTTGACTAGCAATTTACTAGTCCAGAGTTTCTTTTTGCTCTTATTAAGAGTTCATTTAAGAAATCAATTTCAACTTGAAATCATAACTTAAAAATTATAACATATGAGAGTTTTATACTATAATATGTAAAAATTTTATATTATAGAAACTCTAACTTTTTTTAACAAGCTTCTCAAATGAACTCTAACTTGTCAAGGTTTTTGTATGTTTAAGGTGTATACTTCTACATTTCAAAAAAAAAAAAAAGTGTACTTTTTTTTGTTAAAAAATTGAACAAATTTCTTGATTGTTTGATTTATTTAATTTTTTCTTGAAGAAAAATGAGAATAACATTGGCCCATTCCTACTACGTACAAAGCAGTCGTCCTGGTTTATGCATTAATATTGTACGAAAAAAGAAAACAAGAACATCACTTTGAACTATAAAATTGCAGAGGACAAAATTTGACCCAATAAAAATCTTCTTTTGTGTGTTGAAAAAAAAGGAAAAGAAGATAAATTTATTTCTATCATTACTACTTTCTCACTTTCATCTTTTAATATTCACACACCAGATTAACACTGTCATGTATAATAACAACAAAATAGAACGAAAAGAAAAAATAACAATGTTCCTTTTTCTCTTTCTCTTTTTTTTATTATTAATATTTCTTTTTTGAAATAAACTCCAATGACATTACCTCCAAGAGTAAAAACAATTTCTTAATTTGTATTGTATTTATTTTTGTCTCTAAGTGAGCGCCAAATTAAATCAATGTTGTAGTTGTAGCTTTCATATGAAAGAAAATTTGTAAAACATAAATGATTAAAATAATTTGCTCCCAGCCCTAAATACACCTAATATAGCTATTTCATTTCGGTCCTTGTTAATTTTAGCGGCTGTTTCAATTGGGTTCTTCACGTTGGTGATTATATCAAGAAGAATATGTATATCTCGTTGTAATTTGTAATGATTTCGAAAGAGAAGACTATGAACTCATTATATATTCATGTGAGTCATGTCTCTTTTTTTGGTACCCGAAAAATGAACAAGTGGGTTTGAATTTTTGACCATTAATTTGTTGAATAACGCACTTGAATAATTGGTATATAGTACATTACAATAATAGGCAATGCTATATTTAAAGACCAATTTTAATTTATATAACAATGTTTTACATGAGATGAAGTTTATTCCCAACGAAATTAATAAATGACAACTTTAAAGGCCGTTTAAGATCAATTTAAACTAATTTTGTTATAGTATTTTACCTTATAAAATTTGAATTTAAAACTAACAATAATTCAAATTCTTACTTTGACCTACAGTTACTATATTTCCAAACGGCAGTTGTTATGTCGATCTAATATCATTGTTATACATGGGGTAATTTTTTTTAATACTAATGATAAGGGAAAACTAAAAAAAGAGATATTAAGAAGAAGATTATTTGTATTAAAATATAAAAAAAAAGTGCATGAAGTCTCTTTACTGAATTTGATGTACTCACAAACCGTGGTTGACTGGATTGGCTGCTTTCTTCCACTTATGAGGTCTTCAATGTTGAATGCCAAGCAAAGCCATCGTCTTCATCATATATGTCCCAAAAAAAGCAAAAAAGAAAAGAAAAGAAAAAGAATATTTATCGTAGAATTCAAAAAGAATGGATGTTGACAGTCCCCACTTCTTACTAATCTTCGGTCTTTTGGCGGCTATTTGATTTTTAATATACAGGTCACACGAGGAAAGCCATCATTGGTTCTCTTTTGCTCAAGTACCGTTTTCTCACTGGCATTTTTGGTAATTCCCAATTTATAGTTTAATTTTTATTTTGTTGGCCGGTTGTTTTGTTATTTTGTACGTTAGTCTGACGATACTAAGAGTCCGTTTATTTCATGGTTTGAATCACAGTTTAAATTATTTTACTATAGTATTTTTTCTCATAAAAATTTAAATCTTCATTCAAATACTCTATTCAAATACTCGAACTAAACAGGCTCTAAAGTTTTCCAGCCAAAATGTCTTTTCTTGTGGCCTAATCTTCCTATAAATATTTCAAGAGTAATAGGGTTTCACTCCCACCAAGCTGGATACTGTTTGTTAGAATCATTTTTACTGTAACATATAAGAGCTTTACATTATAGTAATTTTTTTATTGTTATTGTAGCATGTGAGAGCTTTACACTGTTCATAACTGAGTTTGTAGCGGGAACCACAGTTCCCACAACTTAGCCAAATAGTCACTTAATTTTTACCTTGCTTATGAAGCAGTAAATTTTTTAGGTATGATACAACGTACTTCTAATCAACCTATTTAAATTTACATTTACCCATGAAAAAACATTTTTTTTATATATTTTTTAGGCTTTTAATTGAGATTTAAAAATAACAATGAATTATATGAAATGCAATAGAATATATTAATTGTTTGGTTGTGCATGCAATAATAGAATATATCAAAGCCGTTGGGGAATTATAAGCCCGATCGACTCATGTGCATCGATACTAAATTCGCACTAAAGTTGTTTATCTGATGTACTAGACAATTTTTTTAAAGGATTGAAATCATTTTTTTTAGATCCATAAAGTGCCAGTTTGGAAATAAGAATTTTGGATTATTTATCTTTTTATGCCTTATATTTTAGATTTATTTAAAAAATTATAGAGTTAATCATACCTTCTCAACTATAGCCTTTACAATATTATGCCCCAATTTCAAAATGTAACATATGTTTCTCTCGAACTAATAAAAAAAACTGAAATCTTTCACAATGTAACCTGCAACATTAATATGTGTTTCCCCTAAACTATAAAAATATTATCAAAAAAAATTCTTTTTGTTAAAACTTTTAATAAAACTTGGTACATAATTAAGATTTGGTATATAATATAGGAATAGTTTAGTAACTCTATCATGTCTAAAACTAATTTAAATTTTAAAAGTTGATATAATTTAAAGATTTTAATTGTTAATAATATAAACTAAAAAGCTGTAACTTTTTATAAAATAATCTTAATTTTTCTAAAACATCTTTTTCACTTTCATGTGATTGTATTAGAGTAAGCTAATAGTTTAATAGTTTACTAAAGTATTCAACAATCCTATAAATTGTGCAATATTGTGTCATTTGTGCTTAAATTTATAAATAAGGATTTTTCTTGTTGATATTTCATAGACTGGAGGAATAAATATTAAATTTTAAAGTTTAAGAGGATCAAGTGCTACAATTTGAATTTTGAGGACATAGTGTTATAAGGGTTGTAATTGAGAGGGAATTTTTGTAATTAATCTAGAACTATAGCTTTCCTTTTTAATTTCATCTAATATATATCTTCATACTATATTTAATATATACATTTATATCTTTTACAAGATCAACCCTCAATTTTGATCTAAAAAGCCTCAATACTCTCAAATAGAAAAATAGGAAAACTTGAAAAACTTAATAATAATAATAATAATAATGAAAAATGATTTTGACCTAAAAAGTCCAGAATACCTTCAAAAATGGGGTTTTTTTTCCTTTTTATTTTAAAGGTTTAGTCTTTTTTTTTTTTTACTATTTTACTTAAAAATGATTTGGTCATTATGTCAAAATCAATTGTTAGCCAAGGTAAATTATATATATGTGTATTAAATATCATCTGAAGATATATGTTTAATAAGATAAAAAAACTGAAGGTATAGTTTTTGAATAAATTAAAATAGATGATATGAAAAGATCAATATCCCTATAATTTTTTACATTATGTCCCAAAAATAGATTGTAAATTCCTGCAATATATATACGTACGTATGTATATATGTATGTATGTAAATGCGATACTACATATTATTGTTTGTTTGTGTATGGAACAGAATATATCAGAGCCGAGCGGTCGGGGAATAAGCCCTTCGAGGCATGAGCATTGCGGCGATACTAAATTCGCGCAAGAGTTTTTTATCACTTGATAATTTAGTTAATATCATTTTTAATAGATCCATAAAATGCCAGTTTGGAAATAGAATTTCCACCATTACGTCCAAAAATAGATTCTAAATTCCAGGAATCTCTGTGCATATATAAAATCATTTTGTAGCTACTCAACATTAATAATAACCAGGGGGCATCTCATTTTCTTAAGAAGCAAAAACTTGATTAAAAATTCCCTAAAAAAACATAATAAAAAATGACTTTCAAAACTAAAACAACAAAAAGCCTAAAATGATAATAATGAAAATACAAATGTAAATGCAAACAAAACAAAACAAAATGAAGTATATATATAAAACAATAACAAGAAAACAACATAGGAAAAAAGCATAATATTTTCTCATTTGCCAATTTTCTAAGAAACAATGTTTAATATCCGCTTCAAAGGCCTTGATTTTTAGAGGGGTTTAAATTCATATTTATTTATTGTGGAGCATCTGACATTGTTGATGGATTAATAAGACTAACCTTCAAATTGATACATCATGGATATTACATCTCTTGGGTGTTTCTTAATATGATGAAGCAATCAAAGACTTGCTAATAGAGGACGAGATATGGCTTTTGTCCATGTGCGATGTGACTAGAGAGCATCTCACATTATTTACTGCAAATAAATCAGGCCATGATTACCAGAGAATAACTCAACTTAACGGAATCGATTAACTCTCATAATGCTCTTGGAAGGAAAATAACCTCTTGTGCACCAGGTCAACCAGAGCCCTTGAAAAAGTTTTCTGCAATTTCTATCATAATTTTGGAATTATTGCTTTAGTCGTTATTACTTCTTGGAAATTGGATCTTAAGTGGGAATTACAAACGAAACTTCTTGTCCCGACAATTAACTAACTGTTAACCAATTTCCACAGGCTTAGCACAAACACGAATACTAGCTACTAGGTAGCTACCAGGTATGATTAACATGGATAATTATAAATTATATAGGCACTAATGCCTAAGTTGCCACACTACAAGCTGCACTAACGAGCGGAGAAAACAATTGGATTACGGTTGTACGTATAGTCTAGTGGTAATACTATATCAACTCTACTATAAGGTATAGAGTTTAAATCCCTCATTGTGAAGTATTAAAAAAATAAAAGAAAATAATTAGATCTAAGTTTGGTAGGATTTGCGACAAACTTATAAGGTGTTTGGGAGAACGGTTAGAACTAAAAATATTGGTTTGAAAAATGTTGCATGTGAGAGCTTTACATTATAGCAATATTTTTTGTTTTTTGTTTTTTATTGTAGCCACTGATTGAGTTTTACACTGTTTGTTAATTAGAATCAACAATTCTAACCGAGATATTAAACAATCGATTAGCTACCCTTCATCCTTGTATTGAAATCCAGTGACTGGATATCTAAAGATTAGCTAGCTTTGTTTACAGTTTCTTAGAAAGTGAAAAAAAAAGTCCTTCTCATCTTTATGGTGTTAAAATCGCACTACTTACAAAACTATAACTTCAAGTCTAATATGTAGTGTATTCTTTTAAAATATGTCTTATTATTTTATTAGTAGTAAAGTTAAATATGATTGCTCAGAGTGAAGTGAGGCTTGGAAATAGTACTATTGATTCTAGCCTACGTGTATGTTGAATATGCATCAGAGTTTTATGCTGTCAAACTCAAGAATAGTAGATTTGTGACATATGAAGAGAAATATCTTGCAATACCTTTATATCTTAACTAGTAGTGGTGGCACCATGATGATGCATATTTGGACTGATGTCGTCTTGGTGGGGGGGTTTTAGGTGGGGCTATCTTAATTCTTTACTTATAAAACACATACTATAATATATGTTTTCTTTCTCTTAAAAAAGAACGTACTTCAAATTGGCATGACGCTACATGCATGTGCACTACACAATTCTGTTATGTTATTTTTATTTAATTTTGTTTTAATTTTCTAATGGGGCATTGCTTAAAGATAAATTTTGGACGAAAACAAGAATATAAAGAATATTTTAACTGCATTATGTATGTTCCTTTTTTTTTGGGTCTTTATACTCCAATTGGAAAAGCATATGATCATATTCAAATGAGTTTTTAGAGTTTAGGTCTCGAACTATTCATAAATTAAGGAGTTTAGTTAATATTGTTGGCTTAATTGGACTTTTAATTTTGAACAGAACCATGAGGAGATAATTAAGATTTTATTACAAGGCGTGGGCAAAAGTTGACACTTCCAAAATGTTACAAGCAAAATATAAAAATAGAAAAATTTGCGTAGAAAGCGCTGAAATTTTTTAGGAACGTTTTATACAAATTGGAAAAAGAAATACACGAAAGTATGGGTTAACTACTTAATTAATTAGTCTCTTGGAAGTTGGAAAGTTATAAACCAATGTGTTTTTATATGAGAGACTTGCAAATATTAACATTCTATGTGGCTCAAATGTGAAAAGTTTGTTTCTTTTTTTTTTTTTTTCTGGTCCCAAATATGAATCCACACTACCCGCCATCTTGTCCTGCTAAACTCAGACATCAATGGCCAACAAAAAGCGTCATCTACAGATATACGTGTCATTTCACATGAGAGAAAAAATGACCCAGAGATCAACATGCTTTTCTTCTCTGGTAAAGAAATCAATATGCTTTTAGATAGTGGTGATGTGCAACAGTCCAAAGAAAGGTTAGTTTGCAACAAATTGAACCACTACTTTTGGAGTAAAATGGGTTGGACAATATCCATTTTCTTTTTTTCAAGAATTAAAATCAACCAGAATTTGGACCTGGTTGGACTTTTAACAGATTAATTGGGACCTATGTCTATTTGGGGTGTTGATGATAAAGGGTAGATAAAAGATTGTTTTCCACCATGAGACCATTTGAAAGTTGCTTAAAGCCCGGTCCTATATTGATCAGCAGCAGCCACAAATTTTAGTCTGGTGTGACAGCTTCCTACTCCCAATATTTAAAAAGAAAAAAATCCTTTACAAAGAAATTGTTTCACAATACTGTTAAGAAAATTTTGTTTCAATTGTTATAATATAAAACTCTTATATATTATAGTGTAAAGTAAAAATATGCAACAATGTAAAGCTTTTACATATTACAATAAAATCATTCCAATTTTTAGTTCTAACTGCCTTTTCAAACGCACTCAAAAACTATGCGTATTCTGATTGCTTCTTATATTGTAAAATATAATTAACAATTAGAGAGTATTTAGCAAATTCGTTTAAACTGAAAAAAATTGGTTCAAAAACTAATATAGGAGCTTTACATTTTATTATAACATGTGAGACTTTAATACGGTTATTAGTTTGAACTGGTTTTTTAAACGAAGAGTTACTGTGAGGAGTGTGCAATGACCAGGTTGGAGGCAGATGAGTTGATAAAAATTGGGTTTGGATTGATATAGTTAAAATTCATAATCTAACCGGCGAGTTGTTGGATGAAGTCCGGTTTGTTGTTTAGCCGACAACCGGGCTAGGCTATATAGGTTCAGCTTTGAAAACGAAAAAAAAAAGGAAAAAAAATCTGATTAAAAACCCTAATTTTAGTTTGCGTGGTGGGGAGGGCATCCCACTGATCCCTATGTCAAAAAAAGTCATTTACAGAAGTGGACTAATTAGCTTGTGACATGATACATCTCATTAGGCGACTGATCTGGATGAAGTAACCAAAAAAATGAAAGACAAGAAAAAAAATCCAAAATTTGGCTTTAGGCTATGATTTGGTTGAAATTAAATAGAAAATTTTTGAAAATCAAACTCTATGTTTTTGGAAATAGAATCTGCTTTTTGCAAATCCTACGACTAGTCCCTTTCGTAAATCTTACACCCAGGCTGGCAATTCGTATTTTAATGAGTTGTGTTCGTCTTAACTCATTTACTAATCGTGTCATAAAATATCAACTTGCACAAAACTTGCTTACAAAATATATCAAGGTACGTTTGTTGATCCAGAAAACCCATTCTTAAAAGTATTAATCGTTTAGACAGATGTATATGCAAAATTTTTAAAGAACAGAGACCATATTTTCGTTTTCTTTTCAAGAAAATAAATTAACACAAAAAAAAAAAATAACTTGTCGAAATCACCAAGCATGCATATTTAACATAGTATGAACATGACCAGGTCCAATATTGAAGTCCTGCCCTTTTAATTTAGAACCCTACGTGGGTACGTATAACTATCAAACATTAAAAACACAAATGACAGGTAGGATGAGCATTCTACGTGGTTCAAACTGTGGGGCCCTACAAATGTGATGCATGTGGGGAGCTGTGGGACCCACTGGTAGGGCCCAACCTCATGTAAGAGAGGGCGGGACGAATAGGATTCGCCTGTGGGTTGTTGAGAAATTGTCTCCTCTACATTCGAGCATTTAACTCCCCACAAGTTCTTCTTTGTTATTATAGATATAGTGGTAGTTAAGACCCTTTTTTTGTTTTGATAGAATAACGGTTGTTAAATGGCAAGACTTAAAATTTAGTATATTAATCTTTCTTTCTCTCTGAAAAAAAAAACCAAGATCTTGTGTTATTGAAATAAATAAATAAATCAAAAGTAGACAAGGCTTAATTATTTAACACTGCACCAGAGCATCAAGCCACACACCTACAGGCTATACAGTCATTGTTTAAGACAATTTTGATGACTTTGGGTTTTTAGTGTTGTTACTTGTTGGTCCGTCAAATATTGCTATTCTATTTTGGGGAATTAACGCTTAAACAGATTTTTTTTTTTTAAGCTAGTTAGCTAATTAGTCCTTGAGTGGTTTTTTATTATTAATTTTTTAATTTCTCCCTACTTTGAAATTTGACTACCGAGTTTTTAAATTTTTTTGAAGTAACTAATCCAGTGAAAATTACGTGAAGTGTGTTACTTGTCTTTATAAAAACTCTAAAACACACATACACACACGAATATCTTTATTCTAATGATGTCATATATATATATATTTAATATTAATAAATGGAGAGATAAGAATTGAGTAAAAAAATTTTCAAACATGGCAACTTGGTTGGTATCAACTGAGTAACTCAATTGATTTCTTACCTTATTTTATTAAAAAGGTAGATAAGGAAAACAAAGAAAAAGAAGTTTAAAGTCCAGCCAAAATGGTAATCTAACAAAAAAGAAAAATATAATAAGCAACAACCTTACAAATAAAGTAAAAGAAATAATAATAATAATAAAAAATTGGTTTCATCTATACATTTGAAACCCTTATCCTTCTGCACACAAAGACTATAGGCATATTTCGGTCATGCGTTTACGTAGCTTAATTATTGAATTCCGTCAATTTATCCTAAGACCTTGCATCTACCGAGGTGAAAAAACAATGGCCTTCTCTTTCAACCATGAGAGAATAGGAATGATCCTAAGTTAAACATCTATGAAAAATCCTTTTCAGCCTCATGGGGTTATAACCCCACTACTCACAAAACTGTGGGCCCTGGTCTAATGTATAGTGTATTATTTAGGCCTGGTCTTACTGTTTTATTAATAGCGGGGTTATAACCTCCTAGGGTTAAATAGAATTACTCTGGTTCTATAGACCAAAACGCAAGCAAAGTGACCGACCTCACCCCCAATAGCCATGAGCAAATTCGTGCCTAGAAATAAACACAAGTTACAGAATTAATAGATAAACCTGTTGATATTTTCCTTTCCATAACACGTAATAAAATAAAAATACCAGAAATTACAAGTTTAGCAGCCATTTTAGTCTTTGCTCAAAACCAAACCTTAGTCGGGCAAAATATTCGTTTAGGAAAAAATGAATAAATATATATTAGATGAAAGATACAATCAAGATTTTATAAATCAATCTTTCATAGGACCAAACACGTGTAACATGAGTTTCACGTTCGTACATCATATCCATAAGAAATGTGCTTGTGTGTACTTTTAATAAACTAATTACAAATAAAAACTTATAAAAAACATCTCAGCCGAAGTACGAAAAGAAATGCTACACAATAAAACGTATGTTATTCGCTAGTACTCGAACATGCTTAATTATTTGAGTATTTTATTTAAATTACTTTTTCGTTGTAAACTTCAACTATATCAGGTCTTATCTACTGCAAAAGACTAAAATGATTTTCCCAATATATTAATCTTAGTCATTGTATTGTGTGTATCACGAGAGCTTTCTTTTTTAAAAAAAAACTTGTTTTGTATATTTTGATGTAACCTAAATATTACTTACAACTACAAATTAGGTCATGATCTTGGCATGAAAATGTGCTGAAATCGCTAGTAGGCCACCAAATTAGTATTCACCTAGAGTAAAATAACAGACCGGGATACGTGTGGGTCCATGCAAAATATAGGGTCCCTGTAAGAAATAGGGACTTTCACGGTTTGTTTTCCAATTTTACCATTTTTGCAAAAGGGTATGAAAGATGCTATTTTCAATGAATATAAAGACATTATGTTCCCAAGTGTTTTGGGTTAAGGTTAGGCAAATATGTGATCTAAGAGTGTGTTGGTCTTTTTATTAAGAGAAATAGGATGGATCAAAAAGAGGGGGAAATACCTAGTAGAACAAAATAGTGGTGGTAAAAAAAGTAACATACCACCTAATTTACTCCAAAATATACTTGTTTGAAAGGCTTTTAACATGTGATAATATAATGTATTAGTTAAGAGACAAACATTGTACTTAGTCGATTACCCAAAAAAAAAAAACAAATACTCTAATCGTTCTTAAAGGATCCTAATTTAGTTGATCACATGTGATCTAAATATTACGATACCAAATTATTATATGAAAATCAGGTAACATAGTAGTATATATATAACGCTCTCATATATTATATTATAATATCTTTTGATTTAATTTGTAGTTTTAACTTATTTTTCAAACGCACCTGTAAGTTCTCAACAACACTAACGGCTAGCGTATATGTACGTGCATGGAATTGTCAACAACATATAATGATTCAAAAAAAAAAAAACAAAAAGTCACACGGTCCCTAGTGTTGTCGTCTTTGGTCAATAGGATTAACACTTCGGCCAATAATACAGTGACAAGTGTCAAAACACTTTTTCGCAAAATCGTTAGTCAGAAAGAAAGAATTTTATCCCAAAAGAAAAAACGTGAGAAATAGAAAGAAGAGGCGAGGAAAATTCTCCGATCGGTCTTTGTGCTTGAAACACGTGGACTTGCCATTTTAATTTTGACTAAAATGTGTAAAAATTCTTACTTGTAATAAATGTTGATGTTTCCGGGAAAATACCACATGTAAACGCTCTCATCTGAATATTCTTACAAAAAAAAAAAAAAAGTGCAAAGAACAACTTTATATATTCTCTTTTAAAGACTCACCAGATTTTTGTAGAGCAAGACAACCTGGCCTCGGGCATATTCTATCAGAATCCTGGAGGAATAGAGGTCCACTTGATATTAATTAATTATAAAGGACAAATTAAGTTTATAGTTTTTTCCTATTAATTTTTTTTAATTAATTAATTTATTTATTTATTTACCTTAATCTCGCAATTGTCAATATAGTTTCAGCGGTATTTTTGTCTTCCACGCCAAAAACGCGTACTAACATTCAACTTCTTTCCTAATCAAATAATATTCAACTTCACCAGATTTAATTAAGCAAATAAAAAAAAGGGCAACACCGAGTACTACGACTTCCAGAATATCGGGAAAAAAAAAAAGGCACACACACATCATTCTTGTTAGGGTACGATGATTCGAATTTAATTTGACCAATCCTGAAAAGCTTACGATGCGACAATTATGATGAAAGAACAAATATAAGAGTATAGGGTCAGAGCTCCCGCGACACGGACCTTTGGATTTTAGGCCGTTTAATTTATGTTTTTGGCCAATTATGTTATATCACATGTTAAGGTTTTGTTTATGTCTATATATATATATGATGTATTATGTCAGGGTTTGATATTATCGTCTTTTAACCTCCTTAATTGCTGCTACTTTATAATCTTTTTCGAGTTTAGTGATTTTCTTGTCCTTTGTCTGTGGTTTTTTCTGTTTTAAATTTTCATGTAAATCTATGTGTGTTTTTATTTTTTGTTTCTGTCGCACTATTTTTTGTAACAATTCTTTCTACAATTCAATCTTATATATTAACAAATAAAAATCCTTTTTTTTTTTGTATTTCCACTTTTATTCATATAAACTACATACAATATTACAGTTACAAGCCTACAAATGACATAATCGAAAAGCTCCTACATTAAATTTTTGTTGTCTTTGTCTTATTAGTTAGTTTTAAAAATTAACAGAAAAAGAAAAAAAAAAGAAGAAGCACTGATGGGATTGTTTTCTATATGTACAATAATATGCCACGACAGCATATGTATGATTAAAAGAAAATACATTCTAGTGGCTCATATTTCTTTTTCTTAGATATTTAACTTCCTGCTTTTCTTCTAAATTATAGAGAGGAAGAAATCTCGAATGTGTTTATTATTTTCCCTGCCTAATATAGTCTAAGCGCATAAACTTTCAAGAGACCTAAAGGCGAACAAGTTGTTGGGTCTAGGGATAAAGTTATAGAATTTTTATTTATTTTTATTTTTTAAGGAAAGTTTCTTGGAAATTAGACCAAAACTTTCATTTAAACTTTATTTAAAGAAAAAAGGCTTAGTCTTTTCTTACTTTCCACAGTAACTAGTCTTTCTTCTTTATTTTTCTTATTTTTTTGGGTTACCATATCTATATAAACACAAAATCACACAACCTAGTTGGAATTCGCGTCAGCAAAACATTAACTTTTGGAGCATGACTTCTAATTCAGATCCCAGCTTTCTAATACAGGTGGCCATAAAATTAATTATTAAAATGTCCCCTGACATTTTATTTGATTTTTAGACTTAGAGAAATCTTTAAGTAGGTAAGTTAGAACAAAGTTATAAATAACTTGTCTCTTAAGTAATTGCTTGGTCAAATTCCAAGCGTGACAATTGGTCGGGACTATATATTATAAGTCAATAAGTCTGAACAACCTTTGAATCAAAGGAACAAATAAAAAGAAAGAAGTTACGAAGTCTCGTGGAAAAAGAAGGACAGGAATTTGAATTGGTTGAACTTTGAGAAAGCTTGGAGGAAAAAAAAAAAAAAAAAAAAAGGCTTACCACCAATATCTCAGTCCACGTGATTGCAAGCTTAATTTAGTGGTAAAACTACACCCGACTCCACTTAAAGATGAAGATTTTAAATTTTTCCGTCGGAAAAAAATTTATCTCAGTCCACACTTGGACGTCAAATATTTAATTGAAAACAAAACAAATATAAAGAAAAAAAAAAGGGAAAACAAAAACATGATTATACGGCCAGGAAAAACGTTGGGAATAAAGTCTATTGGCAAAAAGGGATTTTGGTAAGAATGCACTCTTTAACAACCCGTTATTTTTAATATAGTTAATAATAGTATTCCAAGAGATTCTGTCATTAGCGCAAAAAGAAAAGAATTAGAGCTGATTAAGCCAAGTGATCGGTGACTAAGGATTGAGATAATGGATAATGTTGGCGAATTTAACTAAAATTATTTAGTGCTACTATTTGTCATTGGCGGAGGCAAAAAGAATGGTGTAGGAAAAGAATAATATACAAAAATAAGAGAGAATTATTTTTAAACTGGGTTATATTATAAGTTCTAATTATTGAACGGGAATGCAATTATAGTTTTTTTATAAATAATGATGCAATTAAATTTCGCATAAAAATCAAAATTTGTGTTTGTGTACACTCTCTCACCACAAAGAATCAGCAACGAGAGAACAGTAGATTTCGTGAACGAGCCGAAAAAAGTTAAAATATGATTTCGAGTGGTTATTTATACTTATTAAATTATTTTTAAAAAATGTACATTTTTATTTAAATATCTTTTCTGATTTACAGAGTACTAGTGTGTATATAGATATATATTATAAACCTTTGTAGGATTGTTATCAATCAACAAATAGAAGGATTTCCAAACATCTGCGAGTACATAGCGTTATATATATATATATATATATTGCATTTAAAAGAAAGCAGTGAAGCCTGATCGATGTAATGTTTTTTACTGGTTCTTAAACTATCAATTTGTGCTTTCATCCATAGGCAGCTTTAAATTATTAGATCGAATTGGTCTTCAAACTTTCAAAAGAATAATGTAGTGCCGTTTGCCCTGTTTGGGAGCTCAGGTGAAACTAATTGGTTAGAGTAAAAAAAAAAATTAAAACCATAATTTATGATTGAAGCTTATATTTTATAAATTTATTAAAATATCAATTGTAACTAAAAGTGTAGTTATAACTATTAAGGCTCGATTCTAACCACTCTTACGTCAAATAAGAGTTTTCAGTTAGAGCTGAAATAATTAGTTGGAAAAGGTTTCGGAACAGGCCAGCTGGTGAAATTGTATCTGCCTTTTAGATTGTTACGCTTTTGTACTCTCAAATTGCGTGTCCATTTATGATCCATGTATACAGTTTCTCAACCATGACTTTCGATTTATAAAATTTGCATTCCTGGAATATCGCTAAGCAGAATTCATCAAACTTTGTTTGGTTACAAAAAAGGGCAAAAAAAAAATTTCTAAATCGAGGAAATGATCTTCTTTTTTTTTTTTTTGACAAAAAATATGTTTTTTTAGGTAAGTAAATTGTTTCAGTTTTTTTCAAGAAAAAGACAAAAATAACTGTAACGAGAAGAGAAACCTCAACAAAGTAAAAAGAAAAAAAATTAGAGCAGTTTTCATGCTCAAAAATTATGTTTTT
This sequence comes from Artocarpus heterophyllus, assembly GCA_025403435.1. Classification (NCBI taxonomy): domain Eukaryota; kingdom Viridiplantae; phylum Streptophyta; class Magnoliopsida; order Rosales; family Moraceae; genus Artocarpus; species Artocarpus heterophyllus. Next base: position 5,400,940 of record CM046348.1, on the reverse strand, counting down.
TTTACATCAAAAAACTGCAAAAAAAAGAGAGACTATTTACCCAAAATGACTTTTTCTTAAAGTCATTTTTCAAAATGCCCTGAAGTAATTATATCTTATTTACAGGATTCCACGTATCTAAATAGATAGTTGCTAAAAAAATGATGATATAAATTGAGCATCAATTGATAATATGAAGGTATAAAAATGTAACAATCCATTTATGAAGGTATAAAGGGGAAATCATCACTGAAAATAAAAAGAAGTGCATGTTAGTTGTAATAAATCTTTTGGGTTGGGTGGTTGTGTTTGGACATTCAAAGAAAATATCTCAACACCAGACTATAGTATAAAAAGAAACACGATTATTTATAACGCAATATTTATTTATTAAGGAAAAATACATCAAAACAATATTTACTAAGGAAAAAAGAATTCATAAATCATGCTTCAGTTCTGCCTTCTTCAAATGCTATTATTATGGGTGGAAATGTTCACATGGCTTCCCTTTCTTTAATTACTGACCAATTTCAATTTTAACAACAACTGAAACAAGCGTGTAAATATGCTAGGCTGTCCATCCGTATGTGCCTTTCTATATACGTAAAAGGCACAATAAATTTAGTGGAAAATTTAATAGGTATTTATTAAGTGAAGTTCTGGTGTTAATTATAACGCTAACCCATGTAATCGATCAGTAGAAATGTGTATATGTAAATATATATATATATTGTGTGTGTGTGTTTGATGACTTCCTTTAATTGATTGTGTCCAATGTCTATACTTCGATATACGTTTCTGTTTCTGACTTTTGTACGTTTGATTTTTGTGATTTTTTTTTTTTAAAAAAATGATATATTATAAACGTATCACTTACTCCGTTCATTTTTCAAATCTTAATTTTAAAAATCTAAATCACATGATAACGCAAAATTGTGTTATGAAGTTCTTTTCATTGTTATGTGGGATTAAATCCTTGCTATTGAAAAAACATAAGTACCAGTGTATATACTAGATTGAGACCACTGACATCAAGTAACAAGATTTTAACATATGTGATTAAATATGTATAAATAGATTTCAGGGTCAAACTTATACGTCATTTTGTTCTTTTTTGTGCATTATTCAAGGCAAAAGAGAAAGTTAATAAGATTACAGTAACCAAGAAGATCCAAAGAATCAGATGCATTGTCTCTCTCTCTCTCTAGATCCAAGGAATCAGATGCATTAGACTCTCTCTCTCTCTCTACTTTGTTGATCAATGAGTGGGGAGGTCAAGCAGCCGTTAAGGGATGTGAAAGCGCACTTAGTTTAAAGTTTCACTACACTACATATATATACATACATTTATATACATAAAACTTGTTAAGGGTCAACGGTCCTCTCTTGATATTGGAATCAAATGCAATATCTTTGCAATTTCCCAAATGACTTCCACTCAATTTCATCTTCTTTTCCCATTTTACCCACCAGAGTTAGCTTATACACATATATTCATGACCCTTTTCTTTGTTTTAAAAAAATAAATAGTTTAATAAATAACTTGCGGCCAAGGTTTCTTTTCCTAACCACCCTACTTTTTCTCCTATAAAACCCTCAGGCCCATGTTCCATATTAAGCACACGACTTCCTTCCCCGCACCCACCCCAACCTCCTCTCTGCTTCTCTCTCTCTCTCTCTCTCTGCCACAACCATTGAAGAAAAGGCAAACTTCCCCATAATCTGACCAGCAAAGCAAAGTAGTAGTGATCAGTGATCATCATCTTTTTATAAAAAAATTAGATTGATCATGGACAAGCTTCCCAAATGCGAGGCCAATTATGTCCCTCTTAGCCCAACAAGCTTCTTGAACAGAGCCGCTGCCTTTTACGCCGACCGTACATCCCTCATATACGAAGGCACCCGCTTCACATGGCGCCAGACCTACGACCGCTGCCGCCGCCTCGCCGCCTCCCTCCACTCTCTCAACGTTGTCAAGAACAATGTTGTAAGTTACCTTTCTATTTTCAGAGCCAAAAAAAATTTGCTAGTTCTACATTAATTATGGAAAAGAAGGAAAAAAACACTTTTTCTTCTAATAGAGAAATTATAAACGCGGTGCGTCGTAATAGTTCGTTTTTTTGTTTTAACTAGTTGTCAAAGTCTGACCCATGACATGTTTTGTTCTGATTTGTTTGTTTTTTTTTTTCTCCCTCTTTTTCCTTTTTCCAAAACTTCGGCTGGAAAGTGTTTTTTATTCTTCGAATATCCCAATAAAAAAGGAAAAAAAAGCACATAATTTTTAACGGTCATCTCAACTTAATCAACTATAATCTGGCAGTTAAAGTGCTTTTTACCATTTAATAATTATTAGTTTCTTTAGTTTAGTACTAGAAAAACGAAATTGATGATGTTGGTGAATCTATTCACAGGTATCGGTTTTGGCTCCAAATGTTCCGGCGATGTACGAGATGCACTTTGCGGTGCCAATGGCAGGGGCGGTTCTGAACACCATAAACACGCGCCTCGACGCGAAGAACATCGCCACCATTCTCCGCCACTCGGAGGCGAAAGTCTTCTTCGTGGACTACCAGTTGATCCCCCAGGCACGTGACGCCCTCCGTCTACTCACCACCAACAACACTAGCATGAACAACATGCCCCTTGTCATTGTCATCGATGACATCGATTCTCCGACGGGGACCCGCCTCGGCGAGCTCGAATACGAGGACCTAATCCGCCAGGGGAACCCTGAGTTCGTCCCCGTCGAGACAACCGACGAGTGGGACCCCATCGCCCTCAACTATACCTCCGGAACGACGTCGTCTCCCAAGGGAGTCGTGTACAGCCACAGAGGTGCCTACCTAAGCACCCTCAGCCTCATCCTCGGGTGGGAAATGGGGAGCCAACCGGTCTACCTCTGGACCCTCCCCATGTTCCACTGCAACGGGTGGACCTTCACCTGGGGTGTGGCGGCTCGTGGAGGCACGAACGTCTGCCTGCGTAACACCACCGCCCACGACATCTACCGCAGCATCGCCCTCCACGGCGTCACCCACATGTGCTGCGCTCCGATCGTCTTCAACATACTCCTAGAGGCCAAACCAAACGAACGAGGCCGTATTCTCTCCCAGGTCGAAATCCTCACCGGCGGAGCTCCCCCGCCGGCGCCGCTGTTGGAAAAGATCGAGTCTCTTGGATTCCACGTCACACATGCTTATGGGCTCACTGAAGCTACTGGGCCTGCTTTGGTCTGCGAATGGCAGGCCCAGTGGAATGATCTCCCGAAAGAAGACCAGGCCCGAATCAAGGCCCGGCAAGGGATTAGCATTCTGACTCTAGCCGAGGTGGATGTGAAGGACTTGAAAACGATGGAGAGCGTTCCGAAGGATGGGAAGTCAATGGGGGAGATTGTTCTGAGAGGGAGTAGTATAATGAAGGGGTATTTGAAGGACCCGGAAACGACGTCGAATGCGTTCAAGAACGGGTGGTTCTTGACCGGAGACGTCGGGGTCGTACACCCGGACGGGTATTTGGAGATAAAGGACCGGTCCAAGGACGTGATAATATCTGGAGGGGAGAACATAAGCAGCGTGGAGGTGGAGAGCGTGCTTTACAGGCATCCAAAGGTGCTCGAGGCCGCCGTCGTGGCGATGCCGCACCCGCGGTGGGGGGAGAGCCCCTGCGCCTTTGTCGCGCTCAAAAAAGGGGGTGGTGGTGAAGTAAATGAGGCCGATATGATATCGTACTGTCGGAAGAATATGCCGCACTTCATGGTGCCGAAGAAGGTGGAGTTTGTGAAGGAGTTGCCGAAGACATCGACCGGAAAAGTTCAGAAGTACGAGCTGAGGGTCCTTGCAAAAACGTTTACTGTGGTTGAGAGAGATCAGAGTAGTAGTACTCCAACTTCCAGCCAGCTCAGAGAGGGAGATCATAATCAACAGCAGATCGTCATGGCCTTGTCCCGTCTCTGAAATTTTTTCCTGGTTTTTTGGGGCGAAGGGGTAAAAAGTAAAAGTAAAACGATATATATTTAATTATAAGAATAAAACGTGTACAGTGCATTTAATAGGGTGAAAGTGGTGGGATACGTGGAGGTTTTGGGTCGCTACTCATGTTTTGAATGAATATTGGCTTCATGATGAGAAGCCAATTTTTTTTAATTAAAAAATTTCGATATTGTTGTACTAATTTGGTGTCTTTTATGATCAAAAGGGCGGTTAAAAATATAATTCTTAGTTTTGTCTCTTCTTTTTTTGTCACAAATTAGAATCTCTAATTTTGTTGAGAGCAAAAATAAAATATGACAAGGAAAATATAAGGAAAAAAGGATTAATACATAAAATTTACATTGATTTACTTTGAGAACTACCCATGTTTAAATAATTGGTTCAAACCGTTTGGTTTAAATTTAAATAGTAAAAACTCTATATTGTTAGTGTAATGCAAAAATGAACTATAAATGTAAAATCTTTTTGTTGTTATAATGTTTTAATTAGTTCAAACTAAGGTTTTAAACGCCTCCACTTTTAACTGGTGCATAAAAATATACTATGATAAAAAAAATTTTACAAAAAAAAAATCGTATCTCACTCTTTACCCCATGTTTTTTTCTAACCACTCTAAAAAAAATACCCAAAACCGACACCCTCTTCGTATATTAAAAATCTAAAGCAATTGAATTGTACAAAAGTCAAGCCCCCCACCTCTCTAGGTACGGATATACTTAACACCTTTTCCCCCTAATTGTAGACTTGGAGTACGGATGTATTCTTTCTACATGCATATGCATCTTTCACTAAGCGCAAATATTACACAAGCAAGACACCTTGTTGGCAAATACTATATTCACAAAGAAATGTTAGACTAATCACTACATTTTTTTTCCTTTTTTTCTTTTCTTATCTTCTTCTTTCAAGGCAAGATTGAATCTGAACCTACATAAACTCAAGTCCTTCCTCATCCTATTTTATGTTGTTTAACCTAGTAATCATTGACCGGATTTTTATTATTGAAAAAATATATATATATAATATCGACTTTGATGACTTTGATTTTGGCCTTCAAGGGCACCCAAATCCCTATAAATAGTTCTAACTTTTGATGGCAACGACCATTAGAAGTATCTATATTTTGGCTGAAACATGCTGCTTATTTAACGAGTTGACTGATCTAATATCATGTTTCAAAATATTGTGCAATCAAGTTAAAATATTTGACATTTTAACACTGTCGCGTACTCCATTAGTCAAAATTATATGGATATAAGACAAAGAAACAAGAAATTCTATAAAAGAGACAATATTTTTACTAGGCATGGTTTTCTTTCCATTTCTAAAAGAAAGTAAGAGACCAGGATGGAAATTTTTAGGCATGAGTTGTCTATAATAATGGCAATTTATGGCCTCCCTTCAGATATATATATATAGCTTATTACGCTATAGTGAAACACAAATACACCAATATATATATACATATATATATATATATAGCTTGTTACGCTATAGTGAAACACAAATACACCAATGACTGTTCTTCACACGTCGGATGTTGAAACAATTAGCTCATGACTAATCATTTCTTTACAAACACTTTCACACAATTGGCCTATAAATTTCTTCCAATATTTACGAGTTTATTGCCAAAAGAGTGTCGTGTACTACTACGTTTTTCGTCGTTTAGCAAGCAAAACAATGAATTTCTCCCTCAAACATATTTGACGTAAAAAATGAAGGACAATTGCGGTTTCGGGTATCAATCACATCCAACACAGGTCATGATGATTCACCCTTTTCTTCATCAAAATAAGATCTTAACTAAAAAAAACTACAATACGAATAGTAAGGATATGTTTCCAAATCTTTTATACGTAATCAACAAAGAAACAGCTTTAATCCAATCAGCAGTGCACAATTTAAGATGCATGTAGAAAAACGTGGATGACAATGTTTGCCTTAATTAGGAAATTGGGTGTCATGATGTTTAAAGCTTTTTTTTTTCTTCTTTTTTTTTCCTTTCATGACAACATGATAGATCCGATTAATTGTTTTGATATCTAATATTGTTCAAGTTTGCTGGGTCCCTAGAGATATATAAATGATGCTACTCATTGCATCCTCTTAGATGAGTCCAACACTAAGAAGAATTCCTGGTGGGGTGCCCACACTCATAAGTGGCAACACTGTTTTGCCCTAACAAAGTCTGGATGTACATAATTTGGAAGCGGATCGACGAGGATAAGTATTGAGGTGACATACCGATTAGTTGAGCAAAGGATAAGAACCAAGGGAAATAGTAGCTTAGAAACTGGTCGGGTGAGCAACGCGTAAGAACATGTCCTTGAGTAGGGAAGAGTAGCTTAGAAATGGCTGCTAATACCCCGCAGACTCAGGCTGAGGAGCAAAAGGAGAAATGCGCTCAAGGATAGCTTATGTGTTATTTGCTTGTTTGACTTGGTGTTTTAAGGATTGACGGGTTTTGGAACAATGAACAATACAAGCTGGCTAGTTCGTGGTCACCAGGCAATAGCTTTATAATGTTCGTGAAATTTGCTGCTTATTTAAATTCAAAATTACATACAAAACAAATAACATAAAGAAAAATGCCTAAAAAGAAAAAGATAGGTTGGTGTTTGTTTTCCAAGGTCTATGGGATTTTAGTTTAATTGTATCTGGATTTGTTAAAAGTGACTGATACAAAGCAGATACAGACTGTAATTTGATTTGACATTTCGGCTTTAGAACACACATTGATCAATGCATGATATTTTGCCAAAAAAAAAAAAAGGTCAATAAACAAGTGAAAAGTAGAAATATTAATTAGCTCAAGAATCTTAATCGTACTTGTTTTGTTTGAAACATCAATTTAGCTTCCTTGATTAAACAACTATCGAGCATAAAGCAATAGATTACATGAAGAATGTTCTGTAGAATTCAACTTTAAAATTTCTTAGACCTTTAAGACATGGGCCCAATTGTCGACTCGTTCGTTAGACCCAACTTTTTACCAACACTGTCCGCCCAAATATCCTTGGGTTTATCTTTGTGGGAATCTTCACAAAAATGCTACAAATTTTCAGCTTAGATTAGTTTTTGCCATGAAAAAAAATATTTACAAAAATTACCACTGCTATGTCATCACTTATATTAGAAATACTTATATATACTTTTAACATATTTGCCAATGTCCAAAGAGAGAGAGAGAGAAAGAAAGAAAGAAAAAACTAGTTTAGTTTATGAGTATTTTAATCAGTATGTAAAATATTACTTATGTCACTGTGACGTATTTTCAAATAGTTTTTAAACATGTGGCATAAATCAATCCAATTGTAGAGTAGTGGCATATAACATAAATATCTCAGATTTATTTGTGGTGAGTTGGAGAACGAGAGATTTTCATAAATGTCATATTTGAAGATTTACTTTTTTTATAAATATCATACATATTTATTTACTATACAACTTAACTTGTCATATAGATAGGTTGACATAACTTTTTTTATGTGTGGCATGAATAAATACAACTTTTAAAAATGTCATGTAACATGTAATTTTCTCTTTGGGAAACTTCGACTTCATTTTTAAGTGTAATTCATATTTTTTCCCTGATTTTTCTTTTAATTTGTCATTTCTTCTTTAATTTTTTTAACAATTTCTTTCATAAAATTTCATGAGTAAATTAATTTTAATAAAATTTTGTCCACTTCTACTTTATTTTTAAGAATATTTCACATCTTGACCCTTGATTTTTCTTTAAATTTGTCATTTCTTCTTTAAGTTTTCTTAACATTTTCTTCCCTAAATTTTCAAAAGAGTAGTAAGTAACTCTTATTCTTTAGTATAAATTAATTTTAATAAATTTTCTGACTAGTTTAAAAATTTTATATAAATTTTTTTAAAAACAAATATGCAAAAATATGTTGTTTAGACCATGAAAGAAAAATCATTGCACTATTTTTTGGCAATGTAGACAAGTCAATTTTGCTCTACCAATGAATGATAAGTATTTTAGCTGTCGAATTAATTTTTTGATGTTATAATCTGAGACTGGAATAAATTTTTATCGGGCGCTGAAAATGTTTAAAGTAGATGATCACAAATTAGGCATTTTAATTTATAATCTAATTGCTAAAATACTATACGTTATTGGTGAAATAAAAATTGCCTTCTCTAGTATAAGATATCCCTTATATTTATATATTAAAAATAATAAACGTGATATTCTAAAGCAATTTTTCTAAATTATCTTATGAGAAACTTATAAAGAGTATTTATTGTTTTTGAAAAAAAAAATAATGAACATGATGTTCTAAAGCAAGTTGGCCAGTGTGACGACCCGCCTTTTGGGCAATCACTTTACTTTCTTAAACATCGTTACGTAAAAAGTAATCTTACTTACTTAGTAAAAAAAAATACTGAAATAATTTTTTTTTCTTTAAACGTTGTTTAAAACTGATGCGACCTCTGTCGCATTTCAAGTTGAGACCTCGCTCAACACTTGCCCTTAAAATCATTTCAAATTGTTTCTTAAAACTTAATAAGAAATATTTATGAAATCATACCTTAAAACTTTACTTTATAATTACATCAAACAGTTCATAAACTGTATCTTAAAACTTTGAATACACAACATTAAACAATGAAAAACTTTTTCTTTGCATAGCGGAAGGAAACAGTGATGGTATCCATACCCAAATCTTCGCATCTGTCCTCCACAGCTCCTAGCTCTTCTAACGGGTCCTATTGGTCACCAATAAATTACCTACAGCATGAAGAAACTTTTAATGAGCTTTCGCTCAGTAAGTTCAAACATATTCTCACAAATCATTTAATCATGCTTTAAAACTTTTCTCATAAAAATCTTTCTCTTGAAACATTTTTCAAAAACATTTATGAAAACATTTTTCATAACCGTTTTTTTTAAAACATTTCTTGAACTTTTTTCTTAAAATGTCATTTATAAACCTTTTCTTAAACACATGAAAATGTTTTTCATAAATATTTATCATAAAACATTTCTCTAAATGTTTTCCATAACATAACATATAAATATTTCATAAAAAAGGCATTCAAGCAACATCAGAATGCATGACTCCATTTATGCTCAATTATTAACTTCAATTATGAGCATTTTATGAACATTTGTTTCTTACTTTAACTTTTTATCTTTGTTTTTTAACTTTTCTTATCTTACTTTAACTTTCTCTCCTTATTCCTTATCTTACCTTCATTTTTCTTACCTTACTTTAGTGTTCGTACCAACTCATTAATCATGAAATCATAAACATGATGCTTCCCTTGTGGAAGACTTAAGGCCATCAAACATTGAGGTCTTGTACCTTACATCTAGGAGGTCAAACTTTAATTTTACTTTTAGTACCTCATAAGAAAGAGGCTAGTACGACACTTTCTTTTTATCTTTACTTTACCTTCTTATTAACTTTAGTGAGCATTCTAAATGCAATCACGTCATATGCAAACACACTTGCAATTCATAGCTTGTACTATAAAACCTATTGCATAACAAATGCAACATATTGCTTAACAAATGCATCATAAAACGCAAACACATTTTGTAAATCATAACTTGTATTCTAACACTTATTGCATAACAAATGCAACATATAACGAAATCACATTTTGCAAATTATAACTTTTATTCTAAAACTTATTGCACAACAAATGCAACTTATTGCATAACAAATGCATCATGAAACTTATAACTTAAACTATAAAACATTATGCATTGTTATAATGCAAAACATACTTTCAATACTTTGAAAATCATAACTTAAACTTTTAAAAAACGTTATGCATATCAATATGCAAATAAACCTTTAACATAACGTTGCAAATTCATTGCAATTCTTTTTCTTGAGCTTTAAAACTTTTTGCACAATAAATGCAAACATACTTTAAAAGAAACTTGCATAACAATTGCAAACTCATTTGCAAATTATATAAATAAGCATTTAAAAATTATTTATTTCATGCTGTAGGTGAGATTTGAACTTACCCGAACTATGCTCTAGCGTTCTCTATTCCGTTCATTTTCCTTCCATTAGTTGGCCTTTGCAACCTGATCAAACAACAGCCTACTTATTAGTTAACTTTCTTTATTATTAATCCACTCGATTGATAATAAAACGTAAACATTAACTATTCTTTCATTTTTTAACTTGACTAGTATACTTTCGTTTACCGTTGTCTTTACTTAACCTTATAAATCATCGGTTTACCTTTCCTTCACTTAGCTTTGTAACCCACCGGGGTTACTTTTCCTTTTAACCTCGTAACCCATTGGTTTATCTCTCGTTTACTTAAACATCCCTTATTAAATCTCCCGTCTTACTGGCGATTTTATTACTTAACGTATTACGGAACATTTTTCATCTAATAACGTTATGCTAAATCGGAGTGTTCGACTTTGTTCTAACCGTTTCCTTGATAATAACGATTTTACCCTTAATGAGTTTTTCGTCAACCTTATAACCTTATAAAACCTATTCTCACATAAAACAGTGTAACAATCACTAATCATGCATTTCATAACTTTTTATGAAAGCATCTAAAACAATTTATTTTAAAACGGTTCATACTGTAGGCGAGATGCCTACTTACTTGGACTCCAAGCTAAGCTGGTCCAATTGTGCCTCGTTGTATCTACAGTATGTGAAGCATTCTCTACAGTGCTCCTCGAGTGACCATGAATGGCTAGGAATGCTTCGTAGAGATCGTACATTACTGGAAACGTCATATTGGACTTCGTTACTGTAGTTTGAATCGCCTCAATTTGCGTGCAGTTTATACTAGATAATTTTCACCAGAGTGGAATTAGCTCAAACGGAGGTCACCATTGCGTTCAAAGCATCGAAACGAGTCAGGAGGCAGTCTCGGATCGTCGATCGGAGGTCCGAATCACAAAAATCCAAAGTCGCCGTTGACCGGCATCAATCGGGGTCTGTTGGCAGCTGGGCTTGGGCCTACCCCCCCTAAATTGACCCTTCTGAGTCCAATGGAGGTGTCAATTTTGCCTAATTTTGCCTCTAACATAGCAGGTCGGAGCTCGACATTGATGGCAAAAATAGAGACTCCGATTATGGCTTTCCGGCGATGGAAACCTGAAATTGGCTGAGGGCTTTTGCTACCCATCCTCCTTTGAGCATTTCCCCTCATCCAATTTGAAGAAACGTGGCTGGGAAGAGCAAAAACGAAGGCTCCTGCGGCAGTTGACGGCGGCGTTGGCCGTTCTTTGACGAAACAGGCTCTTTTTCGGTGCAATTGATCGAGGGGTTTTATTCCCCTTGATCCTCTGAATCCATTGGGAGGGGTGGTGTCGGCCACCTCCTCCGGCAAGGCGGAGTTCCACCGTGGGGTGGTGGTGCACGGCGGCGGTAGGCGGCCGGAGCAATTCGGCCATTGTTGAGCTGCCACCAAGGGTGAGTTTTGTTCCTCTCATCACGGTGGTCGTGTAGGAACAAGAATCACGTCGATCGGACGTCAGACGACAAAGATATCTCGCCAAAAAGTTTGGGTTTTTCTACCATTTTGGGCGGCACGTGTGGCTTCCTCCGGCGGCTTTTTGGGCGGCACGGTACCTCGTTGGACTCAGCTCGTCGAGAGCTTTCCATTGGTGCGGGAGATGTCGAAAACGGATGCCAGAATCTTGAACGAGATTTGAGGAGAGAGAGAGAAAATCTAGAGAGAGAAAGTAGAGAGAGAAAGTTGATTTTTTTTTATTTTTCCTTTTTTTTCTTTTTGCACTTTTATTAAAGAGGTCCACATAATCAAATTCTTATACTGCATTGCTCTAATACTGTATAATTTTTCATGTTATTATACAGTATGTTTCTTTAAACTTTACTTTGTCTTAATATAATTTTTAACTTAATGCATTAGACATTCTTAGGTGTTACAACCAGAATGGTCTCTTAACGCCTTCTTTTTTTCTCTTATCAAGGTTATTTTACAAAGACTTGTCATGGCAAGGAAGAAGGAAGGAACAAGCATACTTGGAGAGTGCAGTACAACAAAGAGTTGTACGTTGGGTTTGGGAAGGATGAATTGCTTTTGAAAAGAAATCTATTTATTCTCTCTCAATTGGTTGAACCAAAGGTGGGATGATTTACTTAACAGGATAGGTCTTTAGTTCAAGTCCAATATGGCCCAGCTGCACTATAGAAAAGAATAGAAGAAGCATTTGATTTCTTCTTGCATGCTCCACTTGGCTTGGGGAAATATAGATTAGTTGGTAGAGCATTGCTTCTGTAAATGGGTCATTGAGATTACAGGTTAGGTGTCTAATTATCCAAGGGGTAATGATAGTATCTTGTATTTGAATCGGCAGCTCACTTTTTCTAATTAATAAAGAAAAAGACTAAAACGTGCCATTGAAAAAATTACTGAGATAAAGATGGGTTGTCAAGAATGTAGAAGAAGTAGGATACGTAGTTGGTTAGATCTAGTGTGGATCGTTATTTTATCCCATGAGAAACTTATAAATAGTAAGCTTAAAGTTTTTCTTTTTTGGAAATTGAGAGATCTTTAAATAGTTGGAAAGCTAAGTTAATCTCATTTAAAAAAGAGAGAATGATGAAAATGCTATATTTTTTTAAAAAATGAGATTATGATAGAAAATGTTAGATTTTTGAAACTTTTTAAAGTAAATATTAGATTTTGAAAATATTTGTAGTAAATAATTTATAATGTAAATAACTTATTTATTATGTACATAATTTATTTAAACTAAAAATCTATTTATTGTGTAAATAAAAATCATTCACACTATAAACACATGAGTAAATGAACTATTTATACTATAAAATTTAAATTTGCTCTAAATATTTTAAAAATCTGATATTTAATATAATTAGTTTTTAAAAATTAACATTTCCTATAATTTTCGTTTAAGGAAAAGGATGATTAAGACACGAGTAATAGTTAAAGATGATTTTTTGTTTAATTAAGCTCGTTTTCCCCTAAAATTTTAAGCTCAATTTTAATAAGTATAACAAAAAAAACTTTTAATTAATATCATTTAAAAAAACTCTTTTTTTAAGGAACTCATATATTATATTGACAATTGAATTTATTTTTAACTAGTATAAAAATCTCACATATTATATAATATAAAACAAAAATTTATTAATATAAAATTTTTATATATTATAATATTTAATTCTAATATGTAATCATAATTACATTAACAAACACACTAATAATTTAAGATGGATTGCCTTTTAAAAAAAGGAATTTTTTTAAAATTTTAATTCCCTCAAAATTCCCCCATTTCACAAAAGAAACGGGATTTAGGCATTTAGCTTCTAGCCGACTGATGCTGCACTGGTAATGGAAGTCGCCGACGCTTTCAACACCAACAACAGCCATGGCGGCGGCGGTGGCAAGCGCAAACGAAGTGAGAGCTTCTCCACCCCCAACGCTTCAAACGACGTGGTCGACCTTTCCCTCCTCGAGGCCGTCGAGAAGTCCGAGACCGCCGCCGCCGATATTGTTATGGACATCAAAGCCCTAAAGAAGCTCGTCCTTTCCTTTGAGCGCCGCCTCCGCGACAACATCGCCGCCCGCCTCAAGTACCCTAACAACCCCGACAAGTTCGCCGACTCCGAGGTCGACCTCCACGACGACCTCCAGAAGCTCAAGATCCTCGCCGGCTCCCCCGAACTCTACCCCGACCTCGTCAACCTCAACACCATCCCTTCTCTCCTCAACCTCCTCGCCCACGACAACACCGACATCGCCATCGCCGTTGTCCAGTTGCTCCAGGACCTCACCGACGAGGACGTTCTGGAAGATAATGACGAGCCGGCTAGGGTTTTGGTCGACGCGTTGATCGAGAACAATGTGCTGGAACTTCTTGTTCAGAATTTGCATCGGTTGTCCGATACGGATCCGGACGAGATGGCGGCGGTGTACAACACCCTTGCGACGATCGAGAATTTGATCGAAGTGAAGCCGGCGGCGGCTGAGATGGTGTGCGAGAGGACGAGGCTGGTGAAATGGCTGCTCGGAAAGATTAAGGTCCGGGAATTCGATAGCAACAAGCAGTACGCGTCGGAGATTCTGGCGATTTTGCTGCAGAGCAGCACGGCGAACCAGAAGAAGGTGGGGCAGATGAATGGCGTGGATGTGCTGCTCCAGGCAGTGGCGATGTACAAGTCGAAGGACCCGAAGAGCTCCGACGAGGCCGAGATGTTGGAGAATCTGTTCGACTGCTTGTGTTGTTTGTTGATGCCGTTGGAGAACAAGGAGAGGTTCGTGAAGGCGGAAGGGGTGGAGTTGATGATCATCATTATGAAGCAGAAGAAGTCCGCTTACGGCTCCGCCGTGAGGGCGCTCGATTTCGCCATGACCACGTACCCGCCGGCCTGCGAACGTTTCGTTGATGTTTTGGGGCTGAAGACGGCATTTGCTGCTTTTATGGGTAAGGCAAGTAGTTTTTCTTTTCTTCTCTTTTTTTTTTTAAAGGTTAATTTTGCTCTACATTATTCGACTGAAGATCTGAATTTTATCATGCTTTGCCCATCGAGTTATATATAGTCCGTTAACTTCTGATCAAGGCACAAATGCATTGTTTGTTCCGTTGGATTGGTTCTATGGTACTTATGCTACAATCAAGAGATGTGAAATCATGCATACTAATGCATTTTACTTTTGTTAGTGCTGCAAAACCTAGAAATTATAATTTAGTAGTGAGACGAGAAAGAAGATAAACGACATAGTAGCAAGCTCTAGAGAACATGCCTTTATAATGGAGGCGTAAGGATTGAGGAAAATAGGACATGCTGGTCCCGAAAAGAGCAAACAAGTTTGATCAATCCCTTGATATTCTTTCTGTTCTATTTTTATGGATAATTTGCATTCCTTTTTTACGTTGAATCTCTTCTTCTTTTTTTTTTTTTTTTTTTTTTTTTTTTTGGGTGGGGTGCGGTGGGGAATCTCCTAGCCTTTTCATTACATGCATTGGAATGATCTCTTGCATTTGGCCCAGAAATTTGAGTTATTTTGATGTTTTAGTCCGTTTAGGGCCTGCTTGATAGAGCTTTTGCTTTTGGTTTTAATTAATAGAATAAGAGAAGCAAAAGTTGTGGTTTTTCAGTAAGTGTTTACAACCATATTGTTAAAAAGAGCTTAAATAGGTCAAAATAGTTTAAAATTTTAATAAGTAATAAAAAAAGCTATAATGAAGTTTATAACGTTTTGTTAAAACTCTAGTATACATTTCAACATCTATTTTAGAAATGCTTTTTTGAGAACTCACAGTTTGTGGCTTTGATTGGAAGCTCTTCTATAGAGCCAAAGCACTTCTGACAAATTTATTTGAACAATTCCAAAAGCTGCTTTTAGACTCAGAAAGCCAAAAATAGCTTCTAGGAAGTCATCCCAAACAGACCCTTGGTTGCTTTGCATGGTCTCATGATTTCTACCAAGCTTTTTACCACAATGTTTTTCACTTAAGTTATTGGTCATCCATATTCGTTGTCTACTCTCTTTGGCAAGATGGAAGAAGTCGGGAAAGAGGGATCTTGGACATACCTTAAGATACATGTTAAGTGCCCTTTGGGCTTCACCTTTGACTTTGGTTGTTGTTGTTACTGTTGTCGGTGTGTCTGTGTGTGTTTTTGAAAAGAATTTCTTGGCACCAAAGGTACACAGCTTTACATAATGTGGGACTGGCGTGTGAATGCTCATTTCTAGTCTAATTACAAGATAACTATATTAACATTTCATCACTTATGCTTCATAGATTCCTGTCAACAAAAGGAACAAGAAAGAGCGGTATCATGAAGAGTTGGAAGAAAGGATTGTTTCATTGATTGCATCTTTATTTGGTAAGGAGGCAAGTAAAGTTTTATGCATCTATGCATGTTAAAGGTTATATATGATTCCTATTGCTTGTGGCTAACAAGTTTTGCCACCTTGGATTTCTCTATGATGCCTCTTTTCTCCCCCCAAAGTTAATACTACCTATGGCGTGAAAAAAAGTTCTTGGTACTTGCAAACGGACTAATAGAAAGGCAAGCTACAGGATTCCGTGAGCCAACTTATACCATTTCACATCAATTTGGTGCAAAAATGTCTAGTATCATAACTTGCCAATTGACGAGTGAAATATTGAATTCATAGAATGTCTTGATTTGGTTTTTGATGCCCTTATTTGTGAGATTGGATTTTTCTTGACTGCTTTGTTTCTCTTGCATTGATGCACGAGCTATTCCTTATAGAGCCTTTCAGCAAATTTTCATTGGATGCATTGATTTTAGACAATCAAATAAGCATTTACTAAGCTGCTTTTTACCTCTGCTTGAGGTTATATCACGTATTAGTATTTCCCACTAGTTTTGATTGGATCAAAGAAGCATCAGATGGGCTTTCTTTCAATCTGCATTGCTTTAGTTGGTTGCTTTTGCAAAAAATTGACATCTGTCTGCCTTCTTACTCTCAAGTCTCTCTGCATCTTTATGATTCTTCTGTGAACATCTTAATGTTAGACTGTTTTAATCTTGCTTTATTTGTATATTCCAGGAGGAATTCTTAGGGGTTCTAGAAGGGAAAGATTGCTTAGTAAGTTTGTGGAGAATGAATGTGAGAAGATAGACCGGCTTATGGAACTCTATATGAGGTGGGCTGGCTCATTTGTTTTCGTTTCATTTATGTTTTCCTGTAGTGAGAGTTCTTTGTTCTTACGTTAACTTGTTTGTTATCTTTCAATCTAGATATTCTGATCGAGTTAAAGCAGAAACTGAACGGCTCGACAACCTTGAATTTGATGATTTAGAGGTTTGTACTTCCTTTTGTAATGCACTATTTGGAAACTCCTTATTCCTTTGTTTTCCACCAAAAATGTGATTCCTCAATGCACAATGCAGATGGATGAAGAGGAAAAGTACAACAGGAAGCTAGAATCTGGACTTTACACTCTTCAGGTTTGAGTTTGCTAGTCATTAATTTGTTAACCTTTCTCTTTTTTTTTTTTTTTTTTTTACTATGGGAGATGTAATGTGTCATATGTGCAATATTTATATGGGCTGTTTTCTAGATTTCAGTGTGTTTCTTCATATTGCTGTTTTAGCTTAGTCAGGGGGTGGGGGTGGTAAAAGAGGAAAGGGT
Source organism: Artocarpus heterophyllus (assembly GCA_025403435.1). NCBI lineage: Eukaryota > Viridiplantae > Streptophyta > Magnoliopsida > Rosales > Moraceae > Artocarpus > Artocarpus heterophyllus. The sequence goes on along the minus strand of CM046348.1, from coordinate 5,383,856 downwards.
AGAAGAGATTGGAGGAGAGAAAAACGGAGGTATATAAAATTGATGTTGCTGTTTAAGAAGAAGACCGATAAAGAAGTGAAGATAGAGTTGGAGTTAGGATAGACAAAAGGAAGATTGCAGGTGAAGATTGGTTTCTATAGTTCATACTGTTTGTTTCTATGTACAAACTGAAGTTGTTTCCTACAAGACCTAGTTATATTGGCAGGCCGAAACACAGAAATTCTAAGTCAGCTAAGATAGAACGAAAGTAGCAAGGGAATCCATGCCTTTATCATGATGCCATCGTTGTTATTCAGCTGAAAAGTACCATAAATAACAGTGCTTGTATTCCTAAAGAAAACTTGAATTAACATAGAGAATTATGATTTCTGATAGTGCTAAAAAAGGGCAGGATAAGTGCCAAAAGTTCTGTATGATACACTCCAACTTCAGAGATGGAACATCTTCTGCTCCACCTGAAAATCCTAGAATAATATCTTCCGTCTCTATTTCTACTGCTGCCACCACCTTTTTCTTACCTCTCCAAAGTAGATCATTTAATTCCCCTCTGGATAAGTGGCAATTGACTTTGCATATCACAAAGAGGATATATCTAGAATTTTTTTGTAGTTTAACCTAAATGATGAGAATCAAGGTGCAGCCTAAATACAGCTTTGTGCAAATTTATGTCTCCAATCCATTTGACGTAATTTTCTTGCTCGGGGATACAATATTCAGTATTTTTTTGCTTAATTAGATTCTTTAAAAAAACTTATCTTTTGGGCATTAACCTCTTAATTTTTTGGACGCAGTTGATTGCTGTTATCCTGGGTCATATTTGGTGCTCTGAGTAAGTTTTTCTATCAAGGTTACGGGCATAAATATACCTGTACATAATTCTTTTTACATCAATAAAATTTGTCCCTATTTCAAAAAATAAATAAATAAATAAAGAAAACAATACAATTACAGACACCTCTCTCTTCATAGGATGTTTAATTTTGTTACTCTGTATGCAGGAATGCTCAAATGAGAGCAAGGATTGAACTACTACTGAAGCAACAGAAACTTACTAGGAATCATATCAAGGATATACTGCAGGTATGTGTACCTTCTAACTGTTGTTCAGCTGCGTGTGTACCTATAATCAACTTTTTCCCCCCCTGTATATCCTGTCTCGAGATTCTGTGTGCTTTTTCTATGTCACATTTTAAGGATGATGCTCTAAAACTTTCGCATCAGTTACCTATCACGTCCTGTTTTCCTCTTTTAGCCGTTCGGCATTTCAATGCGTTCCGCATGTACAGACTGTCTTGGGCAAGTCTTAAGATATGCACTTCTGTTCAGTGTTTCCCTTTGGTGACTTAGAGAAAAAGGCACTTTATCTTTATTTAATTTATTGAGCGAAATTTTGTGTGCTAATACAGTGAATTTTTGTACTTTTAACTTGTAGCCTTATTTATTATTTATGATAATCGAATTTGGAAGTAAAGACTGGTCGTGGAAAAAAAAAAAAAAAAAAAACTGATTTGTCAGGACCATTGCTGAAAAGCGAAGCTAGTTGTTCCAAGTTAGGAGTTTTATTAAGAAAACTACCGGATTGTTTGGCTTTTCAACATGTATAAGAAAGTACTCTTGAATCGAAATCTCTGTAAATGACATTCTCCAATTTTCACCGGTTATGCCTTTTCTTTATTTTATTTTTTATTTTTTATAACAAGTTTTGCCCTTTGATGCTCGGGCTTCCCATTACTCTTTTATTTTTATTTTTTATTTTTTTGATTTTCACAGGAGTATCATGACAACATTGGTGATGTTGATGGACTAGAAGAGAAGGAGCGAGCACAGGCAAAGATTCAAAAGTTCATCTCAGCATTTTGATAGATTGGTAATATATGTGGAAAATTAAAATTTTCAGGTTAAGTGGATATTTTGTGTTCATACCTTAATTAGCGAACCATTTCTTGCCTTATTGTTTCTAAACTAAGCTTTTGTTCTAATCCCTTGGTGACTGGACTGCTTGGCAAAAACCTAATTATGTGTGCGCTTACAAAAATACGTAATGAAAGTTTAGTGAGGCCTGGTAACGTAGGGAATGAGGAAAAAAATATTAATCCTTGCAGCCCCTTGGTATTCATTTCCTGTCACATGGAATAAATGTTGGATTTACTTGGATTTTCTTAAAATTTACAAGTCATAGGACAATGATTATTTAATTATAGGTTTGTTTGGTATCATTTATTTGAAAAGCTTTTTGTTTTTTAAACAAAAAGTGAATTTTTTTTTGAAAATACATTTGGTAATATTGTTTTTGTTTTTTGTTTTTTAAATTGTTATCAAACTTTTTAAAATTATGGAAACAAAAATTTCTTGTTTTCAAAATTTTTTCAAACAAATATCTTAGGTTGTGGTCAACCAAAGATTTACTAAAGTCGCCAACTACTGATAAGCTGAGATCATCGTTAAGGTTGGGCCGACAGACCAAGCTCTTTATAGAGGCCAAAACAGCGAGTGAGACATATCGTTACGGTCAAGTCGAACTCGCCAATGGGGTTCGACTGACAGAGTGGACTCACCGTCAAGGTTGGGGCAATCTTGCAATTGGGATCGGGCTAGTGGATGGGACTTGTCATTGAGGTCTGGCTTGTAAGTTGGACATGCTTTTAAGGTCAGGATGACAGGTCGAACACACTGTTGGAATTGGGTCGGCAGGTTGAAATCATCGTCAGTGTCTCACTAGCAGACCAAACTCACTGTCGAGGCCGGGATTGACTCATCATAGGGATAGTGTTTGTATTATGCTAGACTTATCGTCGAAGTCAAGCCAACAAATTGGACTTGCCCTTTCAGTCGTGCTTGTGGGCCTTACTCATCGCCAAGGTTGGGATGGTGAACTGAACTTGCTATTAGGGTTGGGCCAATGAACAAGACACGCCATTGGGGTTAGATCCAGAGACCAACTCATTTTTAGGTTTGGACCAGCGGACCAGAGGACCAGACCCATCGTATCAAGGTTAGGGTCGGGTTCCTATATCAGAGTTTGAGTTCTATATCGTGTTTCAGATTGGGTTACATGACTGGGATCGGGGCTTGGGTTTTGGGACCATGGCTAGGGATGGGGTCAGGATCGAGGACGAAGGTTGGGGTCTGGTTTCGGGATTGAGGATCGAGATCTAGAACTAGGGTAGGGATCTGGAACTAGTGACAGGGTTAAGGTTGGAGTCTGGCACCAAGGTCGGTGTCGGGATTTAAGATTTGATGCAGGTTTCGAGACAAGGGTTGGGATTCAGGTTCAGAGACCGAGATGGCGTCGAGATTTGGGACCAGGGTCAGGGTCGGGATACGTGGTTAATGTCGGGGGCGGGTTTGGGATTTGTGATCGGGGTCAGGGTTGGGTTTTGAGACTGGGATCGGAGACAAGATCTGAGACTAAGGCTAGGGTTAGAGTTAGGTTTCAGGTTCTTAGGCCTGGGTCAAGTTTAGGACTTGGGTCAACATCAGGATTTGGGACCAAAGCCAGCGTCGGGTCTTGTGACCAGGGTTAGTGTTGGTGTTAGGGTTGGGATCCAAGATCGAGGTCAGGGTCAGGTTTTGAGATCAGGATCAAGGTCAGGATCCAGGACCAAGGCCAGGGTTGGAGTAAGGTTTTGGGTTTTTAGGCTAGGGTCGGGTTTCAAGACCAAGGCTGGGGTCAAGGTCAGTATCCGAGTCATGGTTGGGTAGGTATCATGGCCCTAGAACCTGAACCCAACTCCAACCTGGCTTCGGTCTTGGATCCCGACCTCAGCCTAAGACACCTTATAATTTTTAGTGCATTTTAAAAGTAATAATTAAGGATTATGTTAAGTGATATAAGAACAAATTTTATGAGCTAAATTTTATGCAAAAAATATGTTAAGAATTTAAATAGTAATTTTGGTGTCATGGAGATTATTATTTAAATCTTATTTTTATGGTAAATTTTATAAGAGTAAAAATGAGATTTTTAAGGTTAAAAATCAAGCTATAATCCTAAACAAAGAAGGAATGATATGGAAATAAGCTAGAAAGCTTAATTGCTGCAAAATATGTTGCAATAAATTTTAAGAACCAAATACAGTTTAAGGAACTGTATGAAAATTATACTATACAACAGTAAAACAATATAAAAGTTATGCAATATGAGAATAATACAGTATAAGAATTATATTGTCAAAGTTAAGCAGTGTAGAAATTATACTGCATAAAATTAAGCAGTATAGAAATTAGACTGTATAAAGTTAAACAACATGCAAATTATACTATTTGAAGAATGTGGATTGGTATGGAAGGTTATGGGACCCCAAAAATAGCATAAAAAGAATACTGACAGTATGAGAAGTCCATCAACATTATAGGAAACCCACCAAGTAACACTTGAGAGGTGGAGAGTTGTCCACCTCATTTATGGCATCACCAGTTTTGAAGAAGTGGCGGGCAAGTTTTTAAAATTTCAATTTGGCCCCTAGACTAATTATTTTTGCAAAAAAGAGCCTAAGTGGATAAAATCTTATCTCCACAAATGGTGAAGAAAATGCCACATTTCCCTTGGGGAAACCTGTGGTGACTTGTATTTGGGCTTAAAATCTTTTCATTTTAGTCCCTAAAGTTGGTCCTGTAAATACCTAAGGGTAATTTGAGAAAAAGGTTTGGTCTTATTCATGAAAATGGCTTCCATTTTTATCCTCTAGAAATCGCCCTCTCTATAGTTTTCTCACTCAAAATTTTGAGGTCTCCAAATCATTTAAGGAATCAAGTTCAAGGATTCTAGAGGAAGATTGTGTAATTTTGGAGGTAAAAATACATTCTTTACTCTTGCTTTAGTGTTTTTCCTTGGAGTTTTGAGTGGATTTTTATAGGTTGTATTATCGATTATGGTCAAGTATCCTAGAAGGTTTTCTAGCACCAAAGAGATGGAGCAAAATCCCTTGAAAACCCATGGGAAAATTCTAAGCCATAGCTTAGTGTATGTTGTTTTCATGAACCAAGGTTATGGTTTGTACTAAGATTGGACTATGGCATATGAAAAGGATTGTATGGCATGAATGTATAGTGTGTTATGATGATGATGGAAAGATGAAAAAATAGGGTTTTAAGCAAAAAGAGAAAATTTGTTAAACTTTGTAAAAAATGCAAAGTTTAACTAGTTTTTAAAGAATTAAATGTTTGAGGCCCTTAGAGGCTTTTTCTAAGTTTAACATGCACTTTATTGTAAACGTCGAGCCAGACAGCTTTCGTAAAGAAGCCCTACTGGAATTCCAATCAGGGCAAGTTAAAAAACATTCATTTTAGTCTTGCCTTTTCCAAAATGCCATTAAAAAGAATGATTTTGATAAAAGTTGAAACACGAAAGTTGTAGATTTCATCGAACGATTAAAAATAATAGACAGTTTGCGAAAATTCTATGTCGATTTTAAGTAAAAATTTTGTAAAAACAAAATGTTATGAATAGTTTGAATTTGACTAAGGATCTTTTGTAAGTTTTAATCCTTGCAAAAACTAAACATTTTAGCATAAGATGGTTTTTTGATCCCAAGGGCAAAAAGTCAAGATTTTTGTGTTTTAGGAACAAAACGTAAAACCGTATGAAACTTAATTTTCACTAAGAAAATTTTGCTTTTTTGCATTGCCATGGGTAGTGAGTAACCATAAATTTTTAGTTTGAAAGGATTAAGAGTTTTTATTAAGTAAAGAATGAGAGAAAAAGGGTAAGGGCATAATCGTCAAGATTTTTACATTACATGTCAAAACAGTAAAGTTTTTATAAAATAGATTTTATCGAAACGAAAACTGATGTTTTGTTTTTTGTAACATTATAAGACGAAAAGAAATGTAAGTTTCAGTTTAAAATGGGTTTCAAAAGTTTTATAAGACCCGTCAAGGGCAAAGTGGTTATTTTTGTAAAACGGCCAAAATGGACCCCGAAAAGCCAGAATTAAAAAAATGCCCCTAAGCAGGAATTTTTCTGCAAGCCATAAGTGATAGAATGGTGAAGTAAAATGAGAAGTTCAGTCAAGTAATATTTAAGTTACGTGACTTACGAAAAACCCGTTGAAGGTAAAATTGTCATTTTAAAGAAAATCGCTAAAATGGACCCAAACCCTCCAAATTAGCAAAACGCCCTTTGACGTATAATGTTCCATAATATGTTAAGTAACAAAATCATCAAGTAAGATAGAAAATTTGACTAAGGGGCATTCAAGTTAAGTAAAAGAAAGGTAAACCGATAGAAAATAAGGTTAAGTATATGAAATTAACGGTAACATATAAGTTCTATTATTGATTAAGTAGATTGGTAATAAGAAAATTAGTTAATAGTCAAGTGTTATTTGGACAAGACACAAAGCCAACTAATAAAAGGAATGGATAGAGTTGGAACACTAGAGCGTTATTCAGATAAGTTTTAAATTTCACCTATAGCATAAAAAAAATGAATTTTAAATGCTTTAAATATGTTTTATATTTACATTTACTATGCAGAAAGTTTTAAAGATCAAGTCAAGACTTGCAATGTATTTACAATTATTATGTCTAAAGTATGTGAATTTGATATACATAATGTTTTGAAAGATCAAGTTATGATTTGCAATATGTTTGCAATTGCTATGTATTTAGACATTAAGTCATGTCATGCATAATGTTAACTAAGATTACAAGATTGGTAATCTAACCCTTAAGTTAAGATAAGAAAGTATCGTACCAGCCTCTCGATCCAAGGGGAGTGTTACGCTAAAGTTATGTCATGGTTGGTATGTACCCTTGGGCCTATAGTTCAAGTAAGATAAGAATAATAATAAAAAATGCATAATTGAGTATAATTGGAATCATAAATTATGATATTGCTTGCACTGCTTTTAAGTAATGTTCTTATAAGGAACGCTTTAAGAAAAACGTTTCACAAAAAATGTTTTACGACAAATGTTTATGAAAAACATTTTATGAAAATGGTTTACATGAACTGATATAAGATGTTTTTAAGAGAAAAATTTGATAAGAAAGGTTTAACAAAGAATGTTAATGTTTTGTGAGAATATGTTTGAACTTATTAAACGAAAGCTTATTGTAAGTTTTTTCGTGATGTAGGTAGTCTTATGAGAGACCAGTATGACTGGTTGACTAGCTTGTGTTATGGTGGATAGATGTGAAGGTTGGATATAGATTCCATTACAAAAAGTCTTCCGCCGTAACAAGAAATTTTTTTCACTATTTGAAAAATTATTTAAAGAGTTTCAAGAAAGTATATGTTTAAAGAAATGTCTTATAAGAAAACAAGTTTAAATCTATTATCAAAATCATTTTAAAAGATTTTCCTTATCAATGATTTTAATTGACTGCAAAGTTATGTTTGAAACTCATGTTTCACTTTCTGTTGCAACGAAAGTCGCAACAGTTTCAGGTATATTTTAAAGTATGTTATTAAGAAAAAAATTTTATTTGGTATTTATCTTACTAGAAACTAAGATTAAGTTTAAGAAATGATGTTTAAGCAAGTTAAATAACAATCAGAAAAGGCAGTCGCTACACGACCTTTATTTTAAAACTTGACCTCGATCCCATCCTAGATTCCAACCCTGACCTTGGTCATAGATCTCGACCCCGACCCCGACACTGACCTCGATTCTAAAACCTGATGTAGCAACCCTACCTAAGTAGCGTAAGGAGGCTTTATGGCTATGATGAAGAAAGTGAAGTTTCCATATGCTTTTGATGTTCACATAAAATATGCTCTAGAGGGAATACAGGTTGCCTCAATCGTTGGGTGGGGATCGTCAAAGTAAGAAACTTGAACTTTGTTATTTCTAAGGATAACGAGACATTTTGGCAAAGCTTCTAAATATTTTGGTAACAATCTTGTAAGATTTGAAGAAGCTAAACTTGTGATGGAGGAGGAACCTGATATCTACAGCAGAGACGAAGCATTTTCTCGAAAATTTTTCCAAGTCCGAAGAGCACGAACTTGGGAGAAGAAAATGATGATTTTTTGGAGCTATTAAGAGTAAAAATGATGTAAAATTCATGGGTATAAGTCTCTCTAATCATATTGTGTTGAGGGAGGGAGATGAGGGGTATTTATAGTGGAGATAAGGGTATTTATACTCTAACACCATGTGCTGACTCTGTCTCCCTCTGAAGCAAGTGGCATAAGGTACTTTTGGAGGTTGATTTTAAGATTGGCCTAAAATGGCATACACTCATGGCTATTTTGAAATTGAGACTTCCTAAAGGGTTTGACTCAGTCTAACCATCTATTTCGGGAGACCTAACAAGCAAGGACTGAAAACTTGACATTTCCCTGATATTTTCTTCGATATTTCTGTATTTTCAAAGTGCCGATATGGAAATACAGGTATTATATCATTTTCATAGAATATCCAAGAAGTTTCATGGAAATTTTCACATATATAAATATTTAGATAGAAATATCAATTTACATGAAATTTGTAGTGTAAAATGACAAATTATTGATTTTAAATTAAGCGTTGGAGTAAAATCCTATTTTAAGTGTTCTTTAAAACTTTCTTAAAAATTATCTATACATTTTACTTATAATTTATTATCTTCAAACTAACATAATGCTTTCTTAAAACTTAATCTTTTAAAACTAAACGAAATATAATTTCTTATAACTTAAACTTTTAAGTTTACCATACTAATTTCTTGAAGACTTTCTTTTAAACTTTCATAATAAATTCGTAAAACTTATTCGTTAAAATCCTTACTTAATTTAACTTAAAGCTTATAGGACATTTCTTAATTTAACATAAAACTCCAATAATCCTTTTAATTCCAAATAATCTTATAATTTTCTTATTTAAAACTTTCATGCATTTGTTGCATTGTCTATTGCAACATTTTTAAACCTTGAAATTCTATAGACCAAGGTTGTATGATTATAACCTCGGTTTTAAAAACATAATTATGTAATTTTATTTACCGTTTATATGTACATAACTTTTGTAAACTAAAGATAAACATAATTTTTGTAAATTAAAAACAAGAATAAATTCGTAAACTAATAATGCAGAAATATTACATTGCATGAGCGGTATCCATTTTTATCTCCACCATTTATCCGCCGCTCACCACAGCTTATCAAAGGTCGCTCACCATGAGCGGTTTTCTTACCTATAGCATGAACATACTTAAATGAGCTTTCACTCAGTAAGTAAGAAATTAGTCTCACAAAACATAATTAAAAATAATTTAATTAAAAATATGCATGAACATTTTATGCTTGCTTATCAACTTGTTTTATGCTTAACTATTTAAGCTATAACTTGTCTTAGTACTTTGGGTCTGAGTGATGTACTAGTTGTGCGCAATTCTTAGCAAGTTAGGGCTCACGAGGTCCCAGCAACACCAAGATCATAACTTGTATTTAAGCCTTCATGTGGGTCAAGAGGTTGGTACGACACCCTTAACTTGTCTTATAAGTTTCACTTATCTTGTTGTGTGTATGTAGTATGACTTATCACTACAGCATCACAATTACGTAAATCATAAACCATAAATCATAATAATGCATAACTTGAAGGTGATTAAACAATATGATTTAAATATTGCATATATCACATATTGATCACAACAAAATCACAACATACATGACATGGCATGGCATAAACGTAATAAATCATAATATCGTAACATGAGAACACATCATATCATAACATAGTGTGACAAATCACTGATCATGTATTTTCATAAATTTTTATGAAAACATATAAAACAATTTATTTTAAAACTATTCATACTGTAGGTGAGATTTCTACTTACTTGGACTTCGAGTTAAGCGGGTCTAGTTGTATCTCATTGTATCTAAAGTCTATAGAACATCCTCAACAATGGTCCTCGAGTGATCGTGGATGGCTAAGAATGCTCCATAGAGATTTATTATTGCTAAAAAGATTATTCTAGACTCTATTATTGCAGTTTGAGTCGCCTCGATCCGTGTGCAATGGGTACCAAATGATTTTCATTAGAGTGGAATTAACTCGAACGAAGGGTACCATCGTGTTTAGAGCATCGAAGCGAGTTAGGATGTGGTCTCGGATTGTCGATTGGAGGTCTGGATCAAAAAAACCTGAAGTCGTCAGAGGCTGGCTGCTTGCAGTGGCGCATGGGGCACGTGCAGTGGCTCCGATGATTGGATCGAACTAAAATTCAAAGATGTCCAAGTTTTCCACCTGCTAAGTTCAACGGTGTAGCCAATTTCACCAAAAACTATCTCTAATGGCATGGATTGGAGACTCGTGAAGGCAAAAAAATGAAAGTTTGATCTCCTATCTTCGGCACTTATACCCTAAAATTGATTGCGGGCTTTTGTCCCCCGTGTTACTCTGAGTGTTTCCCCTACCATGGCGCTGCTTAACACCTCATGGAATGATGGCTCCAATTTTTTACGGCGGTGCTAGATGGCGAGTCTTGGATCTTCTGCAATCGGCGGCCATTTCGTGTAATTAAGGAGTCAATTTTCTTCCTCTTGAACCTCTGAGAGTTTTGGTGCCATCAATTTGGCACGAAACCACCTGGAATGGTAAACCCAAGTTCGCCCATAGTGGTGGCAGCGGGCCTTGTTGATCTTTGACGAGTGGTAGTGCTGCGACATAGTTGGGTGAGGCTTTTAGCTCACCTTCGTCCTTTGAACACGACGGTGAGGTTTATTGACCTCGACGGTGGCCAGAGCTGTGAGATCGGTGAGCTCCACAGCGGCTTGACGATGACCAGCATAGGACTCTGGCAAGACGACTTCTTTTGGTGAAATTGACCGAGGCATTTTCTTCATCGTGGAGTTTTGAAGCTATTTTCATTCGCGGTGTGCTTCACCATCGTTGGCAGCGGTGAGATTGGGTGGTGGTGCAGTGGTGGAGATAGGGTAACTCTGTCATTTCGCTCTAGTTGAAATTGAGCTAGAATATTAATATCTTCTTGTTCCTCTCATCAATCTGAGTCTGTGGACACCAAGATCGTGTTGATCGGTGCTCGGATGGTGGAGAAATCCCACCAAAAAGATTAGGTTTTCCAACCGCTTTCACCAGCATGTGTGGCCTACTCCGATGGAGTTATAGGTGGCACGACATTTCTTTGGAACCAACTCATTGAGAGCTTTTTATTGGTGCGGGAGGTGTCGAAAATGGTGGCTAGATTCTTTGACTGAGTTTGAGGAGAAAGAAAGTGTAGAGAGAGAAAGTAAAAAGAGAGAATGGGCTGTTTTGATTGGCTGATTTTTTTTGCCTCATTTATAGACAATGGGGCCTTACAGTCTAAACTGTGTTGCGTTGGGTATATCAAACTTAATCCATAAGCTTGAAATTCTCATAAACATAACTGCATTTTTAAAACTGTAATATTCTCGTTCTTTAAAAATACTTACATAAATTCTGATTTTCTTGCCGTATCATTGCCGTATAAAAATCTCTATACTGTCATTAAATCATTTTCATCAATTTATCTATACTGTAAGGATTTCTTGAATTTGTTCTAATATGATAAACTTTGGTAGTATTGTCTGTAAAATTGGTGATTTACTAATTTCACCATATATGTATTTATTTGCTAAAAATAATATTTTGTCTTTAAGAACTTAGATCAAAACTTAAAATTTGATTTCTTGATCAAAATAACATTTCGTAATCTCTAACATTTCAAAAACATAAATTAATAATTAACAATATATATATGTATATTTTTCATTGTCTATCTCTTCTTTTAACAAGTATATATGTATATATTTAACTTAACATGAGAACAAATTATAAACTTATAGTTTTATCATAAAATAATAGCCATAAATCATACAAATTTTTCATAGATTAAATTGACTATCTGTAAGTCAATGAATCCAAACACTGAGCTTTGTTCAATATATATATATTTATATATTTTGTAACTTAAAATTTTAAAATGTTAACTAAAACATATATTTTTCATTATAAACTTTCATGTTATAAGCTTCAAATTTTATCATAAAAAATAATAGTCCTAATGAACTTAACATTATTTCAAGCTTTACGGTATAACCTGAACTATTCCTTGTAAAAAAGCATTTATGGGTCCACATCTTACCTATAGATCAACGATTGTGGACTCCATCAGCACTTTTCTTTATTTATTTTTTTATTTTTTTCCACTATTATTATCACAATTGCTATTATTATTATTATTATTATTATTATTATTATTATTATCATTATTATTATTATTACAACAATAATAATAAACCTTACGCAATTATTAATGTGTATAATAACTAACTATACACGTATAAAACATTGGCATTCTCAAACTTCTAATGATCCTTATAACTTTTTTGAAATTCTTATCTTACTTTATAATCTCTTTAAATTTCGAGTTCAATCTTAGTAAAAATTGACATAAATCTTGCATATTTAAACTTGGTGCTCACCATTTCTTGAATTATGGTATAGAGTGGATGGTCTTGTGCTTTGAATTGTACATAGAGTTATTGATCATAAAAGCTTAATTTAGCACACTTAATAATTATTTTAATTACCTAAGTGTACCATCACAACATTCATTTTGTAATCTATTTCATACAAAGGTTACACAAGATTATGTATCTATAGCACTATTTATTACTGAAGTCTTATAGGTATTAAAGTTCTCAAAATACGTGTTAATTGAGAAAATTCATAATTATAAATCATGACTAAGTCACGATTCCAACTTTTGAATTTTCTTGGTATTTTAGAAAATTTCTTGTTTTGAACTGAATTCTTACAAGGATTTGCATTTATAGACCCCAAACTTGTACTTTCTCATGTATTAAACGGAGTAGTTACGAAAAAATCCTTAATTAATCATACTTATTAATTTTTTGATCATTACACTTGACCTCAGCCATGGCACCAATCTCGACCCCAACCCCAGTTTTGGAGCCCGACCCCGACTCTTGAACCCGACCCTGACCTTGGCCCCAGTCCTGTATCTCAACCGCGACCTCAATCTTGATCTTGAAACTCGACCCTGATCTAAGTCCTGGATCCTAACTCTAGCCCCGACATCGGCCACATAACCTAACCCCAACCGTGCCCCCGGTCCTTCAATCTGACTTCGACCCTGGTCCTCCTTGATGGTGAGTTCGGCCCATCGATCCAACCACATCGACAACCCGAGTCAAGATATTTTTGTTCTTTTTTTTATAAAATGTATATCAAAATTATCTTATCAAACATATTTTTTGTTTTTAAAAACGAAAAATAAATCAATAGTACTAAACATGTTTTTTATTTAAAAATTAAAAAATAAAAATAAGAGATATATTTTTATTTTTCTATGTAAAAAAATGATACCAAACATACCCTATGTAAAGAGATATTTTAATAATTATAGTATAAGATTTAATTAAAAAAAAGAAAAACTCAATCTAATTGAGATTGGATGGTCTCATCTCACGCACGGTATGCTGGGAGTGCTGTTCTTTGTTCTTTCATGTCCCTTACGTGGAACGCCTTTATCAAGGAGGATCGTGTGTCGTGAGTGCGACTCGTATCCAAAATAAAGGCCCTTCTCATGTTTAGTTTTTGTATCTGGCTAACTTCGTCATTTGCTTCCTTTTTGCAATTAAATATTGTCCCAAGCGTGCACCCCATTTTTCTCTAAGCTCCTTAAAATGGGGCAAATCGAATTTGAATATCCCACGAAGTGAAGATAGAGCGCTAATTTAATTTCTTATATAGCAAACTGATATATATATATATATATATATATGTATTGTAGTGTAAGGAACACTTATTCTAATCTTAACTTTTGAGTACGAACTTATGTGGCGCCGTGGTAGTAAGTTGTCATTTTTTATTAGTAGATGCGATCTTTTAATTTTAATTGATGTGATAGTTATCTAAATATCAACCAATACAAGAATGACAACTTACATGCCATATAAGTTGATATCCAAAAGTTGGGATTAGAATTAGTGCACATAACCTTATATTTAGACATGGAGAACAATAAACTTCAACAGAATATAATGACAAAAAAAAAAAAAGAAAAGAAAATACTGAATTGAACAACTGTCTATTCTCGCTATATGTATTTCCACCTTTAGAGGTTGTTTTATCCAGAGAGCAATTTGGGGCAAAGTAGCTACCCTATGCCTCCTGGGATACTTTAACAAAAACAAGACAAAGCCGAACGGTAATATGACCTTTGTAGATTGTAATAAGAATAATTGAGTGCGCCTTTTTTCAGTTGAATAATTGTGTGCATGTTATAGCTCGACATCAAACTTCTTAAATCATAAAAGTGAAAAAGAATGGTGGATATTTTGTTGTGAAACATGTCATAGAAAAATCTGCACTTTCTTTGTTTCATTTTACATTTTGATTTTTAAAAAAGTTGAACATGTTATGAAACCAACCATAAAGAAGTTCATATTATAACGATTAATTAGTTTGATGCCATGTATTACACTTTCAAGAGGAGTTCGAGGGAAGTTCGAGAAAAAGTAGGAGTATAGATTTTAATCCCAAATTCTGAAGAGACACTAGAAATTTGAATAGCAGGAAGAGGCATTCATCCCTTCTAGCCTCTGAAACAAAATTTTCTATTCCAAAGGAAATTGATGGTAACGCTTGATTCTTTAATCAAATGAATTTCTCCTTTTCCCAGAAATTATTTCAACACATGGTTAAAACACTAGAAAGTCTTTATTGACAATCATACAGAGTTAAATGGATTGGTTTGTATATACATGTGGGAAGAATTGCAAAAACCCATATTTTGAGCTTTTTCGCTTAGAGTTATAATTTTGAGTATGTTAGAAACTCATAATTTGAAAAACTAAAGATGTTTGGAAGCTAGGTGTTATAGATTAGAGATAAATTATGATTCATCACTCAAGAAAGTATGACGTGTCCTCACGAAGTTAATGACTCATGTGAGAAAGATACATATATGCTAGGTAGCTATTATTCAAGTATTTATGGACTTTTAAGCTCTCATGATGCATTAATTTTATTTTTATTAATTTTTGAGGTGATTCATAAGGTTTTTTCAGATTTTGAATTATTTAAATTCAGGTTATTTTGGTTTTATTTTAATTAATCGCGTCCCTTGTTTTTTTTTTTTTTGGGACGTGAAAGGTTGAGACTTTGTAATTAAATTATAATTAAGACGTGAAATTAGTTTGTTTGATTAACTGTGAAACAGAATGGAGTTAATACCTTTACCAAAATACCCCAATCTTTAAATTGAATAATAAGATAATTATTCAATTAATTGTAGCTAAAAAAATTAAAACAATCAATTAATTGATAAGTATTTAATTATAAATAATTAAATAACTTATCTAAAACAATTATATATTAATTTGATAAAATATTTGGCATAATTATTTAATTTGAAAGCAATTATTTAATTACGATTAACCAAAAAATTTGGATTAAATAAGTATAATTATTTAATTATGTAGTTATGTTACTAAATTAAATATTTATATTATTTCGTTTTAAAAAATACTTAATATTTTTTTATCAAATAGCTATCTTATATATTGGAAAAAAGCCTATTTTTTGACGCATAAAGTGGGTAATTAAGGGAAGATAAGTTTGGACGAGGAATGGAAAAAGCCTCGTCAGCCATTTATCGTTTGGTGGAATTCTCATTCCGAATGAAGCGACAATTTCTTGGTTGAAAAACAAACCAAATGTTAAAATGAGAAATGGTTATTCCATTCCCATCTGCATTCTCCTCGTTACCCCGATCAACCAAATGCAACCTTTGATATGTTAAGATTTAGAAATCCTAATTCTATATTGGGAGCAAATTTAAGCAAGAAAAATTAACAGAAAATAAACACATAAAATTTACAATGGTTCGCCTTTAATGTAGAAGTTACGTCTATTTTCAGTCATTGCAAAACAGTCATTATAATAAGGGTTATTAACACCTATAGCCCTTAAACTTTTGAGTCACCTTAATTTTGCCCATTGAATTTTAAAAATTACCATTTTGCCCCATAAACTTTCAAAACTCCTCACTTTACCCATTGATTTAGATATTACCGTTTTGCCCCTAAACTTTCAAAGCTCCTTATTTTGTCTTTTATTTTTTTGATTTTATGTTCAAATAGACAGAATTAAGCCCATACGATTCGCACACAGGTCACCTGTAAGGGTAAGAATGAGATTTTATCACACTCAAGTTTTGTTTCATGTTTACACTCTTACTTAATTTTTTTTTATCTGCTCTTATTTAAGAAGGATTTGTATGTACATTGTTTGCTAATATCTCCTCATTTTTAAGGTGTAACTCATCTTTTTAATATTCAAATTCAAATATCAGTGAACAATATTGACTTATGAGTTACGCATTAAAAATGAGAAGCAATATGCAGGCAAACCGTTCCTAAATAAGAGTTCAGATAAAAACAAAGATGTCAAGTGAGAGTGTAAAGGTGAAATAAAACTGAGGAGTGATAAAATCTCATTTTGCCCTTACAGGTGACCCATATGCGAATTACGTGAGCTTAATTTTGTCTATTTGAACGAAAAATATATAAATAGGAGACAAAATGAGGAGCTTTGAAAGTTTAAGGCCGAAATAGTGATTTTTAAAATTCAAGAGGCAAAGTGAGGAGTTTTGAAAGTTTAAGAGGTAAAGTGGTGATTTTTTAAAATTCAAGGAATAAAGTACGGAAGACCCTAAAGTTTAGAGGCCATTATTGTTAATAACCCTTACAACAAAGAAAAAATTTATAAAAGAAAATCGTGTATCACTCAACTATTTGTGTTTTTTGTATTTTATTTTTTTTCCTAATTCAATGCTCCCTTTATATATAAGAAACTTAAAGACAATCAAATTTTACAAGCGTAAAATCTCCAAATATTACTTTTAGTTAAATTTGGTCTAGGGCTCCACCCTCGCACCCTCCTTTTCCAACCACACAACAATCTAAGCCAATAATTTGTTAAGACATTAAATTAGATTCCATAATATGACGGGTGGTTCACAGAAATTATATTCTTGATACTACACATACGCATATATATATATGCTCTTCACATGCTCTTATTCTTAATATCGAGTAATCGATTCGACGATAAGAAAAGAAAGAGACACATCGACAAACCATATTGTCTTTCTAAAAGTAGTCTGTGTGCTGGTATCCACCGAATATCATGGAAAAAAAAAAAGCTTTCCAAGACAAATTGTTATGTGGAATGATAAGATTCGACATGCACCAAACATCACGTCTCTCTCCGAAAATTCTAAAGCCCAAACATCTCTTGGTACAGGTACAGTAGCACTGTATATATATATATATATATATATACACACGCACAGGTGTGTGGTTTCATTATTAGTTATATTTTCAGTAAGTGTTTATTAACCATTTGATATTAATCTAACAATCGTAATTAAATAAATAGTTGTTTTAAAAAAAATTATGAACTATTATGATTAATCGTTTGATGTAAATCTAACGATCATAATTAAGTGGATAATTGTATAAAGAATCCATTATAATTAAAGAAGTTAAATTTTTATTATATTATATCATTAATTATTATTAAAGTGTAGCTATTGAAAACCCGTCTTTAATATATGTATGTTTAAAGTGTACCTTTTATATATAGTTTAAATTAAAACTTATACTTGAAGGCGTGTATTATGCGTCATGGCAAATATATTCCTATCTTATGATAAAGTCATGGCAATCAGAGAGTGGCAAACCCCCTCGGATCAAAAGACAGCCTCTTTTCTTGTAAAAAGCTGAGAAACGACGCATTCTACACGTTGATGTTAACACCAGTTTTTGTCTCCTTGGTGTACGCTTTACGCAGCATTAATTGAGATTTTATTGTTTATTTTTCTACGGCTCTTTTAATGAAGACAAGCAAGGCTTGACTATTAGATTTGGCTAAATATTTTGTAGGGCCATTAAAGAGGTGTTTTGATTTACTGGTATATATATATATATATTCACTCAAAGGTTTAAGATACACGTATTTAATAAGACCGTGGATATAGGCGGTATACTATATTGCTATAAAATGGCATACATTTAAAATAAGAGACATGCTAGAGATGTTAACTTTAATATCAATTTGTGTATAATACGTTGGTATGTTTTTATTGATACGTATTTAAAAAATTACTATATCAATAGACTACAACTACCAACAACTTAAAATCTGGGATAATTATTAATTAGTTAACTATGACCCATTTCATTCGGTTGTTTGTTGCTCATATAATATATATATATATATACCGGCATTAATTAAATTTGGAGAATATAGCATGTTTGGTTAAAATTACAATAAGTAATCGAGGAAACTACGATGCACGACTTTAACGTACAGTACTACATAAGACTCTAAAAGACAATATATATTAAACCTATTTTTCAGTACTAAATACAGTATTCAAAAGTGAATTTGATCTCAGTAGTTAAGATGTCATTCAAACACAAATGTTCAGAAAGAAATTATGTCTTCTCACGACATGATACCGCTGGGGGAATAGTGTTTGTCTTTGCCTTACTGACGTTTTACATATGTGCAAAGACTAGTAATAGTTGGAGCACGAATTGATTAAAAACAATTTTACACGTAGCGGAACCAGATATTTTTTTAGTGGGGTTACCATGAAAAAAAAAATTAAGATTTTATAAAATAGTTATATAGATACATATTTATATTATTGAATGGGGATAACAAATCTAAATTTCTTCTAAAAATTTTAAGGCAAAAATACAATTTCCAAAACTTGAGCCCCCCACTCACTATAAAGTCCCTCAGAAATACAATTATACATCCCCAAGAAAGAAGAGAAAGAAATACTCACTTGGAAAAAAAAAATACAATTGTACTTTTATGAGATTAAAAAAAAGGGGAGAATGTACATACTCCTGTAAAGGGCAAAGTGTCATAATGTTAATGGCTGATGGTAGAGGTCTTATTAGAATTGATACATTAGTTGTGCCAAAAACTTATCCCACAAGTTATGATAATAAATGGTACAGTTGCAACAATATTTGTTGATAAATAACATTATTTTGGGAGAATGAGGGAAATAACAGATTTTTAAATTTTTTTGAAGTAAATAGTAAGTTTTAAAAATATTTATAGTTACTACAAGAAGAAGACCATTTAGAGACGATATTTGTCGTCGTTAAAACTAAAAAAGTCGTCTATACTAATATATAGCGACGACATTCGTAGCTAAAAACATTTAGCGATGACATTTTATCGTCGCTAAAATTAGTGACGACTTTGTCGTCGCGAATTAGGAAGAAAATTTAAAATTTTTCAAAATTGTCCAAAATACAGCTACGACATTTGTCGTCGCTAGTAATTATTACCGACAACAAATGTCGTTGCCGTTTATATTCTACTTACTTATAGCAACGACATTTATCATCGGTGATAATTACTAGCGACGACAAATTATTTTGGACTCTTTACTTTTAGCGACGACAAATGTCATCGCTGTATCATCGGACAACTGTTACTTTTAGCGACGACAATTATCGTCGGTTGTTTTTTTAAGATGCTTTAAATTTTCATCCCTAGCCATAATAAACCTGTAAGTAAATAACTACCAATTCACAGATATATTCATTTAATTTCTCGTCATACTAATAACTAATAAAATTTGATATAAATAAAATAGAACTGTATAGACAATAAGTTTATATGTACGTTAAGTCAACAAGTCTAAATCATAAAAGTAGAAATTAATCTTCTAAATTAGCAATTTCATCATCATCATCTTTGTTTTCTTCTTGAGGTGAATAGGAAACATAACAGGTGGAGGTGGTGGTGGTGGTGGTGGTGGAGGCGGGAGAGGCATTGGTAAATCTAAATCTGGTAGTAAACACTTGAATATCGCCGTCATTTGATTTTGATATTCAGCCATTTGATTTTGATATTGAGTTTGTTGTGTGTTATACTAAGATTGTTCCTCCATCCATTGTTGCACCCATGGAGGGACTTGTGGCTAGTCTCCTCAAGAGTAGCTGCTGCAAGGATGTCCTTTTTCATCCTCGGCCCACTCCTTTCCTATGCCCTCTGTGTGATCCAAGCATATTCTCTGCTATCTCTTCTTCATTCATAAGATGTGTTGTCTGAGATTGGCCTGAACTAGAAGCATAAGCAGATGTAGCAGCAGATTGGGTTTGTTGAGTATGCATCTAAAGCATTTCCTTCTGCACATTCCATTTAACAAAATAAATTATAAAGTAAATTACAATCAAACTCAAAATTTCATAACTAAAACTTAATAAGTTATATGACTTACATGTCTAGCCTCTGCAGTGTCATTAACCCATTTGCCATCGGAGTATTGATGACAGCGACTTCTAAATTGAAAGCAACTCACCAATCTCGGGATTTCCCTACAGAAGGGATAAACTTGTGTTAGACTTGTATTAGAACAAGACATATCTTAAAGAAAAAAATGAAACATAGTTTAATCAATTTTTATTTACTACCTTTTAATATCTCAAATTAGCATACGATTGCGTTCCATGACGACTTGACTGCTTCACTTTTGCTCTGTTTCTTTTATTTGTCGCCGACCTTTTTTATTACAAAGATGAATTATTAAAATTAGTACGTTATATTGATATATGTAATGATCATGAAAAATAGTGTTTATAACTTTAAACCTGAAAAGCTTTGCTACAGAAGCGATTACAAGCAGCCTCCTAATCGGCTTGTGTTCATACATTGTCGGGACGTTGCTTCTTTACATTAACTACATTTTTTGCCCCCTCCCCCCAAATTGCTTGAAGTATTCATGAAGGTCATTTTTCCATTCATTATATTGGTCTTGTGCATTACGATCTATTGGTGCCGCCAATATAGGAGTCAAATCAAAATAAAAAAGATCTTGTAATTTCATTATAAATATAATAATTAATACAATGTCTCTAAAATTATATATTATAAATAAAATGTGAAATACAATTACCAGTGTTTGAGGTAAAATTTGATCTTTGTATACTGCGGGAACCTTCTTCCAACTATCATAATATGGAGGAATTTTAGATCGCACCGCCTGATCTATACAATTACTTAAGCGGGTTGCATTGTCATCTAAGCCTTTATGTCTTTCCTTTAGTGTCTAGGAATATAGGAAGTTTCCCTTTACTAGCACCAACAATCTTGTGGACTTTCTTATTCTTTGTGTGTCCACGAACCTTCTTAACAGCAGTGGGTACTGAAAAATAAAACCAAAAAACAAGACAACGCAAGAGTGTTAAATTTTATATAAAAGTTTTAATACATTTGATAGAAGATCTATCAATGATGTATAAGCATTAGGCCTTTATGGCCGTCATGTTATATCCACTGTTCTTTGCTCGAATTCTTCTTAGGAGTTGAAACTACGTCTAACCTCAATCTATATTCCACGTTGATGTAGATTTAATTTATTTCTTACCAAATTCTTACCAAGGAGCAGGCCTTGTCACTTTGAAGCTAGTTGAAATGTATGTAACATCGCTTTTTTCATTTCCCAGGAAAAAAATATTACAACTATTTCAGAGGTTGCTACATTGAACACAAATCCTATAATTCCAAAGTCAACTAGCGGACTCCGGCAAGCATGGCCAAATTTATTTTCCTGCATAGAGGACTTTGAGGTCGGCTAAATTACATGTTTAGCCATGTAACAGACAATGTATAAAATTCAGAAGGAAGAGTTGCTTGGCTATTGCTTTGTTAGACTCATGGAAGGCTGAAGATGCCTTATATTGAGTCCTCTAATTTTGTTTAGATTTACCTCTAAAATTTCAATAAAATAGGATCTTTTCTTTTGGTGGGGGTGGGAACACTAAGCCATCTTAGATAATGAAAGTATGTATTGATGCCATAAAGTTATAATACATTTGTTTTATAAAAGTTATATAAAAGTAGAAACTAAAAGCTATTTTTTGTTCTTTTTTTCCCTTCAAATTGCTATACTTAAACAGTGAAAAATCTATCACTCTGCACTCTTAATGAGCATTATGTTCCAATATGGGAAGTTGTAAAAAACTCAAAATATTTCTAAGTCTACTGCTGGACATGATGAGGTAATTGTCTCTGCATTTTTGATGTGGTTATAATTCTACATTTTTTGTTTTCTCGCTTGGGAGATGAAAGAATATGTTTTTACAATCATTTGGCAAGTATTTTTTTGTGTATCAACAGTACTTTTTAAACTTCTATATGCTTGCTATATTGTGTAGTTTCTCTACTGATATTTACAAAAAACCAACCTTTAATTTGTAGTTTCTCTATTGATACAACTATCATGTGTCACTGTTGGTACTCTTTTCCCATACCAACAAATGATTTTTAAAGTAGCTCGTCATAAGAATTAGAATAGTTAAAGAACTCCATAGTTGTTAATATTTTCAATGGTTTTATGTTGTGTCCTTTGGTTGAAGTTATGGAGTTTTATTGTTGTTAGTACTGTTTAATGATGATTTGTGTCCTGTCGTTTAATTGATGTTCTTTTCTTGTGTTTACTCCTTCCTTATATTGGATGTTTGCATTAAAAAAAGGGTGTCAATTAATGATTCAAAAGAAAATTGTATAGTTTTTATTGCAATTTATAGAAATACGAGTAAATTATTTAGAAAAAAAGTAGTTTTTATGATTTTGTCTCTTTTACTTGTCATTATATATAAAGTTGGCCAATCATGCGTTATTCTTTTGCATGTTAACATGAGTTCTTTTCTTACTTGCAACTTTTTTCATTTTTTTTTTTAGGGTGGTGTGAAAAATAAAACTCTGTCTACCATAAAAAGTATTGTGCAACAATGCAAATTAGGACACGCTCATGAGTAAGTCTTTTTCCATTTAAATTTTATTTAGAAATAGTTATGATGTGCATTAACAGCTTTGTACTTGTTGATGGTTAATTAGGTGCAAGGCTTGCAATGACAATAATCCAACCGTTAGACAGATTTTAATCCGAAAATTAGTGCAAAATTTATACCTAGATACAACGTGCTAGGCGATCCAAAATTTTTCATTTTTTACTGCCCAGGAAGCTGCAATATTTGGGATTGGCTTGTGTTCAAAATTTGGCAACAATTTTAGCAAATTTACTCAAGGCGCACGTTTTTACTGTTTACATTGGCTTGAATTGACTTATATTGAGATTGGCCAAGTAAATGCGTCACAAATTGGGGATCAATCGCACATCCCCTCCAGAGGAAATCAAATTCTAGAGGAAATTAAGGCAGGAAACTAAAGAAAAAAAAACTTACAAGGTTGGGTGGCAGACGGCGATGGCGACGGCTACAATCCGGCAGCAAACGGCAACAATCCAGCCAATGAATAACACCGGCGGAGCTTGCAGGTGTCTCAAGGTTGATCGGAAGTGTTTTTCGAAAAAAAATTTGAGAGCAAGGGCTGAGGATGTGAGAGAGCGTTGAAGAGGGAGAGGGGAAGTTAGGAAGAAGAGCTGGATCGAGAAGTGGTGGAGGCGAATGTGACGACCCGCCTTTTCGGGCAGTCACTTTACTTTCATAAACATAGTTTCATAAACAGTAATCTTACTTACTTAGTAAGAAAATACTGTAATAAAAATTTTTTTTTTCTTTCCTTAAACGTTCTTTAATATTGATGCGACCTCTGTCGCATTCAAGTTGAGACATCGCTCAACACTTGTCCTTAAAATCATTTCAAAACGTTTCTCAAAACTTAATAAGAAACACTTATTAAATCATAGCTTAAAACTTTACATTATAATTATATAAAACAGTCCATAAACTGTATTTTAAAACTTTGAATACAATTCTTAAAACTCTGGTTTTCTTTAAACTTCGAAAACACAACATTAAACAATGGAAAACATTTTCTTTGCATAGCGGAAGCAAACAGTGATGGTATCCATACCCAAATCTTCGCATCTGTCCTCCGCAGCACCCAGCTCTTCTAACGGGTCCTATTGGTCACCCATAAGTTACCTACAGCATGAAAAACTTTTAATGAGCTTTCGCTCAGCAAGTTCAAACATATTCTCACAAAGCATTTAAACATGCTTTAAAAACTTTTCTCATGAAAACCTTTCTCTCGAAACGTTCTTCATGAACGTTTTCCATAAACATTTATGAAAATATTTTTCATAAACGTTTTCCTTAAACATTTCTAAAAACGTTCTTCATAAACGTCTTTCATAGAACATTTCTGAAAACGTTTTTCATAAAACATTTCTTCAACGTTTTTCTTAAAACGTCATTCGTAAACCTTTTCTTGCAAACATGAAATGTTTTTCATAAACATTTAATGTAAAACCTTTCCCTTAAAACATTTCTTGAACGTTTTTCTTAAAACGTCGTTCATAAACCGTTTCTTGAAAACATGAAAATGTTATTCATAAACATTTATCGTAAACATTTCTCAAAATGTCTTTCATGACATAACATATAAACATTTCATAAAAAAGCATTCAAGTAACATCAGAATGCATGACTCCATTTATGCTCAATTATTAACTTCAATTATGAGCATATTGTGAACATTATATAAACTTAAACATTCATTTCTTTCTCAACCTTTATTCTTGTTCCTTAACTTTCTTTATCTTGTAACCTTCATTTTTCCTTACTTTACTTTAGTGTTCGTACCAACTCATTAATCATGAGATCATAAACATGATGCTTCCCTTGTGGAAGACTTGAGACCATCAAACATTGAGGTCTTGTACCTCACCTTTAGGAGGTCAAACTTTAATTTTACTTTCATTACCTCATAACAAAGAGGCTGGTACGACACTTTCTTTTTTATCTTAACGTTACCTTCTTATTAACTTTAGTGAGCATTTCAAATGCAATCACATCATATGCAATACACTTGCAATTCATATCTTGTACTATAAAATTTATTGCATAACAGATGCAACATATTGCATAATAAATGCAACATAAAATGCAAACACATTTTACTAATCATAATTTGCATTCTAACACTCATTGCATAACAAATGCAACATATTGCTTAATAAATACATCATAAAATGCAAACACATTTTGCAAACTATAACTTTTATTCTTAAATTTATTGCACATCAAATGCAACTTATTGCATATCAAATGCATCATTAAACCTTTAACTTAAACTATAAAACATTATGCATTGTCATAATGCAAAACATACTTTCAATACTTTGAAAATCATAACTTAAACTTTTTAAAAACGTTATGCATATCAATATGCCAATAAACCTTTAACATAACGATTGCAATTTCATTGCAATTCTTTTTCTTGAACTTTAAAACTTTTTGCATAATAAATGCAAACATACTTTAAAAACAACTTGCTTAACAATTTGCAAACACATTTGCAAACATATAAATGAGCATTTAAAAATCATTTACTTCATGCTGTAGGTGAGGTTTGAAACTTACCCAAACTATGCTCTAGCGTTCTCTATTCCGTTCCTTTTCCTTCCATTGGTCGGCCTCTGTGTCCTGATCAAACGACAACCGACTCATTAATTAACTTTCTTTATTATCAATCCACTCGATTGATAATAAAACGTAAACATTAATCATTCTTTCCTTTTTCGACTAGTATACTATCGGTCTACCATTCTTTTAACTCAACCTTATAAACTGTCAGTTTACATTTCCTTCAATTAGCCTTGTAACCCACCGGGGTTACTTTTTCTTTTAACTTTGTAACCCATCGGTTACCTCTCGTTCACTTAAAACATCTCTTATGAAATCTCTGATCTCATATCACCGTTACGTTACTTAACGTATTACGGAACATTTTTCGTCTAATAACATTATGCTAAATCGGAGTGTTCGACTCCGTTCTAGCCGTTTTCTTAAAAATGACGATTTTACCCTTAACGGGTTTTTTCGTCACCTTGTAACGTTATAAAACCCATTCTCACATAAAACAGTGTAACAATCACTGATCATGCATTTCATAAATTTCTATGAAAGCATCTAAAACAGTTCATACTGTAGGCGAGATTCCTACTTACTTGAACTCCAAGCTAAGCAGATCCAGTTGTATCTCGCTGCATCTACAGTATACGAAGCATCCTCTGCAGTGCTCCTCGAGCGACCATGAATGGCTAGGAATGCTTCCTGGAGATCATCCATTCTTGAAAACGTCATTCTGGACTCCGATATTGCTGTTTGAATCGCCTCGATCCGCGTGCAGTCGGTACCAGACGATTTTTATCGGAGTGGAATTTGCTCGAACGGAGGTCACCATTGCGTTCAGAGCGTCGAAACGAGTCAGGAGGCGGTCTCGGATCTTCGATCGGAGGTCCGGATCACAAAATCCCATTTTGCCCTTTGACCGGCCGTTGACCGCCGTTGACCGGCCGTTGACCGGCGGCGGTTGGCTCCGTTGAGGGCTGAGCTCGAGCCTACCCCCCCTAATTCGACCCTCCTGAGTCGATTGGTGGGGTCAATTTCACCCAATTCGGCCTCTAACATAGCAAATCGAAGACGGATTTCACGGCCAAAACCGGCGGCTCCGATCTCCTATCTCCGGCGGAGATACCGTGAAATTGAGGTGGGGGAATTGTTCCCCGACCTCCTCTGAGTGTTTCCCCTACGATGGGGCAGCTCAACACCGCGTGGAACGGCGGCCCGAAGCTCCCCACGGCGGCGCACCAAGGCGGAGGTCGTTCTCCGGTGACCGGCCGTCATTTCGTGAAATTGAGGTACCGAATTTCTTCCTCTCGGTCCTCTGAAGGTGTTTGTGCCTTCAATTTGGCACAAAACGGCCTAAAATGGCCAACCCAAACACACCCACGGCGGCTCACGGCGGGTGCCTTCGTTCTCCGGCGAGGGGCGGCGGAACGGAGCAATTGACCGAGGGGTCTTGCTCGCCGTCGCCCTCTGATCGTTTTGGCACCGGCGGTGTGCCACACCGCCACCAGGCACGACGGCTGCGACGGCGGCTCCACGGCGGCGACGGGGCAGCTCCGGCGAAGCCTTTCCAGCCAAAATTGAGCTGGAAAATTGGTACCATCTTGTTCCTCTCCTCACACTGAGTCCATAGACACCAAAATCACGTCGATTGGTGGTCGGACGGCGGAGAAACGACGTCGGGAAAAAATGGGTTTCGCCGCCACTTTGGGCGGCGCGTGGGCCCTCCTCCGGCGGCTATTTGGGTGGCACGACACCTCGTTGGACTCAGCTCAACGAGAGCTTCCCACTGGTATGGGAGGTGTCGAAAAATAACGCCGGAATCTCAAACGAGATTTGAGGAGAGAGAGAGAAAATCTAGAGAGAGAAAGAGGAGAGAGAAAGTCTCGAATTTGCTTTGAATTTCTGATTTTTCTTTTTTTTTTTCTTTTCTTTTCTTTTATAAAAAGTATAAGATAAAATTGTGGTCCACACAATTCAATTCTTATACTGCATTACTCTAACACTGTATAATTTTCCATCTTATTATACAGTATTTTTCTTTAATTGTACTTTGTCTTAATATAATCTTTAATTTAATGCATTTTTAATGCATTAAAAATCTCGGGTGTTACAGCGAAATTGGGGATGGGGAATTAATATTGTCTTTTAGCGACGACATATATAAAAAACATGAATATTCAGTGATGACAAATGTCATCGCTAAATCTGTTGAAAAATAAGCTCGTTCATTTATGGCGGGTGTTTGGAAATTTTGGTGGGTAGATTTTCGCTACTATATTCAACGACGACTTATGTCGTCGCTGAATTTGAGAAATGATGCCACATATTTCAGGACAATTAGCGATGACGATATGGTCGTCGCTATACATTGACTTTTAGCGACAATAAATGTCGTCTTTAAAAATTTCGTCGCTAAATTATATAATTGTTGTAGTGAGTACATCTCCTATTTATGATGTAAATATTTTGTCAACAGTGTAAATAAGAATTATTTTTTTGGCGAATGTATAACAATGAGGTAAATAAGTTATTTGCACCTTAAGTTTACTTACTATATTAATAAGAATTATTTACGCTATAAATAGGGGTAAATTATTTACACTATAAATCTACTATTTACTACGAATATTTTTAAAACATGATATTTACTACAATTTTTGATTTAATTTTAAAAGAAGAATGTAAGGGTAAGGAATGAGTTTATTAATAAAAACAAATAAACAATATGTAAATAAGAAAAACTAGTAAGGGGAATTTTCATAAATATGACTTTTTAAGATTTACTTTTTATGAATGCCACATATGTTTATTTGTGACACAATTTTACATGTAATATAAATAATAGTGTGGCATGAATAAATATAACTGTTAAAAATATGGCATGATATGTAATTTTCTCAATTAGTAAATATTAAAAAAATATATGCGTATAACTTTCATCGGATTTAGCAGATCGAATCTCAAATTTACTAAAAGTAGAGATGGGGGTAAATCCGTTTAAATTTTGGATTTACCCCTATTTAATAGGAGTTTTGTGTACTTTTCATTTCCTGATTTACTTCTTTCTCCCAAAACATTATTCTCCCCTTACGAATAACAGAAAATAATTAATTCTAATATGGATATAAATAATAAAATCACTTTAATGAATCTCTTTTTTTCTATTATTATTTTGAAAACGAAACATTAATATTTCTCTTTGGCCATTTTCATAAAATGGAGTTCTAAATTAAGTTATTTTTACAAATTATTTTAGTTAATGGTTTGGTCAAGAACACACTAAACCACATGTTTTTTTTAATTATTTTTTGATTTATATTTTATAAAAAAGAACCCTGTAGTAATTTTAGTTAAGACCACAAAATATATTTTAATCGCATTCTCGAACAGACTATAAGGTTACCATCAAGTAGCATCTCTAAGCCATTGGTTCCAAAACTGATCAACTAATCCTTACCCCACATTTTCACACAATACGATTGCAAAAAGGAGATCTCAATTCAATTATATACTTCTTGCGTTATGTACCCTTGTATAGCCCGAGATCCCACATACATAATGTCCATCATGATGTCACAATAATTTAAGGGTACATTTGGTCTAATAGCCATTCCATTAGAATTGCTATTCAATCATTTTGGTTGAATAGTCGTTCCTAAAGTGAATTAGTGAAATGATCATTCTGTTTTAAAATTGAATCAATTACAATTCTCTTTTTCTAAATTACCCCTCTTAATGTCCTATTATTTACTTTATTGCAACTCAACATAAATATTAGTGCTTGTAAAATATTTTATACAATTTTTCACGTATAAGTTATGATTATCTTCGTTAACAAAATTAATTGTTTAAGAATTAGTTTATAAATCAAATAAAATAATCTCTTTAAAACGTATAAAGCAAAAAATCATTTTCCATTTCAAAAAAGAAAAAAAAATCACTTTAAAGCATATTTAATCTTGTTTTGAATATTATCAAAGATTGAATAAAGGGGTATTTCGTATCAAATTATTATTATTTCATTCCATTCCAATTAAAAAACCAAATTGTCACGAACCCAAACTCGGGTGGTGACGTGGTAAATTAATTTAATTAATTAAATACTATTAACTAATCTCAACTATTAATTGTTGGGGTTATTTATGAAAAAGCAGTAAGTTTTAAAACTTTTTGGATAAGATGCCATTTGTTAAGTCCTAATAATGATGCTATGAATTACCTCAGTTTTATGCTAATTGAAGACATAAAACCAGCGAGAACGAGTCGGACTATCCCAACTCACATTGTGCACACACATATTTTAACATAAATGAGATACAAACCACAGTCTAACAAAAAATAAATGATATTTACATACCACATGCCTTAATCAAATGAACGGATATCTTATTTTAAAGCTTCTAAGGTCCACCCATGAAATTAGTAGCGTCCTAGTCGGTGGTATACTGTAGACCTCCTAGATGGGGAAAATTTTAAAACAATAAAATCGTGAGCGAAAGGCTCAGTAGGACTTAGGTTTTCAAATCATGTTTTATTGAAACAAAACAAATGAATTTAATTATAATAACAAAAACATTAAATAATTTAACAAAATCATACCTACCTCTCACTATCTGAAATCATCAAAATTTGCCATAACTGAGAAATCTAATTTCATGCTTACCATTCATCATTTATGATTAGCTCAGATCATACAATATCATATTATATGTGCAAAGCCTATAAATCACTACCGAAATGGCCTAGCTGGGTTTCGAGACTTGCCCCTAAGGTCGTTATTTGCACGACCCGATCTCTGTGTGGCATCATGCACTATCATATCATTCCAAACGACGCTTCTAACTCGTTTGGTACTAAATCATTATTCAGGTCTCATATCACCTAGTTTTCTCATTTACATCTATTATTTCATTCATTATGGTTATATCACCATTCAACAGTTATTGAAAATGACTGAATAAATATATCTCAATCATTCCTTAAAAACACTTTCAGAAAAACACTTTGGGCCAAAACTCATCTAAAATCTCATGGCTAACAATGAATGAGGGTCTAGAGTCCTACCTCGTTTTCCAGCACAATAGCACTCACATCACAGTCCCGGCCTACTATACATTAGCTCCTCAAAACCGTGAACAAACCTAGAGGTGAACTAGATCCGTCAATATCTAACTTAGAGTATTCTATAATCCTATGCTATCTCCTGGTGTCTTAGTGTACCTTTAATATTCACAAAATCATGCTATAAGGTCAAAGTCTCTATTTATATTTTAAACGGTGAAAACTAATGAAGAACAACCAATTTTCATATAGTCTGGTTGGCCTATCGATTTCCCTGGTCTGGCCTGCCGAACTACTAAAGTTTGGCCTATCGGCCACTCGAGTCTGGCCTACCAAACTGCTTGAGTTCGGCCTACCGAAACTCAAGTTTGGCCTATCGATTTGTCAAAATTTAGAGAATTTCTCCAGATTTTAAGTCTTGGGTTTCCCGAGCTTTCCAAGCTCGATTCAACTTTTTTTGTCCAATTCCAACCCAAAAGTCATGCAGAAAGCACTAGGAAGCAATTATAAACCTATTTAGAATAAAATCCCCAAATTTAAATTCAATTTCATCATTTATTTAAAAATCAAAGAAAATGTAAAAACTTGGTTAAGTTGATTTTTGTTCAAATCAAGCTTAGATTCATAGTAAAACATATTCTACAACATAGACTAAGCATTATTTGAGCTTAAGGTAACTCATATTACAACATTCAAGGAAGAATGAACAAATTTGAATATAAAGCTTTGAAACTCTGAGAAAAGGAGCTGACCTCAAATTTGGACTCATTGAGCTGATTTAAATGGCCTTTGTGACTTCAATGCTCATCCTTTGGCTTCCGTTTGCTGGCTGGAAAATTAGAAAGAAAGAAGAGAGATAGAGCCGCGAGAGAGAGTGTGGAATGAGAGTGTGAAAGAGAGAGAGAGAGTGAGGGGAAATAAATAGCGGGAAAGTTTGGTGGTTTTCAAGCTACAAACCATGTCTAGCACATGGTTTTCAAGAGGGGATTCATTTAGGAATTTTAGAAACTGTTTGGTTCCAAAATGGAAAATGAAATAAGTTTAATATAGGTCTTCAAAATTTGTTCAAAACAGTTAACAAAATGCTAAAACCCATTGATTGAAATCTTAACAAACTTTAAAATTTAAAATAACTAACAAATTAGTTAAAATGAGATTGATTAGAAAAATACCACAAAACGATTTGAATTTTTTTATTGTAATTTGGCACTCTAATCTACCAATTTACATACTAATTATACTTAATAAATTTCAGAGCGTTACACAAATATAATAATCATGATTCTAATACTAATTCAAATGTTCAATCAAACAATTGAATTAGAATACATTATTCAATTTATTCCCATTTACATGCCATTATATTACTATTCTTGTTCTTATTTTTATTCCATTCTATCAAACTAAAAGTCACCTAATGGTTTACAAGGGGAAAGAATCTATTTTTCTTTTTCTTTTCTTTTCTTTTGAGAGATGAATCTAGATTGGATCTATGGAATTTAGTTTGCTATTTACAAAAATTATTGGAGCATAGGTTTCCGTTTTTGGTATGATGCGAAGGGATGAAAGTAACAAAATGTGGGGGAAAAAAATAAAATAATACACCTGAAAACACCGAGATGAGAATACAAAATTACAATAAAAAAAAGACTACGAAATTTATGCTTTAGAATATTCCCATATTGTTCGGCAATCAAGTACAGTGATTTGTGTTTTTTTTTTTTGTTTTTTTGTTTTTTTGTTTTGTTTTCCTTTTGTTTTCACTTGCTTGATTGAGCAAGTGATTGAGCGAGTGATTTAGCAACGTTGTTTGCAAGTTCTAGCATTACCATATTAATGATTAGTAACTGTACTTATCCTATAATTAACACCAGAAAGTTAATCATAGAGTTCGGTGCACAAGTGAATAAATTATATACATATGCATGCATATATATATATTATATATATATATATATGTGTGTGTGTGTGATATACAATATCACTAGCGCCACATCCGTTGGTACCTTGGTGGAAGCTCTGTGCATATAACAAGGGAAAATTGTCCTCGATAATCCTTAATCTTTGATGAAAATGAGGTTTTGGTCACTCAATTTTTTTATTTATTTAATTGACTTTAATCTTTGATTTTAGTTGCTGAGAGATCAATTTAACAATTAAGTCATTAATTTTGAGATCAATTTGTCACCTTTTTTATAGCTTTGGGGACTAGTTTATCACATTTTCAATAATTTAAGGACTAATTTGTCCCCCTTTTGATAACTTTAAAGAATAGTTTGTTATCTTTTTTATCTAAAATTAACTATTTTATCGTTAAATTGATCCCTAAACAACTAAAATTAAATGTTAAGATTAGTTAAATAAAAAATAAAAAATTAGGGAGAAAGTATTCATTTACATAAAAGACCGGAAAGTATTGAAACAATTTACTTGTATAATAATATTTGGCTTTTATGATGGAAAGGATACATGTGACATGAATTATGTACCAGAGATATCAATTCACTAATTAATAATATCTTGGACAGCTTCATGTCCAAACAACAAAGGCAAATGGAATCCATCAAAATAACCAGTCCCGATTTGTTCGAGACTAAATTTAGGTCTAGGGGAGGTAATTAGGCGCATAATGAACGTACGGTTGGAGTTAACAAATCACATCAAATGAAAACGACCTAGACCGATTATCAATCAAGTGACAATGACTATAGCGCTGATTAATTGGGCTTAAAAAGGGCATAATTGAGTACTGTATTAAAAATTGAGCTAAAAATAGGAGATTTTTACGGAGGATACTGAAAAAGTAATATACCGGCTAGTTATATGCTTTTTAACTATTAGATTTGTAAAATAAAATAATATTAATGTAACTTATTTATTTTAAATAAATAACTTATTTACTAAGTAAATAAATTATTTACTATTAAATATGCTAATTACTTCAAGATCTTTTAAAACCTATTATTCTGAAAAAAATTTAAAAAATTATTTATTGTAATTTCATTTTTTTTTGTATTTGTATTGGCATACTCTCCGAGGTTTTAAGGCTCAAAGCAAGCAACATTAACAACATGTAGATACACGTTAATATAGAGAGAATGACATATTATGCCACACTTTTAAAAATTATATTTATTTATGTTATATTTAAAAAAAATCATATCACATTATTATTTATATTACTTGTTAAATTATACCAACATATATAATATTTATAAAAAATAAATCTAAAAAATGACTAAAAAGTCCCGTTCATATGCCTATAAAAAAATACATAGATGCCCATGGATTTCCGTGTCAGTTGACAGTCTCTTCTAAGATAGATGCCTATAAAAAATATATAGATGCCTATAGATGCCAAAATTTTATGGTTATATATATATATATATTTTGATCCCATGCACTCTCTAATGAGTCAGAAATTGTGTTTTTTTATGTTTATGATTGTTTAATGCTTGATCCCTTTTAAAACAAATGGAATCAGCCGGCATAGACGTTTACCGACTGTAATATTTTGGCATACACACAAGGATGTGGACATTTATTCACAACTTCTAAGAACTTATACATACTGTTTGGTTGGCAAGGAGTGATTTTAATCATTATCTTAATGATGAACAATATAAAGCTCTTACATGAAATAGTAAAAAAAAAAGTTGCTATGGAGTAAAGTTCTTACATACTACAATAAAAACAGTTCTAAGCAGTAGTTTCCACCACCGTGGCAAACACCCTAATAATAATTTAAGCTAAGATAGGCAGACCAATGACAAAAGACTTGACACAATTGGGATCAACATATATATCTAGTGGTTTTCAAGGATTGTCAGTTGTTATTGCTTAAAAACATACTACAAAAAATTGGCCTTCTTTTTGCCATAACTTATACGACACTTCACAGTCCCTTTTGTTATTTAATAGAGTGTTTGACATGTTAATTAGAACTATTAGTTAGAACTGTAAATATTGTAACATATGAGAGCCTTACATAGTAGTGACTTTTTTACTTTTACTATAGCATGTAAGAGCCTTACGATGTTTTTAATTAAAAAGTTGGTTAGAACCAACTAATGTTAAACAGGCTATAGATCTCATATCTAAGAATATGGCGAAGTGGAATATTGGGTTGGATAGAATTTATGAAAATGGTCTCTAGACATTTTGACCATGAGTTATTATTCTTTTGTTAATAGATATAAAATATTTATCATGTCTATTAATATTAAAAAGTTATATTTATTCATAAAAAAATAACAATTCATTTGCCATAAGAGTTGAGAATCCTAACACTCTAGTTATACAATATAGATATAGGGCCCGTTTGGTTCGAGTATTTAAATAGACTATTTGAATGAAGATTTAAATTTTTATAAGAGAAAATACTGTAGCAAAATAATTCAAACCGTGATTCAAGTATCGAAACAAACGGGCCCTATAAATACTATTTAATACAAGTTGAACTAAGACCTTATTGAGGTATTTTAATTTCCTCCACTCGTTTTTTCCCTAAACAATCTAATTAGTTTAAGAAATTTTGTATTATTCCACTCAAAAATTTTATGTTCTTTCTATGTCCATGCTGGCGTTTTATTCTCTTCCTCTTTTTGGCATGTTCCTTAGGCACTTGTTCCTCTAAAATTAGATTCAACAACATGAAAACATACCATGCTAATTATTTCAAGATCTTTTAAAACCTAATATTCTAAAAAAAAAATTTAAAAATTATTTATTGTAATTTCCATTTTTTTGTTGTATTTGTATTGGCATACTGTCCGAGGTTTTAGGGCTCAAAGCAAGCAACATTAACAACGTGTAGATACACATTAATATAGAGAAAATTACATATTATGTCATACTTTTAAAAGTTATGCCTATTTATGCTATATTTAAAAAAAATCATATCACATTATTATTTATATTACTTGTTAAGTTATGCCAACATATATAACATTTATAAACAAAATAAATCTAAAAAATGACTGAAAATTCCCGTTCATATGCCTATAAAAAATATATATAGATGCCTATGGATTATCGTGCAAGTTGCAGTGTCTTCTAGGATTTCGTGCATAAAATTTTATGGTTATATCGTTTTTTGATCCCTTGCACTCTCTAATGAGCCAGAAGTTGTGTTTTTATGTTTATGATTGTTTAATGCTTGATCTCCTTTTAAAACAAATGGAATCAACCGGCATAGACGTTTACCGACCGTAATATTTTGGCATACAAACGAGGATGAGGACATTTATTCAGAACTTCCAAGAACTTATAAATAATTTAAGCAAAGATAGGCAGACCAATGACAGAAGACTTGACACAAGTGGGATCAACATATATATATATATATATATATATATATATATATCCAGTGGCTTTCAAGGATTGTTAGTTGTTATTGCTTAAAAAAGACTACACAAAAATTGGCTTTCTTTTTGCCATAACTTGTACGACACCTCCCACAATCCCTTTTGTTATTTAATAGGGTGTTTTATATGATAGTTAGAACTATAAACACTGTAACATGTGAGAGCTTTACATAGTAGCAACTTTTTTACTTTACTGTAGCATATGAAAACTTTACACTGTTTTTAATTAAAAAGTTGGTTAGAACCAACTAATATCAAACAGGCTATAAATCTCATATCTAAGAATATAGCCCAGTGGAATATTGGGTTGGATAGAGTTTATGAAAGTGGTCTCTAGACAGTTCGACCATGAGTTATTATTCTTTTATTAATAGACATAAATATTTTGTCATGTCTATTAATATTAAAAAGTTATATTTATTAATAAAAAAAATAACAAGTCATTGCCATAAAAGTTGGAATCCTAACACTTTAGTTATACAATATAGATATAAATACTATTTATTACAGGTTGAACTAAGGCCTTATTGAGGTATTTTAATTTCCTCCACTCGTTTTTTCCCTAAACAATCTAATTATTTTAAGAAATTTTGTATTATTCCTACTAAAAATTCCATGTTCTTTCTATGTCCATGATGGCGTTTTATTCTCTTCCTTTTTTTCGCATGTTCTTTAGGCACTTGTTCCTTTAAAATTAGATTCCAACAACATGAAAACATACATTTCTTCTTTCCCTCATGTACTGATTTAAATGTTTAGGGAGTTTTCATAGAATCAATGCTATACATACGCCAAACAAATTAAAGTCAAGTCAATTTTATTATGAAGCATGAATATATTGATTAATCATATATATGAGAATAAAATATGTGGACTTGGAAGTCTCAAAAGTATTTATAAAGACCATAGTGAAAGGAAGGCAGTTAATTAATATAGGCTTAAAATATATTACCAAACTTTTCTCTAATTTGCATTAGAAAATCTTTTGTCAATTGACTTTATAAACATTAAAAAAAAAGACCTAACACTCTATGAAACCCTAAAGTAACTTTAGCAATATATATCTCTTTTTTTATACTTTTATCTTAAAGCATCGTATAATATTAATACATAGCTAGAATTGCTTCATTCCTCCCTTTATTTCTCTCTTTTTTAAGAGAGAAAAAAAGCCTTCACTTTTCCATTTTAACTGAATCATTATTGAGAACCAAATGCATATTGCACGTATATCACAATCATGACTTGGTTGTAAAGTTTAAAAAACAAAAAAAAAATTGTTTCTGTGAAGCTTTCCGACTCTCATGCGTTTCATATAGTAGTATACAAACATATATATATATATATATATATATATCTATATATATATATATCCGTGGAAGGCATCGGCACGACTTCAGAGAAACAGCAAAGAAACTACCACTTCAGGACGTGTTAATGTCACGTGATACTCCCCTCTCTCCTTCTAATTAAAAGAAAAAAAAATGTAAAGATTAGGCGTTTTTGCCAAGCGCCACGTGACTTACCACTGTTCGTATTTCTTGTGTAAGTGGTCCACTTGATAAGGAAAAATTTTAAGGGATTTTTCCGGCACATGTCTCTAAACTTTATAACCTTTAATATTTTGGTTTTTTTAAGAATTTAGACACTTAAGTCTTTAAATCTTTAATTTCTTGACACCTTAGTCCCTATTTTAAGAATTTAGATACTCAAGTCTCTACACTTTTAATTTGTTAGCACCATTAGTTCCTATATTATTTTTATTATTAAATAATATAATAAATATCAATATTTTGAGGCTTTTTTTTTGCTCCTTTGGTCTCGAAAGTATTTTTTTAGCAGAAAAGTCTCCAAAAGCTTTCTTTTTCTTATGTTTGACTCACTGTTGTTTGTCCAAAAATAATATTTAAATGCTCTAGCATAAAGTTAATGGCAATAAATTAAGAGATTGATTACAAATAAAAAACAAGAAATTCATAAATGTCCATTCTATTTTATTTTTAGTAAGTTGATACCAAATTACAAATGTAACTAAATGATTGTAATGCAACAATATTTAGCTTTTTAAATACACACTTTTCTTTCTTAAATATCTTTAATATAATTGAGGATAATAAAAAACATGTAATCAAATAGTATATAATTAGACAATTAATTTTTGTGTTTATCTTTAGTTATATAGTTGTAATTTGAACCAACTTAACCAAAATATAATGGAATGGATGACTAATTTTCTCAATGACATTTGTGAATTTGTTCGGTTTATAATCAATTTCTTGTCAGTATCATCATAATTAACTTTTTTCTAGGGCATTTAGGCATTGTTTTAGATTAAAAAAAATAAGTTATAAGTTATACTTCAAAAAAACAAAATAGCTTTTGCGGATCTTTATGTTAAAAATATACATTTTTAGGACCCAAAAAAAACCTCAAAATATGATATCCCTTATGTCATTCAATAGCAAAAAAGAATATGAGTACTAATGGTACCAATAGTTAACAGTTTGAAGACTTGAATGTTCAAATTCTTAAAATGAAGACTTACAGTGGCAATAAATTGAAAGTTTAGGGACCTAGGTGCCCAAATTCTTAAAGTGGGGACTAAGAGGCTAACAAATTAAGAATTTGAGGACCTAAGTATTCAAATGTTTAAATAGGAACCCAAGTGCCAAAAGTTGTAAAATTTGGGGATATACGACGCAAAAATCCTAAATTTTAAAGAAGGATACGGGGTAAGGGAATAAAGAACTTTGCTAAATTTGGTTAGAAGTTATTTTCCTAAAGCATTCTTGATGTCTCATAGCTAGGAGCTTACATTGGTTAAGTGATTGGCGCTCAAAGAATCACAGCATGACAAAAAAATCACAAGAAAAACAAGGATGAGGATGATCGTGAGTCAAAAATATTTCACTTAAGAAAGGCGACTTGTCATAGTTAGATTGAGTTTTCTAGTGTAAGGTATTATCGGTTGGGTATGTTTCTTAACGTTAGATATGTCATTTCCAAATAAAACGTGTTTCAAAATGATAGAATTGAATAAACATCGGTTGATTTAATACAGTTTTTACATATTGAAGGTATTCTCACAACAAATCGTACACTTTTAAAAATCTGTTGGTTCACACAAAAAGATCAGACAAATTATCTTTAAAGAAAGTTTTATGGTGTTGTATGTAGGGTTTAAATTTGGGAGTGCGCGGATTCTGCATTATATGGGAAAAAAACTAAACCCTATCTTAAACCTTAGGGCTTAGAGAAGAGCTTAATTGAAAAATCCCTCATATATATCGAGAAAGTGCATAATCGAATCAAAATGTTTTAAGTCCCAAAAAATGGATTGAGATATTGAATTCTAAAATAACTAAAATATTATTGCATTAAGACCCTTAAAATTGATAAAATACAAGATACAATAGTAGGTATAATAATGACGCCAAGAAACCAGTCAATTGCCATTGTGTACTCAATCACTATGATATTGCTATTGAGAACGGGACATTTAGTTATTTATTGGTCTATTATTGTGTGCGTGTGCTTATTTAATAGGAGAAATCCTTGGACTAAATGTTCCGAAACAGTAGTCTATTTCAGCAAAAAAAAAAAAAAGTGTGTTGATATCCAGGGATTTATAAGGGAAAATTTAGGAAATATGTCTAACTTAACCTTCATTTCTAGTTTTGTGTCGTTTTGTAATAAATATAAAGAGGATCATGAATCTAGGTGCTTTTATTTCACATGAAATGGAAAATAAGTTTTTAAGAGTGATTCTTTTTTCCATGTACAAAATTAGTAATAAGAGTTCAATGGGCCTCGTTTAATATAAAAGCGAAATGGAATAGTGTTGATCCTCACATTATCATTGGTGTTGATTTTTTTGATAAAGTAAATAAATGCCAAATTTACTTATAAACTCTTAATATGTTCAATGTTATAAGCTAATACGGTTATTTAACAATTAAGTAATTATATTGATAAAATTTTTATTTTTAAGTTCGTTAAACACTATAAGAGAATTAGATTGTTTATGATTTCACCACCAAATAGCAAGTAAACAAGTCTAAGAAGGAAAATGATTCTCATTCTTATTATTTTACTATGCTTTCTACTTTTAAAAAAATATTTTACTTTTTTTGTTTCTAACCTCATTACTTTTCCCCTTACGTATTTATGGTTTGGTAAATGCATCCTAAAAATGTTATTAAAAAAGACATAAATATTCAATAATCCTACCTAAAAGACTATTTCTCTAGTTTTCCCAATTAGATTGTATATTACTTTTGGTCCATCAAGTATTGAGAGAACAATGGGGAAATTTAAGGAAATATAGTAAGGGAGCAAAAAGATTCATGCCCCTTCTCAAATATTATAAAACTTTTGTTTTTCATTTTCTCTCATTTTTAAGATATTCACTTTTTTCATTTAATATAACTTAACAAGGAGCAAAATTTTTATTAAAAGAACAAAAAATTCTAATTGAATGACGAGAGAGAGACTACCTATATTGAGGGAATGTCTGCAACGGCTTCGGTCCAGTCATCAAATATTGAGGGAAGTAAAGAGAAGAAGTTGGATCTCCCGATTAAAAACCTGCCTATCTACCTCTCACCCAACAATATGTAAGTTACTATTTTTACTGAAACTACTTCACACAACATACTATATATATATATATATATATATATATTTATATAAGTTAGTTAATAATAGAATGTCAGTATTACAAAATTTAGAATTAATCTTTTGTTTTACGGTCTTCTACCAAACATGTCAAAAGAAAAGTCTCCATATTTCCTTCAAAAAGAAAGTCTTCATATTTCTTGACATTTTTTTTCAAAGTATATTTCTTACCTTTTCTTTCAACTAGTTAATTTAATTCATTTATGTCCTTTTGTTATTCATCCTGCGGCCAAATAAATGTGGCATTTACTAATAATTTTTAGTGGTTTTTTAAGGAGAGTTTTTAGTATTGTTTTAGTAAAAGAATGATGCAAAGATCATCTTCAAAAAGGAAAAAAAAAAAGAATAATTCAAGGAGCAGTTAATTATTTGTTTTACCCTAATTGTAAATTAATTGTTGGCTGGTTTTTTTTTTTGGAATATATATATATATATATATTTATATCTATATATTTGAGTTGGTTATGCATATCTTATTTGACCAATTAAATATTGATAAGTGTATTGCCACATCAATTCACGTTAAGTTTACTTAGAATGCGTTTGGTTGAAGTATTATTTTGACTCAATGGATTCAAATTTAGATTCAAGTATCAAGAATCCTTTGGATATGTGTTTATTTTCCCCTAAAATCCGAATCCTTTGAATATCAAGAATCTAAGTTTTCAGAGTTCTGACTCCCCTAAACTCTTTGCTACACTAAAAGCCTAAAATTCATAACTTCTTCATTTGGTATCCAAATGAGATAATTTTTTTTTCCTATTGTGTTCATAACGAAGAAGGAATAAATTAAAATCTATATTGCATATTTTTTTAAGATCATTAATACTAAGATTTTATTAAATTTGTTAATAAATCAAAAAACTTTATTCACTACCTCTTCAAATACAAATTTCCAATTTTATTCCATAAGATTAAACCTTAAATGTACAGTCAATTCTGATAACAATTCAAATTACTAACTCAAATCTAATTTAAATCATACAACTCAAATCAATTTACTAATTCGAATCCATTTACCAAACGGACCCTATAATTTAGTGCCAATAAATTACCACAAAATTACCTGACGTTTTCCCTTAAAAAAATGGCTTCTTTTAAATTTAAAAAAAAACACCTATATAAGAATCGAAATCCTTTTTCAGAGCGTGTTTCTCGCACCCACATACACAAAATTCGATGAAAAGGTCCCTCTCTCAAATCCCAATTAGATGAACTGAAGAACGTGATCCTGCATCCCATAAAACCTCACTTCTCTGAAAGCTTTCTCTCTCTAATATATATACACACACATACATAAATATATACACACATGTATGTGTATATATGTTTGTGTAATCTCAGAAAGCAACATAAGACTAGTAGTGAAGCAGTGAGGGAAAATTAAGGTGGTGAAGCTTTGGGAATTACACAGACATGATTGACTTACAAAGCCTCCCAAGTAAGTATTTTCTTTGTCTTCTTAGCAACTTCATATTCTTCCTTTAATTTCGTACGTTAAATAAGTTTTCACTCTTCCTTTGTGCTCTTTCGTTTCTCTGTTAATATTTTTATTCTTAAAAGGGGAGAAAAAAAAACCAAAAAAACCTTCCTTCTCTCTCTCTTTTTAAGTGATTTCGGTGCAAAGTAACCACTTTTCTGAAGAAGAATGCAAACTGAGGGACGTTTTAGGAACGGAGTTGAAATCGCAAGTTAAAATAAAAAATTACATAAAAGTTTATGGTTGCAACCGTATTTTCAAACACCGTTTTTTGTGTGTGTATATGAGTAGTTCTTGCCAATGGGATTCTTTCTTCTATTCAAAGCTTTGTTTCTTTCCTATCTAGAGGGGCTGTTTCTCGGACTTTTCGCTGTGTCGATTTGTCTTTTGTTTGAGCTTTTTCTATAAAACGTTTCACCAGCTGTTTGTAGGCGTTTAAATTCAAGGATTGATTAATATTAAAAATTAGCTAGCTAATTAAGGATTAATTATAAAATATGTGTCGTAACTTCAACATCGACCTGTTTATTAGGTTTAAAAAAAAAAAGACGCTTGCTTACTAATTACTTGGAAACTATATAAATTAGTAAAATTACGGCCGTTGTTTGAATCCAATTTCGTTTTCTAGTTTCTATTAGTTACACATTTAAAAAATGAAAGTCAATTCCTGATGTGAAGTACTGATTTTTTTTTAACTCAACTTGTGATGTCAGGAACTTGCCAGCCACTTAATTAAGGAAAACTTTTTTTTTTCTCACCGGGCCGGGTCCCACCGGGTGGGGCCCACCTCACTGAGAGGGCCGGGGTCCCACCGGGTGGGGCCCACCTCACTGAGAGGGCCGGGCTACAGCCGGGTCGAGATGTATAGCAATGCCCCTTAATTAAATGTTTATTACTTTTTTTTAGCTAGATTGCCATGTTAAGTACTTGCTATTAGTTATTAGTTATTGTTACTCTTTCTTGTTTTTATTGTTCTTATTCTCTTTATTTGACAACTTATTTTTTTTTATTGTTGTGTTTAATATCAATGGTGCAACAAGGTTTTTTTTTTTTTTTTTTTCAAAATTTAGACTTATTCTCGAGTCATGTATGGTGCTAATTCGGTATAAAGAAGTTAGAGAAATAAGAACTTGTCTCCCTAATTTTTCATTGGAAGTGTAGATGAAGACATGAGTTTGTTTAGCACACCATATTGTATTGTATTATATTATATTGCATTGTATTTTCTGTATATAATAAAATACAATATAATATAATACGACATGCCAAACATGTCATATATGTAATCCTTCCTTCAGTACAACTTTGTAAATTTGAGTAAACTTAACTAAGGTAATTGGACAAATAATTTTATAGTGTATTTCAAAACTTTGATTTGAAATAAAAATTTCGGTTCAAATTAAATTTGTTACAATATCTACAGTATTTATCGGTAGTTAAACTCACTTTCCAACTCCTTGCAAGTATATATGAAACTGTTTAGAGGCTCTAAGAATCCTGGCTCCGCATTATAATGAAAAGTGGACCATATTCCCTGTTTGATGCAGAATATTATAGTTCGTGATGCCTTGTAATTGTTGAATTACCTACACCACATGAGACAAAATGGTGATTGGTGGGTCCTACAAGAGGGACAGATCACCTTATTGTGGTGTTGGATCCGCGTAGACCTATCATTTTCCAAAAAAAAAAAAAAAAAAAAAGCTTAAGTACTCTGCTCTTTTTTAACTTGAGCTTTACTCTGAGACAATGCTGAGAGAACCGATGATTTTAATTAGTATAAAATTTATGGGTAGAGTCCATTTTTAATTTGTTGTAGTGTTTAGCAGTAAGTGCAATAGATGAAAATATTAAAGTCTGATAATTAGGTACCATCTGATCAATTATATAAAAAAAGGACAAAAAAATAACAATCAAGATTCAAAAAAATAATCATAAAAAAATGTCTACCGTTCCTTCAATCCCTTAAGAATTCCTTCTAAAAAAGAACAAAATTGAAAAATGTGCAGCTTTGGTTGTTGCCCACTTCTTATTCATTGAAAAATCCACTGAGGAACAAGTCACATACACAATTATGCCCTCTTATTTCATACACAATTATGCCCTCTTATTTTCCCTCTACTGTGCTATCACTACCCAAAGAAAAAGTTAGACATTACATACTATTCTCAACAAAAATCCAAAAGTAGATTTCAACATTTTCAATTGGAATGTTTTGAAGAAACAATAATTGACTCTCCACTACATGTTCTCTATTTTTCTCTTTTTTTTTTTCTTTTCTTTGTTGATGGTGAGAAAGTGAAGATGTTAAGAAGCCAACTTCTTATGCGAAGTGACATTTCCCTTGATCCATTTTCAAAAGTTTAGCACTCATCCTTTGTTTTTTTTCAACTTAGGTTTTGGTAATTCTAGAGAGTTGGCCTACAATTATTTACTTGTAAGACCACTGTATCACCAAGAAAGATTGAGAACATTGTTGGGCTAACTTCAATAAGTACAATGATAGTCAATAGAGTG
This sequence comes from Artocarpus heterophyllus, assembly GCA_025403435.1. Lineage (NCBI taxonomy): Eukaryota > Viridiplantae > Streptophyta > Magnoliopsida > Rosales > Moraceae > Artocarpus > Artocarpus heterophyllus. The sequence continues at coordinate 5,339,398 of CM046348.1, read as the reverse complement.
TGTTTTAAGTTATAGAAACCAAATACTATTTTGAGATGTTGCAGCGATAAGAGTGTCTTTTTTTTAGGTCATGCTCGGGTATTATGTGATGTTGGACTTGTGGTAGAGTGAAAATTGAGTTCATTTTTAAGTAGAATTAGGTCGGATCTTTTTCTGTCCTGGGATTTCTTAAAATCAAAGGAAATGGAGATTTGGATTACACCAATGGGATTGGCTTAAAGAATTAATCATGCCGATAACCTAATCTATGGCTCTAGTCCACCATTGGAGAGACAAAGCCTTGACCTTAACTACTTTCTTATTTCTCTTAAATCTTCAAAAATTAGAATATTTTCTTTCTAGGAGTAGATATAGGATTTTGGGCCTTTGACTTGGTCCAATGATGAAGCAAATCCATTGTAAGATGAGACCCAAATAGGATTATTATTATTCAAAATTAGAATTTAGTTTAATTATTTGGAGAAAAATGCTGGTACAGAATTGAAAGCTCTGCATTATAAAACTTTTACGTATGACAGATGGAGCAATATTTTGTTTGTTTGTTTCCTTTTCTTTTTCTTAGTTGTCTAATAATTGAAAAGAAAAAGTAAAATGTAGAGACATTTTGCACTAATTATCAGTTAGAATTTGCTTAATCTATTACCTTCAGTAGTTGATTCTGGATGATGAAGCTGCACATAAGTGCATGTTGAATTAATATACACAATAAATGGTCATTTCATTTTATCATTTTTCTCGAAATATTTGCAAGAATGCATCAAACTACACATTGTTTTTCATTTCTTAAGGAGATTTCAATAATCATAATGAAACTAAAAGAAACATGAACTTGAGAGTTGTTCTGCAATGTTTGACAGGCTTAAATCAGCTTCTTCCGCTCCGGTCAGCATGGCTGCAACAAAATTTTCCCTGCTTGAGAGAGCAGATCAGCATAGCCGTGCAGCTAGGATTTCTCGCTATCTTCTTACTTCAGTTGGCTGCGAAAAGCATTGGTCTAATACAAAAGCGGGGAGCAAGTTTTACAAATCATGGTGTAGAGAGGTCCTCGAGTCAAGTCGGCTTCAGTACCACTTGTAAATTGAGCATTGTCTGTTCCCTTGCATTGATGGGGACACATATTTTAGTGATTATAATGTTGCCTAATGGAAGTGACCATTGCACCCGTAAAGTCTGCACGTTTTCCTCGGAGACTATGCAAGTTTTGTTTTGGGCAGCATCATCTATTGCAGTCTATAAGGTTGTCAAGAATGAGCTCATCAAGTTCTCTTGGTTGCTAAGATCATGGTGGCTTTGGAGCTTCATCATGTCCATCATACAAGTGGCTCTCGATACCCATCTCGTAATCACAAACCATGGCGAGCTTAGTCTGCAAGATTATACAGATTTCTTTGGTTTTATTTTATCCACCTGTCTATTCGGTGTGTCAATCAGAGGGAAAACTGGCATAGTGCTACATGTCCCAAGTAGCATCACTGAGCCATTTCTCAATGATAAAAGTGATGAATGGACAAAAGACAAGAGAGAATCTGCATATGGAAAAGCTACTCTTCTCCAACTCATTACATTCTCCTGGCTCAACCCCTTGTTCGCCGTTGGATCCAAGAGGCCACTCGAGCAGAATGAAATCCCAGATCTTGATATTAAAGACTCTGCTGCATTCCTCTCTAGCTCCTTTGACGAGTGCCTTAAGTATGTCAAAGAAAAAGATGGAACCACAAATCCATCCATCTATAGGGTAATTTTCGTGTTTGTATGGAGGAAAGCAGCAATAAATGCGAGTTTTGCGGTGATAAATGCAGGCGCCTCATATGTTGGTCCATATCTCATCAATGACTTTGTGAGCTTTCTTAGTGAGAAAGAAACTAGAAGCTTGAAAAGTGGTTACATTCTTGCGCTAGCCTTTTTGGGTGCCAAGATGGTTGAGACGACAACACAAAGGCAATGGATTTTCGGGGCTCGCCAACTAGGCCTACGCCTTAGAGCTGCATTAATATCTCACATTTACAGAAAAGGGTTAGGTCTTTCAAGCCGATCTCGACAAAGCCGAACTAGTGGGGAGATGATTAACTATATGAGTGTAGATATTCAAAGAATCACAGACTTCATGTGGTATTTAAACATAATTTGGATGTTGCCTGTTCAGATTTCTTTAGCAATCTACATTCTCCACACAAACTTAAAGTTAGGCTCTCTGGCTGCATTGGCTGCAACTTTATTGGTGATGTCTTTGAACGTACCGCTCACCCGAATCCAGAAGCGATATCAATTGAAGATCATGGAGGCCAAGGACAACAGGATGAAAGCAACTTCAGAAGTGCTTAGGAACATGAAAATACTCAAGCTTCAAGCATGGGACATGCAATTCCTTCACAAGCTAGAAGGACTAAGGAAATTGGAGAACAATTGTCTGTGGGAGTTGATAAGAGTATCTGCTATTACAGCTTTCATATTTTGGGGATCACCTACGTTTATATCTGTGGTGACTTTTTTCTCATGCATTCTTATGGGGATCGAGCTCACGGCAGGGAGAGTTTTGGCAGCGCTGGCAACTTTCCGGATGCTTCAAGACCCTATATTCAATCTTCCTGATTTGCTTAATGTGATTGCACAGGGAAAAGTTTCAGCTGATAGAGTAGCTTCCTTCTTTCAAGAAGAAGAAATTCAGCAAGATGCCATTCAGTATGTTCCAAAAAACCTGACAGAGTTTGGAGTTGAGGTCCATAATGGGAAATTCAGCTGGGATCCTGAGTCAAGAACCCCGACTCTTGATGGAGTAACCTTGAGAGTGAAGAGGGGAATGAAGGTGGCAATTTGCGGGACTGTAGGGTCGGGAAAGTCTAGCCTGCTCTCGAGCATTCTCGGAGAAATGCACAAGCTTTCGGGGAGTGTGAAGATCAGTGGCACAAAGGCTTATGTTCCTCAGTCTCCTTGGATATTGACAGGAAACATTAGAGAGAATATTCTGTTTGGGAATGAGTATGACATTGCCAAGTACAACAGAACAGTGAAGGCGTGCGCTTTGATAAAAGATTTTGAGCTGTTTTCATGCGGGGATCTAACGGAAATCGGAGAGAGAGGGATAAACATGAGTGGTGGTCAAAAGCAAAGGATACAAATCGCTCGTGCCGTCTACCAGGATGCCGATATATATCTATTAGACGACCCTTTCAGTGCTGTTGATGCTCATACAGGAACCCAACTCTTTAAGGTGAGTTCTACTTACTTTACTATATTTGGGAGGATTATAATTTTTAATTAGGTTCATGTGCTTTTTTTAGGAATGCCTCATGGGACTACTCAGAGAGAAGACCATTCTTTTTGTCACACACCAGGTTGAGTTTCTTCCAGCAGCAGATCTCATTCTGGTAAGACATAACATAACCTCATAAATTATTTAAATATCCTTTCCATAAATAAATATTATTTTCCTTTTAATACATAACATGTGCTTGGAGAATAAATAATATCATGGCTGCTCAATTTTACAGGTGATGCAAAATGGAAAAATTGCACAAGCTGGAACATTTGAAGAACTCATGAAGGAAAACATAGGATTTGAGGTCTTAGTGGGAGCTCATAGTGAAGCACTCGAATCAATCCTTGCGGTTGAAAACACTAGTAGATCAGCACAGGAAACGCCTGTTAGCGAATCCAATGCAGATTCCACCACAAACGAAGAAGTTCTACAGGAGCGTCACGAATCAGACCATAACATCTCCCTTGAGGTAACAGATAGAGGGGGAAAGCTGGTGCAGGATGAAGAGCGAGAGAAAGGAAGCATTGGAAAAGAAGTGTATTGGTCATATTTGACGACTGTAAGAGGCGGATTCCTAGTTCCATTCATACTCTTGGCGCAATCATCATTCCAAGTACTACAGATAGCCAGTAACTATTGGATTGCATGGTCTTGTCCTACTTCCAGTGGAGCCGAGCCTAAGATGGGAATAAAGTTCATCTTATTTATTTATGCACTACTCGCTGCTGGAGGTTCGCTTTGCATATTGTTGCGAGCCACACTAGTGGGAGTTGCAGGACTTTGGACGGCACAAAAGCTCTTCATGAACATGCTACATAGCGTACTCCGAGCACCAATGTCATTTTTTGATTCTACTCCAACAGGAAGAATCTTGAGCAGGGTAAAGTTATCATTTATTGGTCTAAGATTGCTCTGTTAGTATGAGTAAAGTCAATAAAAAAGGAGAAACGACCAACACTGTTTTTCTTTTTTTTTTTTCTCCATACTAATTCTCAATAATGTATAAAATTGTCTAGGCAGTGACAGCTTTTATTTGTTTAATTTTGCAGGCGTCTACCGATCAAAGTGTGTTAGATATGGAAATGGCAAACAAATTAGGCTGGTGTGCCTTCTCAATAATACAGATTTTAGGGACTATTGCAGTGATGTCACAAGTAGCATGGGAAGTGTTTGTGATCTTTATTCCAGTAACTGCAATCTGCTTATGGTACCAAGTAAGTATTTTCTCTTAAATTTTTTTGTTTTTACCTTTTCATTTGTACATAAATATTTAGTCCTTTTCAAAACACAGCGTTGCAAACTTCAATATTTTCCAGCATTAACAATATTTTAAGTTTCTTGACATGTGTGTGTGGATGTTTAATTGAAATGGTCCTCTAGAATATCTTTACTTCCATCTTTTTCACTCAGTAGATGATTTTGATCATGCTATAAGTAGTAACTAAATATTTGACTCTTCCTTCAGCGGTATTACACACCGACAGCTAGAGAACTGGCTAGGTTAGAAGGAATACAGAGAACTCCGATCCTCCACCACTTTGCAGAATCTCTGGCGGGTGCATCAACAATCCGTGCTTTTCAACAAGAAGGCCGTTTTACTGATGCAAATCTTGGCCTTATTGACATTCACTCAACGCCGTGGTTCCACAATGTGGCAGCAATGGAATGGCTTTCTTTCCGGCTGAATTTACTATCTAACTTTGTTTTTGCCTTTTCATTGGTTTTGCTCATAACACTACCGGAAGGAATAATCAATCCAAGTGAGTATCACAAATTAGAATTCAGACTGATTCATATTCTTACAAATCTAGCTTTCTAGTTGCAACACAAAAATGAGTCATGAAGGGAGCACTAACCAAGTTGAGTTCGATTCTTTGCAGGCATAGCAGGTTTGGCAGTAACATATGGAATAAATCTGAATGTTTTGCAAGCTTCTGTTATATGGAACATATGTAATGCGGAAAACAAGATGATTTCGGTCGAAAGAATTATTCAGTACTCGAAAATTCCAAGCGAAGCGCCTCTATTGCTCGAAGATTGCAGACCACCAAACAACTGGCCAGAAGTTGGAGCAATTGGCTTTAATAATTTGCAGGTTAACCGTCATAACGCTCTATGGTTACAATTCTCATGTCCTGACAGATGTTAACATTTTTGTTCAATTGACCAAAATGTAGATTCGATACGCTGAACATCTCCCATCTGTCCTGAAGAACATCAGCTGCACATTTCCAGGGAAGAAGAAAATAGGAGTCGTGGGAAGAACGGGAAGCGGGAAATCAACACTCATACAAGCCATTTTTAGGATTGTTGAGCCCAGAGAAGGAAGCATTGTAATCGATGGTGTGGATATATGCAAGATTGGTCTCCATGACTTAAGATCTAGGCTTAGTATCATCCCACAGGACCCAACAATGTTTGAAGGAACCGTTAGAGGAAATCTCGATCCACTAGAGCAATATTCCGACTCCGAAGCTTGGGAGGTAGTACTTCAAACTCTTACAACAGGCATGTTTACTAATTCATAGTAATATGGATTAACGTTTTATTTGTTGATTATCTTTGAATTTTCAGGCTCTAGAAAAGTGTCAGCTAGCATCTTTAGTCCGTGAACAGGAAAAGAAACTGGATGCCACAGGTCAGTTTCACTCATTAAGCTCTGATTTTTCTATACATGCCTAAATCTACTAAGAGCTATATTTTGATGCAAATTTACACCTCATTAACAGTGGTCGAAAATGGAGAAAATTGGAGTGTGGGACAAAGGCAATTGTTCTGTCTAGGAAGAGCCTTACTAAAGAAGAGCAGCATTCTTATATTGGATGAAGCAACAGCATCAGTGGATTCAGCAACTGATGGAGTGATACAGAGAATCATTAACGACGAGTTCAGAGATCGGACGGTCGTCACAATAGCTCACAGAATCCACACTGTTGTAAACAGTGATCTTGTTTTGGTCCTCAGTGATGGTAAGCTTACAAATCATGATATCAACATAGTCATGTTATAATAAGATCACATACACAAAAACATTCAAATTATCCACACATTGAAATGATGTTACCAATGAGTAGCGTTGCGTGTATCAAATTTTATCTCAACTTTTCGACACCAACTCAAAGTGTAATGAGACCATGAAAAAATTTAACATAAAAGTTTTTTTTGTGTAACAGGAAGGATTGCAGAATACGACACACCGGCGAGGCTACTCGAGAGAGAGAATTCCTTCTTTTCTAAACTCGTGAAGGAGTACTCCATGAGATCGAAGAGCTTCAACAACTTAGCCAATCATGATTAAAATCCTACTTGGTCTGAAACTCTGCATTTCAATGGAGAGGACAAATAGCAAGATCAACTACACACTAGATGCGAATGCATTCTCTTCGTCGTAAAACGATCACCGGAGGACTAACTGGCCTGAGGTCATGCAGTGATTCTTTTAGTCAATTCAGCAATGGAGAACTAGAAGCTCAACGTACGACGTCTCCGACTCCGAGTACAATGATGATGCCGAAACACTAAACTTTTTGTGTTGTAACATGAAAGGTAAACCAAGCGATTTCTCAGAATCTCTAGGACCTTCACAAATTCACTATAACTTTCTTAAAGATTTAGTATGTAATAACTTTAACGATCAAACAATTTTTTTTTAATCTTACGTCCATGCTAAGAAAGAAGTTAGAAAATTAATGCATTGAGCTATTTTAAGTCTTGAACAATTTTTTTTTTCTTTTACGGCTCTAAAATAATGAAATTAAAGTGGTTATTTTGATATATTATTTAAACTCAACAATCTAAACATATAAATAAGATTTAAATATTAAAAGTGATTAAAAAATTCATTTGTTTATCAAAATTTCATTGATGAGATGGACAAGAGGACAAAAAAATAAGATAACAGATCTTGACTCTCCAAATACCACCATGCCAAAGGACCGTTAGCTAGATTATGAAAAATCTATATTCGTTTGACAACTTAGTTTGAATTTATTTGTTCGAACTGTTACAATATAAAACTTTCGTATGCTATAATATAAAGCAAAAATTTACTACAATATAAAATTTTTATATACTATAATATTTTATTTGTAACTTGCAGTTCCAACATCGTTCCAAAAAGTTTGATTTTACCAAGCAATAACATGAGTTCTACTAGTTCTTGGATAATTAGGTGCTCTTTTGGAAATATATAAAAAAAATAAATTAAAAAATCATCATGATAATGAGAAATGAATAACAAACCTCGGCTATTTAAAAAAAAAATAAAATTGTTTCTTTTAGCAAGTTGAAAAGGTGTAAATGGAAATATTAATATAAGTAGAGGTGCCACATAGAAGTGTAAACATAATTAAAGAAAAGTAGATTTACCTTGACTTTTAACTCATCGTAGTCCTATAATAACAGTCAAAGGAATATAATATCAGATAATTAGTGATTGGTCCAATCTAGTTACTTTCCTGGTTATATGTGCTTATGTTGATAATGAGTTATAGATGAAGCAATAGGTTATGGATAATAATTACAGGCATAACCTAACAATAAAATCACATCCAATTTTTATTTAAAGGTAAAGAATTTGAATACATTAACTTTAATTTCAAATAAAATAAAATAAAATAAAAAATTGCATGTATTAAAAGGTTCAAATAAGAAATTATTAATCTAAAATTAAAATATGGTTGCGTAGGATTAACCTAGCGTAATTCTACACCTACCTATAATATTAAGATTTAGAGTTCGAATTCTTGGGTTGGCCTTTATATTCTTCACCTGATTTTAGTACTGATTGCTGAAGATAATAATCATGGTTTAATTTTACAAAAAGAAAAAAAAAAAAGCAATGTGCATTTTAAGATACTATAATTTCTATAAAAATCAAAATCTCATTTAACGAGTGTGTTAAATCAAAATGGTTAAAATTAATGAGTCCCCTTATTTATTGGCATCCAATTCATATTTTTCCTCTTCGTTGAAGCCGTAGGTATGCATGTTTGCCTAATTCTACCTCTGCATTTTCTTACAGAGATATATTCAAGTTAGACAGTCACGTTGTTAGAGGTTCTCTGCATGGAAAAGCTTTTGTGTTTTAATGGAGAAAATGTTACCAAAAATATCAATTTTCATATTCCGTTGGTTGATAACTTATTATTGAATAATGAATTCAGGTGGTTTATTAAGTATCAAGTTATGTAATAATAAGGCAAACTGACAAAAGGTGCAAAGTTGGAGGGGAAAAAGTTTGTTTATCCCCTAGTTATTTCTTCATGGATGCGTCTATAAACACCATATATTTTACTTTTTACACATATTTTATTTAACCGTTCCTCGTTCCATTTCTTAAGCCTCTTCTAAAATACCAAAAAGTCTCTATATTTAAATAGTATTATTGGTTGTCCTATTTCCACCAATCCATCAAATAAACTTACAATTTTTTCCCAAATATTTTTCTTTTTCAGTTTATATACTAAAGGATAGTTTCTCTTTAATATAATTTTTTCTCTTTTATTAAACTAAACTTTTGATTCCAAGAAACAATAATCATTAGTGAATTGAAAAGGTTTATATATAAATCAAACAAATTGAATTTTTTTTACTTAAAAACAAGAAGGGAAACATATTTTTTTTTCTTTTTTTAATATCGCGTTCTTCATTTCAAACCAAAGAGTGGTTCCTTTTAATGGAGCACAAAATTTGTGGTTATTTATATATCAAACAATTTGCAATAATATATATAATTATAAATGGTATATATAAAACAATAATAAAAATAAGAATTTTTTTTAAAAAAATAAACCACATATAAATATATATATTTTATATATTTTATGGGAGACTTTTTCATGTTGGAATCCATTTCTATTCTTTTGAAAAAAAAATAATACTCCAATTTTTTAGAAGGAAATATATATTTTTTAAGATAGGGTGTGTCACAAGTATTTATTTAAAATACTTTTATCCATAAGAATAATTTCAGTAATAGGTAATACATTAATCAATAAATGCTATTAAATAGGGATATATAAAGAGTAGAATAGGATGTCAATAGACACACTCTTTTGTCATTCATATTAATTGATATAAAGTTTTCAACTCATTTGTGTCCTTGTTATAATAGTGACTTTATGAACAAAAGATATGGATCCCAAGAGTTGAAAATTACTATGGTACATTACTAAACTAATTCCTTTTTTCCCTTGCCTATCCCAGCATGTGTCAACTGTAACTTAGGAATATTATTGCTATGATGTTTTCGTAATAGCATTGATGAATACTATAATTATAACACAAAATTAACACAAATTTTGAGAAGTTCAATTGTAATGAAATACAGGAATTGGAAACTTAATTTAAGTTATTTTTTTTAGGGGAGAAGTTTGAATGCAGTATTAATTAAGTTATATATTTCAGATCTCCTTATTTATTTATTTATTTATTTGTCTGTTTGTTCAGAATCAGAAAAATGGATTCATTTTCCCGGTTTATTGCTGCGTTTGAGTGATGAATTATGTACTTTCAGATGCAAAAGAAAGTTTCCACGAGCAATTGAAGGAATTTGCAAAAAATCTTATGGGTGGCATGATCCAGTGTGTTGCTGTAGAATAGAGTGACCAAATATATGTATCATGTTCCTGTTTCTAATTTTCTAATTTAATTAAGGATGTTGAAATTATAACGTCCTAATGCTTAGAATCCCATATTTGCGTACCTGTGGTCCAAATAATTTCCTCTCATTTCCTTTTTTATATAATTTGCGTTAAAAGAGATATAAAGTCCTCTTTTTTTCTTCTTCATTCTTTACGGAATTTTTTCCTTAATCATCATTTATGCCTCATCAATTTTGTTTGTTTATCATCAAATGCACATTTAACTGTCTATAAAAATGTTTATACTAGCTTCCCTATTTATTTTTTCCAGTACTTGCCACTGATTCCTGTGTCTCCTTTCGTGTCTGCTAATAATATCATATTAAGTCAATTAAAATGTCATGTCAGTTAAAATATCATGTTATTACCCATGTCAGTAAAAATATTTTAATTGACATGATACGAGAGTACCAAAAAAAAGGATATATAAGCTATATTCGAATTATTGATACTGTTCTTTACTTTATACAACATGTAAATGTCTTATGTATACTTAATATGATGTAACAAGTACAAATTATCCTCCAAATATTTCTAATCCTTTTACAAGATCGAAAGGTTGCAAAGAATATGCTCATTTTCCCTTTCCCCTTTGGCCGTACGAATAGCTATGAGAACATTATGTAGACAAATATACGGAGAACTGAGGAAGAAGTTGTTTATTCAACCCAATTAATATCTAAATGCTTTAGCTTTGAGAGCCACTTTTGTGTATCTTGAGATATATTTTGTGATACATTATCAGCTTTCTTCTCTCTTGCAAGGTTTGTCTGCCTATTGGGATGCCTCACCTTGAGTGACAGCAGACGGGAAACTTCGTGGAGGCCCCCCCATTTCTCCAGCGCACGAGCAATGTCGTAGCGACCTGCACCAAGGCCCAGGAGAATTTTTTTAACGAAAAAATCCAAGAGAGAGGATACAATCACGAAAATCAACCAAGTCAAGTTGCATTAACCAAAAAAAGAGAACTAAAGTAAATTTCCTGGAAGATAGAGTCGTCGTAACAAGTGTCAAGAATTAGACGTCCTAGTTCTATACTACTGCAAGCAATAAAATTGCAAAAGAAACAAAAGAAGAAATAAATTTAGGGTCTCTGAATCTATAGTATTGTAGTCACCATATGCAATTCCCAATCATAGTCCAAAGGTCGAAATAAGTTTTATTCGCCGATATGAACATTTGGATCTAAAACTAAAGCAAAGATTTAATGTGAAAGGAAACTTCATAATCAGTGCACAAGGAAAGCATATATGAGAAACAATGAAATCTCAACTCGAAAACGGTGCGAGTTTTGACCTACCTGCGCGCTCAAATGTCTTTCTACTGGGCATACATGATAAATCCATTCCCCAGCTCCTTTGAAATCGGCTTATCTGTAATGTGTGAATGAATGCCGTGAATAATTTGTGGCGTTTCATTCATTCACTAATTTATGAACCATACATTTTTGCATGACTAAGGTGATCAACCCCACAGAAGGAAAGGGTGTCATTTTAAGTTGGTGAAATAATGCAATGCTCATCATGTGCTTGATTAAAACGGACGTGAAACAGAATGAAAAGTAGCGTTAAACTGCCAAAAACCTACAGCCTCTACAACTCAAAGCTCTGTCTTACCTCTTCCTGTAAGTTTTCAAAGTTGTCCCAGTAGCCCTTTGGTTTACGATGTTTATAAGCAAGACAAAGGTTCATTAATGATGCTATCCTTCTAAATCCACCCATGCGTGTAATTGCCTTCTCAATATCTACCCTTCCATGTAAACGAAGTTGCTTACGCATGGGCATAAACCCTTCCTGCCCATGTTCTGAAATGAACTTTAACAGTTCAGCTTTCATTATTTCTATATCCCTCTGCAGGCCTGGGACCCTTGGCCTTTGTCTCGATGAACTTTGACTGGTGGAATCAGAAACTGTATCAAAATCTTCATCCCTGTCAATATCGGATGAAGTGATTTTTTCTTCCATGTATATCTTCTGATCACATGCTACTGAAGAGTGATCCACCTCCCTCTTCTCTACATAGTCACGTATTGCACACAGATTTGAAGGAAGGTCTTCATATATAACCTAGAACAAGATCATATGAGTGATTTTCATTCTTGGAATAACTTGTTTTGCAATTACTCGAGAAGCAAAAAGTCTTAACTTTTCACTAAGAGATAGGTTCACCATAAAAATTAAACAAGTTGAGATAAAATTGCATAGGTTAAGAAATTACTTGCACAGATAAAACTTGACAAAAAAGTTCGTGTACATGATTTTACAGTAAATTTTCTCCAAAGTAATGCATAACGAGTGATAAACGTCATAGAATAAAGCATAGAAAGGAAAGTCTAACGAGCAATATGAGATGTACCAACCTCTTCCATAATTGCTTCGGATAAAAAAGTATCTTTGTGCATTTTTGACTCAACGGTGTATTTTAACAGGGTGTGATGATTCCCTAACTGCTCAAGAACCCATTTTCCTTGAAAAGAGTCAAAGTCGCCTTCAACCTGTTCAAAACTAATCTCGTGTTCATGACGCTCACACAAGTCCAGGACAACACGGGCATGAAGCACCATGTAAAGAAGACCCTTGCATCCTTCCTGCAAATAATTTTAATAGAAGAAAATTAATTCAGAAATTTGGGATCTTTAAGACAATAAAGAATAAAGAGAGTACGGAAAGAAATCTTTAAGACCAAAGCATTATTATTCCAAGGAGCAGGAGCAGAACCACAAGCACATAGAAATCCCATAAATTAATAAAATTGGGTATTAGAATATCTTGTTAATACCTGAAGAATGCGAACTTTATTGTTTTCTCTTGATAATATCCTACTGATTGCTAAATTTGGAACTATCCTGCATAATTAGTTTCATGAATAAACAAATTAATAAGATAAAAATAACAATAAATATTGGATTGGACTACAAGTGATCGTAGCATTCCCCTTCTCATATCCTTCTCACTCGTGATACAAATGTCATTTATTCACATGTGGATTAAATGTATGAATGTTATCTCGTTTAAATGTTTTATGAAATTAATGTACGCATGTCGGTACTTGCATATGCAATAGGATAATGGAAAAGTATACTTCTTTGCTTCTACAGTTTACCAATATTTTTTACAGCACTTAAACAAGAGCTAGATATAACTATCATTTTAACTCCAAAGGTGATCTATGATGGAACTGAACAACCATAGCTCTTTGGCAATTCCATCAGGTAGAGGAATTAATTATGATAATAGCTTTGAAAACTGTCACTTGCACATTTGGCTAACACGCATTGGTTTTATGATTTCTAACTTATTAGGTCCTTCACTTCTTATATCTTCTGATTTTATGTTTTGTGCTAGCAGAGTAACCAAGTGTTTGCCTAACCAGCCTTGAAGCTAAAATGCTGCCAGTTCTTATTTCGCACCCTATATTAGGAAGGTGGAAGAACTATTCAAGGAAGCTTTTCAAGAGTCAGTTTGAAATGCTCAAGGGTATAGTCAAGAAAATTCTAAAAACATAAATAGATATCACTTACTCAGGAAGACTTTCATAATCAGTCAAAACATTCCATACTTCACGAACTGGAGCTTTCACTGTTATGCTAGCCACAACAAATCGATGAACCCCTCCATTTTCCTTCATGCAAAATCATTATATCAACAGAATTAAAATAAAAAGGGCTTCCATGGGAAATAAAAGGAAGACAAAGATAATTTGGTGTCAGAAATTTACCAATAGACCATCAAATCTACGAAGGTGAACTTCATCCACCATGCAATGCTTATCAAGACTGCAAATTTTTCCAAGTATGCCCAGTTTACCATTTGACTTGCTAGAAGACGGGGTCATAGGACCAAAATTAGAGACTGAAAAGCCATTTTTGAACTCTGTAGGTGATAGATTGAATTTTCCATTCAAAGCAACATCTCCATCCCTTTCAAATGTCCTACTAACCGCCTTGGAAGTTCTATCCAAGGAATTTTGAGTCATGGCTACGTCCTCATTCCCACCAAAATTTCTTTCAGATCTACAGGCCAAAGCTCGAAGATTAACAGGGAGATCCGACCTAATAATTCTTTCCAAGAAAATGGCAGGAAAGTTGAATCTCGGTATCACATTGACTTCATATGATAAAATGGCTGTCGATGATCTGCAAGGATCAGGACAAGATCATATAAGAACATTATGAGTTCAATAAGCTATCAACACACAACGATGCAGATGAATGCAATGTATATATATAACAAAATGGGAAAAAGTTCAAATGGAATGTAAGCGAGCAATGGCCTTCGAGTACACCAAGTCACCTTGTCCAAGTCTAAAATAGGAATAGCTGTGTAGATTAGTTGAATAATGAAATATATTCTTTCAAAGGTTAAATGAAGTTTGTTGTAATAGTGCCATCTGATAGTCTAAAATGTTTAGCACCAAGTAGCAATATCCTTCAGAGATGTCAGACCATAAATGTTATGCTATCCTGTATATAACATCCTACGCTACTTAGAGAGTAAAACAAAAGCAAAAGTCACCACCAAAGCAATAACCTGACGTCAAGATCTTTCATAGGCTATCTTCTTTTTTCTCTTCTTGTTTTTCAAGATACTTTCTTGGATCTTATAAAGTATTGCATAAAGGGAGAACCTCGATATTCAATAAGCTAGTTTAATTCCCAACTAGGCACTTGCTATCATATCCAAATTCAGCTAAGCCAAACCAATCAGGACAAAAGAGCATGCATACTATATGCACGTTAGTGATACAGTAAAATTATTATATCTCCTTAATAATACAGTAATCCAGAGCCAATGCATGCAAAAAGCCAGAACTTTTCAGATCGGTGTTAAAATTCAAAAAGAATCTGATCTTACCTTGTCCCACATTTTACACACCATTTGCCTTCAAACTTTTTGAAGTCCCCATCAACCATTGAGAAATGGAGTTCACGATCGTAATCCTGAAAAGGAAACAACAGATATGAACAAGAGCTGCAAGAGACTAAAACAGATATACTAAAACGACAAGAACAAAGCAAATGGAAAATGCAAATAGTTTCAAAAAACTAAAAATAACGCCTTCACGCTTCAAGTCAGACGCATACAAAAAAATGCCGTCAAACCCACTTGGGTAATAGGTGGATCCTGTTTTCTATCCGCAAGCTGACCAAATGGTAAGCCATAACTGCGAGGATTTAGATGATTACAGAATTGACGAATTCTTGAAGGTCCAAAACAACCCGAGCTTCTATATGCCAGTAGAGTGCCCTCTGGCAGCCCTTCTGTTCCAACCATATCCGACCGGGATACGGGCATGGAATTCTCCCACTGTCAATTTTAGGAACAGCATAAAACACACCATGAAACAGTCAACTAAATAACCATTTTTCAAAATACATACACATACATAGTACCTCTATTCATATATTACGAAAATGGTCCACAATTTCCATTCACAGATTATGGCATCTTTTAAAATACAAAAGATGAAAATAAAATCTAAGCTCTTTAATACCCAAGAGAGAGATCTTATTTGCAAAAGAGAAACACTCCTGATTCTGGCAGAACAAAATACGAGGTCAATGTAAAGGTAGATTACAACGAAGTTCTTCAAAAAAAAAAAAAATCATTCTTTTGTTAACGACCTCAATAAAATACGTAAATAAATAAATAAATAATAAGAAGTACGTAAATCCTATGCCAAAGTCGTACTATTATAATAATTTGACATGCTTCAGACTAATCAAGTTCGAAACTTTTAGTTGAATTATCAATCCAAAAAGTCAATATTTGAATGAGACATAATCAGAAAATGAAAAGATGGATCGAGAAGATTTTCTACCTGGAGACAAGATTAGGGACGAAATCTGCCAGACGCTCGTAATCCGTGAGCGAATTCCAGACCGATTTGACATCGGCATGGACGAAAGTCTCCGCCCTGATCCTGCGTTCCCGCCACGAAACCACGTCCACCTCGCAATGCACCTTTCTCTTCTTCTCTTCCTCGTTACCATCTACATCTTCTTCTTCTTCTTCTCGTCGTTCTCGATTCCTGTGTTCCTTTTTCCACTCGCTCCTCTTCACCTCGTTCGGCGAGTAGCGAGTCGCGGAGGAGTGGTTCCACTCGGAGGAGAATGCTAGGCAGTTGCGCGGGGAATGGCGGTGACGACGATGAAGACATGGATTTGGGAGGTGCTGAGCATTTCTAGGGTTTCGAATGGGAGAGAATCGGGGAGAGAGAGTTCCGAAGTTGAACTTCGAAAGTTTGCAGTTGCAGGTGACCATGGCGTTTGCAGTGTGAGTGTGACTCGGAGTGAGTCGGGTGGTTTTTTAAAAAAAGAGTATTGAGAGTGAAGTGAGTGAACTCGGTCGTTAATTGGTGACCACGGGATTTTTTTTTTTATTTCTGTTGTTTGTCGTTTAGCGTAACGAGGACATGTGGTCACAATCGAATTGCGACGTTGGGAGTCGGGGGTGTTTTCGTCATTTAAAGTGGAGAAATGTGGGGTGGAGGGAGAGGAGAGAGAAGATTCTTCTGACAGAAATATCTGACGTGGCTCAATGGCCCGTCTGTCAGGGCCGACCCAATTTGAGCTCCATCGCAGCCCAGTTTTAAAGATCGAGTTAAAGGAAAGATCAATAATAATTACATGATGTGGCTGTTTTTTAGTAGTGAAATAAAGTTTTTTTGTTTTATAAATATTATTTATATGTTTTTTTAATTATATATGTTAAGAATTCAAAAATAGTTTTTGAGTAGACTTAATTATGCATTTAGTTTTTTTTAACAAATCTCTTTATTTTTGTTGAAAAAATTGATGTCAAAAAAATACAAATACACTTAAGTAATTATAATGTAACCAGAAAAAATCATTAATGTCATTAAATTACTTGTAATATAATTTTCAAAAAATACAAGAAGCAACAAAAAATAAATATCATTAACTTAATGTAATATTGTTTATATTATCGATTCATAATATTAGCACAACCTAAATAAAAAGTATCATTATCACTTGAAGTCTTAAAAATAAAGGTCATTAAATATTATTTAATTACATATAATTGACTTTATGATATATCAATTATATAACCTGTAAGATATATAAAAAGACTTAATAAGTATCATATCAATAATTCAATTACATATCATCAAAAAAATATAAATATTATTTCCTTAACTTAATGATATATTAATTATATAACTTGTAAGATACACAAAAGACTTCATAAATACTATATCATTAATTTAAGAAAAATTACGTGAAATAGCAAATTTTTTAAGTTGTTTGGTAATTTTTTTAAAATTATGATTTGGGGTTTTAAAAGTTATAAAATAACCCCGTTTTAAAAGCCTACTTAGATTTGATTTATTTTTTATTTCATTGCACCTTTTTTTATTTTTTTCCCCCTAAAAACCTATTTTTTCTCTCTTTCCTCTTTCTCTCTCTTCTCCCTCTCCTGTCTCTCTCCTCCGGCTTTCCGATCGTCCTCCTTCGATTTTCTGATCAACCTCCTCAGGTAAGAAGCCATCGGAGCTCGTTACACCTGGTCGTGGTGGTCGAAGTCCAAGCCATGGCTGGAGAAACTTTGCCATCGGATCCCTGTCCAGGCGAGGAAGGTCACGGTGGTGGCCAGCGTCGTGGAGCTCGTGGTGGTGAGCGCAGGATTTCCAAGGAGGCAAAGCTCGCGATGACTCACAAAGAAGATCTGACAGTGATCTGAGGAAATCTGCTGAAACGAAGAATGGAGATCCGAGTTCGTCACCGTGGTTCGCCGTTCCTTATCGAATTTAGTCATCCATCGTTCACCATGGTCGTGCAATTCAAATCTCAATTGCGCCAATCTCTCTCCCTTCTTTTTCCCGATCTACATCTCAGGTGTATCGGAAAACAGCTTCGATCGAGAAGCCGTGAAATCCCGATCATCGTCTTCGGTGGCATTGAGTAGGAGCAAACTTAAGCTCCTTCAATGACATCAAGCCTGACTCTACTTCTCGCGATCTCCGCACCGACAAGCCAAGGGTGAGCAAACAACACTATTGCGGGAGATCTTGTTGTGACGACACCATATTCAATTTCCTGTTGCCTGAGAATAGCTAGCTGGGGATGATAGATTGATGTTAAATCTACGAGCTCCTATGAATGATTGATCGATCAGGTCGCCAAACGAGTCCCGCTAGTGCCATACTAGGTTTGGATGAGGATTTGGTTTATGGTGTTTCATTTCTTTTTTGTTGAATTTGTTCGTATTTAGTTATCAAATTTTCAAATGCTTAGTGTACTTACTTCGAATTATGTTCACCAGAAAATTTATCGGTAGTTTTTTTTTTCTTTTTTATAGATAAAACTAAAACCTGAAGTATATCTAAGGTAATTTTTTGGTGAAGCTGTTGGAGTTCTTACCTCAAAAGTTTTTGTTTAATCTAGAATTACTGCATTTTTTTTGGTCTCGGTGTTCCGACATATCGCTTGTGAATTATTATATTTATACAGTAGTATTATATTTCTCGACCATAGCTAATATAAAGAAGTCATTGGTAAATCTTTATATTTACATAGTAATACAGCATTACTTTAGTACTTAATCTTCCAATCACCACAGGTCCGATGAAATCGTCTTTGAATTTTTGAATTTACACGGTAATACAATATTACCAAGTTAATATTATATTTCTCGTCCACTGCTTGTCCAACGATGTCACTAGTGAATCTTTGTATTTACACAGTATTACAATATTATCATGCTAATACTGTATTTCTTGACCATCAACGGTCCGACGAAGTTGTCAATGAATCTTTGTATTTACAAGGTAATAGAGTATTACGGGGTTAACACTGTATTTTTCGATCGTTGGTGAATCTTTATACTTATACTGTAATATAAAATTACTAGGTTAATACTGCATTATGCAGTATTATATTTCTCGTCCACTACTTGTCTAGCGATGTCACTAGTGAATTTTTGTATTTACACAGTATTACAATATTATCGTGCTAATACTGTATTTCTTGACCATCAACGGTCCGACAAAGTTGTCAATGAATCTTTGTATTTACAAGGTAATAGAGTATTACGGGGTTAACACTGTATTTTTCGATCGTTGGTGAATCTTTATACTTATACTGTAATATAGAATTACTAGGTTAATACTGCATTATGCGATCGTCGAACCGCCGTCAGTTTAGCGAAATCACTTGCTAATTTCTGTATTTACACTGTAATAGAGTATTATTAGAGTAATTCTATATTTTTCGGTCATGAACTGTCCGACAAAGTCACTAGTAATTTTTTTGTATGTACACAATAATATAGTATTATTGTATTTCCTAGTCTTCGACGGTCCGACGAAGTCGTTAGTGAATTTTTATATTTACACTGTAATATAGTATTACCAGAGTAATATTGTATTTCACGACCACTGGTGGTTCGACAAGTCGTCAATAAATTTTTGTATTTACACAGTAATACAATATTACTAGAGTAATACTGTATTTTTTTGGTTGCAAGCAATCCAGCAAAGTCACCAATGAATTTTTTTTATTTACACAATAATACAGTATTACCGTATAGAGAAGAAAGTGATTAAGGTATTTTAGGGTTTTTGTTCTTAATTTTTCATGAGATAATACTTAATTTCTTATGTGATATGCCACTTATTACACATTTTGATATGGCATTATTTACTAAGTTTTAACCTAAATATGCTATTTTTTTTCCTTAATTTAATTACAACATCCTAATTTTAATTTGTCATTAAAATCGTAAATCAATTTGTTGGTAAAAATATTCCATCTTTTAACTAATGAAATTTTAAAATCGTTATTTTGGATACTAATTTGAATTTAAGCAACAAACACTCTAATTCCAGTGTTTTTTCAATATAATAATATCATAATCTGTTTAAAATCTTAAATACATATATTATCATTATTCTATAAAAAATAAATTAAAGCCAACAATATCATTATTAAGGTCATTAATGTCTTTATACCTAAGCTTTAGGGGATATAAAAAATATTTATAAACTGATGACATAATGTAATTCTACAAATTAAAAAAGGTCACATGTCTCATTAACTTTTTCGTTCATATCCCAAATATTCCTAAAGGCATCCCAAACTAAAAATAAATAAAAAGAAATATAGAGACAAATGGCCTTTTTAAAGGTCTTTTTGAAATAAATGACCATATTTTTTTAAAATTAAATAAATAACCCCTCCTTATTAATTATAAAGTCAAATAACAAAAATAATCTTCATTAATTACTAACCAACTATAATTTATTAATAATAAACTCGAGTTTATAAATAATAAACTGTAATATATTAAAGATAAAAGCCTAGTTGACAAATTGAGTTTATTACTAAAAAACCCATAAAATAACAAAACCTAACCAAATCCCAAACTCAAAATCCATTGTTGACGACCAGATCGAAGAAACCTGCATCGAAAGAAGAGGACAACACCGGCATTGAAGGAGATACTGTTGTTGGAGGAATCGAAGAAGGTATGGTTGTCTTTATCTTCGTCGGAGAAGAAGTCATAATCTATGGTTTCGACTCTGGTAAGATAGAGAAATAGTAGCCGTCTCCGGCTTGTGCGGTGGTGGCAGAACTAAAAGAACATCGGAGAAAACGGTTATGGTCATGGTGGTGGTTAGGGGCCATGGCAAAGTTGAGGCAGGAAGAAAGGATTTGAGGGATGGGTTGCGGTCGATGACGGAGGTGACGAGGAGAATCCCATGCCCGACGACGGCGCGGAAGGAGAAGATGATGGGGGAGAGGAAGAAGAGGATGACGACCTTGTCAAAGAAGACGACGCCAGCTTGCCTCAAGACTTGTGTCGCACTCCGGAGGTTGCTCAGCGTTAATGGTGCTGGTCGTTATAGCTCAAAATTGCTAAGCTGAGGTTTAATTGGGGAATTATGAAAATGTTGAAAAAACTTAATAAAGAAAACCATTTGTATCATTAATTTATGAAACTTTAGGACATAATTTTTTGGACTGGGCGGCTTTCCCAAAAAATACTATATTTTTAATTTAAAATTATGCTTTTTAATATTAGAATCTACTATATTCTTAAAATAACTTTTATAATATATCCCAACAAACCTAAATCCCTTCCAATATTTTTAGGAATGTAGTTTTTTTCCCCTTAACCGTCGAGCTTTCTTTCTTTTTTGTTTTGGATCATTCAAATAGATGAATTGATAACTTCAACGATAACATGGTCAATTGTTTATTACCTCTACTCTAACAGCATTGCAATCAAAATCCAAACTCCAATCAAAACGGCCAATTTTATACCTCTCCTCTGGAGATAAACCGCCCCATTCTCAAAGGCGGGTGCAAAGAGTAATAAAGAGTGCCAAATGCTTTTGTTATGAAATTTAAAGAAAGACTAAAGAATGAGACAATATTAACATAAAGGAAGAGTAAAGAATAAGAATATACGTACATTAAAATTTGATGAAACTATCTCATCTTGATCCGTAATTTTGTCTACAGAAAATTTCGTTAGAGTATCATATGCTTTAAATAGGCGTAGTTGAATTTTTTTTATATATTGTTTTTTTTCTTTAAATGACATGTTTTACGTATCTTGAATTGGAAAAAAAAAAAAAAAAAACGCTTAAAGTATCTTAGCAAAAAACAAGAGAGAGAGAGAGAGAGGTTTTCGAAGAGAAAGAGAGAGAGAGAGAGAGAGAGAGAGAGAGAGAAAGTTACAGACGTGACAAGATTTAGTTCTTTAGAACAATTGTTTGTTGGGGTATACTATAAGGATATTTCAGGAATGTAGTAGATCCTAATATTAAAACACATAATTTTAAATTTTAAATATAATACTTTTTAGTTTGGGGTGTGAGTAGAATTTTCTTGAGTTAAACATGTAAATTTGAGAAATACGACTTTTATGGTATGGTTTTCCAATTTTATAGAAAAGTTTGAAATAATCATTTCCAACAAATAAAAAGACAATATCGTTCTCAAGTGGATTGGATTAAGGTTAGATAAATATATTTTTTCTAAAGGTATTTCAACCTTTTTAATAAAAGAGATAATACAGATCAAAAAGTGAAAAACAGTGATGAAACACTACCTAATGTACTGGTTAAACCAAGTACATGTCTATTATAGCAGTTGGTGTAAAAAAAAAAAGAAAAAAAGAAATGCTCATTGATATCTACATGTATGATCATTGTCAACTTTTTGCTAGCCACCTTTAAAATTAGACCATTGCGTTTTATAACTACCTTAAAATAGGTATATTTGATAATATTTTTAAATTGAATACATATTTTAAATTGGATGTGTTAAAATAGTTGTTTTAACGCATTTTTCTTTAATTACATTCTTTGGAAACTTAAAGTAGTATATAACATGCTTTAAAATATTTGCTGACAAAGAGAACAAGAAACAATGAGAGAGAAAATGATCTGGTCATCCATATCAAAACCATCTCAAAACTTAAAAAACACATATCTCAAGGAAAAAAAGAAGAAGTAAAACCTAGATCACTACTGCCGAAGGGAAGGGGTGCCAACGAACTCAGAACACAATGGTTGGTGGTGACCCACCCCCTTCATCACAACACTATAGGACCACAACAACCACGGTGGTCCATGGGCCACTGTTGCAACCTCCACTTCACGATGAAGATTGCAATTCCATAGTCGCGATAGAGGTCACCATAGTCAGTGTCCACAGCCACAATTTTCATCTAGACACAATCGCTATTTGGTCTGAACCCACCCTCACGAATCTGTTGAGGTGGAAATCCGTCGCCTAAGTTGGTCCGTCACTCCATCGCAAGTGTAGTGGTGTCTGAGTTCCTCGTTCTCCATAGATTGTGAAACACCGCCTGTCGCCGTCAATGAAGATGCTTCCAAGGGCCACCGGTAGTTTTTTTTTTTAGTTTTGGACAAAAATTTAGGGTTTTTCTTTTTCTTCTTAATTTGTTATTTTAAATAAGTTTGATATGAAAAAAAAAATGATAGGGTGAGGTTAGGTTTATTTTTGTTTAGGTGAGATTTAGATCTTACACCATTAAATTTTAATCCGACAGTCACAAAATAAAAGTTCTTCTCAATAAGACCTTTTAAGGTCTTATCATTGCATTCTCCTATACACATATATATTTGTATATATCTCAATTGTATATCTACGTTTAGTGCATTTTGTTGTGCTTTTGTATGGTTAACTTTCTTTTTGGGTTTACCAGGTAGAGGGAAAGTGCAAATCACTAGGTTTGTTAGGTTAAGTGATCGTTATTGATTTCTCAGTGTTATTTTATTTATTTTTAATTTTTTTTAAGAATTTTAGATGTTTGTCTGTTTAAACGACGTTCTGAGACAAAATAGACATTGCCCACAAAAGTGACATGTAATATCTAGTTTCTAGAAAAGGACCATTAGATGTTGCCCAAACAGGTAATGCTTGAGAAATAAAATAGAAATTATCTGCAAAAGCGACATCAAAAGAGGTACTTTTAACTATGCCTACATAGACATCGCTTTTCGAGAAGACGGCTTGTGACTTTTAGTGCATAGCTTTTTGTGTAATGGTGCCATTATATACATATAATTAAAATGTGATCCTTAGATTAAGAAAATCATTTATGTGTCACAGATACATTTCCAAAAGAAATCATTTATGTGTCACAGATACATTTCCAAAAGAATCATTTTATACTCTCTCTCTGTAATCTATGAACAACTAACTGTTAAGATAATGCATTAACTCAATTCCCTTAATTACATTTCTCTTACATTGTTTAAAAAGGAAAAGACATAGAGAAAAACACGAAGGCAGAAACATTAAGCAAACACACACAAAATGGAGATCATCACAAAACCTTTTCCTACTCTCTTCCTGTGGCTTCTCCTGCTCTCAATGTTTTTGAGCGGAGGAGAGGGACAAATCGGCGACGTGATGAAGCGAACCGTGCGGGTCCAAAACGATCTAGGGGGTGGAATTACGTTGAATGTGCATTGCAGATCCAAAGATGATGATCATGGAGTGCATGATCTAACAAATGGGCAAAATATTCAATGGTCATTCCGGAATAACTGGATTGGCACCACACTCTATTGGTGCTCTATGAAGTGGAACAACGTGGAAGGATCGTTTGAAGTTTACTCTTTCCAAAGGGATTTTTTCCTCTGTGGATTCAAATGCTGGTGGAGCATTAAACAAGATGGTGCCTATTTTTATAGTGAATTCAAGAATGTATGGGAAAAGCGGTATGTTTGGAAAAAGTGAAATTTTTGAGTTATAGGGATGTTGTAAGAATAAAAGAATATTGTTTTATTAAATAAATAAATAAAAGAAACTTTGAGATTTTCCTCTCTCTCGTTGCCACTCAAAAATTAACGTAGATAGAACTCCTACAATTAGCAACTACTCCCTTCCATACGTCCACAAAATAATGTACTATAATTATTTTGAGTATTTGATTAGTATGATACTTTATGGGAAATAATTGATTTCAGCGGTGAAGAAAATTATTTAACATGCCTCCTTCATGTTGTGCTCTCTTGCAATTTTTGTTATTTTGACAGTTTCATTAGTGATATTTTTTTTAATGATATGATTGTGAGGATTATTTTATCATTTTGCTAAAACTAAGATTTGAATCCCTTTGTGTTAATAGGCCCTTATGTGATAAATACCAGAATTCAAATAAACAAACCAATCATATTTCATTTCCCTTCTTATATTTGATAGACCATATTATATTGTATTGTATAAGGTGTATTAGATTATATTGTATTATTTTATCATAATACAATACGGTGTTTGATGCATAACATATTGTATGAGGAGTCAAAATGCAAATTTTTTAAAGTTTTGAGGGGTCAACAAGTAAACTTTTAAAATTTATGGGGTTAAAATATAATTTTATTAAAATTAAAGGGTCAAAATATAAATTTTAAGAAAATATGAGGTCAAAATATAATAAAAAAATAAATTTGTCCTTAAATAAATTATAGATTCCTGCCCTATTCTATGTTGGCCTAACTCCAACCTCGTGTTGGATCCAACTCCGACAAGAATAAAATAATACAATACAATATATAAAAAATAAACTATATTCTATAATATGTCATAAATTATTGTAATTTACCATTTATATCAACTTATACAATACACTAATTTTATCAAACATAATATATTATGATACGATACTGTGCTTAGTACGATGAACTAAAGATAGCCTTGATATAGCTGTTTTTGTCTATAAGTCTCCTGGTCAACCTTCCATTTCAGTTCGACATAATACATTAAAATCTTAAAATATAGAATTGTACATTAAGTGGGAGAGGAAAGGCAATATTTATATACACACACACTGGAAAGCCGAGCTCATTCTCAAATCTTTGTCAAATATTTCTAACATCTTAAATTTACTACCAAGTTTAAACACTACTTGCAAAAAGTTAAAACCTTTTGCGAGCAGTCATATAAGCATACCCAATCTAAATCTAGAGCATATTTATAAGAAATTTGTAAGTTTATATATCTCTAATGTAATGCTATTGATATATCAATGTCAAATATAAGCATTTAAGAGTTAAAAAAAAATACTCTATACTGCTATTTTTAATACCAAATTTCTTAAATGTTAAATTTTGTGACAAATTTTTTACCAAGTATGACATATGACAAATTTAGTATTTAATTCATATTAGTTGATAGATTGATATTTTCGCACTTTTTAATTATTTAAATATTACCATCTTATTTTTGCAAATTTTAAGGCCAAATAATTATGACGAAAAATAAATATGACATTTAAAATAATATCATATATTAGAAAACAAAATAAAATAACACATAAGATATACTTTTTCACTTTTTTTAATGATAAATATAGCAATAACATTGACATTTGCATGGTTTTATAAATTGCATATGTCACAAATTAAAGTTTCAAGGCTATCTTCGTGGTTACCTAACTTGTCTAAACTATAAGTCCGCTAACGACTAGCTACTGAAAGAAAAGAAAAAAAAAAGAGAAGAAAAAAAAAGGAGGGGGGTGGGGATTTTACGCTCAACGACCCGCGCGTAGCACGTCTCCATCAGATGCTTCAGCTCAAGAAACCTTCCAACATTCTTCAGACATAGATGCGTATGGTCAAAAGTATTTCATTACCTTTATTAACGATTACTCATGATATATGTATCTTTATTTGCTTCATAATAAAAATGAAGCTATAGATGCCTTTAAAGTGTTTAAGGCAGAAGTAGAGAAACAATATGATAAGCAAATAAAGATAGTGAGATCTGATAGAGGTGATGAATACTATGAAAGATACAACAAAGATGGACAAATGCCTAGTCCATTTGCGAAGTTTCTTCAAAAACATGGGATAGTTGCCCAGTACACTATGCCCGGTTCTCCAGATCAGAATGGTGTGGCAGAAAGAAGAAACCAAACATTGTTGGATATGGTGTGGAGTATGCTTAGTAGCTCCAAGCTTCCTAAGTCTTTATGGACTGAAGCTCTCAAGACAGCTGTGTATATATTAAACCGAGTTCCAACCAAGGTTGTCTCAAAAACACCATTCGAGTTATGCAAAGATTGGAAACCGAGTTTGCGACATATACGTGTCTGGGAATGCTCGTCTGAAGTGAGAGTCTATAATCCACAAGAAAAAAAGTTAGACCCAAGGACCATAAGTGGGTATTTCATTGGTTATGCTAAACGGTCTAAGGGATACATATTTTATTGTCCATCACATACCACTAGGTTTGTGGAATCAAGGAATGCGAAATTTCTTGAGAATGACTTAATCAGTGGGAGTGATCGAACATGGAACACTGTTCCAGAGAAAGATCATACAGATGCTCAAGCCTCCACTTCATGTGATAGAGTGATTATTATACGTAACACGCTAACAGTTCAAACGCGTGTTGAACAACAGCCAGTCATTCAAGTTCCACAGACTGTTGATCAAAAAGTAGTAGATCCAGTTGAACAACAGATACAAGAACCTGTTGAATAACCAGTTGATCAACATGCTCCTCAAGAGAATGTTGAACCAACATTAAGGAGATCTACTAGAATAAGGCGATCAGCCATTCCTAGTGACTATATTGTATCTCTATAGGAGTCTGACTACAACATTGAAGCCGAAAATGATTTAGAAACGTTTTCATAAGCCATGAGTTGTAAGGAATCTAACTTGTGGTATGATGCTATGAAAGAAGAGATGAACTCTATGTCATCTAATGGAGTCTGGGATCTTGTCAAGTTGCCTGATGGTGTAAAAGCTATTGGATGCAAATGGGTCTTCAAGATGAAGAAAGACTCATTAGGCAACATTGAGAGATATAAGGCAAGACTCGTTGCTAAAAGATTCACTCAAAGGGAGGGTATAGATTTCACTGAGACTTTTTCTCCTGTATCCAAAAAGGACTCCCTTCGTGTGATTATGGCATTAGTGGCTCATTTTGATTTTGAGTTACGTCAAATGGATGGGAAAACGACATTCCTCAATGGTGATCTAGAGAAAGAGGTTTACATGAAACAACTTGAAGGATTCTCCTCCAGTGATGGTGAGCAATTGGTGTGCAAACTCAATAAATCCATATATGGTTTGAAACAAGCTTCCCGTTAGTGGTATTTAAAATTCCACGATGTCATCACTTCATTTGGTTTTGAAGAGAACATCATGGATCAATGTATATACCAGAAGGTCAGTGGGAGCAAGATTTGTTTCCTTGTTTTGTATGTGGATGATATCATTCTTGCAACCAATGATAAGGGGTTTCTATATGAAGTGAAACAATTCTTTTCTAAGAACTTCGATATGAAGGATATGGGCGAGGCATCTTATGTCTTTGGCATTAAGATCCATAGGGATAGATCTCAATGCATTTTGAGACTATCGCAAGAAACCTATATAAATAAAGTCTTAGACAGATTTCGGATGAAAGATTGTTCACCAAGTGTAGCACCCATTGTGAAGGGTGATAAGTTCAATCTGAACCAATGCCCAAGGAATGATTTTGAGAAAATCAAATGAGCAATATTCCTTATGCTTCAGCTGTTGGAAGCCTTATGTATGCTCAGGTTTGCACAAGACCTGACATTGCATTTGCTGTAGGAATGTTGGGCAGATATCATAGTAACCCAGGCATTGACCACTGGAGGGCTGCAAAGAAGGTGATGAGGTACCTTTAAGGCACAAAGGACTACATGCATATGTATAGGCGAATTGACAATTTAGAGGTGATCGGCTACTCCGATTCAGACTTTGCTGGCTGTGTTGATTCGAGAAAATCAACTTCTGGTTATATTTTCATGCTAGCCAGAGGAGCTGTTGTCACAACCCGCCTTTTCAGGCTGTGATAAAACTCTTTCTTACTTACTTTAGGGCAAAAATTTAGAAATTTTTTTTTTAAATGGGAATAAATAATTTGCTTACATTAACTTTGATAATCCCCAAAATACTTTCACATACTTGTATTTACATATTTAATACTTTTACTTTTACAACATCTTTCTTTTAAACATTTCATTTCAACATAACTTTAAACATACGTAGCGGAAAACATTACAGCAGCGGACTCCATACCCAATCTGCACATCATCCACCTCTCCGCCAGCTCACCATTTGAACTTATTCTGACCTTCTCGTCGGAATACCTACAGCATGAAATACTTAATGAGCTAACGCCCAGTAAGTCCCATAAATCCCACATGGATATTCACATGAATGCATGAATCAATTATGCTTTCTTATAAACTTTCTTTATCCTCATCATTTCTTATCTTTACTAGGGCCCAAGTGTTCGTACCATTGCTCAATTTCATTTAGGTCTACATAACACTGTGACCGTAACATATCCTTTAAACTCCCCTTGAGTTAGGAGTCGGTACGACACTTTTCTTAATTTTTGGTGATACATTTTCCAGTCCATTTATTATGGTTGACATACCATGCATGAAGTGATAATCACATATTATCCATGAAACATAAATTCTCTTGCATAGCATAGTACACACAGGTACTTACTTTTTATACACACTGGTACACATTAATATACGCACAAGTATATAGCATAATGTACTCACAGGTACTTAACATAAAATGTACACACAGATACCTACTTTATACATACTCAAGTATTTATCATTGTACACACAGGTACGAAATCATGATACACATGCTCATTTTCATTATTATACACACAGGTACAAAATCATGGTACACATGCTCATTTTCATTATTATACTCACAGGTACATAACATCTTATACACACTGGTACACATTAATATGTTTACAATTATTCATACATGACTATACCCCTAGGTGTTCATATCATGGCAAACATAGAAGTTTACACTTAATTATACGCACAGGTATACATATACATACATTTCTTTCTAAACCTACATTTCATACTGTAGGTGGGAAGGGTACTTACTTGATGCGAATGTCAGGCGACTTAACCTCGATTTTCCTTCTCCTAGACTCCTAGGATCCTGTTGGCCAATTACAAAGCCATTAGCCAAATTTCACTATATTTTGATACGAAACATCCGTTAGTTAATAAATTGAGTTGTATTACTATGTACAACTCTAAAAACCACTGATTTTTCTTATTTCTATCTAACTTTACCCTATCGTTTGTAACGAAGGGCGGGAACCTTTTTAGTCGTTTTCTTATCCCATTGGAAGCATTTCAAAGCGGTTCGGGTTTTTTGGACAAAAATGACGATTTTGCCCTTCGTCGGTCTACTAACCTACCCAAGCTTGATTTCGTTATTCTTATGAAAATAACCACATACTAATTTCAAAATAACACCCTAGTGGGTCAAATCTCTTTATTTCTCAATTATGCCCCATTTTCATAAAACTTTGCAGTTTAGTACCTAAACTGAAAATTTTGACGATTTTACCCCCGGGACTAAAATTTACTTCTTTGCATCAAAATTTCCTATTTTTCTCAAGGATCATTTTTACTTAAGGTACCATACCTTAAATCATTTGCAAAAATAACATTTTTGCCATTTAACACTTTTTTCACTTTTAATATATTCTTGAAAAATCAAAAACTCACAAATGATTGAGTTTTTAGACAAACCGTTCGCGTAACCTAACAGTTTCATCGAGATCTACAACTTTCATGTTTTAACTTTTCCCAAAATCTCACTATATAGGGGCATTTTTGACTATTTTTAAAATCTGCCGAGAAGGAACTTTTTCTTTCAATTTAGTTCCTTTGGCATTTTTACAAAAATCCGTTTCAAACTTGCAATTCTACCCCTGCAGAAACCATTCCATGCCTTAATCCACACATTCTCATGCTCAAACATCACTTTTACAAAGTCAAACATCACTTTTACAAAGTCAAACATCAAAATTACAAAAATAATACTTTTTGCAAAAATTGTCATTTTGCACTATAAACCAAAGTTTCACAACTCAAACTTGCCAATCATCACATATACATAAAATTCCATCAAATACATGCTCGAAAACCCTCATGGGTTTGAAAGAATAAAAATCAAGACAAATTCAAAACTTTAAACTTCAAAACTTACCCAAATAACACTTTTTTGGATTTCTAGCCTTCAAAAGCTTCTTGAACTTCTTCTTGGACTTCCTTTTCATGCAAAAATAGCATGGATTAATCTTTGCCCTTTACCCATGAAAAATCCCTTGAAAAGTCATGAAAAAGTTTAGGATTTTACCTTAAAACTTGTAGAAAATCTTTGTACTTGCTTGTAAAACTTGTTTGGGGTTATTTTTGCAAAGTTTGGGGGCTGAGAAATTTTTTTAGAGACCTGGACTTGGCTGCCGGATCTTGGAAGGAAAGAAAAGAAATGAATTTTTTGTGATAACTTTGCCTTAAATGCATCCTTATCACATTTGGTGACTCATGGTAACCCATGAGTATACCATTAGGTGTCCTCATCTTATTGGGCCACATTGCATGGCTTGTTGGCCCAATAGAATTCAAGCAAATGTCCACTTTGTGGAGTTAAAAATTTATACTGTGTAATTTTTCATCACACAGTATTTTTCCTAGACTGTCATGGTCAAATCAGTGTACCTTCTATCCTTAGACTGTATAAAAATATTTAACTTACTTTTCGTTTACTTTTGGAGGCCAATCATAACATTTTTCGTATCTGTATTTTCATTTGCAGTATTTTTATACTGCTCTGGCCTCCTTTCTACCCCCGGTTAGGGTTAGGACAACCTCTATGTCCTATTTACATTCTAATCATTCATTCGTTTATATCATAATTTCACAATTAATTGTGACATGAAATTCATTTTATGGATATTATGCACAAATCTCTGAGTCATCAAACTCATAAAATTTGTATTTTATAATATCCACCATTGCATTACATATGCCATAAAATTTGCAATCAATGCCGCTCATTCATATTTTATTGTAATTTTCACAGAAATTACAATTTTTACAAAATTTCACATTTTTAAAGATAAATTCATTAATTAAACCCAATTAAATATTAGGTTTTATTGATGACGTTTCCTCGGTCATTACAGCTGTATCTTGGAAAAGTGGAAAGCAAACGTTGGTTGCTACTTCCACAATGGAGGCAGAGTTCGTTTCTTGTTTTGAGGCTACTTCGCATAGTGTATGATTGAAGAGTTTCATGTCAGGCCTTAAAATTATAGATTCTGTGTCTAGGCCATTAAGAATATATTGTGAAAAATTCAGCTGCTATCTTTATGGCTAAGAATAATAAGAGTGGCAGTCGAAGTAAACATATCGACATTAAGTACTTAGCTATAAGGGAACGGATTAAGGAAAATAAAGTGGTCATTGAGGATATAAACACTGAATTGATGATCGCAGATCCTTTGACAAAAGGAACGCCACCAAAGTCATTTAAGGATCATGTAATTCAGATGAGATTTGATTCTATAATGTAAATTTGTTTGCACATACAATTTACAGTCTTAATGAAACTCTTATTTAGTTGTGATGTTTTCTTATATTTGATTTGCGCATAAAGTTATTAGAGGAAAATTCACATTTAGTAAGACCAAGAATAAACATTGGGTTTATTCATAAAGTTAAATTACCATTTAGGAAATAAAGTTTTAGAAACAATACATAGTAATACATGGAAGATAATACTCACAATTTAGAAAAATTATAGCCATAATTCATGTATTTGTTTCCTGAAAGTTTGGGTTTAATGAATAAAATGATAAATATGGAGACAAAGTGGGAGAATGTAACCGTTTTTCATTCCAACGGTTTCAAAATTGAAACCAATTAAATTTTATTGTAATGGTTATTCATAATTGGCTTCATATTTATGCTCATTAAAACCAATTTTGGTAACTGAATATTTTTTGTTGTTTATATATCCTCGATGGGAGGAGATAAAACAGAGCAGAAAAACAATTCTTTTCCACATTCATGTGTGTTGAACATAAGAGTTTTGGTCCCTATCACCTCTCTCATATACAGTTCTTGTTGGAATTAAAACATGAAACGCAGCGGAAGGAACGGATCATTGACAAACAAAATTTTCTAAAAACTTTGTTCATCGGGAATAGATATATAATCTTAATTACAGAAAGCTTTAGGAATTTTTACTAACCTTCTGAAGACTATCAGGGTATCCTAGCTTTCCTCTTTGACACCACGATCTTCCAAACCAGGCCTCCACACCAATGGAAAGACGAGTGGGCGTCAAACTGCAAGAATGAATTATCCTCACACTTTTCTGAATCTGCTATGTACTCAACACATGAGATAGCAGATTTTTTTCTTTAGAGAAGAACTCTCAGTTTTTTTTTTCTCTCTAAAAATTATGTGAATAAAAATTACTGAGATAACTGTTATATCTCCCTTTTTATAACTGAGCCATTAGTAATTTTTCTTTCCCTTTTCTTTTCCTTTCCTTTTTCTTCTTTTCTTTTCCGTTTTCCTGTTTCCTCTATTTCCCGAATCTATATTCGGTTAACATATATATATATATATATATATATATATATATATATAAGTAAACTTGCCGTGAAAGAAAGCTTGCCTTTTTTTTTTTTTTTGCTTTTGACCGAATCAAATTCGGTATGTATATATATATATATATATATATATATATATATATATATATAGTAAGTGTGGAAAGCGTGAATCTGATTCACGGCTTTCCTCCTTTTTTTTATATAATATTATATTAATATATATATATATATATTAATATATTATAAAATCATATATATATATAAAAAGATTTGATTCAAAACCATATATATATATAAATCTCAATTCAAAAATAAATCATATTTATTTAAGAATAGATTTTAACAATAATCAATTAATTAACTAATGCTCAGTTAAATGTGATAACATTTATCACATTACATTATATGTCACAGAGAACATTTTTCTGTGTCACGTTAATAATTCAAGTGTGAAAAATTAATTCAAAATTCAAAAATTCTAAATTAAACATGTATAATTCATTCTATGCAAAATCCAATATAGTGTTACAGAGGTGGTATTGGGGACCTATGGACCTATAACCCAAGCTCCAATAAATTTGACATTTAATCAAACTCTTTAATTAATGTGCCAAATTTATTAGTTTCAGTGTTACTCCACTAAAAACCTGAAACTGAACTCTTGAGATTATAGTAAAATTACTCAAAGAAAATTAACGAGTAGTCCATTGATATAATCATTACATATAAGTCAGTCCTCCATAAATAGTTCATAATAAGAGCTAGGTTCAATTTTCGTTCACCTCTCTTATTATATCTTTATCCTTGAGTTCCAATAATTCTCTAATGAACAATTAATTCATAATCTTATTATGAACGAGCGCTCTATTGTTCAAACCTTAAATTATCACTCAAGAGAACTATTTTTCTAGCTTCCATAGGGAAGGAATGGATTACATATCTGTATAATATTATTCCCAGCCATTTATTACTTTATGTTTCCAAGATGCTAAGTTATAATCTGTGCTTAGACAAATCTTACCATGCAAGTCAAAAAACATAATGTAATAAATAGGAGTCTAATAAATACTCAGGATTAAGACTGTCAAATATATGATCATCATAGTGATAAATTTGAATACTCTATTTGCAACGGATGATTATTAGAGATTCATAATTTATCTGGTCCAGTCCTATATAATCTCATTATATAAAGTACCTCCAACCCAATGTCTCTACATTAATAGTCCGGATAATGACTATTCCATTTTAGATGAGATTGGACCGTACTTGTAATTTTTAATTAAAGATCCCAAACTTTAATTAATTATTACGGACTATTTAGATTATTATCTATAAATTTTATCCCCAAGCAAATAACACTTATATGCTAAATTTATAGTCACATAAATAATCATGGAATTTTCTTGATGTTTATAAATATATTCATAATACATATAATCAACCAAAATAATAATAAATGTCATTTTATTTATTTATTAACAATATGTACAATGTCACAGCTTTTAGGGCACCAAACCCAACAATCTCCCACTTGCCCTAAAGCAGGTGAGACATGTCTCTAAGACCTAAGCCTTCTAAGTGTCCCTCAAAGCTCTTTGCAGGTAACGTCTTAGTGAAAGGGCTGGCAAGGTTATTTTCCGACGCTATCTTCACAACTTCCACATCGCCTCGATGCACTATCTCTCTAATCAAATGATATTTTCTTTCTATATGCTTTCCTCTTTTGTGGCTTCTAGGTTCTGTAACGCCCCTATGTGGGGGTTAACAGTTTTTAATGAGATAAAATAAAAATAAATAATAAAAGTAAAACCTTAAAAATAAAATTTACCCGGGACTTAAATGAAAACTCTCAACTCAAAAATAAAAATATAAACGATAAATAAACCACAGTTTAATGTAGCACCTTAAATTTAATAATATAAACTGTTGTCATCATCATTTTAACCCTCAACACATTGTAATACAGTCACAGAAAGTAACAATTGATGCTTACATTATCATGAAGAATATTCTCAACAATTGAAGCAGTCCCAATGTAATATAGCTACATCACTTCCTCAACTATATTTCTCGTAGCCACCTCACACTTAGTGAGTCCTGAAAAGATATAAACATAAGGGTATGAGCAACACTATGCTCAGTAGAGAAAGCCATTACTCACCTTTAGGTTTTTATCATTACCACATTAAAATCTGCATGGTTAGTAAGTCACATCATATTCCAGATTATGAGGTTTATTATGATCACATCTTATGGATACCGTAGTTAATCATTACCAAGTGTCATAATTACACATTTATACAAATATTACCAATCATCATTGTTCCTAGGTATCCATGTTAAATTGAGTATCACTCAACTCATCGAAACCCAAATGGGCGCACTTGATCACCCTATAAACATTCCAAGGGTGTTCCGGTGAGGGGACATCAAGCCCCGAGTCCTCACCAAATCGATTCCTGTACAGTGTGTTCTGGGACTTTCAACCCAAGGAAGCGTCATCGCCTTCCCCCTATTTTACCTTTTAGGGTATTCATGCCCAAGGACGTAACCGTCGCCCTCTTCATGTCTCACAATTTCTCTATATTGAATCATTATCAATAGAGTTAGTTTTCCTAACCATGCTTCTCAATTTATAACATGTGTCAATTCATTATGTTCCTCGCCGTACAATACAAGACGAGTCCATGTCATAGTTTCATATGTGATAATCATATAATATCAGTTCAACATAGATATATATATATTGCGGCAAAACAATCAATTTTAATTCTATAAAAACCTCACAAAAGATGAGTAATAGAATCCCTACCTTTTAAGCTTATCAACAGTCTCTTAATCCTGGAATCAATTAACGTTAGCTCCATACTCCCTTGATCCTAAGGCGTGCATAAGGACAATTAAAACTAAAGCACAACATACAACTACATTCATAAAATTTATTTTAATTTAATCTTAGAATTTCAAGAAATAACCACTGCCCATAGAGGTATTACAAAGTTTAACAATATAAATTTTCTGTCTAGGGCATATACACTTAGACTTCATACATATGCTCCAAAATAGCAACAAACATATACTTAGGTTTAAGAACGCAAATTTGAATAATCCTTTAGTATAAAAGAAAATTTATAAATGAAAGACTAAATTTGTTCATAAGATTCTAACCTCGGATTATGGTTAGTTGGAAGCTTGAAATGGCTTCAAAACAGGTTCCTTTACTTCGGTATGACTGAAATTCTTGCTCAAATGGAGGTGATGGTGGCTGATTTTATGGCTGCCTTGAAGAAGTTCTCTAAGTATTTTGCTTCAGCAAAGAAATGAGAAGAAGAGTGTGGGAACCGTGGAAGAGAAAGGAAGAAAAGATGAAGTCTTTGAAGAGAAGTGATAGAAACAATTATAGAGGAGACATGTTGAAGCATGTCACGGAGGAAATAAAGAAAATGAGGGTCAAGAGTAGTTGGAAAAGATATCCTTATGTCTCATCTAAAGACTTTAACACACATAATGCCAATATGACATTTTTGAGATTTATTAGAAGTTCTAAGGCTTTTTAGTAATCATACTAAATAAATATAGGAGAATTTTAGAAAATTTAAAAATAGATAAAAATAAATATTATAAAATAAATTTAAATGAAGCAATTTTTTTTTTATACACTAAAAATTAATTTAATTACCTCAATACCTGTTAGGAGAATAACGGGTGTCACAGGTTCTCTTGAATTTGCCACTGCACCACTGTTGTCACAATACAGTGTGAGTGGTTTATCCATGTCTAGAACTACTTCCAAATCATTTAAGAACTTACGGAGCCAAACAGCTTCTTTAGCTGCTTCACAAGCAGCCACATATTCTGCTTCCATAGTTGAATCAGCAATACAAGATTGTTTGATGCTTCTCCAAACTATGGCTCCACCACTAAAAGTAAACACTGATCCAGACGTAGATTTACGTGTGTCTTTGTCTGATTGAAAATCAGAATCAGTGTATCCAATGGGAATCAAATTCTCACCAGAATAAACTAGCATATAGTTTCTCGTTCTCCTAAGATACTTGAGAATATGTTTAACCGCTACCCAATGATCTAATCCTGGGTTGGATTGATACCGATTGACTATACCCACCGCAAGCAAATGTCAGGTCTTGTACACAACATGGCATACATTAGACTTCCTACTGCGGATGCATAGGGTACCCGTCTCATATTTTCTTCCTCTTGAGGTGTCTTAGGACACTGCTCTTTTGAAAGATAAACTCCATGACGTGTAGGCAAATTACCTTTCTTGGAGTTTTGCATCGAAAATCTGATAAGCACCTTATCAATATTCGATGCCTGAGACAGCGCCAACAGTTTGTTCTTGCGATCTCTTATGAGTTGGATTCCAAGAACATAACTTGCTTCTCCTAAATCTTTCATTTGAAAATTGTTAGTGAGCCATTTCTTTACATCAGATAATACGCCTACATCATTCCCAATGAGTAGGATATCATCTACATAAAGAACCAAGAAGACCACCTTCTTATCTTTGATGTACTTGTAAACACAAGGTTCATCAATATTTTGATTGAAACCATAAGATTTGATCACTTCATCAAATCTCAAGTTCCAAGATCTTGAAGCTTGCTTGAGTCCATAGATGGACCTCTGCAACTTGCAAACTTTTTGCTCT
The DNA here is from genome assembly GCA_025403435.1 of Artocarpus heterophyllus. NCBI lineage: Eukaryota > Viridiplantae > Streptophyta > Magnoliopsida > Rosales > Moraceae > Artocarpus > Artocarpus heterophyllus. Next base: position 5,301,869 of record CM046348.1, on the reverse strand, counting down.
TGACCTTTGACTACAAACCCTTCTGGTTGCACCATATAGATGCTTTCCTCAAGATAGCCATTCAAAAAGGCAGTCTTGACATCCATTTGCCATATCTCATAATCAAGACAAGCAGCAATGGATAAAAGAATCCGAATGGATTTAAGCATAGCTACAGGCGAGAAAGTTTCTTCATAGTCAACTCCCTTCTTTTGGGTATAACCCATTGCCACAAGCCTAGCTTTGAAAGTCTCAACTTTCCCATCCACTCCTCTTTTCTTCTTGTAAATCCATTTGCACCCTATGGGTTTTATCCCTTCAGGTAGGTCTACAAGATCCCAGACTGAATTGGAGTACATGGACTCCACTTCAAGGTTCATAGCCTCCAGCCATTTTTCCTTCTCAGAAACTTCCATTGCATCATGATATGTCAATGGATCATCTTCACCATTATCAGAGATAGCAACATTTGCTTCTCCTAGTTCCCTGTAGCGAGCAGGTGGTCTCACAACCCTCCCACTACGTCGAGGTGGTATGACATTCTGATAGGAAGATGTGGCCTCCTCATTTTGTCCTTCGACAACAGTTGTCGGTTGTGGTCTGATCTGATCAGAAAGTAACTCTTTAAGTACAATTTTGCTACGAGGTTTATAGTTTGTCATATAATCATTCTCGAGAAAAGTGGCATTTGTCGATACAAATACTTTCTTATCTTGTGGACTATAAAACAAACCTCCCCTCATTCCCTTTGGGTATCCCACAAATAAGCATACTTCAAAATGTGGTTCCAACTTCCCAGTCTTACCTTTCAGCACATGTGCTGGACACCCCCATATACGGATATGTCGCATACTAGGTTTGCGACCATTCCATAACTCTAAAGGTGTTTTTGAAATAGACTTAGATGGAACTATGTTTAGAAGATATACTGCAGTTTGTAGTGCATATCCCCAAAATGAAGTGGGTAATGATGAGTAGCTAAGCATGGATCTCACCATATCAAGCAACGTTCTATTTCTTCTCTCTGCAACACCATTTTGTTGTGGTGTTCCAGGTGTAGTGAGTTGTGATAGAATACCATGTTCTATCATATAATCCTTGAATTCAGTATCAAGGTATTCTCCTCCTCGATCAGATCGAAGACGAATCACCGTCTTTCCTAATTGCTTTTCAGCTTCCGCTTGGAATTCTTTGAACTTTCCAAAAGTTTCAGATTTCCTTTGCATTAGGAATATGTTACCATACCTTGAATAATAGTCAATAAATGTGACGAAATATTCGTAACCACCACGGGCTTGTACATTCATTGGACCACAGACGTCTGAATGTATTAGCTCAAGTGGTTCCTTGGCCCTTTCGCCTTTTGCAGAGAAAGGCCTCTTAGTCATTTTACCTTCAAGACAAGATTCACAAACTGGTAGAAAACTAACTTTTAGCTCTTTTAAAGGACCCTCCTTTACCAATCTGTTAATTCTGTCAAGGTTGACATGACCTAATCTAAGGTGCCATAGGTATGTTTCATTATTAGAAGAAATCTTTTGCTTCTTGGGTTTAGGTTGTTCAACTTTGAACATTTCGGTATTGAGCAGTGCTTTTTCGTTGGGCCTTAAGGTGTAAAGCCCATTTTCCAGATGCGCAGAACAAATATCCAAACCATTTCTAGAAATATTAACATAATTATTATTAAAAGAAACATTAAACATTTGTTCAAACAACCTGGAAACAGAAATCAAATTTCTGCGAAAACAAGGAATGTAATAAACATTGTCTAAAATTAAAAACTTATTTCTAAAATAAAGTTTAACAACTCCCACTGCTCTTGCCGAAACAACCTCTCCCGTTCCCACTCTCATCGTGTGTTCCCCGTCGGCAAGTTCCCTTAAAGAACTAAGCATCTGCAAAGAAGAACAAACATGGTTAGTTGCCCTTGAATCAATTATCCAAGGTGAAGAATCATCTTCAACTAAACAAGCTTCTAAAACGAGTAAATCTGATTTACCGTTGTTCTTCTTTTCTTTGAGCTCCTGAAGATACTTCTTGCAGTTTCTCTTCCAGTGCCCAACTACGCCGCAGTGGAAACATTTTCCTTTAGGCTTCTTTTGGTTGGAGCTCCTTTTGCTGTTGTTGCTTTTGTTCTTCTTAGGTTGCCCTCCATTCTTAGACTTACCACTTCCTTCAGTCCCCTTCCTCTTCTTATTCTTTTGGGCAGAAGAGGAAGGTTGAGCTTCTGCAACATTTGCCTCAGCTTCTTTAGTCTTTTCTTTTGAAATAGACTCGAAGGTTTGAAGCTCATTAAGCAACTCGGTCATGTTATATTTCAGCTTGTTCATGAAATAGTTGCTTTTGAACAGAAGGAACGCAGGGGAGAGGGTTTCTAAAATCATCCCCACCTGTGTGGCTTCATCTATTATAGCCCCGTTGACCTCAGCCTCATGGAGATAGTTAACCATGTTGAGAACATGTTCTCTGACCGAAATGCCTGCCTTCATTTTTGCATTCATTACTGCCTTAACGGCTTCGTGGCGTGCCTTTTCAGAAGGTTTACCAAACATGTCTTGCAGAGATTGCATTATCTCATAAGCGGTCTCCATGCTTTCGTGCTTCATTCTAAGCACGTCAGACATCCCAGCCAAAAGAAAACAGCGGGCCTTGTTGTTTGCCTGAATCCAACGATCATATGCTTCGCGTACATTACGAGGAGCATTAGCAGCAGGCTCTAGAGGACATTCCTCCGTTAGGACAAACTTGTAACTTTCGTAAATTAGTACAATGTTCATGTTACTCTTCCACTTGACAAAATTATCTCCGGTTAATTTTTCATTTGAGAGAATTGCGATGATTGGATTAGACATTGTCGCTGTAATAAATAAATAAAATAGCATAAATTAAAATGGTTGCATAAACATCATAAATATATGTTTTGGAATAGTAAACGTGATGCATATGAAAAACACAAAAAATATTTTACTAATTCCACGATTATTCAATTTTAATAAATAAAGTGCCGCCGTAGGGTAGGTCAAATTATTTATGAATTGAATTGAGACTTCTCAATTAATAAATATATTCAAAATATCTCATATTTTCTATATTTATTAATAACCGTTTATTTTGGTCAAGATATAATTAACAATTTAATTATGTCTTTATGAGTGTAACCCACTATTTTGGATTTTAACAACTTAACTCAAAATTGCCGCCGTAGGATGGTCAATTTTGAAATACATTATAAAATCCTATCTCAAGGAAGCCAACCTTGATATTGATTTAAATGGACACCCTCCGTAGGGATGACGAAATCAAAGCGTCGCGAGGCGCCACCTAAATCTCACGGTGTTGTACTAATAGTGGAGACCGCAGGTTATATTGTCATATTACCTTCTCCCACTCATTATTTTAGAAGATGTGTTTTATCTTATAAAACATCATATGTTTCATAATTCTAGTAGATAAAAACAATTTTTAATTACTAGATTATATTATGTGTTAATAGAATCTCATTCTATTTACACTTAAATAAATTGTCAGATTTTCTAAAAATCTAAATTTATTATGAATTGTCTAAGTTACCAAATATTAAACAATTTAAAATTAGATAACTTAGAATTAATGTGAATTTTACCAAGTCTTAACTGTTAAAACTAAATTCACATTATTTGGTTTATTAATAAATTAAGATTCTATAAAACCAACCCAATTAATTTAATCTCATTAAATTAATGCTAACACATATTAAATCATTTTATAAACTCCTTTATAAAAATAATATGCTAAGCGTATGCATGTCATGTTACAATAACTATAAGTGGGCACTTTCTTAGATGACATGTTATCATGCATGAACATGTTATCACAATCATCACATGAAAATAAAAATGAAAATAAACAATGAATTTTTGACCGGGTCCTTTTGGATAATTAAAATTACAACCCAAAAAATAAAAAAATAAAATTACAGGGGTCTTCTTGTAATTTATACATAATTCCCTGCTCCAATTTTGTAGTCTTCATCAAATGGTTTATTGTGCAACAATTTGCTGGATTGCCTTTGAAATCTGATAGGCCCACAGTTCTCAACTAGGCCAAAAAATCCAATGGACATCTTTTTCTTCATCGCTCCACGTGTAGCAAGTGAAAGAGAGGAGAGAAGAAAATAATAATAATAATAAATTACAAAAAGCCTATACCCCTTTATGGGTTTACACAGATTGATCTAATCAAATTGAAAATAAAATTATTAATCCAAAAGGACCATATAATTAACGACCAAAAATCCTTTCATAAACAACCATTCATCACATGAATAAAATTAACAAAGATGCAAAGTGCCCACAAACATGCATCAAAAACATGATATCATCAAAATAAAATCATGTTTAATTAAAATTATATATGCTATAACCCGCTCTGATGCCATTTGTTGGAATTAAAACATGAAACGCAGTGGAAGGAACGGATCGTTGACAAACAAAATTTTCTGAAAACTTTGTTCATCGGGAATAGATATATAATTTTAATTACAGAAAGCTTTAGGAATTTTTACTAACCTTTTGAAGACTATCAGGGTATCCTAGCTTTCTTCTTTGACACCACGATCTTCCAAACCAGGCCTCCACACCAATGGAAAGACGAGTGGGCGTCAAACTACAAGAATGAATTATCCTCACACTTTTTAGAATCTGCTATGTACTCAACACATGAGATAGCAGATTTTTTTCTTTAGAGAAGAACTCTCAGTTTTTTTTTCTCTCTAAAAATTATGTGAATAAAAATTACTGAGATAACTGTTATCTCTCCCTTTTTATAACTGAGCCATTAGTAATTTTTCTTTCCCTTTTCTTTTCCTTTCCTTTTTCTTCTTTTCTTTTCCGTTTTCCTGTTTCCTCTATTTCCCGAATCTATATTCGGTTAACATATATATATATATATATATATATATATATATATATATATAAAAGTAAACTTGCCGTGAAAGAAAGCTTGCCTTTTTTTTTTTTTTTTTGCTTTTGACCGAATCAAATTCGGTATGTATATATATATATATATATATATAGTAAGTGTGGAAAGCATGAATCTGATTCACGGCTTTCCTTCTTTTTTTTTATATAATATTATATTAATATATATATTAATATATTATAAAATCATATATATATATATAAAGATTTGATTCAAAACCATATATATATATATATAAATCTCAATTCAAAAATAAATCATATTTATTTAAGAATAGATTTTAACAATAATCAATTAATTAACTAATGCTCAGTTAAATGTGATAACATTTATCACATTACATTATGTGTCACAAGAGAACATTTTTCGGTGTCACGTAATAATTCAAGTGTGAAAAATTAATTCAGAATTCAAAATTCTAAATTAAACATGTATAATTCATTCTATGCAAAATCCAATATAGTGTTACAGAGGTGGTATTGGGGACCTATGGACCTATAACCCAAGCTCCAATAAATTTGACATTTAATCAAACTCTTTAATTAATGTGCCAAATTTATTAGTTTCAGTGTTACTCCACTAAAAACCTGAAACTGAACTCTTGAGATTATAGTAAAATTACTCAAAGAAAATTAACGAGTAGTCCATTGATATAATCATTACATATAAGTCAGTCCTCCATAAATAGTTCATAATAAGAGCTAGGTTCAATTTTCGTTCGCCTCTCTTATTATATCTTTATCCTTGAGTTCCAATAATTCTCTAATGAACAATTAATTCATAATCTTATTATGAACGAGCGCTCTATTGTTCAAACCTTGAATTATCACTCAAGAGAACTATTTTTCTAGCTTCCATAGGGAAGGAATGGATTCCATATCTGTATAATATTATTCCCAGCCATTTATTACTTTATGTTTCCAAGATGCTAAGTTATAATCTGTGCTTAGACAAATCTTACCATGCAAGTCAAAAAACATAATGTAATAAATAGGAGTCTAATAAATACTCAGGATTAAGACTGTCAAATATATGATCATCATAGTTATAAATTTGAATACTCTATTTATAACGGATGATTATTAGAGATTCATAATTTATCTGGTCCAGTCCTATATAATCTCATTATATAAAGTACCTCCAACCCAATGTCTCTACATTAATAGTCCGGATAATGACTATTCCATTTTAGATGAGATTGGACCGTACTTGTAATTTTTAATTAAAGATCCCAAACTTTAATTAATTATTACGGACTATTTAGATTATTATCTATAAATTTTATCCCCAAACAAATAACACTTATATGCTAAATTTATAGTCACATAAATAATCATGGAATTTTCTTGATGTTTATAAATGTATTCATAATACATATAATCAACCAAAATAATAATAAATGTCATTTTATTTATTTATTAACAATATGTACAATGTCACAGCTTTTAGGGCACCAAACCCAACAGTTCTTACACCATCACTTTTGAGTGCTTGAGTGATAGAAGCATCAAAAAACAGTGGTTCAATATTCGACTATAGCAAGCCAAAGAAGAATTACACAGTGCTGTGCAATGGCAGGAGGTATTGAGTTTACACGCTTCCGTTTTTTCGTTTTGATATGCATATCGTTTTGGCACGTAAGAATTGAATTTTATGATTTACAGAGATGCCAATGGAGCCAGATTCTGTGGTGTGGAGCGCACTGCTAGGATCATGTAAGAAGCACGGCGAGACTCGATTAGCCAAGTTGGTGTCAGATAAGCTAAAGGTCTTGCAGCCTAAAAATTCGTTGGGCTATGTACAAATGTCAAACATATATTACTCTAGTGGAAGAGTCAATGAAGCAGGTAGAATTTGGGATGAAATGAAAGAGTGTCGAGTTAGGAAAGAACCCAGACTGAGTTGGGTTGAGATCGGGAATCAGGTTCACGAGTTTGCCTCCAGAGGTCGACGTCATCCAGATATAGGAAGGACTAATAGGGCAGTTAAAGGAGATGGGTAATATGCCGGAGACATGCTTCTCCTTGCATGATATAGAAGAGGAACAAAAAGAGGAGAACTTGTATCATCACAGTGAGAAACTAGCTTTGATGTTTTTCATAAAGAATGAAGACAGTTTACATCCTTGTGGGAGGGAAATTATAAAGAACATCAGAATTTGTGTAGATTGCCAATAATTTCATGAAGTTAGCATCAGATCTAATTCAGAAGGAGATAGTTGTGAGAGATTCAAATCGTTTCCACCATTTCAAAGATGGAATCTGCTCTTGCAATGATTGTTGGTGAGGAACTATCACCAGTCATATAATTATCCAATCTTTTTTTTGGTGCCTATGATACTACTGGCGTCTGGCTTTAAATCTGGCACGAGTGAACGGCTGAAGTATTCATTAATCTGATATACAAAAGATGGTACAAAATGAAACTGAAGTTGCTGCCTACTGAAAAAGCATTCAAGACCAAAACTTTGGTGATTCACATTATCAAAAAGAAAGCTTTTCTTTTGTGGGCTACAAGTAGTATCATGGCCATAACTTCAAATTTTGGCTCTAAGCTGCTTAACTTCAAATTTCGGCTCTAAGTTGCTTACCTTTCAAACCAGTAAGTTATACTACTTAAGCCTTTTTTGTCTTATTTTTCTTATTTTTCATTGATAGTGTTTTACAAAGGTTGCGTGTGGCTTCCTTTATTACCCGATTGTAGTTGTTCTAGAGTTATGATGCTTGCAGGAACTCCCCTTTGAGTTGTTCCCAGACTTTGAGGGTGTCATTTGTGCTTGGTTTTAATTCACACTAAAGAATTCAACTGCACAAGTTATCTTGTACTTTTGCCTCAATTTTTGACATTTGAGAGTTTTTGTAGTTCTCTCCACTTCCTTAATCGTTTACTCGGTATTTATCCTAAAATTGCATTAGTTTATTGATATTTTATACGATTTCCATTATGAAATATTCACTTCATATGTTTTCGTTGCATACTGTACGTTTCTTAATGCGATCATACTTTCCTGAATGATATGTTTAAGATATGCAAAACTTAAATCCAGTGATCAAGACCTAAAATGTCTAATTGTATAACTCTGCGATACGATATTGAGTAAATCATTGTAGAACCAAATTCCAAAATGATTCTGCATGCAGGTTTTTCATTTGTATATAACCCGATTATTGCAGGGTCAGCAGTGTAAGGAATGCAGGTTGAAATGCCGTCTTTTCTACTTTTGCACTCAAAAGAGACCCCGACAAGCCTTCTCATGTTGAAGACCCTAGGCGATGCTGATATTAGTCATGTTGGAAGAGAAGCATACTGCACAGATTTCTTTTCATGATTGGTTCAAGGAAACGAAAGATCGCGAGGCATGGCTTGGTCGTATGTATACAAGTCGACATTGTAACATTCTATGCGTAACAATACTGCTAGTTTTTGTCCAGACTCTAGACTGGATTTGAACGCAGCAAAAGCCTCAAGCAAGACATCTTCAGTGTCCAGACTCAAAAACTAAGATACAAACTAACCCATATAAGATTGTTCTATTCTCTGTTTTCTTATGTCTCATTGTTGAAAGCATATCTTAGAGTTAAGGTTTATGCCATATTCCTTTTTTTTTGGCAATAAAGAAAATTAAAAGGAATTAAATTTCTTTCGCATTCCGATCTACTGTCTCGATATGTTGTTCTTGTTTATTCTCCTTCTTTGCATACCAACAAGTTACTCTCGTGAAACTTGGAAACCTCTCAAGAAATAGGAGGCAATATTGGAGAATTAATGTGATGCCATGAAAGAAATTAGTGGCTGTATTATATAACCTGAACAACAAGTACACGAAATTCCAATCAATAATTGAAAAACCCTCAAAATTCACCAAGAAATGGTAATATTTGTGTGCGCGCATGCGGTTTTCTGTTTTGCTTTGTTTTGTTTTTTAAAATATTTTGCACAAGAGATTTCTTTTCTTTGCCTATACAGGTTAACACTCGGCTGACTACAATGTTAGTGGCAAAAGAAACTAGAGATTTGACTCGGCATTTAACTCCAATAATAGCGTAGTCATTTTCTTAGCAGTGGCTTTTGTTGCAAGATTCTACTTCTGATCCAGAATCTACAGAATCATAACAATAACAGTAACATAAGTTAATAATAATAATAAAAAAAACAATAACAACAATTTTCAAGTAACGAAAATAGTTAAATCTATGAACATCAAAGCATAAAAAGCTTGATGATCAAAATAGTTATTCATCGAATCTGCCAGAGTTTTTATTCCATATATTCTATTGTTGGAAAGCTGACAAGGATTACCAAGATTAAAGGAATCCCAGTCAAACTTTCTTGTTTTTTGTATATGTATTTAGTTCTGTAATATTTCCTAATCTTTAGGCTGATTTGATTGGTTAGTTGATTGGTTAGTTGCCTAAAATAGGACCTAGAATGTTTCTTTTGTAATCATATATAATGTATAGCATATCAATAGAAAAGGCAAGAAAAGAATTCAATCTAATTTCTCTGATTTCATGGTATCAGAGCTAGGAATTCAAATCACGTTTTTTTTTTGTCCTCTGTTTTACTCTGTTTTCTGGGAACAAAACAGAGCAATTTTTTTTCAGCTTTCGAGCATTATTGCAGGCCTGAGAAACTCAAATATATATATATATATATATATATATATATATTTCCATTCATCTCTGTTTTTCTGCCATTTCAAACCATGTCTGGAACCAATTAGTCTTCCTCAACCAAGCAATCCTCTAATGTTTCAACGAGGCCCATCAGTAGCGTCACTCCCTTCTCATCGGCAGAGATAAACCACTCATTGCAAATTACCCAACATAAATTAAATGGGTCTAATTTCTGCGAGAGGTTTCAATCTGTGTCGTTGGTTGTTCGAGGAAAAGGGAAAATGGGGTATCTGAATGGAGAAGCCTCTGCTCCAGAAATTACTGATGCAAGCTACAGGTCCTGGGAAGCAGAAAATTCCATCATCATGGCATGGCTAGTCAACTCCATGGAGCCACAGATCGGACGCACATATTTGTTTTACAAAACGGCACACGAAATTTGGAAGGCTGTCTAGGAGATGTATTCGGACTTAGAAAACACGTCTCAGTGTTTTGAAATTCGGTCTACCCTTCGAAACACAAGGCAGGGAACAAAATCCATTACAGAGTACTACAACAAGTTGATTGAACTCTGGCAAGAGATGGACTTGTTTTACACAATTCCATGGAGGTGCCCTGATGATGGAGTGCTCTACAATCAGGTACTTGAAAAAGACCGAGTCTTTGATTTTCTTCAGGGGTTAAACAAAGATTTGGATGAAGTACGAGGTCGTATCCTTGGAACTAAACCTCTTCCATCACTCCGAGAAGTCTTCTCAGAAGTCAGACGGGAAGAGAGCAGGAAGAAGGTAATGCTGAATACACCTTTGCACGCAGCTCCAGAAGAACAGTCACAGAGTTCTGCCCTTGTTGCCACTCGCTCCACCCCTTCTAATCCAAAACCAAAAGACAACCGTTTATGGTGTGAGCACTGTAAAAAGCCATACCACACCAAGGAGACTTGCTGGGACATCCACGGGAAGCCACCAGATTGGAAGCCGTGAAGTCAACGAAGAAACAATCCAAATGCTCATGTGGCCGAATCTACTGCAGAGAACAAGAAGTCCAACACTGCTGCATTCACTCCTGAGCAAATGGAGATTTTGAGGACCCTCATATCACAACCACTGGCCCTTGAGTCTTCAACCTCAACACCTACTGCCACCATAGTACAACGAGGTATTATCTTTTCCTCATTGTTATCACAGAAGGATATTCTTAATGGGTGGATTGTTGACACGGGAGCATCAGATCATATGACAGGATCATATACTGTTCTCATGAACTACAAAAAATGTGTTGACAATATGAATGTCTCTGTGGCTGATGGGAGTACGTCCATGGTGGCCGGGTTTGGAGATGTTATTTACCATGGACTTTATTTGAAATCAGTTCTTCATGTTCCCAGTTTAAGATATAATCTTCTTTCTGTTAGTAAGCTAACTAAGGATCAAAATTGTATGGTAACCTTTCTCTGTAATCGTTGCATTTTTCGGGATCCGTCTTCGGGGAAGATGATTGGCAATGCTGAGGAACAACATGGTCTTTACTATTTCACTAGTTCTTCTCCAAAACTGACAGCACCTATATCACTTTCTTTGTCTATTTCATCTAATTCTGATGTTATTTTATGGCATAAACGTTTGGGTCATCCTAGTTTTACTTATATGAAGCATTTGTACCCCAAGTTATTCAGCAATAAAAATCTTTCTTCATTTAGTTGTGAATCATGTATTCTGGCAAAACACCACAGGAAAAATTATCCTGCTCATAAATATAAGTCGTCTAAACCCTTTCACCTTGTCCATAGTGATATATGGGGAGCATCTCAAACTGTAGATTTGATAGGTAGGAGGTGGTTCATAACTTTCATAGATGACCATACTCGTGCGTGTTGGGTTTACCTGTTAAAAGAAAAATCTGACGCAGGGCAAGTTTTTCAACAATTCCACAAAATGATAAAAAATGTGTTTCAATCTGCTATTCATATACTCCGAACAGATAATGGGGGGGAATACTTCGCTCATATTCTAGGAAACTATCTCGTTGATAATGGCATTTTTCATCAGAGTTCATGTATTTCTACCCCACAACAAAACGGAGTCGTAGAGAGAAAAAACGTCACCTACTGGAAGTTGCCCGATCTCTCATGTTTGCCAACCATGTTCCTAATCAATATTGGGGTGAGTCTGTGTTAACTGCTTCTTGCCTGATCAACAGGCTTCCATCCAAACCCATTAATTTTCGTACTCCTATCAGTTACCTTCAAAAAAATTTTCCCCATATTCTTCTACTCAATTCACTTCCTCCAAGGGTCTTCGGATGTCCTGTCTTTGTTCACAATAACAATCCTACTCGGGCAAAACTAGATCCTAAAGCCATTAAATGTATCTTCGTGGGTTACTCTCCTACTCAGAAAGGATACAAGTGTTACAATCCAGCCTTTAAAAAATTCTAGGTTTCCTATGATGTTACCTTCCTTGAAGATCAACCTTTCTATTCTCATGCTTCTCTTCGGGAGGAGAATTCAAGAGAAGATAACCACTGGGATCCATCTATCTCACATCCTATTTCTTTACCACTACACCCATCATCCGTGTCTCCTCTACCATCTTTACCAAACCCAACCATATCCACAAGTGATACAGGTCAAAGGGGAGAACCAACCCAACAGCAACAACAGGGTGAACTACTTGTTTACTCTAGGAGACCCCGAGTTGTTCAGCAAAACCAATCATTAGAACCTGAAACGGATCCAATACCACAAATTCCAGAGCCACAAGAGAAAGGTACTGTTACAATCAATGATCTAGACATTCCCATTGCTATCAGAAAAGGGGTAAGATCTTGTATAGAACATCCGATTTCAAATCATGTGTTGTATTTTCGATTATCTAACACTTACAAGGCACTTGTGTCGCAACTTGATGATGTGAAAATTCCCACAAGCATACATGATGCCTTGAGAGATTCAAGACGGAAAGCCGCGGTCATGGAAGAAATAAAGGCCCTGAACGACAATGACACATAGGAGGTTGTTGACTTACCAAAAGGGAAGAAACTAGTGGGTTGTAAGTGGATCTTTACTGTGAAAGTTGGCTCAACTGGGAATATAGAGAGATACAAGGCACGATTGGTTGCTCAAGGATATACATAAACTTACGGCCTCGACTATGAAGAAACTTTTGCACCCGTAGCAAAACTGAATTCTATACGGGTTCTCTTGTCTATGGCCGCCAATTTAGATTGGGAGTTGCACCAAATGGATGTATCGAACGCATTCTTGAATGGAACACTCGAAGAAGAAGTATACATGAAGTTGCCTCCTGGATTTGAAGATAAAGAAAAATCAGGTTCTGTATGTAAACTAAGAAAGTCCCTATATGGTTTGAAGCAGTCCCCTAGAGCTTGGTTTACTCGATTCAGCACAGCTATGAAGCAGTTTGGTTACAAACAAGGGCAAGCATACCATACCCTATTCATTAAATAGTCCAAGGATGAAAAAAAATCAATTTTGATTGTGTATGTCGATGATATGGTGATCACAGGAGATGACAATGATGAGATAGCAAATCTCAAGAGTCTTCTACAATATGAGTTCAAGGTCAAAGATCTGGGGAACCTTCGGTATTTTCTTGGAATGGAAATAGCTAGAAGTAAGACTGGGATTTTCATTTCCCAAAGAAAATACACCCTAGATCTATTGAAAGAAACTGGAAAACTCGGTTGTCGTCCGGCCAGCACACCATTGGAGAGAAATTGGAAGCACAAGTCCTCCGATGATGATCCTCCAGTAGACAAGGATAGATATCAACGCCTTGTTAGAAAACTAATCTATCTATCACTCACTAGTTCAGACATTGCCTATAGTGTTAGTGTGGTTAGTCAATTCATGCATGCCCCCACCAAGAGACACCAAAATGCTACAGATCAGATTCTTAGATATCTGAAAGGAACTCCTGGCAAAGGGCTACTGTTTCGAAAGAACGAAAGCCGAAAAATAGAAGGATTTGCAGACGCTGATTAGGCTGGTTCAGTTGAAGACACAAAGTCCACCACAGGATATTGCACAAAGCTTTGGGGAAATGTTGTTACATGGCGAAGCAAGAAACAAACTGTGGTGGCAAGGAGCAGTGCTGAAGCAGAATATAGGGCGATTGCACAAGGGATTTGTGAATTAATTTGGCTTGAAAGACTACTAGCAGACTTGAACATTCCGTTAAATAGTCCTATAAAATTGTACAGTGACAACAAGTCAGCAATTGCTATTGTTCGCAATCCCATACAACATGATCGGATAAACATGTTCGGATTGATAGGAATTTTATCAAGACCGAAGTCGACAGTGGGAAGATTCATTTGTCTTATATACCAACTACATCGCAAGAAGCTGATATCCTCACAAAGGCATTACTCAGGGCTGGGTTTGAGTCAAACGTGCGCAAGCTGGGAATGATTGATATACATTCACCAGCTTGAGGAGGAGTGTTGGAAAGCTGACAAGGATTACCAAGATTAAAGGAATCCCAGTCAAACTTTCTTGTTTTTTGTATATGCATTTAGTTCTGTAATATTTCCTAATCTTTAGGCTGATTTGATTGGTTAGTTGATTGGTTAGTTGCCTAAAATAGGACCTAGAATGTTTCTTTTGTAATCATATATAATGTATAGCAAATCAATAGAAAAGGCAAGAAAAGAATTCAATCCAATTTCTCTGATTTCATCTATCACTTGCACGTAAATTATAAAATTTATGGTTCAATATTCTTGGAATCTTGTAAATGTTGTCTCCACTTTATCATTTGTTAATGAAGTGGTTGACCTTAGAAGGTCCAATTTTTTATCCGCCAAAATGATGTTACCATTTTCATGATATAGAAAAACTTGCCTCTTCCAAAACTCCAATAATGATTGGGACGTTTTCATTATTGGGGCCAAATAAGTCTTCATCCCTTCTGAAAATATATACGGAATTTGAAGATCAGATTCTATCACTTAAAACATGCATAAGTAATCACGTAAAAAAATAAAAGGAACGTGAGAATTTATGGTTAATCCTTACGTTTCTATCATAATTTGAAGTTGTTCATGCACAAGTTTTGCTTCATCCAGATCGCTCACCAATGGCAAGTAACTTAGCCATGCAGGCACAAGCTGCAGCATATAGCAATAACTTAAGTCTCAAGTAAACCTTCCATTTTTTTTTCTTTTCCGTGATAATTCTAATTTCATTGACAAAGTAAAATTATAGCTAAAATTTTAAGTGACTAATAATGAACTAATAAATCAAAACTCAGAAACTGAAAATCTTGAAGCTTAAAAGCGATGAACATTTTACATTGCTACCCTCAATACTATCGCGATGAAATATGCATATTTTTCCTAGAGCTGAAACAGCAGCATCATATGTCTTTCCATTGTCTTGGTTTACTGCATCACTCATAAGAGTACGAAAGCTTTCCAAGGCTGCTACAAAAAAACCAATAGCATTCAATACATAATTTGCTATATAAAAGGGAAAAAAAATGATCTCATTCATGGAATCATGTGAAACACTGTAAACAGTGTAAGCAAGCAAGCAAGCTTACCATCAATATGTGCCTTGAAAAAAGCATCACCAGACTCTGCACAAGCGCCAATTCCAAGTGCAGCTTCCTGGCCAGAAAATGCAAATTTTTAGATCTTCTAACTCAATATGTTAAAGGGTTGAAAGATTTTCCTCTAATTTGTCAGTGGAAAACCTGTCTAACTGATGGAACACCATCTTGACAAGCTTTTAACACACATGGGAGATACAAACCAAAGTATCTGTTCATCAAAAGATAAATTAACCTTGTTGTTGTTATTGGAAAACGTGACTATGATAAACCAAAGTTTGAACTTACAAAAAATGTAGTTATTTTTATTTGGAGAAGTAATTTGCACTTACTTTTGAGCATCATCTGCACATTGCAGCACAATATTTCTAAAGATGGAAGAGCCCATTACTTTCTCTCTAGAACTTCTTCTATCATCCTGTATGGAAGATCAAGTAAAAAGTCAAACAAAACCATGCATTGAAGAAACTTATGAGACAAAAACATTAAGAATTGAAGGAAAAAATAAAACGATAAACTTTTTAATTCAGTAGCTTATAATGAACTTGTTTCACTCACCCACATCATAGGAATGTATAGAAGAAGTTGATCAAAGTAAGGCAAGAAACCCCTTTTGAATCTTTTTATCAGGCCGACCAAGCAATTAGTGACCTGCACAAATGAGTTAGTTGCATGAGGCTATAAGAACTTGTGATGCTACAAAAACTATTCTTTTAAATACTATTCAAAGACTAGGAACTTTGGAAACAGACTTTTCCAAGGATTTTTTTTTCCAGCTCCTTTACTTCTTCTGGATCCAATTCAGAATCTTTTTTGTCTTTTATATTCCCTGGATGTTGATCTCTATCCGAAATGGCAGCTAGCACTTTCTTTATCCCATTCGAAATTGACGAAGCCTGTGCTATGCTGAAAACTGACCCAGAAACCTGCAAGGAAAGAATACATGTTACCTTGCAGTCTAAGCAAAGTAGGAAAAAAAAACTTTTTTCTTCATAAGGCTCAGTTTGAGATTGCTATGCTTTTAAAGGAAGTGCAAGTTATACTGTCGTCAAACCAGGGATTTTTTGTGTTTTTGTTATCATTTGAATAAATTAGAAAATCACATAAAATCAGGGAGTTAAAGAAATCAGGGATTTTTTGTGAATAAATTCGGAAATCACATAAAATCAGGGAATTAAAGAAATCCTGATTTTATGTTCCTATTCCTGATTTTATGTTCCTAAAATTAGTCCTAGAATCACTCTTTATTCTTTCCTATTTATGTGTACCGGCTATTGTTTTCAATAATAAGAAAAAAGTTATTCAGAATACTTCCCTATCTTTTCTATCTTCTTATTCTACATGGTATCAGCGTCGGCATGAATTACAGAGCCGCCATGGTAGGCTCAAGTTCGACCACATCTTCCGCTACCAGTCCAGTAGTGTCATCTGAAGGGAACTCTCAGCCATCTCCTATCACATCCATCGCCGAAAGCCCTCTGCAAATTACCATTCATAAATTAAATGGTAAAAACTATTTAGAATGGTCCCAATCCGTGCGTTTGGTGATTGACGGAAAGGGAAAACTTGGATATTTGAATGGAGAAATCAAAGCCCCACCTGCAGATGATCCAAAATACCGGCAGTGGAGATCAGAAAACTCCATGGTTACCGCTTGGCTTGTCAACTCCATGGAGCCAACAGTGGGTAAGCCGTTCTTGTTCCTGCCAACCGCTTATGATGTCTGGGAGGCGGTTAGAGAAACTTACTCTGACCTAGAGAATCATTCCCAGTTATTTGAGTTAAATACTCGATTGTGGCGGATGCAACAAGGTGAAAGAGAGGTCACTTCCTATTATAATGAAATGATGACGTTGTGGCAAGAATTGGACATGTTTGAGAATGAATTATGGGAGAATCCAACTGATGGTGCTCGGTACAAGAAAAAGGTTGAACGAGGTCGAGTGTTTGTTTTTTTAGCAGGTCTAAATAAGGATCTTGATGAGGTTCGGGGACGAATTTTAGGACGAAAACCTCTGCCATCCATCAGGGAAGTTTTTTCTGAGGTACGAAGAGAGGAGGCTCGTAGACAAGTGATGTTAAAGGGAGTAGAGGAGAAAAAATCTGATCAGGGTGGGTCAGCTCTTGTGGCTCGCAGCAGTGACCAACATGGAGAAAAACGAGGAGGCAAACAAAGGCCGTGGTGTGATCATTGTCGAAGACCATGGCATACACGTGAAACCTGTTGGAAACTCCATGGAAAGCCTGCAAATTTGAAGAAAAAATCTGGTGAAGATGCATGGACAGCAGGAGAGACTCGGGCTCTTCAAGTTAACACTTCCAATCCGGAGCAGCAGTCATCCTCAGAATCTCTTCCTTTCACTAAGGAACAAATGGAGCACCTATACAAGCTATTTCAGTCCCAATCCATAGGAAAGTCTAATGCATCTTGTTCTTTAGCCCAGTCAGGTAATTTTTCACCCACAGCCTTTACCTGTGTCAATCCAAGTACCTCCTGGATATTAGATTCAGGAGCAACCGACCATATGACTGGATCCTCGCAGTTGTTTTCCTCTTACATTCCTTGTGCAGGAAATCAAAAAGTCAAAATAGCAGATGGGTCCTATTCCACCGTTGCAGGGAAAGGAAAAATTGTTATTTCTCCTCGTCTTATTTTAAAAGATGTCCTTCACGTTCCTCAATTGTCATATAACCTCTTGTCAATCAGCAAGTTAACTCGTGATCTCAATTGTCAAATTAATTTTTTGTCATCTCATTGTAAATTTCAGGATTTAATCTCAGGGAAGACGATTGGGGATGCTAGACAAGATGGTGGCCTCTACCTCCTGAATAACGGTACAAGCTTTGGAAAACAAGATCAGACTTGTTTCAATTCTATTTCTTTTTGTAGTGAAAGTGAAATTATGTTATGGCATTTTAGGTTTGGACATCCAAACTTTCATTATTTAAAACAGTTGTTACCCAAATTATTTATGAATAAAAATGCATCTATTTTTAAATGTGAAGTTTGTGAATTAGCTAAACATCATCGTGCTGTTTTTCTTCCACAACCATACAAAAGGTCAAAACCATTTACTATGATTCACAGTGATGTATGGGGTCCTTCTAGAATGGCAACTTTTTCTGGAAAACATTGGTTCATTACTTTTATTGATGATCATACTCGGGTTAGTTGGGTGTTTTTGCTAAAGGATAAATCTGATGCTAAGAGTGTGTTTAAAAAATTTTATAATATGGTTCAAACACAATTTGAAACGCAGATCAAGATTTTTCGAAGTGATAATGGCAAAGAATTCTTTAATCACGTATTAGGGAGTTTTTTTTTATGAAAAAGGGATTATACATCAAAGTTCTTGTAACAACACATCTCAACAAAATGGGGTGGCTGAAAGAAAAAATAAGCACCTCCTTGAAGTAGCTAGGGCCTTAAGTCTTACAACAAAAGTTCCAAAGTATCTTTGGGGAGAAGCCGTTTTAACAGCCGCTTTTTTAATCAACAGAATGCCTTCAAGAACCTTAGGGTTTAAAACACCACTCAATTTTTTTAATGAGTGCTTTCCGAATTTGAGGTTAATAATGAGTATTCCTCTTAAAATTTTTGGCAGTGCTGCATTTGTTCATGATCATGACCCTAGGCGAACAAAACTTGATCCAAAAGCACATAAATGCATTTTTGTAGGCTATCCGATGAATCAAAAAGGTTATAAATGTTTTGATCCAGTTCTGAAAAAAATGTTTGTTTCTATGGATGTCACTTTCTTTGAAGGACAATTATACTACCACATTCCTCATCTTCAGGGGGAGAAGAACTTTAGTGAAGATGATATTTTTTTAAATGGTTCTGACTTAACTATTGATTTTGAATGTAATAGCAATGATATTTTGTCAAAAGTAAATGAGAAAGGGGATACAAATGAGTTAAATGATGAAAAGTCTCAAAAATGTCCTATAATGCCATCTCAGAATCAAAACCCGAAACAGTAGAGGAATGTGCAAAACAATGGAAAGGTCTTGTTTATTCTAGGAAGTACCAAGAAAAAAAGGGGAAGAGGAACACTATCTTACAGCACCACCAAGAATCTGACCAGAGGTTAGATCATGAGGTCAATGATCTTTTGATCAACTCAGACAATAATTCCCTAGGTAATTCTGAGTCAAATTTCTCGAGTCTGGATGATCTCCCTATTGCTCTTAAGAAAGGTGCTAGGACTTGTACTAAGCATCCCATATCCAATTTTATTTCTTATAACAATCTTTCACCCTGGTTTCATGCTTTTGTTTCACAAGTTTCTAGTGTGTCTATTCCAAGCAATGTACAGGAAGCTCTAAATATTCCTGAATGGAGAGAAGCTATTCTTGAGGAGATGAGAGCTTTGGAGAAGAATGCTACTTGGGAAAAGGTTGATCTACCACAAGGAAAAACAGTTGTTGGATGCAAGTGGGTATTCACTGTGAAGTATAATTCTGATGGAACTCTGGAACGATACAAGGCTCGACTAGTAGCTAAAGGCTATACACAGACTTATGGAGTGGATTATTCTGAGACTTTCTCGCCGGTTGCAAAACTAAACACTGTTCGTGTACTTTTATCTATTGCAGCAAATCTTGACTGGTCTCTAAATCAGCTGGACGTGAAGAATGCCTTTCTTAATGGAGACCTTGAAGAGGAAGTCAATATGGAAGCACCACTTGGTTTTACTGAGAAGTTTGGATCCAAAGTATGCAGACTTAAGAGATCACTATACGGCCATAAGCAGTCACCTAGAGCTTGGTTTGAAAGATTTACAAAGTTTGTGAAAAGTCAGGGCTATAGTCAAGGGCAGGCAGACCACACTCTTTTTACAAAAGTTTCCTCCAGAAATAAAATCTCAATTTTAATTGTATATGTAGATGACATAATTGTGACAGAGGATGATGAAGAAGAAATGAGTCAGTTGAAGCAAAATTTAGCCAAGGAATTTGAGGTTAAAGATCTGGGGCAACTGAGATACTTCTTGGGTATGGAAATTGCAAGATCAAAGACAGGTATAGCAATGTCACAACGAAAATATATCTTGGATCTCCTGAAGGAAATTGGTATGAGTGGATGTAAGCCAGCCAATACTCCAATTGAAGCTAATGTGAAGCTGGGAGAAGTGAAGGGTAGAGTTCCTGTGGACATTGGTAGATATCAAAGATTAGTTGGGAAGTTAATTTATTTATCCCATACTCGGCCAGACATTGCATTTGCGGTGAGCTTGGTAAGTCAGTTCATACACTCTCCTTGTGAGGAACATCTTGAAGCAGTGTTTCGAATCCTTCGGTATTTAAAAGCTACTCCAGGGAAAGGCTTGTTCTTCAGTAAGAATGAAAATAGAGGAATTGAAGTCTATACGGATGCTGATTGGGCAGGTTCAATCACTGATAGAAGATCAACATCTGGATACAGTACTTTTGTATGGGGTAATTTGGTCACTTGGAGAAGCAAAAAACAAGATGTTGTTGCCCGAAGTAGTGCAGAAGCTGAATTTCGTTCAATAGCTCAAGGAGTATGTGAGGTAATCTGGCTGAAGCGAGTGTTAGAAGAGATTAAAAGGCCAGTTAGTCTTCCTATGAAGCTGTACTGTGATAATAAATCAGCCATCAGCATTGCTCATAATCCTGTTCTACATGACAGAACAAAACATGTTGAAATCGATAGACATTTTATAAAAGAAAAGCTCGAAGAAGGGATAATTTGTACTCCCTTTGTTCCCACTTTGAAGCAGGTAGCAGATATCTTCACCAAGGGCTTGATGAAGCAGCCGTTTGAAGTTCAAGTTAGCAAGTTGGGCATGATTGATATCTTTGCGCCAACTTGAGGGGGAGTGTCGTCAAATCAGGGATTTTTTGTGTTTTTGTTATCATTTGAATAAATTAGAAAATCACATAAAATCAGGGAGTTAAAGAAATCAGGGATTTTTAGTGAATAAATTAGGAAATCACATAAAATCAGGGAATTAAAGAAATCCTGATTTTATCCTACTCCTGATTTTATGTTCCTAAAATTAGTCCTAGAATCACTCTTTATTCTTTCCTATTTATGTGTATCGGCTATTGTTTTCAATAATAAGAAAAAAGTTATTCAGACTACTTCCCTATCTTTTCTATCTTCTTTCTATCTTCTTTTTCTACACTTTTAGTAAAGAGAAGCAGAATCAAAATCAAACCCTGAAAAATAATTATCAAATGGCTGTGGAAGAGTTATGACCAACCTTTATGCATTTGTAGATCGTTCGTAGGAACGTTAAGTGCATTTTTATCTGCGGTTCCTGCAAGAAAAGTATAGATTCATGAACTTACTAGAAAGGATAATTTTTTGCTCAGGGAAATGCCAAGTGAAAAAAAAGCTGACCTTTTCCAAAGCTTCTGATAGAGCTGGTACAACAAAGAGAACCAACTTTTGAACAAGCAAAAGACTGCCCATTTCAGACTTTCCTCTCTTAGAAGACAACGTAGCTGACTTCAGAAGCTTAGGCATAGCTGAATTGGAAAAAAAAAAAAAAAAAAACGGAGTAAAAGTTAAAATCAATCATGAAGTCTCAAAGATAAGGAAAGGATCAAAAAATTGTGGGTTAGGCTAAACCTATTATAGCAATTTCTTTTGTGTTGTGATGCTCGGAAAATTGAAGCAGAGGAACCAGAGCATTTGCAACCTGAGTTATGTAAAAACTTGGTTCATCTGTTCTTTAGAGAAGGAGATTTTATAGGGGGAGAGAAGGAAATTTTATCTGGTTATTAAGACCAACCTTCATGGTCCAACCAGAGAACATTTTTCCTAATTGTCTGGCCATGCAGAACAGCACCTTACAAGCCAACGCTCTCTCTTTCAAGCCGTCAATGCTGTTGTTACACCATGTACACAGCCCAGACCCAAGTTATTGAAAAAATAAAAAGTAAAAAAAAAAAAAAAGATAAATGATCATACTAACAATTGCTGTATGCATTTTAGATGCTGAACTAAGAATTAGGAAAGGATTAATGAAGTCCATTATAAAGATTAAAAAAATCCCTTAATGATCCTTGTAAAATCACAAATATTAAAAAGTTTTGTAACATTTAATTTCTTGAGACCAAAGTAAAGAGACTTTGGGACTTCAAAACTAAGATTCATGACAAGTTATTTTCTAACCTTGGATCAACCGAAGAATCATCTTCACCAGTTGAAGCTAAATCTTTACCGTTGTAAAGTTGAGCAGACTGTAGCAAAATAGGCACCAACTCTGGGACATAATGACCTAACTCCTCCCCTAGACAATCGTAAAAATTCGCTAATGCCTGCAACATAACACAAGCTTTACATTTGGTATAATTTGATTTTATCAAACATCGCCATTTTCTATATAAAAGGCGGAAAAATGAAAGAAGTTTCAAATTATAAAAGAGAAAAACACCTGGTAGGTGAATATCTTTATCTTATGATCTGATTCCGTTAGATCTCTTTGTATTGACATTAGAGGGTCCATAACCTTGCATCAAAATATATTAACATATTTTCTTTAGCAAAAAAAAAAAAAAAAACGAAGAACAAGAAGATGATGACATTTAGTTGAAATGCTATAGGGGTAACTTTTCTATTTTCAAGGAAATGAGCGGGTTATAATTTTTTTTTTCCTGTAAATAGTTGTGTATTGAAAATAGAAAGCTGTTATTTTCATGCTCAAACATTAATGAAATTTGAGATGATTCCTTAGAAGACACAAATATAACCAGTTGATTTTGAAGAGAATGAGTGCTTTTCTTCCAAGGAATCATCAAACAATACAAACGAGGAGTCTTACTAACCTTTGCAGAATCACCTAAAAACTTTTCCCTCCCAGCAGCAACTGCGACATGACTAATGCATTTCAAGCATTTGGCACAAACCAACTTTTCGGAACTGTTTGTTCTGTTTACCAAGATATCTCTCAAGCCAAACATGGCGTCAGTATAGAATTGGATGAAGTTGGACTGAGAACAAGTACAAAGTACATGATCAAAATCAAATCGCTACAAATGTGAAGACAGATTACATAACAAACACATGAAGATTTATGTTTGTACCTTTGATAAAATTGCAACCATTGCAAGAGCTCGAAAACCCCAATCTTGAACCTCTGGATGTTGGCTCTGGATGTGCAAACAACGGAAAAAAAAAATAAAGCAAGCCTAAATCGCATTAAATATTAGAGAAAATTGAACTGATATTGGAGATGTTACCCTCGAAACAATTAGAAGTCCTCTCGTTAAATTACGCAGGAAAGGCACTAAGTTTTCTGGTTTGCAGCCTTGGCAGAAATAAAACAATGCTGTAGCAGCCTGCACCTGCAGAAACCGAAGGAAAAATATAAAACCATTTCTAATCAAGCATTAACAGAATATTTTGTGTCTATTATAAATGCCCAAGCAGGAATATGAAGAGAATGGTGTTATTAATAATTATCAAGCAAAATCTAGTGTAAACCTGCAAACTGGGTTCCCCAAGCGCAGAAACAAGTGCAGGCAGAATCATGTCATGGCACTTCTCTTTCACTGTTGAGCCCCCAAAGTCCGCACATAGGACCCTTATTGCATTTATCGCGGCTCCACGAACTTGAAGGTGCAAATCAGGGAGCAAATCTAAGACGAACGTTAACACTTGGTCGAGGTAATCGGTTAATTCCTGCAGAAAAAAATGAAAACAAGGAATGATCCACGCTTTAATTGGAGCATAGTTGAGCATTCTTATTGTCTAATTTAAGTAAATCTAACATTTCAAGGTGGAATTATTAATCTAAATTTAGAAATCTTATTGTTATGTCGCCCATGACAAACTTAATGTTAAGTTTTTACTTTTTTGTTTAAAAAAACAAAAAACTGTTTAAATAAATGATATCGAACGGACCCAAAATAAACTCAAATCTTCAATTATTTACATCAACGACATTAATCAACATTTGACAATGAAATATTAAGATAAAGATTTAAGACGCCAAATTAGGGGTTCTACCTCAGAGCAGCCTTCAATGATTGCAGAAACGGCAGTGATCCCTGCGTGTCGTTTCTTCCATTCCGGATCCTGGACGAGATCTCGAGCCAGATCAACGACAGTGGACAACACTGTGCGTTCGTGAATAAGCGACATGCGATCCAGAAAGTACGTCCCCAGAAGAATACTCCTCTTTTCCTCATTATTGTTCTCAATGCCATCATGATCAGGGTCGTCTTCTACATACTCAAGAAAGTTCACCATCAACCTTACAAACCGCTCAATGCTCTCACCGCTCAGCCTGCCCAACATCTTCCCCATGTCGTCCGCAACTCCGTCTTTGAGCTCCCGAAGGACTTGGATTGCCTCGGATCTCAGCGTCTCGTCTATGTCTTGCCGCTCTGCGATCCTCACCACTGATTCGAACAGAACTTCGCACTCAATCAAGAATAGCGGCTTCTCCATCGCTATACGGACGATAGTACGGAGAGCCTTCCCCGCTTCCAGATGACGTCCGCTGGCCATTAATTCCTCTGCCGAGGTTATCATCCGCGGCAAGAGATTAATGCTTTGAAAACTGTCACTTGCACATTTGGCTAACACGCATTGGTTTTATGCTTTCTAACTTAGTAGGTCCTTCACTTCTTGTATCTCCTGATTTTATGTTTTGTGCTAGCAGAGTAACCAAGTGTTTGCCTAACCAGCCTTGAAGCTAAAATGCTGCCAGTTCTTATTTCGCACCCTATATTAGGAAGGTGGAAGAACTATTCAAGGAAGCTTTTCATGAGTCAGTTTGAAATGCTCAAGTGTATAGTCAAGAAAATTCTAAAAACATAAATAGATATCACTTACTCAGGAAGACTTTCATAATCAGTCAAAACATTCCATACTTCACGAACTGGAGCTTTCACCGTTATGCTAGCCACAACAAATCGATGAACCCCTCCATTTTCCTTCATGCAAAATCGTTATATCAACAGAATTAAATAAAAAGGGCTTCCATGGGAAATAAAAGGAAGACAAAGATAATTTGGTGTCAGAAATTTACCAATAGACCATCAAATCTACGAAGGTGAACTTCATCCACCATGCAATGCTTATCAAGACTGCAAATTTTTCCAAGTATGCCCAGTTTACCATTTGACTTGCTAGAAGACGGGGTCATAGGACCAAAATTAGAGACTGAAAAGCCATTTTTGAACTCTGTAGGTGATAGATTGAGTTTTCCATTCAAAGTAACATCTCCATCCATTTCAAATTTCCTACTAACCGCCTTGGAAGTTCTATCCAAGGAATTTTGAGTCATGGCTACGTCCTCATTCCCACCAAAATTTCTTTCAGATCTACAGGCCAAAGCTCGAAGATTAACAGGGAGATCCGACCTAAAAATTCTTTCCAAGAAAATGGCAGGAAAGTTGAATCTCGGTATCACATTGACTTCATATGATAAAATGGCTGTCGATGATCTGCAAGGATCAGGACAAGATCATATAAGAACATTATGAGTTCAAAAAGCTATCACCACACAACGATGCAGATGAATGCAATGTATATATAACAAAATGGGAAAAAGTTCAAATGGAATGTAAGCGAGCAATGGCCTTCGAGTACACCAAGTCACCTTGTCCAAGTCTAAAATAGGAATAGCTGTGTAGATTAGTTGAATAATGAAATATATTCTTTCAAAGGTTCAATGAAGTTTGTTGTAATAGTGCCATCTGATAGTCTAAAATATTTAGCACCAAGTAGCAATATCCTTCAGAGATGCCAGACCACAAATGTTATGCTATCCTGTATATAACATCCTATGCTATTTAGAGTATAAAACAAAAGCAAAAGTCACCACCAAAGCAATAACCTGACGTCAAGATCTTTCAAAGGCTATCTTCTTTTTTCTCTTCTTGTTTTTCAAGATACTTTCTTGGATCTTATAAAGTATTGCACAAAGGGAGAACCTCGATATTCAATAAGCTAGTTTAATTCCCAACTAGGCACTTGCTATCATATCCAAATTTCAGCTAAGCCAAACCAATCAGGACAAAAGAGCATGCATACTATATGCACGTTAGTGATACAGTAAAATAATTATATCTCCTTAATAATACAGTAATCCAGAGCCAATGCATGTGAAAAGCCAGAACTTTTCAGATCGGTGTTAAAATTCAAAAAGAATCTGATCTTACCTTGTCCCACATTTTACACACCATTTGCCTTCAAACTTTTTGAAGTCCCCATCAACCATTGAGAAATGGAGTTCACGATCGTAATCCTGAAAAGGAAACAACAGATATGAACAAGAGCTGCAAGAGACTAAAACAGATATACTAAAACGACAAGAACAAAGCAAATGGAAAATGCAAATAGTTTCAAAAAACTAAAAATAATGCCTTCACGCTTCAAGTCAGACGCATACAAAAAAATGCCATCAAAACCACTTGGGTAATAGGTGGACCCTGTTTTCTATCCGCAAGCTGACCAAATGGTAAGCAATAACTTCGAGGATTTAGATGATTACAGAATTGATGAATTCTTGAAGGTCCAAAACAACCCGAGCTTCTATATGCCAGTAGAGTGCCCTCTGGCAGCCCTTCTGTTCCAACCATATCCGACCGGGATACGGGCATGGAATTCTCCCACTGTCAATTTTAAGAACAGCATAAAACACACCATGAAACAGTCAACTAAATAACCATTTTTCAAAATACATACACATACATAGTACCTCTATTCATATATTACGAAAATGGTCCACAATTTCCATTCACAGATTATGGCATCTTTTAAAATACAAAAGATGAAAATAAAATCTAAGCTCTTTAATACCCAAGAGAGAGATCTTATTTGCAAAATAGAAACACTCCTGATTCTGGCAGAATAAAATACGAGGTCAATGTAAAGGCAGATTACAACGAAGTTCTTCAAAAAAAAAAAAAAAAATCATTCTTTTGTTAACGACCTCAATAAAATACGTAAATAAGTAATAAATAATAAGAAGTACGTAAATCCTATGCTAAAGTCGTACTATTATAATAATTTGACATGCTTCAGACTATTCAAGTTCGAAACTTTTAGTTGAATTATCAATCCAAAAAGTCAATATTTGAATGAGACATAATCAGAAAATGAAAAGATGGATCGAGAAGATTTTTTACCTGGAGACAAGATTAGGGACGAAATCTGCCAGACGCTCGTAATCCGTGAGCGAATTCCAGACCGATTCGACATCGGCATGGACGAAAGTCTCCGCCCTGATCCTGCGTTCCCGCCACGAAACCACGTCCACCTCGCAATGCACCTTTCTCTTCTTCTCTTCCTCGTTACCATCTACATCTTCTTCTTCTTCTTCTTCTCGTCGTTCTCGATTCCTGTGTTCCTTTTTCCACTCGCTCCTCTTCACCTCGTTCGGCGAGTAGCGAGTCGCGGAGGAGTGGTTCCACTCGGAGGAGAATGCTAGGCAGTTGCGCGGGGAATGGCGGTGACGACGATGAAGACATGGATTTGGGAGGTGCTGAGCATTTCTAGGGTTTCGAATGGGAGAGAATCGGGGAGAGAGAGTTCCGAAGTTGAACTTCAAAAGTTTGCAGTTGCAGGTGACCATGGCGCTTGCAGTGTGAATGTGACTCGGAGTGAGTCGGGTGGTTTTTTAAAAAAAGAGTAATGAGAGTGAAGTGAGTGAACTCGGTCGTTAATTGGTGACCACCGGATTTTTTTTATTTCTGTTGTTTGTCGTTTAGCGTAACGAGGACATGTGGTCACAATCGAATTGCGACGTTGGGAGTCGGGGGTGTTTTCGTCACTTAAAGTGGAGAAATGTGGGGTGGAGGGAGAGGAGAGACAAGATTCTTCTGACAGAAATATCTGACGTGGCTAATGGCCCGTCTGTCAGGGCCGACCCAATTTGAGCTCCATCGCAGCCCAGTTTTAAAGATCGAGTTAAAGCAAAGATCAATAAAAATTACATGATGTGGCTGTTTTTTAAGTAGTGAAATAAAGTTATTTTTGTTTTATAAATATTATTTATATGTTTTTTTTAATTATATATGTTAAGAATTTAAAAATAGTTTTTAAGTAGACTTTAATTATGCATTTAGTTTTTTTTTAACAAATCTTTTTATTTTTGTTAAAAAAATTGATGTCAGTAAAATACAAATATATTTAAGTAATTATAATGTAACTTAAAAAAATCATTAAAAAAATCATTAATTTCATTAAATTACTTACAATATAATTTTAAAAAAATACAAGAAGCAACAAAAAATAAATATCATTAACTTAATGTAATATTGTTTGTATTACCAACTCATAACATTAACACAACCTAAATAAAAAGTATCATTATCACTTGAAGTTTTAAAAATAAAGGTCATTAAATATCATTTTATTACGTATCATTGACTTGATGATATATCAATTATATAACCTGTAAGATATACAAAAAGACTTAATAAATACTATATCAATAATCCAATTACATATCATCAAAAAAATATAAATATTATTTCATTACGTGTCCTTGACTTAATGATATATTAATTATATGATCTTTAAGATATACAAAAGACTTCATAAATACTATATCATTAATTCAAGAGAAATTACATGGAACAGCAAATTTTTAAGTTGTTTGGTAATTTTTTAAAAATTATGTAAATAATAGCATATAATGGGATTTTGGGTTTTAAAAGTTATAAAATAATCCCATTTTAAAAGCCTACTTAGATTTGATTTATTTTTTATTTCATTGCACTTTTTTTTATTTTTTTTTACCCTAAAAACCTATTTTTTCCCTCTTTCCTCTTTTTCTCTCTTCTCCCTCTCCTGTCTCTCTCCTCCGGCTTTCCGATCGTCCTCCTTCGATTTTCTGATCAACCTCCTCAGGTAAGAAGGCATCGGAGCTCGTCACACCTGGTCGTGGTGGTCGATGTCCAAGCCATGGCTGGGGAAACTTTGCCATCGGATCCCTGTCCAGGCGAGGAAGGTCATGGTGGTGTGGTGGTGAGCGCAGGATTTCCAAGGAGGCAAAGCTCGCGATGACTCACAAAGAAGATCTGACAGTGATCTGAGGAAATCTGCTTAAACGAAGAATGGAGATCCAAGTTCGTCACCGTGGTTCGCCGTTCCTTATCGAATTTAGTCATCCATCGTTCACCATCGTCGTGCAATTCAAATCTCAATTGCGCCAATCTCTCTCCCTTCTTTTTCCCGATCTACATCTCAGGTGTATCGGAGAACAGCTTCGATCGAGAAGCCGTGAAATCCCGATCATCGTCTTCGGTGGCATTGAGTAGGAGCAAACTTAAGCTCCTTCAATGACATCAAGCCTGACTCTACTTCTCGCGATCTCCGCACCGACAAGCCAAGGGTGAGCAAACAACACTATTGCGGGAGATCTTGTTGTGACGACACCATATTCAATTTCCTGTTGCCTGAGAATAGCTAGCTGGGGATGATTGATTAATGTTAAATCTAGGCGCTCCTATGAATGATTGATTGATCAGGTCGTCAACCGAGTCCCCCTAATGCCAGACTAGGTTTGGATGAGGATTTGGTTTATGGTGTTTCATTTCTTTTTTGTTGAATTTGTTCGTATTTAGTTATCAAATTTTCAAATGCTTAGTGTACTTACTTCGAATTATATTCACCAGAAAATTTCTCGGTAGTTTTTTTTTTTTTTTCTTTTTCATAAATATAACTAAAATCTGAAGTATATCTCAGGTAATTTTTTGGTGAAGCTGTTGGAGTTCTTACCTCAAAAGTTTTGGTTTTTATCTAGAATTACTGCATTTTTTTTGGTCCTGGTCCGACAATGTCGTTTGTGAATTATTTTATTTATACAATAATACAGTAGTACTATATTTCTCGACCACAGCTAATCCGACGAAGTCATTGGTAAATCTTTATATTTATATAGTAATATAGCATTACTTTAGTACTATATCTTCCAATCACCAGGTCCGATGAAATCGTCAGTGAATTTTTGAATTTACACGGTAATACAATATTACGAAATTAATATTATATTTCTCGTCTACTGCTTGTCCAGCGATGTCACCAATGAATCTTTGCATTTACATAGTATTACAATATTATTGTGCTAATACTGTATTTCTTGGCCATCAACAGTCCGACGAAGTTGCCAATGAATCTTTGTATTTACAAGGTAATAGAGTATTACGGGGTTAATACTGTATTTTTCTACCGTTGGTGAATCTTTATACTTATACTGTAATATAGAATTACTAGGTTAATACTGCATTATGCGATCGTCGAACCGGTCACCGAACTGTCGGTAGTTTAGCTAAATCACTGGCTAATTTCTGTATTTACATGGTAATAGAGTATTACTAGAGTAATTCTATATTTTTCGGTCATGAACTATCCGACAAAGTCACTGGTGATTTTTTTGTATGTACACAATAATATAGTATTACCGTATTTCCTAGTCTTCGACAGTCGACGAAGTCGTTGGTGAATTTTTATATTTACACTATAATATAGTATTACCAGAGTAATAATGTATTTCACGACCACTGGTGATTCGACAAGTCGTCAATAAATTTTTGTATTTATATAGTAATACAATATTACTAGAGTAATATTGTATTTTTTTGATCGCAAGCAATCCAACGAAGTCACCAGTGAATTTTTTTATTTACAAAATAATACAGTATTACTGTATAGAGAAGAAAGTGATTAGGGTATTTTAGGGTTTTGGTTCTTAATTTCTCATAAGATAATAATTAATTTCTTATGTGATATGCCACTTATTACACATTTTGATATGGCATTATTTACTAAGTTTTAACTTAAATATGCTATTTTTTTCCTTAATTTAATTACAACATCTTAATTTTAATTTGTCAGTAAAATCGTAAATCAATCTGTTGGTAAAAATATTCAATCTTTTAACTAAGGAAATTTTAAAATCGTTATTTTGGATACTAATTTGAATTTAAGCAACAAACACCTTAATTTCAGAGTTTTTTCAATATACTAATATCATAATCGGTTTAAAATCTTAAATACATATACTATCATTATTTTATAAAAAATAAATTAAAGCCAACAATATCATTATTAAGGTCATCAGGTCTTTATACCTAAGCTTTGGAGCATATAAAAAATATTTATAAACTGAAGACATAATGTAATTCTATAAATAAAAAAGGTCACATGTCTCATTAACTTTTTAGTTCATATCTCAAATATTCCTAAAGGCATCCCAAACTAAAAATAAATAAAAAGAAATATAAAGACAAATAGCCTTTTTAAAGGCCTTTTTGAAATAAATGACTATATTTTTTTAAAATTAAATAAATAACCCCTCCTTATTAATTATGAAGTCAAATAACAAAAATAATCTTCATTAATGACTAGCCAACTATAATTTATTAGTAATAAATTCAAGTTTATAAATGATAAATTGTAATATATTAATGACAAAAGTAGTTTATTAGTTGACAAATTGAGTTTTTTACTAATAAACCTATAAAATAACAAAACCTAACCAAATCCCAAACTCAAAATCCATTGTTGACGACCAGATCGAAGAAACCTGCATCGAAAGAAGAGGACAACACCGGCATTGAAGGAGATACTGTTGTTGGAGGAATCGAAGAAGGTATGGTTGTCTTTATCTTCGTCGGAGAAGAAGTCATAATCTATGGTTTCGACTCTGGTAAGATAGAGAAATAGTAGCCGTCTCCGGCTTGTGCGGTGGTGGCAGAACTAAAAGAACATCGGAGAAAACGGTTATGGTCATGGTGGTGGTTAGGGGCCATGGCAAAGTTGAGGCAGGAAGAAAGGATTTGAGGGATGGGTTGCGGTTGATGACGGAGGTGACGAGGAGGGTCCCATGCCCGACGACGGCGCGGAAGGAGAAGATGATGGGGGAGAGGAAGAAGAGGATGACGACCTTGTCAAAGAAGACGACGCCAGCTTGCCTCAAGACTTGTGCCGCACTCCGGAGTTTGCTCAGCGTTAATGGTGCTGGTCGTTATAGCTCAAAATTGCTAAGCTGAGGTTTAATTGGGGAATTATGAAAATGTTGAAAAAACTTAATGAAGAAAACCAGTTGTATCCTTAATTTTTGAAACTTATAGGAGATAATATTTTGGACTGGGTGGCTTTCCCAAAAAATACTATATTTTTAATTTAAAATTATGCATTTTAATATTAGAATCTACTATATTCTTAAAATAACTTTTATAATATATCCCAACAAACCTAAATCCCTTCCAATATTTTTAGGAATGTAGTTTTTTTCCCCTTAACCGTCGAGCTTTCTTTCTTTTTTGTTTTGGATCATTCAAATAGATGAATTGATAACTTCAACGATAACATGGTCAATTGTTTATTACCTCTACTCTAACAGCATTGCAATCAAAATCCAAACTCCAATCAAAGCGGCCAATTTTATACCTCTCCTCTGGAGATAAACCGCCCCATTCTCAAAGGCGGGTGCAAAGAGTAATAAAGAGTGCCAAATGCTTTTGTTATGAAATTTAAAGAAAGACTGCAGAATGAGAAATTATTAACATAAAGGAAGAGTAAAGAATAAGAATATACGCACATTAAAATCTGATGAAACTTTCTCATCTTGATCCGTAATTTTGTCTACAGAAAATTTCGTTAGAGTATCATATGCTTTCAATAGGCGTAGTTGAATTTTTTTTATATATTGTTTTTTTCTTTAAATGACATGTTTTACGTATCTTGAATTGGAAAAAAAAAAAAAAAAAGCGCTTAAAGTATCTTAGCAAAAAACAAGAGAGAGAGAGAGAGGTTTTCGGAGAGAGAAAGTTACAGACGTGACAAGATTTAGTTCTTTAAAACAATTGTTTGTTGGGGTATACTATAAGGATATTTCAGGAATGTAGTAGATCCTAATATTAAAACACATAATTTTAAATTTTAAATATAATACTTTTTAGTTTGGGGTGTGAGTAGAATTTTCTTGAGTTAAACATGTAAATTTGAGAAATACGACTTTTATGGTATGGTTTTCCAATTTTATAGAAAAGTTTGAAATAATCATTTACAACAAATAAAAAGACAATATTGTTCTCAAGTAGATTGGATTAAGGTTAGATAAATATATTTTTTTTAAAGGTATTTCAACATTTTTAATAAAAGAAATAATATGGATCAAAAAGAGAAAAACAGTGATGAAACACTACCTAATGTACTGGTTGAACCAAGTACATGTCTATTATAGCAGTTGGTGTAAAAAAAAAAAAAAGAATGCTCATTGATATCTACATGTATGATCATTGTCAACTTTTTGCTAGCCACCTTTAAAATTAGACCATTACGTTTTATAACTACCTTAAAATAGGTATATTTGATAATATTTTTAAATTGAATACATATTTTAAATTAGATGTGTTAAAATAGTTGTTTTTAACGCATTTTTCTTTAATTACATTCTTTGGAAACTTAAAGTAGTATATAACATGCTTTAAAATATTTGCTGACAAAGAGAACGAGAAACAATGAGAGAGAAAATGATCTGGTCATCGATATCAAAACCTTCTCAAAACTCAAAAAAAACATATCTCAAGGAAAAAAAAAAAAGAAAAACTTAGATCACTACTGTCGAAGGGAAGGGGCGCAAACAAACTCAGAACACAATGGTTGGTGGCGACGCACCCCCTTCATCACAACACTATAGGACCACAACAAGCACTGTGGTCCATGGGCCACTGTTGCAACCTCCACTTCACGATGAAGATTGCAATTCCATAGTCGCGATAGAGGTCACCATAGTCAGTGTCCACAGCCACAATTTTCATCTAGACACAATCGCTATTTGGTCTGAACCCACCCTCACGAATCTGTTGAGGTGGAAATCCGTCGCCTAAGTTGGTCCGTCACTCCATCGCAAGTGTAGTGGTGTCTGAGTTCCTCGTTCTCTATAGGTTGTGAAACACCGCCCGTCGCCGTCAATGAAGATGCCTCCAAGGGCCACCGGTAGTTTTTTTTTTTTAGTTTTGGACAAAATTTTAGGGTTTTTCTTTTTCTTCTTAATTTGTTATTTTAAAAAAGTTTGATATGAAAAAAAAATGATAGGGTGAGGTTAGGTTTATTTTTGTTTATGTGAGATTTAGATCTTACATCATTAAATTTTAATCCGACAGTCACAAAATAAAAGTTCTTATTGTTAGACATGTATGCCCTAAAGAGTAAAAATGTAATACGTTTTTGGAGACATTTTTATCAATAAAGAATTTATTCATTTATATATACCAAATCTTGTCCTCTTTACGTTCATATTCGTTGAATGTATGATAAGCAAACAGTAGTCTGAGACTGTCAATCTAAACCTTAAGAATTAGGCATATGATGGGATGATTATACGGTAGACACGATTCTTAAGGTGATGGTCTAAAACATATGATCCGCAATCGAGAGAATAAAGTTAGGCGCTTTATTCATGTAAAGATTATTATATTGTCTATATCCCTTTTGGGAGATGGTTTGTCTTGGCCATCGGAGTTGGACTCCATGAATAGAAACATTGGCATGTTGTCATAGGTGACGATGTGTTGGATCGGGACATAAAGTGAATTGATTTGGATTAATAATTCTATCTTGGAAAATCGATTCACTTTAGACAGTCATTTGTTTTGTATCTTAATCCTGAGATGAATAGTGGGCCCGTTGTCTCGACTTGTGTCTTTTGATGTACCAATGGGTGACTCCCACATCTCTATAGTGGTATGCATGCTGGTACGTTGGAGGCATGACTCTTGATAGCGTAGACTTGTTATTCATAGATATGGAATCCATAGCTCCTCTTTAGGAGTAATGATATCCTCTTATATGCGTTGTCCTGTAATTGAAAAACTGGAGCGCTCAACCATTTGGATACATAGGTGTAATCGAATGGTATACTATCTTTGGATGGTAAGTTTTCTAATGGTGAGACAATAGAACGTAAGATAAAAATAATCGGGAAGGTAAGACAGAACTTGTCCTTAAGCCGATTATGGATAATCATATGAGGATGCGATACACTATGATATGTCATGGAGACTTAGCTACACAAGCTTCGTAATTCTATAAAGTTCGAGAGTGCAACTCCAAGCTTTTACTGGAGTAGCGTTGGAGTTGATAATTGTGAAATGTATATCTGGGATATTGGGTTTCATAATTATCACGAGCTTGAACTTTATAGGTCCATTTTGGTCCCCTTTGCTAGCTCACAAAGTCATGTAACGACACGGCGTGCTTTTTCAATAATTGGTGACTTATATAAAATTTATCAGATTAGTTTAAAATTTGTAAGAATCAAATAATTCATGTCTGTTTATTGGTTGAATTAATTTTGTAAGAAATTAGTTCAAGATAAACTTGTTGAATTATTGCGATAAGATAATTCTTGTCTGTTTATCGGTTGATTTAATTTTGGATAAATTAGATCAAGATAAACTTGTAGAATTATTGTGAATTCATTTATTTTCTTAGAGATTATCTTGATAAAGTTTGTTTTGATCAGATATCTTCTCTATTGGGTTATTTGAATCAAAACTGAGACTTTATCCTTTAGAATCTTAGGTGGAAAATAAAAGATTCGCGGAGATTTTTTCTCGGAAGATCGGCCTGCCGGATGACGTGTTCGACCTGCCGAACTGGCCTGTTCGGCCTACTGATCAGACAGTTCGGCCTGCCGATCAGCGGAGATAAGATTACGCGTTTTCACGTGGATCTTATCAGATATTGATCTGAATTTGATTCTGTTTCGAGTTTTTGAGACCTAATCTGATATGGACTGACCCCAGGACCAATAGGTATAAAAAAGGAGTGAGTCTCATGATTTACAGAGATCAATTTGAGAGATTAAGAGTGATACTCTTCTAGTGAGCATCTGAAAACTCCCTGAGAGCTTTTGTTCACAAATCACAAACATTAGCTTTGGGTTCTCTCTATTGATTGGAAGGAGAGTCACCGATGGAAGAGCTGAATGTGTGAGCCCATACTCACTCTGGTTGTGGATAGAGAATAGCAAAGAAGACCAATTGGTTGAGGCTCTTCTGGAACGTTACTTCTCTACACGGATTACGGAGGTTCTTCGGCACACTGAGGTTAGTAAGATCTGTTTAATTTATACATATAACATGTCAAACTTGTGTTTTGGAAATTACTCTGATGAAAAATTTTTAAATTTCCGCTGCGTACTTTTGTTTCCAACACTTATCTGTAACGCCCCTATATGGGGGTTAACAGTTTTTAATGAGATAAAATAAAAATAAATAATAAAAGTAAAACCTTAAAAATAAAATTTGCCCGGGACTTAAATGAAAACTCTCAACTCAAAAATAAAAATATAAACGATAAATAAACCACAGTTTTAATGTAGCACCTTAAATTTAATAATATAAACTGTTGTCATCATCATTTTAACCCTCAACACATTGTAATACAGTCACAGAAAGTAACAATTGATGCTTACATTATCATGAAGAACATTCTCAACGATTGAAGCAGTCCCAATGTAATATAGCTACATCACTTCCTCAACTATATTTCTCGTAGCCACCTTACACTTAGTGAGTCCTGAAAAGATATAAACATAAGGGTATGAGCAACACTATGCTCAGTAGAGAAAACCATTACTCACCTTTAGGTTTTTATCATTACCACATTAAAATCTGCATGGTCAGTAAGTCACATCATATTCCAGATTATGAGGTTTATTATGATCACATCTTATGGATACCGTAGTTAATCATTACCAAGTGTCATAATTACACATTTATACAAATATTACCAATCATCATTGTTCCTAGGTATCCATGTTAAATTGAGTATCACTCAACTCATCGAGACCCAAATGGGCGCACTTGATCACCCTATAAACATTCCAAGGGTGTTCCGGTGAGGGGACATCAAGCCCCGAGTCCTCACCAAATCAATTCCTGTACAGTGTGTTCTGGGACTTTCAACCCAAGGAAGCGTCATCACCTTCCCCCTATTTTACCTTTTAGGGTATTCATGCCCAAGGACGTAACCGTCGCCCTTTTCATGTCTCACAATTTCTCTATATTAAATCATTATCAATAGAGTTAGTTTTCCTAACCATGCTTCTCAATTTATAACATGTGTCAATTCATTATGTTCCTCGCCGTACAATACAAGACGAGTCCATGTCATAGTTTCATATGTGATACTCATATAATATCAGTTCAACATAGATATATATATTGCGGCAAAACAATCAATTTTAATTCTATAAAAACCTCACAAAAGATGAGTAATAGAATCCCTACCTTTCAAGCTTATCAACAGTCTCTTAATCCTGGAATCAATTAACGTTAGCTCCATACTCCCTTGATCTTGAACTCCAAGCAAAACAGATCCAGTTGTATCTCGCTGTATCTACGAAGCATCCTCTGTAGTGCTCCTCGAGCGACTATGAATGGCTAGGAATGCTTCCTGGAAAACGTCATTCTGGACTCCGATACTGCTGTTTGAATCGCCTCGATTCGCGTGCAGTCGGTACCGGATGATTTTCATCGGAGTGGAATTTGCTCAAACGGAGGTCACCATTGCATCCAGAGCATCAAAACGAGTCGGGAGGCGGTCTCGGATCTTCGATCGGAGGTCCGGATCACAAGATTCCAATTTAGCCTTTGACTGGCCGTTGACCGACTTTGACCGTCGTTGACCGGTGTCAATCGGGGTCCGTTGGCAGCTGGGCTCGGGCCTACCCCCTCTAAATCGACCCTTCTGAGTCCAATGGCGGGGTCAATTTCACCCAATTCTGCCTCTAACATAGCGGGTCGTGAAGTACAACGTCGGTAGAAATGGATGAGCTCCGATCTTGATTCTCCGACGATGGAAACCTGAAATTGGCTGAGGGCTTTTGCTACCCATCCTCCTATGAGCATTTCCCCTCATCCAATTTGAAGAAACGTGGCTGGGAAGAGCCAAAACGGAGGCTCCCGCGGCGGTTGACGGCGGCGTTGGCCGTTCTCCGGCGAAACCGGCTCCTTCCGTGCAATTGATCGAGGGGTTTTACTCCCCTTGATCCTCTGAACTCATTGGGAGGGGTGGTGTCAGTCACCTCCTCCGGCAAGGCGGAGTTCCACCATGGGGGCGGCGGTGCACGGCGGCAATAGGCGGGCGGAGCAATCCGGCGGTTGTTGAGCTGCCACCAAGGGTGGGTTTTGTTCCTCTCATCACGGTGGTCGTGTAGGAACAAGAATCACGTCGATCGGACGTCGGACGGCGAAGATATCTCGTCGGAAAGAAATGGGTTTTGCCGCCACTTTGGGCGGCGCGTGTGGTCTCCTCCGGCGGCGTTTTGGGCGGCGCGGCACCTCGTTGGACTCAGCTCGTCGAGAGCTTTCCATTGGTGCGGGAGGTGTCGAAAACGGATGCCGAAATCTCAAACGATCTTTGAGGAGAGAGAGAGAATTTTTTAGAGAGAGAGAGTTTCGAATTATGAGAGATTTCTGATTTTTTTTTTTATATATATACTAGGTAATTAATCTAATTACCTTAATACCCTTAGGAGAATAACGGGTGTCACAGCTCTACCCCCCTTAAAGAAATTTCGTCCTCGAAATTTCAATTCTAGTAATACTAGTAAAAATTATGATTCCAATTCCGAGTCTAAACCGTTAATGTTGTTTGTCCTCCAAATTTAAGTTATCGTATCTCCACTTATTTACTTGCATAATAAATCTTACTCTAAATTCTAAATCCCTCAATGAGAGTATTTCTGACAAGTTTCAACTTGTAACACCGTATAATAGTCTAAGAATCTGATCAGGCATACATATTGACCATACCATGATTCCAGTCCTTCATTGTCCATGGACTGTGATTTACAATCACATTTAAGGAGATTGCTAGAGAAATTTTATATACTTCATCTTTAGGTTCCTTTTCCTTTTTGAGTAAGGA
This sequence comes from Artocarpus heterophyllus, assembly GCA_025403435.1. Classification (NCBI taxonomy): domain Eukaryota; kingdom Viridiplantae; phylum Streptophyta; class Magnoliopsida; order Rosales; family Moraceae; genus Artocarpus; species Artocarpus heterophyllus. The sequence continues at coordinate 5,262,861 of CM046348.1, read as the reverse complement.
AAAGTCAAATATATTTGATTTCATACCTCAACTAATAAACTAAAACACAATCATAAAACATATATCACAAACACTTCTATTCAAAACCATACATTAAGCTTACTCATAGAGATATTAAACAGAATCTCAGAGTTGCAGACAAACCCGACATATTTTTCATTAAACAGCTATCCTCATGACACAAACATTCAACCCAAATAATATACTCATATTTCATATGGAATATCCCCATAACTGACTCTGGTACTTCCACATAATATTAACAGAATATTACACATTACAAACATAATACGGATACGTTTCGAGAGTATAAGGCACTCCGTATACCAGCTATCCATATCATGCATGCTTAGAGGATACAAAAACATCGATAAACAAAAGATCAGACCTTAAGAAGGATGCGTTTCGAGAGCATCAAGTACTCCGTATCCAGCCATCCCGGCATTAGGCTCAATGAATCTAAAAGATTGAACAACAACGTACCACAAGAAACACAGAATACAAGGCAAACGGTTATTCGTAACACACGAAATACGGACACACATGCCTACATGCCAAAGATAAAACAAAAAGATTACAGATGGAGATTCAAATCAATTGGCCGCTCCCGGCTTTCCCTTTCCCATTCAAGCTTGGATGTTGCAGTGTCGGATTCTGGATGTATGATTTGCATTTTATCTATCAATTCCTCAGCTGTTGAAGCAGTGACAAAGATTTGTCTCTCCGATTCTGTAGTGATGTTTTCTTCCACAGCGTAATCTAGAAATTTCAAAAGACCGTCATAAAAACCCTTTACATTCAGCAGTCCCAAAGGTTTGGAATAAAAGCCCAACAATTGCCCACAAGCAACTATAAATATTTCCTCAAGAGTACCTAGACCACCAGGTAATGCTATAAAAGCATCAGAATTATAGATTATGTCTTTAAAATTTTTAGGGATACTCCTGACTCCTTCTCCCTTACCTATGGCTTCCTTACAAAGGTTTCCTTCAACTGGAATATGAGGCCAAATTCTTACATCAGTAGCGTCGCTAGACCTAGCTGCTAGTGCCATATTTACCATCATTTTTATACTACCACCCCCATAGATTATGTTAATCTTCTTGCGTGCTAGGACTTGCCCTAAGTAATTTGCAGCTTCTAAATAAGCTTTATCTTTTCCAAGGCTGGAACCACAAAAGACACAGACATTCTTTATTTTCTTCGTGGACTGGGAGGTAGACATATTTGGTTTATAGAAGTGGTTGCTTAATGTCTGCTCCACTTAGACTTCGGGTTCTACATGAGATTTTAAAGATGAGAAATATACAAAAAGGGCTAAAGAGATAGACGAGTAGGTAATGAAAAGGTAATCCAAAGATTTAAACAAAATCTTGTGCGGATAAGAAAGTAAGATAAGGTGATTGATAGTTTACAGAAAATCCGATTCACTTTTTGAAAAAGATTAGACTCTAATTGTATAACTTTTGACAATTGAGAACAATTCGACAAAAGACCCTCATGACACAACTGTAGACTTTTTGACAAATATACACCAAGTCTAGAAATTTAATATAAACGACAAATACTGTAGAACTTTTGAAATTTGAGACACAAATCTTGAAATATCTGGATAAGCTTTTCAAAATTCAAACATATTACTGTACCGTATGTAACGTGTCTGATAAGATAATATATTTTATTATATATATATTTAAGAAAATCATAAATTAAATAAGATATTAACACTTACTGTATCAATCTAATAGTCACAATTATTTCAAACACAAAAGCAAATATTCTGAGTAAAAGAAAAACACAAACTGTTGAACATCAGCTAAAACTGCTTCAAATAAGTAAAGACTAAATAACCTTTATAGAGCGATGACTTATTTCCCATCCAGTTTTCTTATGGCTTGGCAAACAGGATCTAGAAATACCATATTCCTGAGGCGTTGTCTTTCTGTATAAAATTTAGGCCAGAGTTTAAAAATAGCTCCTTGAACATATCCACTAGGGTGACCGTGGAGAGGAGGATGGATGCTATCCAAGTTCTCCTTTGAAAGTCCATCCCTACAAAACCTTATTTTATCCTCTCTATTCGTAGACATATAACCAGGTGAAGTACATTTACCGTTACAATTTTGTCTTTCACATTTGTTACAAGTGACCACGATGGCACGAGCTCTTCTTTTCATTGCACTACGACTGGTACCCGTTCCTGGTAAACCGACATCTTGACTAAAGTCACTCGGACGGATTTTCCCCTCTATCAACATTCTCACATCACAAGGGATACCAAAACGCATAAGAATCCACAACCGAGTAATTCTAGCCTTGTATTTCTTTCTGAGAATCTTTTGGGAGAGTGATGGGAAATACTTTCTTAGGTGTTGGTACTTTGGGTCCATGATGAGATGAAAGAAGAGTAAATAGAAAGGAAAAATTAAGATAGTAAATTGCAGAATCCTAGAATTCCTTCTTCTTTTAGAGAAAAAGAAGAATTTTTAATGAAAAAGAAGAGGATTTGCGATTTAGAGAGAAAATAACAAATTAAGAGAGAAAAAGTGAACTCGGAGAAATAAGCTCCTATGCACAGTAAACGTATTTGTAAACATTAATTAAACCACTGTATATGACACGTATAGAGACCACGTGGGAGAGACAGTGTGAATCAAACTGATTTAAGATTTGAACTAGGCCCAAATGTTCTAAGTGAAAATGATCAGGTTGTTTCGGGCCTTGACACATTTGGAACGAGTTAAATAACAAACATAAAATTGAAAACCAATTTGTATAAATCTTAAACCCAATTTAAAGCCCACTATAGATAAAGTTAATTATGAACAACAAATCTAATTTAACGACAACAAGGATCTTCCTGAATGATCCAGCAACTCAAATAATTTTGTTTTAATCAAAACCTTATTGAACAATGCATACACCCATATGTTATTCTTAATACTCAACATCTATCAATGGATTCGTCATCATTGCTACCAAGGGTTTAGAATGTGACTAACCTTGAAATCAATACGATTTACGTCTTTCAACGTAGACCATATCAACGAACAAAGACACTAGATGTTACTACTTAAGAACATCTACAATCCCCACAATTCTACTCATACAATATATAATTTCCTCATATAACAAAACCTTAGGTAACCAAAAGATTCACTGATACACTTAAATACAATGTTCGTAACGAAATATTCCAATTTTGATATTCATGCATTCTAGACTTTACACAGTCTCAACAGACCAAAAGTCTAACATTTATCTCTCTCAAGATTCAATACCATGATTCCCAACTTATATCATATTCCTCAAATAAATAGAACTTTCAAGAAAAGTTATTGACACTTATGTGCTCCATCGAATCCACACATAATCATTACTTAGGTTTGAATCAATTACGAAAAATTTGGCATATCTATGTCAAACTTTAAAATCAATAAATCAAGCCTTATATTTCTTATTGTTTTTCACGAGACAAAAGGCTCTTAAATCCTCGTATCTATATGAATTTCTCATCGTTTATACGAATTAAATATGCTTATAGATCCAAATATTATACGAATCTCTCATAAGCAATCTACTTATAAACTCATTCCATATAATTATCATTCCCTTATAACTATTAATACTTTCCTTCTATATAATTATTGTACTCATATAACTATTGATATTTTCATTCTATGGCCTTTCCATGTTACATCCTTCTAGACTGTATAAATCAATGTGAAGGTTCATTTTGATGATGACAATGAAAATTCAGCTTCAAAACAATCTCAAAAATATATATTTTTTTTTAAAGTGGTGCTACACTCCCTAGGTTAACCGAACCTAGGCTCTGATACCAAAAATTCTGTAACGCCCCTATATGGGGGTTAACAGTTTTTAATGAGATAAAATAAAAATAAATAATAAAAGTAAAACCTTAAAAATAAAATTTGCCCGGGACTTAAATGAAAACTCTCAACTCAAAAATAAAAATATAAACGATAAATAAACCACAGTTTTAATGTAGCACCTTAAATTTAATAATATAAACTGTTGTCATCATCATTTTAACCCTCAACACATTGTAATACAGTCACAGAAAGTAACAATTGATGCTTACATTATCATGAAGAACATTCTCAACGATTGAAGCAGTCCCAATGTAATATAGCTACATCACTTCCTCAACTATATTTCTCGTAGCCACCTTACACTTAGTGAGTCCTGAAAAGATATAAACATAAGGGTATGAGCAACACTATGCTCAGTAGAGAAAGCCATTACTCACCTTTAGGTTTTTATCATTACCACATTAAAATCTGCATGGTCAGTAAGTCACATCATATTCCAGATTATGAGGTTTATTATGATCACATCTTATGGATACCGTAGTTAATCATTACCAAGTGTCATAATTACACATTTATACAAATATTACCAATCATCATTGTTCCTAGGTATCCATGTTAAATTGAGTATCACTCAACTCATCGAGACCCAAATGGGCGCACTTGATCACCCTATAAACATTCCAAGGGTGTTCCGGTGAGGGGACATCAAGCCCCGAGTCCTCACCAAATCAATTCCTGTACAGTGTGTTCTGGGACTTTCAACCCAAGGAAGCGTCATCACCTTCCCCCTATTTTACCTTTTAGGGTATTCATGCCCAAGGACGTAACCGTCGCCCTTTTCATGTCTCACAATTTCTCTATATTAAATCATTATCAATAGAGTTAGTTTTCCTAACCATGCTTCTCAATTTATAACATGTGTCAATTCATTATGTTCCTCGCCGTACAATACAAGACGAGTCCATGTCATAGTTTCATATGTGATACTCATATAATATCAGTTCAACATAGATATATATATATTGCGGCAAAACAATCAATTTTAATTCTATAAAAACCTCACAAAAGATGAGTAATAGAATCCCTACCTTTCAAGCTTATCAACAGTCTCTTAATCCTGGAATCAATTAACGTTAGCTCCATACTCCCTTGATCTTGAACTCCAAGCAAAACAGATCCAGTTGTATCTCGCTGTATCTACGAAGCATCCTCTGTAGTGCTCCTCGAGCGACTATGAATGGCTAGGAATGCTTCCTGGAAAACGTCATTCTGGACTCCGATACTGCTGTTTGAATCGCCTCGATTCGCGTGCAGTCGGTACCGGATGATTTTCATCGGAGTGGAATTTGCTCAAACGGAGGTCACCATTGCATCCAGAGCATCAAAACGAGTCGGGAGGCGGTCTCAGATCTTCGATCGGAGGTCCGGATCACAAGATTCCAATTTAGCCTTTGACTGGCCGTTGACCAACTTTGACCGTCGTTGACCGGCGTCAATCGGGGTCCGTTGGCAGCTGGGCTCGGGCCTACCCTCCCTAAATCGACCCTTCTGAGTCCAATGGCGGGGTCAATTTCACCCAATTCTGCCTCTAACATAGCGGGTCGTGAAGTACAACGTCGGTAGAAATGGATGAGCTCCGATCTTGATTCTCCGACGATGGAAACCTGAAATTGGCTGAGGGCTTTTGCTACCCATCCTCCTATGAGCATTTCCCCTCATCCAATTTGAAGAAACGTGGCTGGGAAGAGCCAAAACGGAGGCTCCCGCGGCGGTTGACGGCGGCGTTGGCCGTTCTCCGGCGAAACCGGCTCCTTCCGTGCAATTGATCGAGGGGTTTTACTCCCCTTGATCCTCTGAACTCATTGGGAGGGGTGGTGTCAGTCACCTCCTCCGGCAAGGCGGAGTTCCACCATGGGGGCGGCGGTGCACGGCGGCAATAGGCGGGCGGAGCAATCCGGCGGTTGTTGAGCTGCCACCAAGGGTGGGTTTTGTTCCTCTCATCACGGTGGTCGTGTAGGAACAAGAATCACGTCGATCGGACGTCGGACGGCGAAGATATCTCGTCGGAAAGAAATGGGTTTTGCCGCTACTTTGGGCGGCGCGTGTGGTCTCCTCCGGCGGCGTTTTGGGCGGCGCGGCACCTCGTTGGACTCAGCTCGTCGAGAGCTTTCCATTGGTGCGGGAGGTGTCGAAAACGGATGCCGAAATCTCAAACGATCTTTGAGGAGAGAGAGAGAATTTTTTAGAGAGAGAGAGTTTCGAATTATGAGAGATTTCTGATTTTTTTTTTTATATATATACTAGGTAATTAATCTAATTACCTTAATACCCTTAGGAGAATAACGGGTGTCACATTATCAATAAAACCTTTTAAGGTCTTATCATTGCATTCTCCTATACACATATATATTTGTATATATCTCAATTGTATATCTACGTTTAGTGCATTTTGTTGTGCTTTTGTATGGTTAACTTTCTTTTTGGGCTTACCAGGTAGAGGGAAAGTGCAAATCACTAGGTTTGTTAGGTTAAGTGATGGTTATTAATTTCTCGGAGTTATTTTATTTATTTTTTTAATTTTTTAAGAATTTTAGATGTTTGTCTGTTTAATCGACGTTCTGAGACAAAATAGACATCGCCCACAAAAGTGACATGTAATATCTAATTTTTAGAAAAGGACTATTAGATGTTGCCCAAACAGGTAATGTTTGAAAAATGAAATAGAAATTATCTGCAAAAGCGACATCAAAAGAGGTACTTTTAACTATGCCTACATAGACATCGCTTTTCGAGAAGACGTCTTGTGACTTTTAGGGGGCGTTTGGTTGCAGTAATCCTGAGATGGGAATGAGAATCTGTAAGATTCTCATGTTTGGTATATAGTAATCTAAGTTTTGGATTCCTGGGAAACTAATTCTCGTGAGATTTAGATTACCTCATTTTGGGGTAATATGAAGCCCACCCACGAGGTGATATTCATATTCCTGGGAATCTCAAAACTATAGAAATCTCATCTTTGTTTCCATGATGATGATGATAATAATTCTATTATTATTAAATTATTATAATAATATTATTATTATAAATTAATATTTCTATGCAATATAAATATAAAAATTATATTCATATAAAATAATAATTTGATAATAATGATAATAATAACATTAACAATAATAATAAACATATATAATACATTACATATACAATATCTAAATATAATATATATAAATACTATAATAATAAAATAAAATAATGTTGTACTATTATTATAAATTAATATTAATATATGATATACATATAAATATTATATCAATATAAAATTATAATTTAATAATAAGAATAATAATAACAATAATAATAAAACATAATAATATAACATCAATATAAATAGTATAATATTAATATTAATATGCATAGCAATATCAATATTAAACTATATAAATACTATTATAATAATTATAAATATAAAATATAGCTAAATATGTTTAATATTTTCTATAACAATATGTTTATTTAATGTTAATATTAATATAAATATTAATATATTATTAAGAATTGTATTTTTATTATTATTTATATTCATATCAATATATTTTATATTATATACAACATTTTAATATTAATATATTGTTAAATAATAATTCTATGATTATTATAAATTAATATTTTTATATAAGATAAGAAAGTATTATATTAATATAAAATAATAATTATTTAATAATAATGATAATAATAACATTAATATTCATAGTAATATTAATGTTAAATTATATATAATATTATTTTATTATTTATATTTATATTATTATTATTTAATATTAGTTCTAATATATTATATTGATACATTTAATGGTAATACAATAAATTATTTTGTCAATTTTACAAGATTCCTATGTATAACCAAACACAGTAATATATTATTCCTAGAAATCTAATAGAAGATTCTCATGTGCAACCAAACGTAATAATCTTAGTTCCTGGGAATCATATTCCCTACAATCATTTTCCTGGGAATATGATTCCTACTGATTACTGCAAACCAAACGCCCCCTAAGGGTGTGACTTTTGATTCCTATGCCTACATAGACATCGCTTTTCGAGAAGACGGCTTGTGACTTTTAGTGCATAGCTTTTCGTGTAATGGTGCCATTATATACATATAATTTAAATGTGATCCTTAGATTAAGAAAATCATTTATGTGTCACAGATACATTTCCAAAAGAAATCATTTATGTGTCACAGATACATTTCCAAAAGAATCATTTTATACTCTCTCTCTGTAATCTATGAACAACTAACTGTTAAGATAATGCATTAACTCAATTCCCTTTATTACATTTATCTTACATTGTTTAAAAAGGAAAAGACATAGAGAAAAACACGAACGCAGAAACATTAAGCAAACACACACAAAATGGAGATCATCACAAAACCTTTTCCTACTCTCTTCCTGTGGCTTCTCCTGCTCTCAATGTTTTTTAGCGGAGGAGAGGGACAATACGGCGACATAATGAAGCGAACCGTGCGGGTCCAAAACGATCTAGGGGGTGGAATTACGTTGAATGTGCATTGCAGATCCAAAGATGATGATCTTGGAGTGCATGATCTAACAAATGGGCAAAATATTCAATGGTCATTCCGGAATAACTGGATTGGCACCACACTCTATTGGTGCTCTATGAAGTGGAACAACGTGGAAGGATCGTTTGAAGTTTACTCTTTCCAAAAGGATTTTTCCCTCTGTGGATTCAAATGCTGGTGGAGCATTAAACAAGATGGTGCCTATTTTTATAGTGAATTCAAGAATGTATGGGAAAAGCGGCATGTTTGGAAAAAGTGAAATTTTTGAGTTGTAGGGATGTTGTAATGAATAAAAGAATATTGTTTTATTAAATAAATAAATAAAAGAAACTTTGAGATTTTCCTCTCTCTCGTTGCCACTCAAAAATTAACGTAGATAGAACTCCTACAATTAGCAACTACTCCCTTCCATACGTCCACAAAATAATGTACTATAATTATTTTGAGTATTTGATTAGTGTGATACTTTATGGGAAATAATTGATTTCAGCGTTGAAGAAAATTATTTAACATGCCTCTTTCATGTTGTGCTCTCTTGCAATTTTTGTTATTTTGACAGTTTCATTAGTGATATTTTTTTTAATGATATGATCGTGAGGATTATTTTATCATTTTGGTAAAAGTAAGATTTGAATCCCTTTGTGTTTATAGGCCCTTATATGATAAATACCAGAATTCAAATAAACAAATCAATCATATTTCATTTCCCTTCCGATATTTGATAGACCATATTATATTATATTACATAAAGTGTATTGGATTATATTGTATTATTTTATTATAATACAATATGGCGTTTGATGCATAACATATTGGATGAGGAGTCAAAATGCAAATTTTTTAAAGTTTTGAGGGGTCCACATGTAAACTTTTAAAATTTTTGGGGTTAAAATATAATTTTATTAAAATTAAAGGGTCAAAATATAAATTTTAAGAAAATATGAGGTCAAAATATAATAAAAAAATAAATTTGTCCTTAAATAAATTATAGATTCCTGTCCTATTCTATGTTGGCCTAACTCCAACCTCGTGTTGGATCCAACTCCGACGAGAATAAAACAATACAATACAATATATAAAAAATAAACTATATTCTATAATATGTCATAAATTATTGTAATTTATATCAACTTATACAATACACTAATTTTATCAAACATAATATATTATGATACGATACTGTGCTTAGTACGACTAAAGATAGCCTTGATATAGCTGTTTTTTGTCTATGAGTCTCCTGGTCAACCTTCCATTTCAGTTCGACATAATACATTAAAATCTTAAAATATAGAATTGTACATTAATTGGGAGAGGAAAGGCAATATTTATATACACACACACTGGAAAGCCGAGCTGATTCTCAAATCTTTGTCAAATATTTCTAACATCTTAAATTTACTACCAAGTTTAAACACTACTTGCAAAAAGTTAAAACCTTTTGCGAGCAGTCATATAAGCATATCCAATCTAAATCTAGAGCATATTTATAAGAAATTTGTAAGTTTATATATCTCTAATGTAATGCTATTGATATACCAATGTCAAATATAAGCATTTAAGAGTAAAAAAAAATACTCTATAATGCTATTTTTAATACCAAATTTCTTATATGTTAAATTTTGTGACAAATTTTTTACCAAGTATGACATATGACAAATTTAGTATTTAATGCATATTAGTTGATAGATTGATTTTTTTCTCACTTTTTAATTATTTAAATATTACCATCTTATTTTTGTAAATTTTAAGGCTAAATAATTATGACGAAAAATAAATATGACATTTAAAATAATATCATATATTAGAAAACAAAATAAAATAACACATAAGATATACTTTTTCACTTTTTTTAAGGATAAATATAGCAATAACATTGGTATTTGCATGGTTTTATAAATTGCATATGTCACAAATTAAAGTTTCAAGGCTATCTTCGTGGTTACGTAACTTGTCTAAACTATAAGTCCGCTAACGGTTAGCTACTGAAAGAAAAGAAAAAAAAAAAGGAGGGGGGTGGGGATTTTAAGCTCAATGACCCGCGCGTAGCACGTCTCCATCAGAAGCTTCAGCTCAGGAAACCTTCCGACATTCTTCAGACATAGACGCGTATGGTCAAAAGTATTTCATTACCTTTATTGACGATTACTCACGATATATGTATCTTTATTTACTTCATAATAAAAATGAAGCTATAGATGCCTTTAAAGTGTTTAAGGCAGAAGTAGAGAAACAATATGATAAGCAAATAATGATAGTGAGATCTGATAGAGGTGGTGAATACTATGAAAGATACACCGAAGATGGACAAACGCCTAGTCCATTTACGAAGTTTCTTCAAGAACATGGGATAGTTACCCAGTACATTATGCCCGGTTCTCCATATCAGAATGGTGTGGCAGAAAGAAGAAACCGAACATTGTTGGATATGATGTGGAGTATGCTTAGCAGCTCCAAGCTTCCTAAGTCTTTATGGACTGAAGCTCTCAAGACAGCTGTGTATATATTAAACCAAGTTCCAACTAAGGCTGTCTCAAAGACACCATTCGAGTTATGGAAAGATTAGAAACCGAATTTGCGACATTACGTGTCTAGGAATGCCCGTCTGAAGTGAGAGTCTATAATCCACAAGAGAAAAAGTTAGACCTAAAGACCATAAGTGGGTGTTTCATTGGTTATGCTGAACGGTCTAAGGGATACAGATTTTATTGTCCATCACATACCACTAGGTTTGTGGAATCAAGGAATGCAAAATTTCTTGAGAATGACTTAATTAGTGGGAGTGATCGAACATGGAACACTGTTCCAGAGAAAGATCATACAGATACTCAAGCTTCCACTTCATGTGAGAGAGTGATTATTATACGTAACACGCCAACAGTTCAAACACGTGTTGAACAACAGCCAGTCATTCAAGTTCCACAGACTGCTGATCAAAAAAGTAGTAGATCCAGCTGAACAACTGATACAAGAACCTGTTGAATAGCCAGTTGATCAACATGCTCCTCAAGAGAATGTTTAACCAGCATTAAGGAGATCTACTATAATAAGGCGATCAGCCATTTCTAGTGACTATATTGTATATCTATAGGAGTCTGACTACAACATTGGAGCCGAAAATGATCCAGAAACGTTTTCACAAGCCATGAGTTGTAAGGAATCTAACTTGTGGTATGATGCCATGAAAGAAGAGATGAACTCTATGTCATCTAATGGAGTCTGGGATCTTGTCAAGTTGCCTGATGGTGTAAAAGCTATTGGATGCAAATGGGTCTTCAAGACGAAGAAAGACTCATTAGGCAACATTGAGAGACATAAGGCAAGACTCGTTGCTAAAAGATTCACTCAAAGGGAGGGTATAGATTACACTGAGACTTTTTCTCCCTGTATCCAAAAAGGACTCCCTTCGTGTGATTATGGCATTAGTGGCTCATTTTGATTTTGAGTTACGTCAAATGGATATGAAAACGACATTCCTCAATGGTGATCTAGAGGAAGAGGTTTACATGAAACAACCTGAAGGATTCTCCTCTAGTGATGGTGAGCAATTGGTGTGCAAACTCAATAAATCCATATATGGTTTGAAACAAGCTTCCCGTCAGTGGTATTTGAAATTCCACGATGTCATCACTTTATTTGGTTTTGAAGAGAACATCATGGATCAATGTATATACCAGAAGGTCAATGGGAGCAAGATTTGTTTCCTTGTTTGTATGTGGATGATATCCTTCTTGCAACCAATAATAAGGGGTTTCTATATGAAGTGAAACAATTCATTTCTAAGAACTTCGATATAAAGGATATGGGTGAGGCATCTTATGTCATTGGCATTAAGATCCATAGGGATAGATCTCAATGCATTTTGGGACTATCATAGGAAACCTATATAAATAAAGTCTTAGATAGATTTCGGATGAAAGATCGTCCACCAAGTGTAGCACCCATTGTGAAGGGTGATAAGTTCAATTTGAACCAATGCCCAATGAATGATTTCGAGAAAAATCAAATGAGCAATATTCCTTATGCTTCAGCTGTTGGAAGCCTTATGTATGCTCAGGTTTACACAAGACCTGACATTGCATTTGCTGTAGGAATGTTGGGTAGATATCAGAGTAACCCAGGCATTGACCACTGGAGGGCTGCAAAGAAGGTGATGAGATACCTTTAAGGCACAAAGGACTACATGCATATGTATAGGCGAATTGACAATTTAGAGGTGATCGGCTACTCCGATTCAGACTTTGCTGGCTGTGTTGATTCGAGAAAATCAACTTCTGGTTATATTTTCATGCTAGCCAGAGGAGCTGTATCTTGGAAAAGTGGAAAGCAAACGTTGGTTGCTACTTCCACAATGGAGGCAGAGTTCGTTTCTTGTTTTGAGGCTACTTCGCATAGTGTATGATTGAAGAGTTTCATGTCAGGCCTTAGAATTATAGATTCTGTGTCTAGGTCATTAAGAATATATTGTGACAATTCAGCTGCTATCTTTATGGCTAAGAATAATAAGAGTGGCAGTCGAAGTAAATATATCGACATTAAGTACTTAGCTATAAGGGAACGGATTAAGAAAAATAAAGTGGTCATTGAGCATATAAGCACTGAATTGATGATTGCAGATCCTTTGACAAAAGGAATGCCACTAAAGTCATTTAAGGAGCATGTAATTCAGATGGGATTTGATTCTATAATGTAAATTTGTTTGCACATACAATTTACAGTCTTAATGAAACTCTTATTCAGTTGTGATGTTTTCTTATATTTGATTTGCGCATAAAGTTATTAGAGGAAAATTCACATTTAGTAGGACCAAGAATAAACATTGGGTTTATTCATAAAGTTAAGTTACCATTTAGGAAATAAAGTTTGAGAAACAATGCATAGTAATACATGGAAGATAATACTCACAATTTAGAAAAATTATCACCATGATTCATGTATTTGTTTCCTGAAAGTTTGAGTTTAATGAATAAAAGGATAAATATGGAGACAAAGTAGGAGAATGTAACCGTTTTTCATTCCAACGGTTTCAAAATTGAAACCAATTAAATTTTATTGTAATAGTTATTCATAATTGGCTTCATATTTATGCTCATTAAAACCAATTTTGGTAACTGAATATTTTTTGTTGTTATATATCCTCGATGGGAGGAGATAAAACAAGAGCAGAAAAACAATTCTTTTCCACGTTCATGTGTGTTGAACGTAAGAGTTTTGGTCCCTATCACCTCTCTCATATACAGTTCTTACACCATCACTTTTGAGTGCTTGAGTGATAGAAGCATCAAAAAACAGTGGTTCAATATTCGACTACAAGCAAGCCAAAGCAGAATTACACAGTGCAGTGCAATGGCATGAGGTATTGAGTTTACACGCTTCCGTTTTTTTGTTTTGATATGCATATCAGTTTTGGCACGTAAGAATTGAATTTTATGATTTACAGAGATGCCAATGGAGCCAGATTCTGTGGTGTGGAGCGCACTGCTAGGATCATGTTAGAAGCACAGGCGAGACTCGATTAGCCAAGTTGGTGTCAGATAAGCTAAAGGTCTTGCAGCCTAAAAATTCGTTGGGCTATGTACAAATGTCAAACATATATTACTCTAGTGGAAGAGTCAATGAAGCAGGTACAATTTGGGATGAAATGAAAGAGTGTAGAGTTAGGAAAGAACCCAGACTGAGTTGGGTTGAGATCGGGAATCAGGTTCACGAGTTTGCCTCCAGAGGTCGACGTCATCCAGATATAGGAAGGACTAATAGGGCAGTTAAAGGAGATGGGTAATATGCCGGAGACATGCTTGTCCTTGCATGATATAGAAGAGGAACAAAAAGAGGAGAACTTGTATCATCACAGTGAGAAACTAGCTTTGATGTTTTTCATAAAGAATGAAGACAGTTTACATCCTTGTGGCGGGGAAATTATAAAGAACATCAGAATTTGTGTAGATTGCCAATAATTTCATGAAGTTAGCATCAGATCTAATTCAGAAGGAGATAGTTGTGAGAGATTCAAATCGTTTCCACCATTTCAAAGATGGAATCTGCTCTTGCAATGATTGTTGGTGAGGAACTATCACCAGTCATATAATTATCCAATCTTTATGGTGCCTATGATACTACTGGCGTCTGGCTTTAAATCTGGCACGAGTGAACGACTGAAGTATTCATTAATCTGATATACAAAAGATGGTAGAAATGAAACTGAAGTTGCTGCCTACTGAAAAAGCATTCAAGACCAAAACTTTGGTGATTCACATTATCAAAAAGAAAGCTTTTCTGTTGTGGGTTACAAGTAGTATCATGGCCATAACTTCAAATTTCGGCTCTAAGTTGCTTAACTTCAAATTTCGGCTCTAAGTTGCTTACCTTTCAAACCAGTAAGTTATTCTACTTAAGCCTTTTTTGTCTTATTTTTCTTATTTTTCATTGATAGTGTTTTACAAAGGTTGCGTGTGGCTTCCTTTATTACCCGACTGTAGTTGTTCTAGAGTTATGATGCTTGCGGGAACTCCCCTTTGAGTTGTTCCAAGACTTTGAGGGTGTCATTTGTGCTTGGTTTTAATCCACACTAAAGAATTCAACCGCACAAGTTATGTTGTACTTTTGCCTCAAAAGTTTTGACATTTGAGAGTTTTTGTAGTTCTCTCCACTTCCTTAATCGTTTACTCGGTATTTATCCTAAAATTGCATTAGTTTATTGATATTTTATATAATTTCCATTATGAAATATTCACTTCATGTTTTTTCGTTGCATACTGTACGTTTCTTAATGCGATCATACTTTCCTGAATGATATGTTTAAGATATGCAAAACTTAAATCCAGCGATCAAGACCTAAAATGTCTAATTGTATAACTCTGCTATACGATATTGAGTAAATCATTGTAGAACCAAATTCCAAAATGATTCTGCATGTAGGTTTTTCATTTGTATATAACCCGATTATTGCAGGGTCAGCAGTGTAAGGAATGCAGGTGGAAATGCCGTCTTTTCTACTTTTGCACTCAAAAGAGACCCCGACAAGCCTTCTCATGTTGAAGACCCTAGGCGATGCTAATATTAGTCATGTTGGAAGGGAAGCATACTGCACAGATTTCTTTTCATGATTGGTTCAAGGAAACGAAAGATTGCGAGGCGTGGCTTGGTCGTATGTATACAAGTCGACATTGTAACATTCTATGCGTAACAATACTGCTAGTTTTTGTCCAGACTCTAGACGTGGATTCGAACGCAGCAAAAGCCTCAAGCAAGACATCTTCAGTGTCCAGACTCAAAAACTAAGATACAAACTAACCCATATAAGATTGTTCTATTCTCTGTTTTCTTACGTCTCATAGTTGAAAGCATATCTTAGAGTCAAGGTTTACGCCATATCCCTTTTTTTTGGCAATAAAGAAAATTAAAAGGAATTAAATTCCTTTCGCATTCCTATCTACTGTCTCGATATGTTGTTCTTGTTTATTCTTCTTCTTTGCATACCAACAAGTTACTCTCGTGAAACTTGGAAACCTCTCAAGAAATAGGAGGCAATATTAGAGAATTAATGTGATGCCATGAAAGAAATTAGTGGTTCTATTATATAACCTGAACAACAAGTACACGAAATTCCAATCAATAATTGAAAAACCCTCAAAACTCACCAAGAAATGGTAATATTTCTGTGCGCGCGCGTGCGGTTTTCTGTTTTGCTTTGTTTTGTTTTTTTAAACATTTTGCACAAGAGATTTCTTTTCTTTGCCTATACAGGTTAACACTTGGCTGACTACAATGTTAGTGGCAAAAGAAACTAGAGATTTGACTCGGCATTTAACTCCAATAATAGGGTAGTCATTTTCTTAGCAGTGGCTTTTGTTGCAAGATTCTCCTTCTGATCCAGAATCTACAGAATCATAACAATAACAGTAACATAAGTTAATAAAAAAAAAAAAAAAAACAATAACAACAATTTTTAAGTAACGAAAATTGTTAAATCTATGACCATCAAAGCATAAAAAGCTTGATGATTAAAACAGTTATTCATCGAATCTGCCAGAGTTTTTATTCCATATATTCTACCACTTGCACGGAAATTATAAAATTTATGGTTCAATATTCTTGGAATCTTGTAAATGTTGTCTCTACTTTATCATTTGTTAATGAAGCGGTTGACCTTAGAAGGTCCACTTTTTTATCCGCCAAAATGATGTTACCATTTTGATGATATAGAAAAACTTGCCTCTTCCAAAACTCCAATAATGATTGGGACGTTTTCATTATTGGGGCCAAATAAATCTTCATCCCTTCTGAAAATATATACGGAATTTGAAGATCAGATTCTATCACTTAAAACATGCATAAGTAATCCACGTAAAAAAATAAAAGGAACGTGAGACTTTATGGTTACTCCTTACGTTTCTATCATAATTTGAAGTTGTTCATGCGCAAGTTTTGCTTCATCCAGATCGCTCACCAATGGCAAGTAACTTAGCCATGCAGGCACAAGCTGCAGCATATAGCAATAACTTAAGTCTCAAGTAAACCTTCCATTTTTTTTTTCTTTTCCGTGATAAATTCTAATTTCATTGACAAAGTAAAATTGTAGCTAAAATTTTAAGTGACTAATAATGAACTAATAAATCGAAACTCAGAAACTGAAAATCTTGAAGCGTAAAAGCGAAGAACATTTTACATTGCTACCCTCAATACTATCGCGATGAAATATGCATATTTTTCCTAGAGCTGAAACAGCAGCATCATATGTCTTTCCATTGCGTTGGTTTACTGCATCACTTATAAGAGTACGAAAGATTTCCAAGGCAGCTACAAAAAAACCAATAGCATTCAATACATAATTTGCTATATAAAAGGGAAAAAAAAATGATCTCATTCATGGAATCATGTGAAACACTGTAAACAGTGTAAGCAAGCAAGCAAGCTTACCTTCAATATGTGCCTTGAAAAAAGCATCACCAGACTCCGCACAAGCGCCAATTCCAAGTGCAGCTTCCTGGCCAGAAAATGCAAATTTTTAGATCTTCTAACTCAATATGTTAAAGGGTTGAAAGATTTTCCTCTAATTTGTCAGTGGAAAACCTGTCTAACTGATGGATCACCATCTTGACAAGCTTTTAACACACATGGGAGATACAAACGAAAGTATCTGTTCATCAAAAGATAAATTAAGCTTGTTGTTGTTATTGGAAAACGTGACTATGATAAACCAAAGTTTGAACTTATAAAAAATGTAGTTATTTTTATTTGGAGAAGTAATTTGCACTTACTTTTGAGCATCATCTGCACATTGCAGCACAATATTTCTAAAGATGGAAAAGCCCATTACTTTCTCTCTAGAACTTCTTCTATCATCCTGTATGGAAGATCAAGTAAAAAGTCAAACAAAACCATGCATTGAAGAAACTTATGAGACGAAAACATTAAGAATTGAAGGAAAAACTAAAACGATAAACTTTTTAATTCAGTAGCTTATAATGAACTTGTTTCACTCACCCACATCATAGGAATGTATAGAAGAAGTTGATCAAAGTAAGGCAAGAAACCCCTTTTGAATCTTTTTATCAGGCCGACCAAGCAATTAGTGACCTGCACAAATGAGTTAGTTGCATGAGGCTACAAGAACTTGTGATGCTACAAAAACTATTCTTTTAAATACTATTCAAAGACTAGGAACTTTGGAAACAGACTTTTCCAAGGATTTTTTTTTCTAGCTCCTTTACTTCTTCTGGATCCAATTCAGAATCTTTTTTGTCTTTTATATTCCCTGGATGTTGATCTCTATCCGAAATGGCAGCAAGCACTTTCTTTATCCCATTCGAAATTGACGAAGCCTGTGCTATGCTGAAAACTGACCCAGAAACCTGCAAGGAAAGAATACATGTTACCTTGCAGTCTAAGCAAAGTAGGAAAAAAAATCTTTTTTCTTCATAAGGCTCAGTTTGAGATTGCTATGCTTTTAAAGGAAGTGCAAGTTATACTTTTAGTAAAGAGAAGCAGAATCAAAATCAAACACTGAAAAATAATTATCAAATGGCTGTGGAAGAGTTATGACCAACCTTTATGCATTTGTAGATCGTTCTTAGGAACGTTAAGTGCATTTTTATCTGCGGTTCCTGCAAGACAAGTATAGATTGATGAACTTACTAGAAAGGATAATTTTTTGCTCAGGGAAATGCCAAGTGAAAAAAAAAAGCTGACCTTTTCCAAAGCTTCTGATAGAGCTGGTACAACAAAGAGAACCAACTTTTGAACAAGCAAAATACTGCCCATTTCAGACTTTCCTCTCTTAGAAGACAACGTAGCTGACTTCAGAAGCTTAGGCATAGCTGAATTGGAAAAAAAAAAAAAAAAAAAAAAATTCGGAGTAAATGTTAAAATCAATCATGAAGTCTCAAAGATAAGGAAAGGATCAAAAACTTGTGGGTTAGGCTAAACCTATTATAGCAATTTCTTTTGTGTCGCGATGCTCGGAAAATTGAAGCAGAGGAACCAGAGCATTTGCAACCTGAGTCATGTAAAAACTTTGTTCATCTGTTCTTTAGAGAAGCAGATTTTATAGGGGGAGACAAGGAAATTTTATCTGGTTATTAAGACCAACCTTCATGGTCCAACCAGAGAACATTTTTCCTAATTGTCTGGCCATGCAGAACAGCACCTTACAAGCCAACGCTCTCTCTTTCAAGCCGTCAACGCTGTTGTTACACCATGTACACAGCCCAGACCCAAGTTATTGAAAAAAAAAAAAGTAAAAAAAAAAAAAAAGATAAGTGATCATACTAACAATTGCTGTATGCATTTTAGATGCTGAACTAAGAATTAGGAAAGGATTAATGAAGTCCATTATAAAGATTAAGAAAATCCCTTAATGATCCTTGTAAAATCACAAATATTAAAAAGTTTTGTAACATTTAATTTCTTGAGACCAAAGTAAAGAGACTTTGGGACTTCAAAACTAAGATTCATGACAAGTTATTCTCTAACCTTGGATCAACCGAAGAATCATCTTCACTAGTTGAAGCTAAATCTTTACCGTTGTAAAGTTGAGCAGACTGTAGCAAAATAGGCACCAACTCTGGGACATAATGACCTAACTCCTCCCCTAGACAATCATAAAAATTCGCTAACGCCTGCAACATAACACAAGCTTTACATTTGGTATAATTTGATTTTGTGAAAC
Organism: Artocarpus heterophyllus; assembly: GCA_025403435.1. NCBI lineage: Eukaryota > Viridiplantae > Streptophyta > Magnoliopsida > Rosales > Moraceae > Artocarpus > Artocarpus heterophyllus. Next base: position 5,243,279 of record CM046348.1, on the reverse strand, counting down.
ATCGCCATTTTCTATATAAAAGGCGGGAAAATGAAAGAAGTTTCAAATTATAAAAGAGAAAAACACCTGGTAGGTGAATATCTTTATCTTATGATCTGATTCCGTTAGATCTCTTTGTGTTGACATTAGTGGGTCCATAACCTTGCATTAAAAAATATTAACATATTTTCTTTAGCAAAAAAAAAAAAAAAAAACGAAGAACAAGAAGATGATGACATTTAGTTGAAATGCTATAGAGGTAACTTTTCTATTTTCAAGAAAATGAGCGGGTTATAATTTTTTTTTTCCTGTAAATAGTTGTGTATTGAAAATAGAAAGCTGTTATTTTCATGCTCAAACACTAATGAAATTTGAGATGATTCCTTAGAAGACACAAATAGAACCAGTTGATTTTGACGAGAATGAGTGCTTTTCTTCCAAGGAACCATCAAACAATACAAACGAGGAGTCTTACTAACCTTTGCGGAATCACCTAAAAACTTTTCCCTCCCAGCAGCAACTGCGACATGACTAATGCATTTCAAGCATTTGGCACGAACCAACTTTTCGGAACTGTTTGTTCTGTTTACCAAGATATCTCTCAAGCCAAACATGGCGTCAGTATAGAATTGGATGAAGTTGGACTGAGAACAAGTACAAAGTACATGATCAAAATCAAATCGCTACAAATTTGAAGACAGATTACATAACAAACACATGAAGGTTTATGTTTGTACCTTTGATGAAATTGCAACCATTGCAAGAGCTCGAAAACCCCACTCTTGAACCTCTGGATGTTGGCTCTGGATGTGCAAACAACGGAAAAAAAAAATAAAGCAAGCCTAAATCGCATTAAATATTAGAGAAAATTGAACTGATATTGGAGATGTTACCCTCGAAACAATTAGAAGTCTTCTCGTTAAATTATGCAGGAAAGGCACTAAGTTTTCTGGTTTGCAGCCTTGGCAGAAATAAAACAATGCTGTAGCAGCCTGCACCTGCAGAAACCGAAGGAAAAATATCAAAGCAGTTCTAATCAAGCATTAACAGAATATTTTGAGTCTATTATAAATGCCCAAGCAGGAATATGAAGAGAATGGCGTTATTATTAATAATTATCAAGCAAAATCTAGTGTAAACCTGCAAACTGGGTTCCCCAAGCGCAGAAACAAGTGCAGGCAGAATCATGTCATGGCACTTCTCTTTTACTGTTGAGCCCCCAAAGTCCGCACATAGGACCCTTATTGCATTTATCGCGGCTCCACGAACTTGAAGGTGCAAATCAGGGAGCAAATCTAAGACGAACGTTAACACTTGGTCGAGGTAATCGGTTAATTCCTGCAGAAAAAAATGAACACAAGGAATGATCCACGCTTTAATTGGAGCACAGTTGAGCATTCTTATTGTCTAATTTAAGTAAATCTAATATTTCAAGGTGGAATTATTATTCTAAATTTAGAAATCTTATTGTTATGTTGCCCATGACAAACTTAATGTTAAGTTTTTACTTTTTTGTTTAAAAAAACAAAAAACTGTTTAAATAAATGATACCGAACGGACCCAAAATAAGCTCAAATCTTCAATTATTTACATCAACGACATTAAACAACATTTGACAATGAAATATTAAGATAAAGATTTAAGACGCCAAATTAGGGGTTCTACCTCAGAGCAGCCTTCAATGATTACAGAAACGGCAGTGATCCCTGCGTGTCGTTTCTTCCATTCCAGATCCTTGACGAGATCTCGAGCCAGATCAACGACAGTGGGCAACACTGTGCGTTCGTGAATAAGCGACATGCGATCCAGAAAGTACGTCCCCAGAAGAATACTCCTCTTTTCCTCATTATTGTTCTCAGTGCCATCATGATCAGGGTCGTCTTCTACATACTCAAGAAAGTTCACCATCAACCTTACAAACCGTTCAATGCTCTCACCGCTCAACCTGCCCAACATCTTCCCCATGTCGTCCGCAACTCCGTCTTCGAGCTCCCGAAGGACTTGGATTGCCTCGGATCTCAGCGTCTCGTCTATGTCTTGCCGCTCTGCGATCCTCACCACTGATTCGAACAGAACTTCGCACTCAATCAAGAATAGCGGCTTCTCCATCGCTATACGGACGATAGTACGGAGTGCCTTCCCCGCTTCCAGATGACGTCCGCTGGCCATTAATTCCTCTGCCGAGGTTATCATCCGCGGCAAGAGATTGCGAAGATGGAAATACTGCGTGCAGGAGCAGGACTTGACCAAGTTAACCGAAGCGCGGAACGCAGCGGCCCGGAGTTTCAAATCCAAAGAGGAATACAGCTGCAAGACTTTGGCGGAGACCACATCGAACCAGGAGGAGTTTAACCCCGTAATGGATATCTCCGGCAAGTACCGGAAAATCAAGAGACCCCATTCTTGAAGATCTTTATTATCATCAGAGGCCGCAATGGAAAAGGCCACATACTCAAGAAGCTCCGGCCATTCTCCACCGGCACGGGGACAGTCTGAATAAACCCGATAGGTGATACCACTGACGATCCTCGACAAGTCTTTCGACGTCACCGGCTCTGTGCTGCTTTCTTGCCTGAGGCATTCAAGAATGAGGGGCTTGATCTCGGCGAGGATCGTCGGAGTGAATACAACACGCCTTTCTTGGGGGTAAAGGACTCTGACGAGGACGTCAAAGCAGTCGGCTCGGAGGCCTGGAGAAGAGAGAGCGAGCTGAGAGAGTTTAAGGGACGCAATACCTGGGTAGTGGCGAGCGCAGTAGGTAATGATTCTCTTGCTTCTAATGGTGTCGCCGTGGAGGCCAGAGATGAAGGCCTCCATGGATGCGAGGTTGGGGGATGTGATGAGCTCTTTGGCTTCGGGATCGGCTTCTTTAATCCGAATTCTGCGTCGATCGTCTTTTAGTTTTTGTTCTCGTTCTAGCTGTTTTTCTCGTTCTCGGTCTAGATCTCGATCTGGATCTAGAAATGGATGAAGCTTAAGTAGCTCCATTGATTTTGGTTCAAGAAATTGTGCTGGAGAGGAAGAAGATGGTATACTGAATACGGGGGTTTTGGAGAGGCTTTAGAATAGATAGATGGATGTATAAAAGCCAGAAAAAGGGTGGGAATTTCTTTCCGTTATGTTAGTTAATTTGCCACGTCAGCTTTGGGCTTTACTTTGGGACGCTAATAATAATGCCGTTACTTTTGTTGCACAAGGAGAATTTGAAAAAAGAGAGAAGAAAAGAAAATAAAAGAAGGGAAAAGAAAATTTATCCCTAAAGAAATGCAACCTCAAAAAATAATAATAATAATTAGAAACTGGTAAAAAATACCTGCTTTGGGGATTTTTATTTTTAAAACTCTTAGAAGTGTAGTTAATATGTAATAAACTTTAAATTACATGGTCATTTTTAAATACAAAAATATAGTGTATTTAAGTATTTTGGTTGCAAGTTTTTTTTCATATATTTTAGGTATTCAATAAATTTTGAAGATGACTCTGCTTGGTTTGAGCTTAGCTTTGGGGCCAAGTTTGCGAAGCTTCATATTGGGTGGAATTTGGAGCTAAAGGAAGTGAGCGTGGTGTGTAAATTGCCCCAAGAGGCTTTGATGGTTTAAGAGCTTGCCAGGCTTGTCAGGGGATTGGGAGATATGGGCATCTACCGGATACAAAATGGCCGGAAATTGGCCGAAAATCACGGTTGGTTTTGGATGCAGTCAGGAAATCTATTGATCTTGGTTTCAAGCCTGTCCATTTGTACAATGTAAAACAACGACCCCGTTTGGTTTTGTTTTAAGAATTTTTTAAAACGTTTTTGCATGTTTTTTGAGACGAAAATTTAAAAACACTCTTGACATAATTTTTAAAAATTCTTATTTTTTAAACAAAACCACTTTCACTTATTTTAAAAATACTACCAAACACACGCCATTTTTTTTTTTTGTTGGTGAGCAATGCAAGATATTGATAACTAGACGTTAGTGCTGGGGTTGAGTACTATTCTGTGTTCCTTTTGTTTTACTTTGAAATGCACTTTCTGCTTTGAGAAAATCACTATATTGGTATCTACTTCATATTCCAATTGTAACGTATGTTCATTCATATTAAATTTTTTACACAAGTTAAAAGGGAAAAATGATTTCAAAATAACAGTGTTATTTTTCATTAGAATTCGATAGAATCTAAAATTGTAAAGTGCATAAACTGACTTTTGACAAGAGACGGATTTACAGACCACTATCGAGCGATATTAATTGTGGATTTACCGGCTTTTGACTTTTCTATTTGTTTGTGCAGCATGTGTCACAATGTACTGAAACCGTTTAGTATTGTTTTTAAAATATGTAAAAATATTTTTATTTTAAAAAATGATAATTTTTTAGAATTATGCTGAGAGTAGTTTTAAAATTTTTGCTTAAAAAAACATACCATAATATTTTCAAAAATTCTGAGAACGAAACCAAATGGGGCCATTAAGTTGTACGATCAAAATCTAATACGTCTTTAATGATTATTTTATAAGGACTGAACTATTTTATAGCTTTTTTTTTTTTCTCTTTAATTCATCTATCTTAAAAATACCCTTTATAATTATTTTTTGGAACCAAAATTTTCCTCACATTAGCGACCTTTAAACCCACACACTAGGTGATTAACCTGCATGGTTGGGGCAAATACCTTATCTAGTAGTATTTGGTGTACTTACAGATACTCCTTCAACTCCTAATGTGTTTGGCAATATTGGTTTAAACTAAATTGATCTTTCACATATAACATTATAAAATAAAAATAAGCTACAATATAAATCTCTCATATACCATAATATTTTAAATTAAAATAGTTCATACTATTGGTACGAAGCAATGTTACCGTAAGTCAATGTATTCTTGCAGTAAACCTACACATTTGTCATATTAAAGTTTGAGTTCCCCATGTAATTAAAATAAATAAAAAAAAGAACCGTTTCGTAAAGCTAGAAGCTAGCAAATGCCTCAAACTTTTTTTCCCCTTTTTGGATGTAACTATATCCATTTATTCTCAGGAAAAAAAATTACAGCTATTTTATTTTTCAATAATTTCTCCAAAAAAAATTTTAAAAAAACCTATCGATAGATATTTATATTCCAATTATCAAATATGATTATAACTTCTTTTTTCTTTTCTGGCTAAAACTATATCTATTTATTCTTAGCAACAAAAAAAACACTATATCTATTTATTTTTAGGTAATTACTTTAATAAAAATAAAAAAATAACATATTAATAAATATCTATCTTTTAATTATTAAATCTATATAAATAGATAATTTTAATTAAACCTAACGGTTAAAAATATACATTATCGATGACGCCCTCACTAAAAAAAAGTGCCCTAATTTTTTTTTTTTCCTTTAAATGCCTAATCCATTTAAAATTCCGCACATGAAATTCCAGTCACTCCTCCCGAGAAGAAATGATTCCCGCCATTTCTCACCCCAACATAACCGTCCCAACTAACATAACTGTAACATCAGATCCCAACATCTCCTAGTCCCACTGAACTACTTCTGCTCCCACTACTACTTTTCCTACTCCAAACTCAACTCTCAAATCCCTGGCCAAATCTGGCAAACTAGAGGACGCCCTTCGCCTGATCGAATCCTGGCCCTCCAAATTCCCCGACGCCTATTCCCTCCTCCTCCACGCCTGCATCTCCAGAAAGTCCTTAGAACATGCCCAAAGACTCTATCTTCAGCTTCTCCTCTCCAGAGACCGTGGCAAAAACAACCTCCTCAAAAACCCCACCTCGAAAACCAAGCTCATCACTCTCTACTCCGTTTGCGGCTGCCTCGATGAGGCCTGCAGTGTATTCCTCTACGGCCTTGAAGACGGCCGAAGAAGTGCCCGAATCGGTCTGGATGGCGATAGCTATCGGGTACTAGAGAAACGGGCTACCAGAGCAAGCTTTGCTTGTCTACTGTGAGATGTTGACCCGGTGCGTCCAGCCCAGTAATTTCGCGTTTTCCATGGCCTTGAAGGCGTGTTTTGACGTGTTTGATTTGAGGACCGGTAGAGCTGTTCATGGCCAGGTTGTAAAGTCCAGTGAAGAACTGGATCAGGTGGTGAACAACGCCCTATTGCGATTGTATGCGGAGTGTGGGTGTCCCAGCGACGCACTGAAGATGTTTGAAACAATGCCAAATGGAAATGTGGTGTCTTGGAACTCGTTGATTGGAAGTTTCGCTGATCGAGATCAGGTGTTTAATGCCCTGGACGCTTTTAGGAAGATGCAAGGAGAAAGGATGGGGTTCAGTTGGGTTACACTTACTACGATCTTATCTGTGTGCACTGGAGTAGTGGAAAAGAGATACATGCCAGATTCTAAAATCTGCCACTAGACCAGATATTCCCGTGCTAAACTCATTTCTGGACATGTACGCAAAATGCGGAGAGGTTGATTACTGCAGGAGACTGTTCGATGAAATGCAAGGTGAGGACTTGACATCTTGGAATACTATGCTTACGGGGTATGCAGTGAATGGTTTTGTAGAAGAAGCAATGAATTTGTTTGACGAGATGGTTGGGTCTGGTGTCAAGCCAGATGGGGTAACGTTCATCACATTGTTATCAGGTTTTTGCCATGCTGGGCTTATCGACGAGGGAAAGAGGATTTTTAACGAGATGAAGTCGGAATATGGGGTGTCACAAACAATTGAGCATTATGCTTGTATGGTGGATGTCTTGGGCAGAGCTGGTGACATAAAGGAGGCATTAGAGGTAGTGGGAACCATGTCGATGAAACCAAGCGGCAGCATATGGGGATCGTTGCTCAACTCGTGCCGCCTCCATGTCAACGTTTCTCTCAGGGAGCTTGTTGCGCACCAGTTATTTGAGCTCGAACCAAACAATCCCGGGAATTATGTCATACTCTCGAACATTTTCACAAATGCAGGGATATGGAAGGGCATGAAGCAGGTCAGGGAGATGATGGAGGAAAGGGGGGTTAAGAAAGAGGCAGGATGTAGCTGGATACAGATAAGAAATAGAATGCACACATTTGTGGCCGGGGGAGGTTTTGAGTTCCATAATTCAGCCGAATTTGAGAAGGTTTGGAATAAACTTACGCAAGCTTTGGAAGACAATGGGCACACACCCAAGACAAGTGTTGTGCTTCATGATGTGAATGAAGAAATGAAAGCATGATGGGTGTGTGGGCCTAGCGAGCGGCTCGCAACTACTTTTGCGCTTATTAACACTTTTGACGGAGCTCCGATTAGGATAATGAAGAATCTCCACATTTGCGTAGATTGCCACTCTTGGATGAAACTTGTTTCCAAGATAACAGAGAGAGTGATTATCTTGAGAGATTCAAATCGGTTCCACCATTTTTAAGATGGAGCTTGCTCTTGTAAGGACTACTGGTGATAACGGTATTGTAACAAAGGCACAATTATTTGCAATTCATTGCATTGATTTATTCCTATTCTCATGACCAATTATTAATATAAACTGAACGTTCCCGGAGAAGGCCAAACACACATTTTTACATACAACTTTACAGGTTTTCTTTCATGAAATCCATATCTTCTTCTTCTTCTTGTTTTTTTTTTGGCTTGAAAATCAAGCACTTATCTACTCATTTGTAGAGAATACAGTAAACGCATCAATTCAAATAAATGTAGGCAAGGAATTATAGACAGATATTTTGGTACTTAATTATATTGAACTATTTAACTTTGGCATTTCTTCAGTTTATTTTTACATAGAATCAACGAGGATTTGCAAATTATAATGTAAGAAGAATTAAAAGCATAAAAGAACACATGGTGCATGAGAAAGCTAAACGTTCAAACAGGAGATAACATATCAAAATTGTCTTAGAACTTAGAAACTTGGTAAACTAAGCCTAAGAAAAGATTTTCAATGCCGAACGCGGCGGCGGAGATTGTATTTCCTTGTAGATGTAGTTGTTGTGATTGAATTCTCCCCGACTTCTTCTTTCGGAGCTGTATAGTCAGGATCTTCAGCTTTGTTCACATCTTCCGGTAAGTCAGTATCAATCCAGGAAGACCAATCTACATGAGTATCCAATTCCCATGATAATTCCCGTCTTTGCATGTAATTGACCTTCTCAACCAATGTTTGTAACATATGATAATTCAACACTTCATAATCCCTGTACAGAGAAGAGAGAAAGAATCAATTAAATCGCGGAAACCAGGTACTCTTCGAATCCAATTTCCATTTTATGACTACTTTTCTCACCTGTAGGTGCAAATAGCATATACGATCTGAAATAAAGCCAGTACTGCAAAGGATGACCTGACAAAGTTTATCGCCCATGTTTGTTGTTCAATATCAAATGTTGCAAACCGAAGTATTGTGATTTCTAGTGAAAGTGTGGCGCACAGCCCTGTAAACAGAAAGTGAAAATCAGTTTCTAAAACAGGAATTGCAAATCAATAACCTTGTTTCATTTCCAACTAACAACAAAATGGTAAGAATCTTACCGATATAAAGCCAGGGTCTGACAGTGTATGTTTGTTTAGTGCTAGTGAACATGTAAATGGTGAAAATCAACATGCAGTAGATGAAGAAAGTTTTGATCAATCGGGACTCGAGCACCATAGTCGTGTGCAGAGCGAATAGCTTGTCTAGTGCAACAAACATGCTGGCTTGCTTCGATTCGAACGATTCCTGAAACCACAAATTTTCATTTGAAATGAGAAAGCTGTTAAAAGATTCAATCCAAAAAATTTGGCTTAACCAAAAACAAGATTATATAACTAACTATACAAGACAAGTAATAAACCTGAGCTGCCAAAATTGATTTTGAATTATCCATCAAGTGATCATGAACTTCTTGAAGCTGCTTTTGCCTCTGAAGAAGCTCTTCTTGTTGCCTATGGCCATATTCAGCTAACTTTTGCAGAGTACTCCTATAAATTAATGAAAGAAAGAAAAAAAAAAAAACAAATTATAAAAGACACTTCTAACTTAATACATTCAATTCCAATTCCAAAACGATTTCTTACCTGCTCTCCTCTAGGGCTTCGGATTGAAATCTAGTCAAAAACTGCAGATCTTTGAGTGCTGTTGTTTGCCCATCTAAAAGCTCCTTTTGGTTATTCAAAGAAACGCCGGCCATATTCTCAATGTCGTCAGCTTTGCTTTGAAGATGTTCCATCTTCAATGTCATTGCATTTCCCACTCTATTTATCTCCTCACTGATTTCGACTGCCTCGCTTTTCAAATTGCCAATCTCTTGTCCCAAATGATTGTAAGAATCCTGAAGCATTTCCATTCCTTCTTTTAAATTTTTCTTCATTTCCACTTGCCCTTCTTGAAGCTCCGCTTGTGAAGATGCTATCTTCATAGACTGGTCATGGACTGCCTCCGAATGCTTCAACACAACATCCATATGATCTCCTACATTCTTTGCTGCGTGAGCAACTTGTTGTGTTCGTATATCGATCGAATTCAAAGAATCATGTATCTTATTCGAGCCCTGCAAAAGATGATCCGTTCTCTCCACAATGGTTTCCAATTTTTCTTCCGCGTAGTTGGCAGAAATCTTCAGCTCATTCACCAGTCTCTCAGTTTCCTGTTTGAAAGCATGAACCCTGCAAATGGAAGGAAAACAAAAACTTTTGTTTGTTTCTCCTAAAAATTAAAAAAACATAAAAAAATCAATGACTAAAGTTTTCTTCCTTTTTGACTAATAAAACAAAGTAAAATAAAGAGCAGAGATATCTTTTCTCCTTTTTTTTGAATGATGTTGCTTTTGAGAATCTCTGCTATTCTTTTATCTTAGCACACTGCACAGTTTTAAACCGTCATATCATGTCAAAATAATATAAAAAATATACATAAATTTAACGAAACTTAATGAAGATATGATGGTCTACAACTGTGCTCAGAATTTTAAACGACAAATGAAGATGACCCCATTCCAAAAGAAGGAAAATCTCCAGCAATACTCAACTGTAACTGGTGACAGATTGTATTGGTTTCGAGGTAGAATTCGAGGTAAACCTTATGCTCATAGTCATTCAAACTTTTCAGGCACTTAGCCATAGGGGATTTTGGATCACAAGAAGGAAAAGAAGGCCTGCCAGAGTCCTTTTGAAAGCAATCGCTGAGATGCCAAGCGAATCTTGACCGTTTCTCGTCGACAGCCAAGCTCGCCGAGCACCCGGCAAAGAGATGCTGATAAGCATTTTGCCAGCAAGAACTCAGGCTCTCCAAATTCCTCTTAGCGTTCTCTACCAGCCTGTTGGCCTTCTGGTCATTGAATGCTTCTATGGAGAATTCGGAGACTATAGAAGGAGAGTATTGATCGTTATTATAATTCTCTTTGTACGAAGAAGAAGAAAACCAACTCCATGATTGGCAATTTGAAGAACCCAACAGAAGAATTAACAGGAACAGAAGAAAACGGTGGTTTTTTTGGTGATCCTCCATGGGAGAGTTTTCTTCTTACTCAATTAATCTCTTTCTTGATCAGTAATTTAATTAATAAACCTGCAATAATTATTCCAAAATAAAGCAATATATAATATTAATATCATTATCAAATGCTAAACAGAAGCGAATATGGTTTACTAGGTATGTATTTATAGGCGTAGAGAATGAAAGAAAGAAGCAGGAAACATTTCTTGGTGTTCAAGAAACGGAAATGCGTTTAGAAACAAACAAAAAAAAAAAATAGTAATAACGACTCTTATCCGAAAACGACATTATTTTTAATAAATTCATCGTGTTACGACAATCAAGTAATTTGTTTTATTCGTCCTTTCATTTTCCATGGAATTTGAAACGGTGAAATTGAAAACTTATACAGAATTTCAAATTCCATACACGATATACGTATAATATATATAAATATATTTTGAGAATACGTGTAATACATATTTGCTTTATTAAAAAAAGCATATATGCAGCAAAAACACATTATTAAATAATATTAACTATATACGCGTGTCACAACGCACAGGCAGATCAAAAAAAAGCAGGAAACCTTGTCGTGACGTTCAAGGCATTTGGTGAACACTAAAATGAAATAAAATTACACAAACAAAAAATTGGATGAGTAAATTAGAAAACGACACCATGGAAATGGAACAATATCCAAACAACCAACCTCATTTTGGTTTTCACTCTTTGGTAATTTTAGGCTACTTATATATATATATATATATGAATATGCATGCCCCATAAACATCTCTCTCCAAAACAATTGTACTCTTACTATAAAATTGATTTTCTCAATAAAATAAAACAAAGTTTCTAGGAATTGTAAGTTTAAGAAGCGGAAAAAGCCATGCAAACTTAACCAAATCATAGAGTTATGCGTGTGTGTGTACATATATATATATATATATATATATGTATGTATGTATGTATAGAGAGAGAGAGAGAGAAACCTGGGAAATGGGAATGAGATTGTTGGTTGCGGTGAGTCTTCTTGACTATGTTTTTGAGTTTTGAAGATTAAGAAAAAAGGGAAAACGCAAACTGTGTACAACTAGTAGGGGACATGTCTTTACATCATTTAAACGTCTCTAAAGCCAAACGTTTTTTCCTTGGGTTTCGTCACCTCGTTTCGTTCCGTTTCCTTTTTTTTAACTTTTTTTTTCCTTCGCTCTCAGGTCCAATTCTTCTTTTCTTCTTTAAAAAAAAAAATTTCAAGCAAGTAATTATTTTTTTACAGTGTGCAACTTCCTGGAAAGATGATGAATGTTTCTTAATATATACATGTATACATATGCATATTTTCTTTTTTGCTCTGTTTGCCTTTTTTGTCATGGATTTTGGATGATTTATTGGTGGATTTTGGATGTTATGATTCTGAGGAATTAATTAAATTGGATACATTTACAATCTCAACTGTAAATTTGATGTTTGGGTTTCCTTTTGGATGAGTAATTATTCGATAATTTATTGAACTAATCTGGACCAATCGTATGTAAGATTAAGCATAATAATACTTTTATTGCAGATTGACCACTTTCTTTTGCCTGTCTTCGATAATAATCACTTGTAATTGTCGGTTACTTATAGCACTTTAAATTCTATTGAAATTCCATCGTTTTTGCTTATTCATATATGGAAGTTTTTTCTTCTTTTTTTTTTTTTTAATTTTTGAGAATCAGATATGGAAGCTTTTGTTACTTGTACTGTCTATTACGTTTTAGTTCTTAATCGTCATTCTTTGATAAATGTTTTCAACCATCCTCCTATGCGAAATTAATCCATCAATATTTATTAGATTTCGTATTAAAATGGCCGAAAGAGGTCTAGTTCAGATATGTGATTTGTTATATTTTAAGGTTTAAGGGGCCCAAGTAAGATATATTACATAGTTTAAGGATCAAAAGTGAAATAATAGGTTCAAAAATATTAAATATTTAAGGAATTTAATAACAGAAGGGCCAAAATAAAACATGTTATGTAATTCAAGGATACAATTTGTTACGTTTTAAAGTTCAAAAACTAAAATAGGACAAGTTCTATAATTTAAATACCAAAAGTGAAATTAATTAATCCTACTTCTTTTTAAACATAATAGTTAATGTGCTCATCAAATGTATCATCAATGAGTTTGAAATTAATCATATAATGTAAAACTGAAGAATTAAGAATAAATCATTTCTTTAAAGAATGATAAGCTCGTTATCTTGTTCCAATTTCTTTTGAACAAATATATATATATATATATATATATGTGTGTGTGTGTGTGTGTGTGTAAAGAATACTTTTAAAGCATAAAAGTAATTATGTAACTCTCACATGGAAACACCTACACAATAATTCTCCAAGCTAGCATTTATAAAATTAAAAATGAGAATGCATATGATTTTTTTTTTTTTTTGGAGAATATACATATGTTGAAGTTAGTATTATTTTAATGTGTGACAAATATGCCAATTCCTCCTTTATTTTGCTTTCTTTCTTTATTCTTTTATTACCTTTTTTTTCCTTTCTACTTATATATACCATTCCCTCTATATTCTTTCCCTTATTATAATAATAAAACGTATGACTATATGTTGATTACGGATCATTATATTGAAAGAATATATATATATATATAATGAGCGGTTACTCAGTCTAATTTCAACTAGTACGTGCATAAAGAAGCATGTTTTTGCTGGAAAACGAGAGGAAGGAAACGGTGCGTTTCTCTCCCCATTCGTTAATATTATTGGCATTTCCTTTTGCAGATGGAGACAATTACAGTTACATTCGGCGTCGTTTCGTTTTATCTATTCATGCAATGGCACGCAGAGTTTTGGCTTTCCTGTTCTTCAATGTTGTAGGCCCCAACCTTCTAAGTTCTACCAATTTGCTCCAAGTAAATAACTTTCCAAAATTTGATCAACAATAAATAAATAATAGGTTTTTGGCTCTATTAATTCATAATTAATATTATTATTTGATTATTATCATCATTATTTTCAGAAAGGATCTATTTGTTCTTGAATTTGTATAGTTTGATACTACTTTCTTGGCCGATTAGTCCTTGAACATTATATTTTCGCTATTTTTGTCCCCAATACTAAAATTAGTGAGAAAATTTAAAATTGTAGTCGTCCCGTCAGTGCACAATACATAAAACTCTTTTTTAAAGTATCTTTAATGTGCAAAATGCTTCTAATTTTCAAGGGCATCAAAAGACAAAATTTACACTTTAGTGACTTTTTGTATATAAAATTCAAGACGTGATGTGATGGATATGTATTTATATTGATTAACTTCTGAAAATCAATGGTAAATTTTACTATAGGGAAACTAGCAAAAATATAAATTTTAGCAAAAGAAAAAATGTTTTGATTTTTTAACCTGTTTGTTTTTTAAGTTTGAATTACAGTTCGCACCATTTTGTTATATCGTTTTCTTACAAAAATTTAAATTTTTGTTCAAATTTTATGTTGTCAAACATATGAACCAAACTGGTCAAATTTTCAAATATTTGAACTCGGGGTCAACGTTGAATTTTAAATTCTAGCTCAATATATTTGTCAAGACAACATAATCACTTTCCTCTCATCCACAAAATAACAAACTTTTTCATAAGCAAATAGGAGTGGAGTGATGGGACATTCTCCAGCAACTTTGAGGTGAAATTTGTCAATTAGACAACGCTCATCCTTGATATTTAAGGATAAGGATGTACTTCTCATGCATAATAATAGAAATTTAAGAAGAGTTTGTTCCATATCCATAACAACAATAACAGGAAAAAAAAAAAAAGAAAAAAAGAAACTCAAAGTTTAGTACTGATGGTCTACTTTCTTTTTTATTTTTTTTAGGGGATATTGCTTTCAATTCAAGAGACAAATGTTATTCTTTATATGTATAAATAATTATTTTCTCAAATATTGTAAAATATTCTATTTACTATCTAAGTTTTTTTTTTTTAAGTTATTTACTTCAATTTCTCCATCAGAAATAGCTAAGCTAGCGAAAATGTAGGCTGCGGGATTCCAACTAGGAGACACGCAACAAAGCTTTTCAATATGAGCTTGAGAAATAACATCCTGTATCCGCCTCCAGAAAACGTGATATAGGGGATATTAATTTTAAGATCTTTTATGTCAATAGTGTTTTTTTTATGGCCACGATACTATACAAGCCAAGCTCCTTTGCAATAGTCAATCATAACCTTACGTTTGTCAAATAAGTTCAAGCTCGTAAGTTTAAACTGTTCATAATATAAAGCTTTACATGTTATAATATAAAGAAAAATATGCTACAATATAAAGCTCTCGTATATTACAGTGTTTTAACTCATTTTTTGAGTTAAACTTATTTTTCAAACGTTAATATTTTCCAAATTGTAATATGCTGCCACTTGGCTCCTAAGAGTCTAGCATGTTACTGGCAGTGGCAACCTCTTCAAAAATTGGATCAGCCAAAAAATAAATTAATTCAAAGAAGGGAAAGAGACTATGGTCAATTTGATTAGGATGGCAAATTTGCAAATTCACTTTTCAGGTGAAAAGTTTTGTTTATGGGAGAGAATGATTGCATAGCCAACGTTTAAGAGCAAGTAAAAAGAAGAAATGAGCAACAATATGAGACTGGTGAGCACTGCAAATTAAAAACATGATATTTCACAAAAAGCACAGAGCTCCAAAATGATCCTTAAAACTCCACTTTTAAACTGACAAACAAAGCAAAAAAAAAAAAAAAAAGCCAAAGTGAAGATTACAGAAAGCATGGAACAACAAAAAGTGTTAAGGATGGCGGCCTGCAGCCACGGCTGATGCTCATCTTACTGTACAGAAAGAGAACAACTCAGCAGAAACGTCATAACCAGATCCGAAAGCAAGCAAACCTTTCAGAGTTTCAGTGTGAGATCTGGTGCAGAGTTGTCCATGTCTGCTGTTGGTGTCACCTCTACAAAATTTAAGTTCGAACTTCCTCCGGTCAATACAAAACTAGGATGAGTGTTACTTGTCTCGGCCACAGCCTGACGGAAGCTGCCTGGCCACAACAGCTCGGCCTCATCATCCTGCAGGAAAATTGGCACACCAAAATAGCCTTGTTCAAATTTTGCACTGCTTCTCATCTCAGGAGATCTCGCCGGTGGCACCAACCCATGGTGCACGGAAGAGTGTGCTTTTATCCCTAGAGACCGAAAGGAGGACCCGTGCAGAGGCAGAGAAGCCAGGCCTGTGTACTTTTCTGAGAAAATACTCATTCGCATAGCGCGCTTTGCCAGTGTGCGTTCTCTCTTATGCGCATTCTGGTGACCGCCAAGAGCCTGCGAGCTGTAAAATTTCCGCTGACAGTAATTGCAAGAAAACACTCTTGTTATGGCTGCTGCTGCTGCAGTATTGAAAGATGAAGGTTCGTTGCTACTCTCGCTTGTGCCTGATAACGAGAGTCCTATCGATTCCCTTGCACCTAAATCATCATTATTAAAGCTAAGAGTCAAATCGAGAGTAATCGGTTCAAACCCTGCTTGAGCCGACATTGTGGTGTTTGTGAGATTAGAACAATTAGTGAATCCCTCATTGGAGGACCCCGCAGAGGTTTCTTGGACAGATACGTTGGAAGCAACTTGGCTGCTAACATCAGAATCATTTGCTGAGGAGGCCTCCACTTCAAGGTCAATAGTCCCTTTCATGATGAAGTTGTTGACTTGGTAGTTGAGGAAATAGTTCACAGTTGAGAGAATAAAGAATCAGGTAAAGCCATTTTGATGTGAAATCAGTGGGGTTTATCCTGTGTTTTCATAGCATAAAGAATGATCAGTTTTTCATGTACGTTACTCTTAAACACCTTAAGCGAAAATGACAGATAAAACAGAAGAATAAAGAACAGAATTCAGTGATATTCAATAATAATATGAAGAACAAAGTGTCCAGCATTGCTCTGTAATATTATGTGTTTTTCATATCATATTGTCCTAAGTGTCAACTTCAAGTGATGTACATTGTGGCACCAATTGCTTGCTCCGGCGGTCAGGCCCGTTGCAATATTCTCAAACCACACATGCATGGAAGCACGTCAAGCACATTGTCCAACTGGTTAAATCTACCATATGAATCTCCGGACACACTGAAACGACTGGTCTAACATGGTTGCAGGATTAGCCTAGCCATAAATTTACGCCACCCCCAAATTCAAAAAAAGAAAAGAAAGGACACTCTAGCATGGTGTCGATCCTATGAGTTCTCTCAGCTTAATAGGCCCCCAAATTCTCCAAACCTAGCATGACACCCATGTTGGGGGCAAATAAGGCCTTTGAAAAGACCAAAAATCCATACAAAATTCTAGATTCAGGTTGTTCACCAAACAGATCATATTACATTACTCTTGTACTCAGACACAAGGCTTCATATGCTATGAGTTACCCCTTGCCTTCTTGCAGAGGAGTGGATTAGTTTCTCAGAAGAGTGACAAAAGTTGAAAAAACGACTCGGCTGTAGAAAATGACCTCATCAACTTTCAAGTCAAATTTGGAACATTTTTAATTCTGTTCTTCCAAGATTACTAGAGAGAGAATTTGTTATAATTGGCTTCTTTCATTAGTTAAACCTTTCTATGATGAGATATTGGAAACATTGAGATCTAACACGAATTCAACTATATTACCCACCATGTGATTTTGTCCTTGTCTACTTACGCACAAACACACACACACACACGTATATATGTATTGAATATGTGTAGTTGTATGTGAGAGAATCAGACTTTAAGATTCTTGTCAAATAGCAACAAAAGGCTGAAAAAACCTATTGTGATTACTCTATACAAAAACCAAGAGAGGAGACACAAAGAAATACAACCGCAAGCAAAAATAATTGTTAAAAAAATACACTTGAAACCTTAATAATTCATAGGATGCAGACATAAAAGTATGAAATTTTGTCTAGAATTAAAAAAAAAAAAATAGTTAAGATGCCTGAGAAGGACAGGGCATACACACAGAACAAGAAATTTTTAAAAGAGAATAATAATAATACCAACGCATCTCAAATTTTGAGGTAAGGAGATCTCAAAGAGAAACACATGCCAATACCATGGTTCAAGAATGCTAGTTCAACAAATTTTTAATCATATAAGCAAAACTCAAGGAACTTGGATCAACTCCAAGGAAAAAATAAATGAATAAATAAATTTGAAGACAATCTAAGCAAGTAATGAGAAAGATGTTTCCTAGGAAAAGACTTGTATCATTAACGCCAACATCATGAATGGAAAACAAAATTATGAATTTTACATAATTTAGGCAGAAGCATGCTAGTATCCTACCCAACCTCAAAAAAAAAAAAAAAAAAAGAAGAGAAAATTATGGAATTTAAAGGGGTATAAGATCAGTATCTGAAGGGACAAAAGAACCAACTAATGAACCAAAAGTGACGAGAACTGGATACAGATAATTGAAATTTGCATGACTAAACACTTCGTCCTATCCATGTCTTGCAACATCTTGGAGAAATTTAGTCCTTCTTCTTAATGATATTAGAAGAAACCTCAACTTTTTATAGCAACAAAAATAAAATAACATGGGCATTCATCTAGTTAAGAGATTTAAACAAAATCCCAAAAACCCACAAACATTTAAATGCACAAAAAGGCCATGGAAATCAAAGCAAGAGAAAATCAGCATTGAGACACTTATAAGAAGCAGAGGATCATCTGTCTTGTGTGCAATCAGAAACACATAGAGAGAGAAAGAGAGAAACAATAATAAAGGAAGATAAAAACTGAAAGGATATATATAGATATGTATATTTATATATGTGGTGGTACCATATCTGGTGATCAGGATTAGCTCCATTCACAGTGCTTCAAATTCTCAGACATCATACGCTTCAGAGTTTGCTTTGCCTTTCTTAGTATGGGGTTGGTTGATCATCCAAAGACAAAAACAGGCATGTGGGTATGTTTGCCTTGCTTTTGGAACAGAGGAACAAAACAACAAGAGGGCGTGTGTGGGAAGGGTATGAGAGAGCAAAAGAATTAGTAGAAACAAAAGAAATAGACGAGAGAGAGAGAGAGAGAGAGATGGTGGGTATTGATGTTTAATTATGGGAAAGCAAAGGTGAGAGGAGAGAGTGGAAGTGTGTGTGGGGGGGACAATGGTGGGGACGTCAGAGAAGTCAGAGAAAAGGTGTTGTTGGGATAAATTTAACCAAAAAGGAGGGAAAAAAAAAAAGAAATGAAAATGATGATACGACATAATAACTTCTATCTCGACTCAAAGTCTCTCAAGCTTAGAAACTCGTACAACTACCTTGTTGATTTTTGGGCATCTTCCCAAAAAGAAAACAACAGCTTACACAGATACAAACTACAATTGGAGACAGTACATCATGAGAGAGAAAGAAGATGCTAAGCCAAGCAAAACAGTATCAGTTATCAGTTCAACTCCAAAGATTCTCTCTCTTTCTCTTTGTCTCTCTCTCCCACTTTTAAAGTGCTTCAGATAACTCCACAGTGAATGGGCTCAGCTGCTTTTATTCATTCGTTCATTCATCAAATTCACCATCACCACCTTTCTTGTGCACTTGCAACACCCCATGAATATAATAGCTTAGCATGGGAAATGTCATGTGTCGCTACTATCATGTGTCGCCGTTATCCCATGTCATGTCATGGGAAATCACCAGCTGCTTTTTCTTTGTAAATTTTTTGGGATTTTTTTCCAGAGAAACTATCATTTTTTGCTATCGATAAAACTGTTTCGTTCTTAGTGTGGGGGCATAACGGCGATGAATTTACACTCAAAAGACTCGAACCTTAGACTTGGGAGGGAGCACACAATCAAGACCACGTCAATGCCACTTGAGCCAACTCTAGGGGTTAATATTATATCTTTACATGTTACATGTATGGTGTTAGATTTTAATTTTTACATGTTCTTTATGTAAGATGATCAAGCTCAATGATCATAGAAAAAGCCTAAATTTTTGAGTAATTATATACATTTAAACACCAATTCTAAGAGGCAATGATGCTTGCACAATTTCATGATAAACTTAAATGCAAGTATCATTTTAAATAAAAATTAATGTTAGACATCACTTTTACTAGATGGTAAATATGCCAAAAAAAAAAAAAAAAAAAAAGGTCAAGTATCACTACTGATGGTTGTCACTGGTTGATTTTAACAAAATAAGGCTGCAATTTGGAATTAATATTTGATGATCTTGCAGCATTAGATAAAAGTTAGTAGTGACTCAAAGCATTGCATCTTTAACAACATTTTTTTTTAAACTCATTCATTCATCATGGCATATGCACACAACGGCATGACAACATGTATTATCTAATACTTCTAACAACCCCACCCACTAAAAATCAAAATACCCATGTCCTTTCTGGAGCTTATTCTTTTGATTTCTTTTTTTATATATATAAAAAAAGGTAATTATGTACTATATACCCACTAATTTGTTCTTCATTATTGTCAAATGTCAGCATTCTTTTCTGGTTATTCACTTTTGTTATCTATAAAAAGAGATATGTTTGAACAATTATTAATATCAGTAGATTGAGATCTATTGTGTTAGCAAATTGAAGGCGTGGCTGAAAAATTATTATATGCTTATAATCCTGCAATATTGGTGTCCTAAGTCTATGTAGTTTGTTTACAGAAAATGAACAAAATGTTTGGTAAATGAGTTTAAACAAAAAAAAAATGTTTAAATACTGTAGCATGTGAAAAATTTAATATATAGCATATTTTTACTGTATATTATAGTTATAGGGTATTTAGCATTGTCAGTTTCAATCAAAAATTTTAATTGTTATAGTGTAAAGCTTTTATATGTTACTGTATGAAGAAAAAAATAAGTTATAGTGTAAAGCTTTCATATATATGCTACATTATTTTTTATCAAAATTGGTTCAAACCAATAATTTGTTTGAACGAATGCTTCCAAACACAACAGTAGATGGTTCAAACCATAACTGTTTTGTCAATAGCAAGGAAATACTGGTTGTTTGATGCGATAGATGAAGCTAAACAAACGCAATCTTAAAAGATGAAAGGAAACAAAATTGTGTCATCGAAATGTTGACAAAGATCTCGCTCAAAAAAATGTTGGCTTATAAGATTTATCTTCTCCACATTTATTTCTACTTATTTAATGTATCTAAAACATGGTTCTTCTATAATTGTAACCATTCACATTGAGTCTGACACCCACAATTTTTTTTTGTTTATTTTTCATTACGTGAAAAAAAAAATACTCTTCCATATACGTTCTGCAAATAACTTTGAAGATATTCCAATTTAATTTAGCTAGTAAAATTATCCTTATATTCAAAAATTTGAGATGAAATTCCTCCTCTTCAAGCCATTTGCAAGAATTAAACACGTTATGTTTAATTAATTATTCTATCGCTGTAGAGAATTTAAATTGCATGTTGAAAAGTTTATGGCTGCAAATGCAAATTCAAATATATAAATATATATATAAAGTAAAATAAAAAAGTTAGATAGCATTTACAATTTTTATGTGTCTCGAATTTATGCCGCAAATTTTTTGTTATTCGAATTAACAACATGTTTTGTTGATGTTTAAATTTTAACCACGCTAAGCGTAAAGCTAAAATTCTGAAGTAAATCCATTTTTTTTAAACATTACTCAAAATTTCTTAAAAAAAATAGTATCTATGAACGTAGTTCAAACCAAGTCTTTAAACTAAAATAAATTTAAATTTTAAATTTTAAAAAAATATATTGTAATAAAATTAGTCTAAAACACAATTCTTTCATTTTAACTACATTCTCGTACATCCTATGCACATACAAATATTATGATGGTGGTGGCGATGAAAGCGGCAATCACTGTTAAAGAAGAGTACTTGGAAGCCCACTATTAACAGTAGAGTTTGCAACAACTCTTTTGCTCATGTTTTTTCTTCTTTTCTCACATGCATTTCCACTGTGGGCAACATGAAAAAGTAGAAGTCAAATTAAAAATGACAAAAAATCCCACAAAAATCAAAGACGAAATGGATAGTTAGAAATATGATAGTGATATATATGTACTACTTTAAGCAGCACGGCACTCAGTCTTCCTTTTAGTCCAATGCCATTAATGGGGTTATATCTTTACAGGTTGTGAAATATGAAAGGTTAGAGGGCTCCAAGAAGGCAATGACCGAAAAGACAGAAAGGAACGTGAAAGATACTTATAAGTTGGTTTGGTAGGTTTCTTTTTTTTGAAAAAAATAAAAGGTACACTTCTTTACCGGTGGCGCACGTTTATCAGACTACTAAATTTGATCAAGATCCTATTTTTTGATACATTTAACGATTGAAAATTAAATAGTTAACAATAAAATCTTTAAAAAAAAAGAAGAGAGAACTAATAATGTTCTAGAGTAATACTGGTAGCTTTTCATGGGCACTAAAATTTAGTAGCTTTTAGCCCTCTACCTTTAACAAGGTCCTTGCCATAGATCATGATGATGAGTCTCGTATTTTCTTTCTTAGTCCTTTCTTTTTACGGGAGGATCTTCCATGCTATGCCTATTTTGGGGGTGTCCTAAATTATGCACCATAAATGGTTAAGGTAACAATATTTGTCTGTTGGCTTCCTTATTTTGGGCAATTATAGTATATAGGAAATCTAGAATACCACTTAGCCCCCATAGGGGCCTTGGCATCAATGTCTCATATATTTTATCATATTTTATATGTCTTAATAATATTATATCACATCAATTAAAATGTTTTATATGATATGATATTAGTTAAAGTGACATGATATATTATTAAAAAACATTAAAGGGTTTAAAAAAGGGTTCATCTATGTCTAGCTATTAGACTGTTTAGAAGAACCGTTGAAACTAATAGTTTTAATTTGAGAATTGTAACATATGAGAGTTTTATACATACGAGAGTTTTATATTGTAGAAATTTTTTATTTTTTACTTATAGCATATAAATACTTTACCTTATTCACAGTTGTAATTAATAGTTTTAACCGTTCTTTCAAACAATCCATATATAATATATTGTTGTTACCAAGAAAACCACCTTGGTAGAATCCAACTAGTTAGTGATGCATGATTCAATCATGTTGACTATTCCTGGTCTTACTTAAACCATCCTTTAGGAAACCTTTAATTCTTTCATGATTTAATTTGAACTTTTAAGATTCTAAACATCTTTGTGTCCTTTATTCATTGATATAATGGATGGCGTGCATATTTGAACGCCCAACTAACATCAAAAATTAAAAGAAATAACTTCTAGCTAGTACTATAGGTACCAACTGTCTTCTATTATCCTAAACTTTCAAGTTCAGCTCCTTTGATTAAGGAAACAGATTAATTTTAACGTTAAGCAAGAAAGTTGTTCTTAACTAATGCTTGATTAATGTACAGATGTTTTGAACAAACCACAAATCCTTTGGCATGTGATAATGGGGATTATAAAAAGCTGTGTTTTTCAAGATGTAAATAATGGAAATGCTTGTGAAGAGAATATGTGTTTTTGGGAACAGCCTTGGAACCCACAAAGAAATAAATAAATAAAATATATAAAAATTCACAAAGCAAAATTAAAGAAATAGAAGAGGACAGAAAAACAATGGTATTATTTTAATAAGGGTCTTGGTTATCCTCTTGTGCTGATTAAGCCTAGTAATATACCTATAACTTAGGTTATCAGAAGGCTAAGCACATGTTTAAAGAAGATTCCTTTTTCTTTGCAAATTTTTAGCTAGGGCAAGAAAAGAAAAGAATAAAAAGTGTTGGGTAGTGATGGAAAAAGTTAGTTGCAGAATATCAAACCCATACAGTTTCGACGTTTCAACAAAGCTCCCGTGAGCTTGAGTTTTAGCTTTTGTCAGATGGAAGTTTTGTACAGATAAAAAGTGAATACAATGAAAGAGATTGTGCAATGAAAGTAGACTTGAATTAATAGAGTTCCTCCTCTCAAGGAATAAACAAATAGTGGTAAAGAGCAGTTGATTTTGTCGCTCTTTATTATGTACAAATTAACCCAGTAAAGTAAAAGTAATATAGAGCGAAAATCGAATTGTAATAATAATAAAAAAAAAAAAAAACAGATTGAGCTAGAATAGGTTTATTTCTGTAATAAAAGAGCACTGTTTCTAAAAATATTTTCCCATCAATAGTGAAGATATGTGTCCGGCTTGTGTTTCAAATGACGGGTAAGGCGTTCAAACTACCTACACCTGCATGATCCTATCGTTTAGCAGCTTTTTCTAAGGACATGAATGTAAATAGAAAACATCGCTTGAGAGTTCATCTTTGTGTCAAAATTTCAAATATTCAGCAAATCATCTTTTCCGAATATTTGAATTTTCAACTGTTATTTTGTGACCCAAAACCTTTGACAATTAGATAGGGTCATAGCGCTTGAAAGTAGCGTCTTGGAGCTCTAATTCGGGAAACCAACGCCGCGGCGCTCGAATGCGGCCTGATCGTGTATTTTGCATTTTTTTACGCGTTTTTGAGTTATTTTAAGCTAGGATTTGAGTCTCTATACATATAAATACATCATATTCTCCATAGTTTAGGGAGACACATTAGAGAGTCATAAATTTTCATAGAGATCATAGTGTTGAGAGTGATACAGAGAACTCAGTTTTGTGAGTTTGTGAGTGATTAAGTGAGTGAATTTTTGTATTTGAAAGCTCTAAACATCGTTGTAATTTTCGTTTTGTGATTAGTGGATTGCTTCTCCTCTGCCCGTAGTTTTTTCACCATTCATTAAGGTTTTTTTATGTAAATCTTGTGTGCAATTTTCTCTCTATTTCTTGTTGCTTATTGCTTTGATTTCTAACATCAACTTATAGATACAATAATTATTCAAGATATTTTAGAATTTGGGCCTTTGGGGTGGTTCTCAGTTTGTATACATATACTTCCATTGTAGAGTTTTTTAACCCCTGTTTCATGTTTTTTTCCAACTCGAAAGCTCTTCACTTCTAAATTCTTATTTAAGTTAACTGTTCTAAAAAAAAATCTTATATAAGTTCAGCTTATGTTACTAAAATGAGAATTGATGATAAAATTATGAAATAATTTTATCAGGGTATGGCAACAAAACTCTTTTAGACTGTGAAGTATCTATTAAATTCTGTTAGTTTTGCATATTTTTTCTTATATGATTTCAATATGATCCAATATTAAAAAAACACACAATATCAGGAGAGATCTACGCCCTAAGCTATAGGCACTAGAATATTTTTTTACCTTAGCATGTTTAAGGTTAACTAATAGCTAGTGGTATGGTTCCAATCATGATCGGTTAGAATAAAGTGTCCTAATCACTTTGATGACCTTTTTTGGTGTCTTATAATTTAGATTTCAAAACTTGGTCTAAAGTACGAGAAATTCTATCATGCTACAGCTTTATTTACTACTTCTCCTCCAATTCTTAGAAGTAAAAAAAATTAAAACTTCAATTAAAAAGAAACACTAACTACTTTTATATCCACTTGGTGTAACTTTAAAAAAAAATAATATTTAAGCAGATAAAAATACAATTTTTTTAAAAAATATGATATTGTTTGGTGCCACACTTTAGAAAAGCTTAAATGAACAAAAATAACATTTAATTGTAATAGCAATTAAATATAATAAATAAATTTATTGAGTCTCGTACGTGCTATAAAGTTTCTTAAAAGAACTTTTTTCTTTGAATTTATATGTTAGATCTATCTAACATCAATTTTTAAAAGTTGCTTTCAATGTGCAAATGAAAATTTATGGCTTTAACGGAAAAATATTTATTGAAGGACTTTTATGCTGTTTCTTTTATTTTTATATAATTTCTTAGTGAAACCAAAAAATAATTTAGAAATTTGGAGGTAAATGACCTTTTTTAAAGCTCTTTGTTTTTAGATATCAATGATATATTGAATTATATCAATGATATTGATATATTGGTTTGTAGTTTATTATTCTCAATTTAGTAGTTTATTCACTCAATAATTTATTAGTTTCTAGATGATAATTATTAGTAGATTAATTATAAAATTTGCTAATGATAAACTATACTTAATAAGTGATATATTACTATGCATCAGTAATATATACTGATGCTAATCAATGATGTATTGGGGTAAAAAAAGAAGAAGAAGATATTTTTTTAATTTTTAAAAAATTCAATCATTTTTTTAATTTTTAGAAAGTTCAGACATTTATTTAAAGAAATGGTCTAAAAATAGATATTTATTTAATTTTCTCAATAACATATGAGCATCGTTGGATCGGTCAGAGCTGTATTACAACCGTCCGTGATTTTGATCATATTTAAAGGTTAGAAACTTGTTTTATCAATCTTACTTGTTTATATTTTTACGTAGATGAAAAAACCTGCAATTGTCTGTTACTTTAACATGCAAAGTTATGAACACGTGAATTGATCAGTTAGCAACTTGACAGACAGAAGTGAGCATGGAAAAACACTAACAAAGTGTGGTTTAGTCTGAGGAATTGCCGACAGTTTCCACACCTGCGCCGCTCGCTCAGTTTGCCTCCCAAGACGTACGCCGCTCCACAGTCTGCCCTTTGTCCCAAACCCAATTAACAACTCATTCACATCTTCCAAGGCATGCACCAAACTTAATCTCTAGTCGTTTAATTAATCATTTTGTTTAGTGCATGGTCCCACCCACTACAAACTAACCCACCTATCCCTTGCCACTTTAGCTTCTTTATCACATTACTCCACTACATATAAATGCAATATGCATGTTTCTGTATATGTGTATATATATCTATAATATTGTAATAAAGTTCTATTTGAATTAATTATAGATAATCATACCTTTTGTTTTTAAATTGTTAATGCTGAAGATTAATATATTCTTCCACCACACAAGTGGTGGTTTTACTTTCTTTATTCTCATGCTTGTGATTTTGCTTTTTTTTTTTTATTTAAAATATGAATATGTGGCATATATGCAGATTATTTAGGATCCCATGTAAAGTGATATATGCTGCCTTTTTTTTTTTTTTTTTTTTGAGATGAGTATGTGCTGCCTTTACTAATGAGCATATTCATGTGGTGTATTAAATTCTTATATATTCTTACTCAAAAGTCTCAAAGTTACAACAATTTTTTTTTTAAAAAAAGGGAATGCTTTGATTGGTAAACAAAAAGAATTCCTTTGTTGAGTGATCTTCTTTAGACTAATTAGACCTTCTTCTTTTTTATAAGCACTACAAGCTAATTAGGAATTTTATACGTTATTATAAGCTGCAAGGAATATTAGCGCAATCTGAGGTGAATTTTTTTAAACTCTGATTTTAACTCTTAGTTAGGATTTTCTTTATTTTTATACTTTACATTTTGAAGCTATCAGAAAATATATATATATATAAACTTTAATTTATATTTTGAAATGTATCACTTTCTTTTTGAACTTAAAAGTGGGAGAATTCGAGCTCTTTTCATTTAAATGTAGTTTAATATAGTTTTACTACTAGATTATGTCTGCAATTTATTACATTTATATCTTTATATTTCAAATTTATATTACCCTACATTTTCTCGATCGACGTTCAATTTTGACTATAAATTAAAGACTAAACGCCCTTAAAGGAAAAAAAAAGAATAAGAATAAAGAAAAAATAGAAAAAGAATTAAATTTTAAATGCAAATGTGTAAATGTGATACAAAGTAAAAGCAAAGTATGATTTTTTAATAACCTCAAAATATAGGTTATGAAAATGAAAAAAAAAACTTGGTATTACTTGTCAACCATTTTTATTTCTATGTTATCTAATTCCTAGTCTTTTAATTACAGTGTGCAAAACGTAATTAACCTTGAAAGAGGGTGAGATCCAGACATCAAATTTTTTGACGTTGGGATTAGTTTTTTCGAGCTGATCATTGTATGAATTTCGCACTTATAGAATTGTTCAAAACCTCATCCTTAAAGTCCATACACTTAAAAAAGCTTCAATACTTTCCTTATCTTCTTTGTAGTCTAATTCTTATACACAACAACAAACTAGAGTCCGTACCAATGCCTTAAATCCCTTTTGTTCTCAATGTTAACTATAAATGGTCCTAGATTATACCTCAACGATCTGCAGGATTTCTTAGTGGACAATTGGGTTGAGTCTAAAGCTTTCTCTTTAATATATAAGAGACCAGAAATATGCATGTAGATACAAACTATATTTGACTAAAACCATAGTCAAATATTGTAGTATTATAACAATTTATTCAAGGCTCTCTAAGATTAATGATGATACTTTACTAATAGGGCATGGCCGAATAGGCAGTAATTTGAGACTTGAGTTTAGAAGGATGTGGATTCGATCCCGTTAAGCTTGAAAGGGTGCAGATCCCATATTGTATTATAAAAGGGAAAAACATGATGATGCTTTTGTGCAACACAATTTGCACAATTATATTTTTCCACTAAGCAATTTGCATACATTTTTATAGCTTCCAATTAAAACTGTGTAATTAAACTTGACAACAAAGAGGGAAAGGAATTGGTTCTTTAACTACATCCACAACTATTACTTTAAAGATTCATTTTAAAAAAGAAAAACTATATGTTATTTAAAGCAATATGTGATATCCGCGTCAGACAAATTATGTGGCAAGATTAGTCAAAATATTTTATTTATGAGCACACAAATAGACTATAGAACGATCCAATAACACTAAAAAGAAAACAATAAAAATAAAAAGAACTGCATTTCATACTAGGAAAAAAAACATACATGCATCGCATTCGGGAAAAATAAATAAATAAATAAATATATATATATATATATATATATTGCATTCAATCAAAGTTTTCCGCCAAATATATATTTATATATATATATATATATATATATATATTTTGCATACACAAGCACAACACATACTTTTGACCAATAAAGGACCTACACAATTCTCTTTAAGTGTTCCCCTTTTTTATATGATACGATATATACCAATGACT
Source organism: Artocarpus heterophyllus (assembly GCA_025403435.1). Classification (NCBI taxonomy): domain Eukaryota; kingdom Viridiplantae; phylum Streptophyta; class Magnoliopsida; order Rosales; family Moraceae; genus Artocarpus; species Artocarpus heterophyllus. The sequence goes on along the minus strand of CM046348.1, from coordinate 5,214,915 downwards.
ATTCTACTTTCTTCTTTTTTTTTCTTGTTGAGATTTTGTTATTGTTTTTCTTTTCTCTTCCTGGACTTCTTTTTTCTTGTTCTTTAACTTCTGACTTTATTATGTTTTATACAATGAATAAAATATACCCTATCAAAAATGAGTGAAAAGTAAGTCATTTCAGGAAGCAAGAAAAAGAAGAAGAGGAAAAAGAAGGAAAACAAAATGTAAAACCACGTAGAACAAAACTCGATATGGAAGGGCTTTTAAAATGGGAGGATTTTGTGAAACGTTACTTCATCTTTCCTTTGTTTGCTTTGATTTTGAGTTTTTTTTTTTTTTTTTTTTTAATTTTGCATAGGCTTTTATGTACCTATTTTCTTTTTTTTTTTTTTTAAATAATATTTTCTGTTTATCTTATCTTACACATATAAAAGGCGCAAAGCGTCACTTCCCCCACTGCTTTTTCCTTTTCCATCCCTTTTATTTTTGGCTTTTATTTTTTATTTTTACTTTTCCATCATTTTTGTTCCCCTATCCTTTTTTTTTTTTTTGTTTTCCCTCCCTTCTCATTTACATTTTCAGCACTTTATTTTTATTTCTTCTCATATTTGTGCTTCTTTTTTTTTTGTTACTTTCCCCGTAATATCTTATATATTTTTTATATTCGCCTCATTAATTTTTTTAAAATGTGTATCATCAAAATGCTTTTCAATTTTTCCTTATTGTGTATTATTTTACATCCTCTAAATTAATATTTTATTAATCGAGATATCCAAATTTTGATTCTATTACTTTTTTTAAGCTTTTCTTACCTCCATTATTTTTGTGCCCAATTCCTTACTAACATATGTTTCTTTTTTTCTCAGTGGTATTTTCAACTATTATTTGCCTTATAAATATCACTCTCTCTAATTTATTCATGTTGAAATAATATTTTCTCTCGTATATGTGTCTTACAAATATTTTCCCCTTATATACTAAACTAGTAGGGGAATAATAAATAAGTAAAACTAAATTCTAAAAGAAACTTTAGGTATTGGTCTTAGAATATATATATATATATATAATATTTTCCCCTTATATACTAAACTAGTAGGGGAATAATACATAAGTAAAACTAAATTCTAAAAGAAACTTTAGGTATTGGTCTTAGAATATATATATATATATATATATATATATATATATATGCACACATAAGGCGCGTGCTGATAAGCTAGTTAAAAAGAAATGTCTCACAGCAACAGAGAGACAAACAAGAGAAGGAAAAGAAGTACTTGAGTCTGATGTGGTAGTAGGCCCAAGCCCGTGCTGAAGCCCGCGATGAATAAAAGAACACAAACAAGACCTAAACGGTCCATAATTATAATAACTATTAGCTTCTTAATTTTTTTTTTACAAATGATTTTTTTTTTTAGCTTTATAAGTCTCTCAACTAGTAGTATTATTATGGCTCAGGTAATAACTTTTATTGTTCAAATATCTTTGAAATTATTATCTTTTTGGTAGCTTCGGATAAATTTTTAAAAATTTAAAAGAAAAAATTGCGTCACAAGTCAGCCTCTAATGATAGAGTAAGCAGGATCAGATTACTACTTCTTCTTCACTTCAAAATAAATTAATAGTCTTTTTTCGTTAAGAAATTTAATTGTCTGTCATTAGTTGAAGTTTTATTACTCTACACAGTGTTCTGTGAGAAATAATGCCGTTAGTTTTTTTGGCTGCCCTTTGAATTTGATTTCTTTGTGTTTTATCGATAGTTAGCAACAGAAGTTTAATGTCATTGATAATTAATTTTTAGTCACTATGAATAGGATTAATCATTAAATTATTTCTGTAGCCAAAGATAAATAAGAAAATTAACCATTTAACTTCTTCTTTTTTTTTGGGAATCTTACCTTTACACACAACAAAAAATCTTTCTGCTAAGGAACAAAACTAAAAGGGCCGATTTGTTCAGCCCAAAAGAATTGGAACATAAATGCCTTCAAAGGCTCAAACTAATGGTTTTGAAAGGTCCAAATCATGCTTTCTCACTAGTCGCATCAAACAGAGTTAATTACGTAAATTTTTCATTTTATATTTTAATGAATACTTTTTTTAATTTACACATTATTTACTTATATCAATACTAGATCTGTTATTCAACACCCCAAGATTTTTTCTTGACAGTGACAATACTGAAAGCTTAAAACGATTCTAACATGCTAAAACTATATACATATCAAATCGAAAAAACGAAAACGGAAGCGTGAAAATTTTAATACCTCCAGCCATTACTTGTCCACTGCGTAATGGTTGATCTTGGGTTGCTGTTCTCAGACGTTGGAATACCAGTTTTGATGCTTCTATCACTTAAGCACTCAAAAATGATGGTGTATATTCTGAATGAGAGAAGGTGATAGGGACCAAAACCTTATGTTCAAAATGAACGTGAAATTTTTCTTGAGTTTTCTCTGTATTTCATTTCCTCCCACCAAGGAAATATATAGCAAGAATAAAAACAGTTACCCGGATTAATTTAATAGGAAATGAACATGAGACCACTAATGCATAATTGTTACAACAATAAATTAGTTTCAATATTGAAACCGTTGAAATGCAAATGTAACAGTTACATTCTCCCATTTGGTCTCCATATTTATCCTTATATTCATTAAACCCAAAACTTTTAGGAAACAAATACATGAATCATGGCAATAATTTCTCTAAATTGTGAGTATTATCTTCCATGTATTACTATGTATTGTTTCTCAGACTTTATTCCCTATATGGTAACTTAACTTTATGAATAAACCCGATGTTTATTCTTGGTCCTACTAAATGTGAATTTTCCTCCAATAACTTTATGCGCAAATCAAATATGAGAAAACATCACAACTGAATAAGAATTTCATTAAGACTGTAAATTGTATGTACAAACAAATTTACATTATGGAACCAAGTCCCATCTGAACTATATGATCTTAAATGACTTCGGTGGCATTCCTTTTGTCAGAGGATCTGCAATCATCAATTCAGTGCTTATATGCTCAATGACCACTTTATTTTCCTTAATCCGTTCCCTTATGGCTAAGTACTTAATGTCGATATGTTTACTTCGACTGCCACTCTTATTATTCTTAGCCATAAAGACAGCAGCTGAATTGTCACAATATATCCTTAATGGCTTAGACACAGAATCTACAATTCTAAGGCCTGACATGAAACTCTTCAACCATACACCATGCGGAGTAGCCTCAAAACAAGAAACGAGCTCTGCCTCCATTGTGAAAGTAGCAACCAACATTTACTTTCCACTCCTCCAAGATACAGCTCCTCCGACTAGCATAAAAATATAACCTGAAGTTGATTTCTCGAATCAACATAGCCAGCAAAGTCTGAATCGGAGTAATCAATCACCTCTAGAATGTCAGTTCGCCTATACATAAGCATGTAATCCTTTGTGCCTTGAAGGTACCTTATCACCTTCTTTGCAGCCCTCCAGTGGTCAATGTCTAGGTTACTCTGATATCTACCCAACATTCCCACAATAAATGTATGTCAGGTCTTGTGTAGACCTAAGCATACATAAGGCTTCCAACAGCTGAAGCATAAGAAATGTTGCTTATTTGAATTTTCTCGAAATCATTCCTTGGGCATTGGTTCAGATTGAACTTATCACCCTTCACAATGGGTGCTACACTTTGTGAACAATCTTTCATCCAAAATCTGTCTAAGACTTTATTGATATAGGTTTCCTGCGATAGTCCCAAAATGCATCGAGATCTATTCCTATGTATCTTTATGCCAATGACATAAGATGTCTCACCCATATCCTTCATATCGAAGTTCTTAAAAAGGAATTGTTTCACCTCATATAGAAACCCCTTGTCATTGGTTGCAAGAAGAATATCATCTATATACAAAACAAGGAAACAAATCTTGCTTCCACTGACCTTCTGGTATATACATTGATCCATGATGTTCTCTTCAAAACCAAATGAAGTGATGACATCATGGAATTTCAAATACCATTGACGAGAAGCTTGTTTCAAAACATATATGGATTTCTTGAGTTTGCACACCAATTGCTCGTCATCACTAGAGGAGAATCCTTCAGGTTGTTTCATGTAAACCTCTTCTTCTAGATCACCATTGAGGAATGCCGTTTTCACATCCATCTGATGTAACTCAAAATCAAAATGAGCCACTAATGCCATAATCACACGAAGGGAGTCCTTTTTAGATATAGGAGAAAAAGTCTCAGTGTAATCTATACCCTCCCTTTGAGTGAATCCTTTAGCAATGAGTCTTGCTTTATGTCTCTCAATGTTGCCTAATGAGTCTTTCTTTGTCTTGAAGACCCATTTGCATCCAATGACCTTTACACCATCAGACAACTTGACAAGACCCCAGACTCTATTAGATGACATGGAGTTCATCTCTTCTTTCATGGCATCGTACCACAAGTTAGATTCCTTACAACTCATGGCTTATGAAAACGTTTTTGGATCATTTTCGGCTCCTATGTTATAGTCAGACTCCTATAGATACACAATATAGTCACTAGGAATGGCTAATCACTTTACTCTAGTAGATCTTCTTAATGTTGGTTCAACATTCTCTTGAGGAGCATGTTGATCAGCTGGTTGTTCAACCGATTCTTGTATCTATTGTTCAACTAGATCTACTGCTTCTTTATCAGCAATTTGTGGTACTTGAATGACTAGCTGTTGTTCAACACGCGTTTGAACTATGGGCGTGTCGTGTATAATAATCACTCTATCATATGAAGTGGAAGCTTGAGCATCTGTATGATCTTTCTCTGGAATGGTGTTCCAAGTTTGATCACTCCTACTGATCCAGTCATTCTCAAGAAATTTTGCATTCATTGATTCCACAAACCTAGTAATATATGATGGACAATAAATCTGTAGCCCTTAGACTGTTCAACATAACCAATGAAATACCCATTTATGGTCCTTGGGTCTAGCTTCTTTTCTTGTGGATTATAGACTCTTACTTTAAGCGGGCATCCCCAAACGCGTATATGTCGCAAACTCGGTTTCCAATCTTTCCATAACTCGAATGGTGTCTTGGAGACAGCCTTAGTGAGAACTCGGTTTAATATATACATGGCTGTCTTAAGAGCTTTAGTCCATAAAGACTTAGGAAGCTTGGAGCTGCTAAGCATGCTCCACACCATATCCAACAATGTTCGGTTTCTTCTTTCTGCCACACTATTCTGATCTGGAGAACTAGGCATAGTGTACTGGGCAACTATCCAATGTTCTTGAAGAAACTTCGCAAATGAACCAAGTGCTTATCCATCTTCGGTGTATCTACCATAGTATTCACCATCTCTATCAAATCTCACTATCTTTATTTGCTCACTACATTGTTTCTCTATTTCTGCCTTAAACACCTTAAATGCATCTATAGCTTCATTCCTATTATAAGCAAGTAGAGATACATATATCATGAGTAATTATCAAACAAAATAAAGAAATACTTTTGACCATACGCGTCTATGTTTAGACTACAAATATTTGTATGTATGATCTCTAATATATCTGAACTCCTTTTGGCACCTTTCTTTGATATATTGGTCTGCTTTCCCTTTATGCAGTCCACACAAGTGTCAAAGTCAGTAAAATCTAAAGTACTAAGTATCCCATCATTCACTAATCTTTTTATTCTCTCAATAGAGATATGACCCAACCTACAGTGCCACAACATAGAGGAATCTTTCATTCATAACACATCTCTTAATGCCAGCATTATCATGAACATGCATAGAAGTATAAGAAGCTTTATCTTGTAAATTAATTTTGAAAAGACCATTCGACAACATACGATTTCCAATAAGTTCAGATCTATAAAACAAACTAAATATAGTGTCTAAAAAATTAAAGGAAAATCTCAACGGTACAAGCCTTGAAACAAAAATTAAATTCCTAGAAAAACTAGGAATATAAAATGTCTTTTCCAACTTTAAAACAAAACTACTACTTAAAACTAATCTACATGTTCCGACAGCTTCCACATGTGAGCGCATCTTATTGCATGAAAAGATGCACTGCTCATTTCCCACTGGCTTCCTTAGGCCTTGCAATCCCTGCAAGGAAATAGTGACATGGATTGTAGAACCAGAATCAATCCACCATGTGTTATGCTCAACATCAACCATATTAGATTCATAACAAACAAGTGAGAATTGAGTATCTTTTTTGTCAAGCCATCTCTGATATTTAGAACAATCCTTCTTTATGTGCCCCTTCTTTTTGCAAAAGAAGCACCTAGTTTCCTTCTTGATATCAGCTTGTGCAGGTAGTTTGCTTTTTCTCTTATTTTTGGCTTGGTCCTTATTCTTCCTTTGAGTTGCTAGATGCACACTCTCTCCCGCTTCCATAACAAGCCTTCCTTCTTCCTGAACACACATGGTCATCAATTCATTGATAGACCACTTATCCTTATGTATGTTGTAAGATATCTTGAAAGGTCCATATTGATGTGGGAGAGTGTTGAGGATGTAGTGCACAAGGAAGGTTTCATACATCTCAACCTCAAGAGTGTTCAGTTAAGCCGCTATATCCCTCATTTGCATGATGTGTTCACGCACACTGTGAATTCCAGTAAGCTTCATGGATGAAAACTTCATTATCAAGGTGCTAGCTAAAACTTTGTCTGATGTAGCAAACTGGTCATCAATTGCCTGCATCAAAGCTTGCACATTGTCATATTGCTCCAACGAACCACGTATGTCAGCCGAGATTTTGGTCTTTATAAACATTACGCAGAGGCGATTAGATCGCTCCCACTTTTCATATCGATCAACGTCATTCGGCTGGCTGGTCTCCGTAATGGTAGGTGGTTCATCCTTACGGATAGCAAAGTCAATGTCCATTACTCCTAAATGAAGGAGAATTCTCTCATTCCACACCTTATAGTTATCACCCTTAAGTTCAGGAATGTCACATTGAAAATCAGAGTAACTCGCAGTTTGCATAGCTGCATAATAAAACATACATGCTTATGTTACTATATTGAGGCTACAATACTTTATGACATGTTTACTAATGTAAATCATGCATTAAAATATGATTCTAATGATATAAAAATTGCCTGTGGGTTAAATTTTTAACTCAAACATATTCATATATCCTTATGATGACACTATCAAATTATATGCCATTTTCTTAATTCCTGTGGATAAATTAAGAAAGATAATTTGATACATCATCCTAACTAATCATATTAAATATAATAAAAATTTATATGGGATAAAATTTATCATATTACATATGATTAATCACAATTTAATGTCCTTTTACCATATGTGATTCAAACAATAAATATAATTTTTTTTATAATCAAAGATGCTGTGGCTACTCTTTAATTATTCAAAAATTATATGCATCACTAGACATTTTTTTTTATAATATATTTGCTCATAAATTAATTGCATTTACTTAAATATGAACAAAGAACCATAATTTATGTACTAATTTTCATTATGTATAGATTAAAATTATACATTCAAAAACATAATTTAGCACATTATTGCACAAAATTTAAATGTACTAAATTATTTAACTTAATATTGCACGTATAATTTTAAATCACAAATTATACATAATGAACACTGTATGCACATAAATTTACAAAATTATATCCACAACAAATACTATATAATATTCATAACAAATACCAAAAATTATGAATATTAAAAAATTATGAATTTTTCATAATTTATTCCATAATATGAAAATTTTCATAAAAAATACTAAAATTATGGATATTATGAAAATCTCATAAAAATATAAAATCTAAAAAATTTATGAAATTTCCTTAAAATATCACTTTATGAAATCTGGGAAAAAATCAAAATTTTTTTTATTTTTGGGTTTTTTTTTTAATTTTTAAGCCAAAGAAACGACGTGTCATTTTGGGATTGAGACCCAAAACGACATGTCGTTTTTCTTTTCTAGAAACGAGGCCCCCTTTGTTAAACGACATGTCAGTTTTCTTGCATACCCAAGACGACATGTGGTTTTTCCTTGATGCTGAGCAATTCTCAACTTAGCGAAAATGACTGTCGTTTTTCAGCAAGGCTAATGTCAAAATGACGTGTCGTTTGGTCACTCGAGAAATTCATCTTCAACCTCTAGCCGGGTCATCTTGACCCAGTTTTGACCCGTTTCAGACCCAGAACAAAACCCGACAGTTTCTAAGCTTACTGGACATGGATTTTGACGTTTCAAATTACAGAATTCTTAGAAATCGAGTGTCTAAATCATTTCTAATCTCAGTTTTAATTAAAAAATATTAAAATCAAAAACCTAGAAATCAAAATTTTTTTAACTGTGACTAACTAACACTGTTCACACAAGGCAGAGGTCAACTGGCTCTGAGACCAAATGAAAGCTTAAAACGATTCTAACATGCCAAAACTATATACATATCAAATCAAAAAAATGAAAACAGAAGCGTGAAAATTTTAATACCTCCAACCATTGCTTGTCCATTGCATAATGGTTGATCTTGGGTTGCTGTTCTCAGACGTTGGGATACCAGTTTTGATGCTTCTATCACTTAAGCACTCAAAAATGATGGTGTATATTTTGAATGAGAGAAGGTGATAGGGACCAAAACCTTATGTTCAAAATGAACGTTAAATTTTTCTTGAGTTTTCTCTGTATTTCATTTCCTCCCATCAATGAGATATATAGCAAGAATAAAAACAGTTACCCAGATTGATTTAATGGGAAATGAATATGAGACCACTAATGCATAATTGTTACAATAATAAATTGGTATCAATATTGAAACCGTTGAAATGCAAATGTAACAGTTACAATACCTTGTTAATTGTGTCTTTATACACTGTCCAAACACCTTCAATATTGCAGTATTTATGTTAAAAATACATTTTTTAAAGGCCTTATTTGGTAATTTCACTTTTAGTTTTTATGTTCGTAGAGAGATAAAATCCACAATTAACTTTGTTTAGAGGGTAAATGACCGCTCCCAAGTGTCGATTGTATCAGTAAATTGTTTGGTCTCAAGTCAACCAAAGTAATAAAGAGAACATAAAGTGCAAAAAAAAAAATAAACGAACACATAGATTTATAGGGAGTTTGGAATGGTGGTGAAACCGTTGGTTAAAACTACTTTTACTATAACATGTGAGAGCTTTACACTTTAGTAATTTTTTTTTAATTGTTACTATAGCATGTGAGAGCTGTATATTGTTTATAACTGAAAAAGTAGTAGGAACTACTTTTATCAAACATGGGTTACAGCGGTTCACCTCCAATATAGAGACTAGGGTCTTGGAATTTCACTATATCAAGTTTAAAGTACAATTACAATGAAGAAGAAGAAAGTGAGAGAGAGGATGAGGAGTTTCAGGAGAGAATTTGAAAAGAGAGGGAGTAAATGACCATAATTAGGGGTGCCCAATTCGTGGTATAAATCCCATATATATAGGGGTGGTTTGAGCCTCTTAATTTTGTGATTATTAAGTTGATCTCGTGTTGACGGGAAAAAAACAGTAGTTTTCTTATATGGCTCCAGTTGAGTTTCACTTTTACTTGTTTCCTTAATTGATTTGAGATAGCTTCTTCTTCGAGCTTAGCTTGGTTCTTATCTTTATTTCCATATTTGGTTGATTTGGTCTTCGTGGATCTCATGGACGATCATTTCCTCATTTATTTCGGGCGTGTCTGGCTGGTCTTCGGTTGATTTGTGCCTCCACTCAACATGTATCACTGCTTCTTGAGCCGTTTGTTGGCTTAGTCTTCTTCTTTCAGTCGATATGCGTAGGGGTGAACAACGAGCGGGTTTGCAGTTTTTGGACAGGTGTGGGGCGGTTTTTTTAAGTGGCGGGTTGGCGATTAACCAACCCACAAACTGCCCATGGAGTGGCGGGCTGTTTCGGTTTGGGGGCGGGCGGGTGCGGGCGGGTTGGGTCTACATTAATGTACAATATAATTTTTTGAGCTATTTTTTATTAAAAAAAAGTGAAGAAAATTTGTAGAAAATATAAGACGATAATGTATGAAGCATTCTCAACAACAACCAAGTTTGACGCTTAAAGACAATAACCATATTCACAACAAATTAAGAAACATAATCATTCATTGCAACAAGAAACATCAACTATATATGAAGTGATGAACAAAGTCAAGAATTCTTGTTCTTCCATAAAACCTGTTCATTGGGTTCGAAAATAACAGGATACTACAGATGAAATGATGAACAAAGTCAAATGTTCTTTTTCTTTTTAAAGAATGAGGAGTATGAGAGGTTTAGATTAAGATTTTTTTTTTTTTTAAGAATTAGGTGGGCGGGTTCGGGTTGAACCCGCCCCCTAAAATTTAAAACCGTACCCGCCCGCCAACATATGTATCGGGCGGGTTGAACCCGCCAATGGACGGGTTGAACCCGCATAGTCTTTTTTTTGAGCGGACGGTCGGCGGTTGCAGGGCGGTTTTTGTGCACCCCTATATATGCGTATGATAAAAGAAAGGTACGATTTTTACGCCAACAATGTTGAAGTCTATTATTCTACAGAGCAAAAAAAGGGCTGAAGTATAATGCAAAAACCCTGTTTCAAGCTTACATAATAAACAAAGTCTTGTATTTGAAAATTGTTAACTAGACCACGAAAGACTAAAAAACGAGGGTGTTTGGCAGTGGTGGGAACCATTCAGTTTCCACCACAATCTCAGTTATGAACAGTATAAAACTTTCATATGCTACAATAACAATAAAAAAATGTACTACAATATAAAACTCTTACATGCTACAGTAAAAGTGGTTCACACTACTGGTTCCCACCATCCTTCCAAACACCCTAGACACAAAATACAAGCAGTTGTAAAACATTGCACTAAAAGAGACATACGTCTAATTAGCAAAAGAAAACAAACAAAAATAAGTCTAATATTAGTTGATCATTTTATTTCACTTCCTTTTTCCACCATCAATATAACGAATTGTTTAATACTGACATCATTTTGGTTATACTTATACTTGAGTGACTGTTTTAACGACAAAACATTTCTTTTTATAAATCCTTAGCCCATATGTATAAGGTGTATTATTTGATCATTTAAAGGACCTCCTAAGCTTCCTTGGCGTTTGGAGAACATGCTGTCTCAGATAAACCAAACCTTTTCGTCTAGTGGCATATCACACAGGTCTATTTCCAAACCAATTACCAACTCATACAATAACGAGGCCATGTGCTCACAGGTCCCACATTTTCATGATTTCCAATCTAGGATTAGGTGTAGGTATTTGCCCCCATTCTCTCTCTCTGTCTCCCTTCTGTGCCAGCTATCACGTGCCACATCTTGCTCTGCCCGTATCGAGAAGGCACATGGAAGATAATTTGGGCACATACATAATAAGTGATTCTCTGCTTTGTGCTGTTGTGACTATATATATATATATATATAATTATTGCTAATGGGCCGAAGATGGTTGAGATTAATAATTTTGATTTAAAAATTGTAGCACGTAAGAGTTTAATATTATAGCATTTTTTATTTTTTACTATGGAATTTTACAATTGTAATTGATAATTCTAGAGTTTCTCTTTTAATCACTAGCAATGTGTGTGTATGTATATATCATATATTAGAGTTGTGTATTACTTGTTCCTAGACACTTTTAGAGATCAAAGTAGTGTAAAAATAAAGAATTAATATATTGTTTGGGAGAATAGTTACATGAGATATTTACATTATAGTAAATTTTTATTTTACACTGTCGCACATGAGAGTTTATAATATTTACGATTAAAACCGTGCACTTTGAACCAAAACCTAAACACCCTATACATCAACACCACACCAGTCAAATAAAAAAAAAGTATCTATTAGTTTATATATTTAAAAGAATAATCATAAATATTTGACAGTTTTTAGGGCAACATATATATATATATATATATCTACAAGTAAATATTAATTTTTATCCCAGTTGATCAATAAAAATCATAATCAAATTTAACATTGTATTACGGCTAGATAAAAGGTAATTTTTATTCCGAAGAAGGTAATTTTATTCTATCAGTAGAACACAAGTGTTAATTTTTGCCATTAGATAACTTTTTAACAGTATAATCTTCAAATGAAAACAATATTGTATTGTATATTGTAAATTTTTAACAAAAACATTTACAAATCGGACCCTTAAATTTTTAACCCAACGGCTAAAATACTATGTTTTATTAATAAAGAAAAATTGCTTCACTTTTTATAAATAAGAACAGGTCAAAAGTTAAAGTCAAAACTTAACGTTAGAATAGTTTATGCTTTTTCTTTTAAGTAGTGTAACAAGGAAAGTGCAAGCTAAGGCTTTTTAATTAGTATTTGGTTGGTGCATATAAAAGTACCTTTTGATTTAAAAAAAACTTTTGAACCTATTTGATTAAATAAATTAAAAGCCCTTATTGATATAAAAAGTAATGTAATTCAATGATATAAATAGAGTTTTTAATTTATTATTATTAAATATAAGATAAAAAATATAAAGAAAAAAGCTTTTTCATAAATGTTTTTTTTCATAAACACCTTTGGTTTAACTTCTCTAATAAGTGCTTACAGATAAAATAAACCAAAAGTACCTTAAAATAAACCATTCCAAACAAGTCCTTGTTATCATGTTTAGTCCTATTCATAGATGTAAAATAATAATAATAACGATGATTCCTTTTAAATTTTAAAGGGTGTTTGGTAGTGGTGGTAACCATTCAGTTTTTACTACAAATTCAGTTATAAACAGTGTAAAGCTCTCACATGTTACAATAACAATAAAAAAATATGCTATAGTATAAAAATCTCATATGTTACAGTAAAAGTGGTTTCAACTATTAGTTTTTACCATCTATTCAAACGTCCTATTAGACAGTTTTTATCTTTGCAATATTCTTCTTGATAATACCTGCTCAGATCTTTAGTGTGAATTAAAACAGATGGATGTTTGATTTGAAGAGTCTAATTTCAAAGTGACATTTATATATCATGCCCCTTTTGGACATCAGAGGCAAGATACCTGCAGCTTGTTGCCCACTTCTGTTTTGAGTCGTGTTTGAACTGAAATTATATTACACTGAGCAGTCCTATATAGCCCGATGTTATAGCTTGCTTTTCTCACAAGATTGGGTCCCATCGATAGGTCCTATAGTGAGACCCACCCGGTGGGACTTGGCCTGTGAGAAAAGAGGCTGCAGGCCAAAAAAAAAAAAAAGGAAAAAAAAAAGCTTTTTCTATTACACTACATGCAATTATCTACTATGTATCAGCCATTTCATTTGAAAATCTATTTTCAATCAAATAATCTTGTCGGGTGAGTTTTTGTACAGTACAAACATATAATGGACGGTTGGTGTGTTTCCACAAATAACAGATGATTGGGGTGTCTCGTGGTCAGGTTCAGTACTAGAGGTCAAGACCAATAGCCGCCAAAAAAAAGAAGAAGAAAAAAACCCAATCACTCTCTTATTTAACGTTTGATTAAACTGTTTTATTTTTTTTCTCACACTGATGAACATATATTAACAAAATGATCTAATTTTTCTTTAATGAAAGCCGGCAGACATACACAGTCACGGGACACTTGGGTATCTATATCTAAGATATGTGTATATTAACTTATAAACTATTACTTGTTATTCTGACATCCACCAATGTCCATAATGGAGTGTGCATATAAAAATCATTATATCATAAAAAAATATTAAAATTTAGGTTCTGTTTGGTAAATAGATTTAAATTTATGATTTGATTTGAGTTATGTGATTTAAATTGTTATCTGAATTGACATTTGGATACGTATTTTAGTTTAATTTGAATATTGAATAAAATTAAAATTTGTGTTTGGAGAAATAGTGAAAATAGTTTTTTATTTATTGACAAATCTAATAAAAACTTAATTTTATTGATCTTAAAAAAATGCAATATGGGTATTAATTTATTCCTCTCTTCAAGAGGAACACAATGAAAAAAAATCATCTCATTTAGATATCAAATGAAGATGTTATGATTTTTTTCTCAAATATAGCAGAGAGCATTTCAGCTTTTACTGTAGAAAAAATATCCGAGTATCAAAAGTTTAAGGATCAATACTCTAAAAACTTAGATTCTTAATACTCAAAGCATTTAGATTTTAAAAAAAAACAAGCATGTATCTAAAGGATTTTTAATACTCAAATCTAAATTTAGGTCTTTTAAGTCTAAAGAATATTTCAACCACATAGAGCCTTAAACTATTTGATGCATCACAAATAACATGTTCCCAATTGAATACCCTTGTATTTTGTGATCATTGGCGTGAACATTAGTGTCTGGAACCTTTTTGATTTAATACAAATTTTCCCTTAAAAAAAGTCACTGTTACATTTTAAAGTTTACAATTTGATATAGCTTTAACATGATTTGATGATCAAAATATGGCATGTTACTAATTTTTTTTACATAGTTTTCGTTGTCTATTTATTATTTATGTAAAAGTAAGAATACATACTTTGATACTATCTTCAATATGTTTTAAGTGTCACTCTCTAATGTTATCTCTTTTTTTTCCTTCTTTTTCTTTTTCTTTTTTTCCTTTATGTTTATTTTCTTTTCTTTTCCTTATCATTTTATATATTTTTTAAAATATATTTATTATATTAATATTAACGATACATGCTGCACAAATATGATTATAAATTAAATTGAAATATAATTCTAATTTATAAATAATTCACATTGACAAATATCATACCAATATAATTTATATATCATAAAATGATACATCATTAATAGTAGTTACCATATAATTATAATTATTGTAAAGTATTCAAAAAATTATGTTGAATTTTAATTTCTCCACACAAAAATCTTAGTAATTTTATGATGAAAAAATTGAGCTACCAATGAATTTTTACTTAGAATGTGTTTGATAACCTCCTTTTAAACTTATAGTTAAAATTATTACAATATAAAATTTTTATACATTACAATAAAAAAATAAACTATACTATGTATCTATCACATTAAAAAATTAAATCATAATATAAATCTCTCGTACACAAAAATAAGTACATCGAAAATAACAAGTGGAAAGGCCGAGACGCAAGTAGGCCCCAATAGACAGCGGACAAGAATCAAAAACCCATTCCTGCAACTGAGTCAGGAATCAAGATCCACAACCTTTTTGAATATCCTAATTATTTATCTTTTTCCCGATCACTTGTTTACAACTTTTCATTACGAGTGACTGCCTATGACAGCCTCAAAGACTTTTGTGGGTGCCCACACCCATGTGCATGCCTCGTTCACTGTGCCCCTCTCTCCTCTCTTTCTCTCTCTAAAAAACCATTCTTCCTTGATCTTTCTTCGTCTCTTTTGAAAACTAAAAACGTCTTCTTTCAAAAATTTTAAAAATAAAAAACTCTCTGCAACTTCTTCTGAACGTAAAACTGCATTCTCTTCCTCTTCTCTTCTCTCTCTCTCCCAAAATGAGGAAGAAAAAGTTGTTCTTTATTGTTCTTCTTTCTTTCCTCTTCTTCTCGTTATCATTCTCCCAAAACGACGACGCTTCCGCCATGCAAGCTCTGAAGAAGAGCCTGAGCCCATCCTCCGACTCTCTCGGATGGTCCGACCAGGACCCATGCAAGTGGAAACGCGTGGCCTGCTCGGACGACAATCGGGTCGTCCGGATCCAAATCGGCCGCCAGAATCTCCAAGGCACTCTTCCCCCGGACCTCCAAAACCTCACCGAGCTCGAGCGCTTGGAGCTTCAATGGAACAACATTTCCGGTCCTCTCCCGAATCTCAGCGGCTTAACGTCCTTACAAGTTATAATGCTCAGCAACAACATGTTTTCCTTACTTCCGGCCGATTTCTTCGCCGGAATGACGTCTCTCCAGTCCGTCGAGATCGACAACAACCCTTTCTCGGCTTGGAAAATCCCAGAGTCTCTCAAAAACGCCTCCGCTCTTCAAAACTTCTCCGCCAATTCGGCGAATATCACCGGACAAATACCCGAGTTTTTCGGGGCGGATAATTTCCCCGGGCTGAGCATTCTGCACTTGGCTTTCAATAGGCTCGAGGGTGGTTTGCCGTTGAGCTTTTCCGGGTCGCAGATTCAGTCCTTGTGGGTTAATGGGCAGGAAAGTAGTGACAAGCTTAGTGGGAACATTGATGTTTTGCAGAATATGACTTTGTTGAAAGAAGTTTGGCTACATTCCAACGCGTTTTCCAGTCCTTTGCCGGACTTTTCGGGGTTGAAGGAATTGGAGAGCTTGAGTTTGAGGGACAATGTGTTTACCGGTCCTGTTCCTTCGTCTTTGTTCGGTCTTAAGTCGTTGAAAATTGTCAACTTGACCAACAATTTTTTCCAAGGTCCTGTTCCTGAGTTTGGAGCTGGGGTTGCTGTTGACATGACTAACGATTCCAATAGCTTCTGCTTGCCGGCTCCCAGGGAGTGCGATTCGTTGGTGAATGTGTTGCTTTCGATAGCGAAATCGATGGATTACCCGCGGAGATTCGCGGAGAATTGGAAGGGGAATGATGTTTGTGCGGATTGGATTGGGGTGAGCTGCAACAATGGCAATGTGACTGTGATTAATTTTGAGAATATGGGTCTTACAGGTACTATTTCTCCTGACTTTGGTTTGCTCAAGTCGCTCAAAAGACTGGTTCTTGCTGATAACAATCTGACCGGGACTATCCCTGAGGAGCTTTCTGCTTTGCCTCAACTTACTGAGCTAGATTTGTCAAACAATTTGCTTCATGGGATAGTCCCTGCCTTTAGGAGCAATGTGATAGTGAATACTAAAGGTAATCCTGATATTGGGAAGGAGAAGAGTGGTTCATCCGCAGGGGAGGCGGGGACGTCTGGGAATTCGACGAATCCGACCAATGCAGGCTCCGAAAACGGAGGAGAGTCTGGCCGTCATGGAAAGAAATCTTCCAGCGTGATTGGAGTGATTGTGTTTGCGGTAGTTGGCGGGGTGTTTGTCATTTTCTTGATTGCTCTGTTGGTGTTCTGTCTTTACAAGACGAAACAAAAGCGTTTGAGCAGAATGCAGAGCCCCAATGCAATGGTGATCCATCCCCGCCATTCGGGGTCCGACAATGAGAGCGTGAAGATCACTGTTGCGGGCTCGAGTGTAAGCGTTGGCGCCGTTAACGAAGCTCAAACACTTCCCCGCAGTGAAGTTGGCAGCGACATTCAAATGGTCGAAGCGGGGAATATGGTGATCTCCATTCAAGTGCTTAAGAACGTGACGAACAATTTCAGCCAAGAGAATGTCTTGGGCCAAGGAGGATTTGGGACGGTGTACAAAGGCGAATTGCATGACGGAACAAAGATTGCCGTCAAGAGAATGGAATCTGGGGTGATAGCCGGGAAAGGACTGGCGGAATTCAAGTCTGAGATTGCAGTTTTGACGAAAGTTCGGCACCGGCATCTAGTCGCGCTTTTGGGGTATTGTCTGGATGGATTAGAGAAGCTTCTAGTGTATGAATACATGCCTCAAGGGACACTTAGTAGACACCTCTTTAACTGGCCAGAGGAAGGACTGAAGCCTTTGCAATGGAAGAAAAGACTCACCATTGCCTTGGATGTGGCAAGGGGCGTGGAGTATCTCCATGGTTTGGCTCATCAGAGCTTCATCCACAGAGACTTAAAGCCTTCCAACATTCTTCTTGGAGATGATATGAGGGCTAAAGTTGCCGATTTCGGTCTTGTTCGCCTTGCCCCGGAGGGCAAAGCTTCGATTGAGACTAGAATTGCCGGAACTTTTGGATACTTGGCGCCAGAGTATGCAGGTAACTTTGCGTTTTTTTTTTTTATGTTACCATAAGTTGATTTTACCATCATTGATTGAACTTTAAGCTCAGACATTAAGAGCCGTTTGGTTCGAGTATTTGAATGAAGATTTAAATTTTTATAAGAGAAAATACTATAGCAAAATGATTCGAACTGTAATTCAAATCACGAAACAAACGCACCCTAGATCTGCTATGCAACAAGTAAGAAATGTGTCACCTAGATTTTATTGCTGCTACTGAATCAATTCCAGAAATTAGATGTTTGTAGTAAACTGTTTTTGTCTCATGTTTAGTTAATATCCTTGAATAGTTATCCTCCATGTTCTTATGAAGTAAACTTTTTTTAGACTTAACTTCAAGTTGTCAAAATGAATTCAATAGAAAAGGCAATCTCTCTTAACGGAAAACTTGTTACACATGTGATTGCATTGCAGTTACCGGGAGAGTGACAACAAAAGTGGACGTATTCAGTTTTGGCGTGATATTGATGGAGCTAATAACAGGAAGAAAAGCACTTGATGAGTCACAGCCTGAGGAGAGCATGCACCTTGTGACGTGGTTCCGCAGAATGCACATCAACAAGGACACTTTCCGCGAGGCGATCGACCCTACAATCGACCCCAACGAGGAAACGCTCGCGAGCATCAGCACCGTTGCCGAGTTAGCAGGCCACTGCTGTGCAAGGGAGCCTTATCAGAGGCCTGACATGGGGCACGCTGTCAACGTGCTGTCCTCTCTCGTCGAGCTATGGAAACCGTCCGAACAAAGCTCGGAGGACATTTACGGCATTGACCTCGAAATGTCCTTGCCACAAGCGCTCAAGAAGTGGCAGGCTTATGAAGGCCGAAGCCATTTGGATTCATCTTCTTCGTCGCTCCTCCCCAGCTTAGACAACACTCAGACTAGCATTCCGACACGCCCTTATGGATTCGCCGAGTCTTTCACTTCAGCTGATGGACGATGATTAAAAGAATAGTTTGTAAATGATGCTTAATATTGGTGGTTTGGTTTGGTATGTTCATTCTATTTTTTTCTTTGCTACTTGATTTCTGCTTTTTCTATGTTCTACTCTCATCCAACATTAATACTCTGACCATTATTTTCTTGAATATAGTTTCAATATCTTTCAATTGTTCATGAAGTGTTTTGGTAATGAATTGAGAATAGATAATTTTCTCAGAACTGCAATGATCTTTCGCTTCATTTTTTTAGGGTTGTCTTTTAATAAGACGTACATTTTGGTTTTACTAATAGGTCTTGTTATTTTAACTGTTGAATTAATTTTTTTAACAATATAATATGAAATATTCTGCGTTCAAAATTTACAATACCCGACACAAGACCATTCTTAACTATGGCTTAATAATTAAAATAACAATACTTACTGTAGGACCAAATTGTAGGGGTTTGATAAAGTGAGTTAGAACTCATGAGTTTTAACTTAAACAGTAAAAAACTATCATATATTATAGTAAAAAGTAAAAAAATTATTACAGTGTAAAACTTTTATATGCTCTAATAATTTTAACCAAAACTAGCCTAAACTTTTTAAACACCTTATTGCTTGTTGCATGTTCTGTCGTAAGTTTTGTCCTATTTTCTAATTACAGTCCACACTTATAATAGAAACTAACCTTATGAAGAAGAATGGTACTGGATTGTCTTCAGAAGAGAATAGAATCAATGCTGAATTTAAAACTTGGCAGACAATGAGGAATAAATAATGATGCAACTTGAAATGAATCCAAATGACTTTTCATTGATTTTCCAAGTCATATGTGGTCCAATGAATGGTCAGATCAGTCTTTGCTTAAGGAGTAGTAATTGTTGTGGTCCAATCAAGTACTTTGCTGCATTTTTTTTCAGCCAATGAAAGGTCACTCAAATTTACTGATCACTCTCTTCTGATCTGGGTGACAAGAATCTATGCTGTTCTATGTTTGGTCCTTTTTTTTGGGGGGGGGCTAAAACTATGTTGGTCTTTGTTAATAACTCATTTGGCATATTGGAAATTGATGACAGCCAGCAATACCCTTTTGAAGTAGTCTGTTTTTATTTTCTCTGAAGTCCTTTTTAAGTTGTTATAAAATTGAAAGAATATAAAATGGGAAACATCAGATAAATGCTGGACATTATTGGCGACATCATTTTAATCAAGAATTGAGCCAAAATCAATTTTCACAGCAAAACTTACTTGAAACATAGTTTAAGTGTAAATTATCATCACTTAAATCAAGAAACCTTGTACGAAACCTAATTTGAGAATTGAGCCTGCACTACGAACTCCTAAAAGTAAATTGCACCAGAAAAAATATGCAAACAAAGTGTTTGATACGTATGCTATAGAGTAAAGCTCTCACATAGTATAGTAAAAAGCAAAAATTTGTTATAATATAATGCTCTCGTATGCTACAGTAAAAAAAAAAAAAAAAATTTGCTATAGTGTAGTGCCCTCACATACTACAATTTTGAAGTTTCAACAAGCTCTCCAAACACACCCGAGAGAGATTTGTGCATACACTGATGCAAATTAATAAGTTGTTTTGAGAAGTTTTTTTTTTTTTTTTAAGCACGGATAATATCTTTTAGAAGTACAATAATCCTAAATTAAGCCTACAAATTAGAAAATGCAATAATGATTTACGTAACAGAATTGTCTTTTTTAACTATTCACCACATTGGAATATCACCGTGTTTAGTTCACTGGTTTAAACCGAAAAATTTCTATCTTAAACTAGTTGTGTTACTGTTTTTTCTCCCACATAACTTAAATTATTACAATAATATGTTCGATTTAAACTGCTGATGTAAAAGCCTTTTTAATTTACTAGTACAAGAGTTAGTTGCTATCCCCGCAAACGATAGTTACAAATCAGCATGTCGGAAACCAGCTAACAAGAGGGGTCGTTTGTGTTTTTTATTTTTTTTAATGATCTTTGGCAGTAAACTACAAGTCAGCATTTCGTTTGTATACTCTGCAAGGATTAAAGGTGGCTTATACATTTTCATGGTATAAAGCTGCATACAAGTAGCGAATGAACCACAATATCATTATTTATGCACAATAATGATGGTGTCAACGCTAGTTATTCGTCTTTAAGGCGTGTTTTTATTTGCTTGTGAATGAGGTCTTTTCACTTTTTCAATCCAGAAAGGCGAAAAGCTTATGAAAGACGGTATTTATTTGCTTCAAGAAAACGCGTAAGTACTGTTATATTTTCCTTTTGCGTTCCTAGAGAAATTCAGAGTGGCTTCTTAGCTTTTTACTTTCATTTTAGGGAATTATGATAGCAGAGAAACAATTTTGTACCACTGGAGGAGTATGTTGACCATTACATTAATTTTTTAATGTTTGATTTGTGATTGTTTATGTTAAAAATTTACTACATACAACACCAAACTCTTTTCAATTCAATGTGCTCCAACGGTGATGCAAAATTTCCTCCTACACTTGCCTTCATATTATCGAAGACTAATTTGTATATAGGTAGACTGTGAAAATTGAATATGAAAATTTTCAAACGAGACAAAGAATATTTTTTTAAGGATAAATTTTATTTTTAGCCCTCGATTATTTGTTACTTTGTCATCTTACTCCTAAACTTTGAAAACTAGTATGTATACCCCTCAAACATTAAAACTTAGCAAAAATTTCCCTCAAACTTTAAAATTTTAGCAAAAATACCTTTTTTTTGTTACATTCCATCTATAAAGTTTTATTTTTACCCTTCGAACTTTTGCAACTATATCATCTATAAAGTTTTATTTTTACCCTTTGAACTTTTGCAACTATATCATCTTGCCCCTTAAACTTTTAAAAACTGATATATTTAGCCCTTAATTTTTTTTTTCTTTTTAGTCAACAATTCTTCATACAAGTTAATTCAAATTCCTCACCCAAAAGTCGTGGATTGAAACAAGACTGAACAAGATTTACTCAATGGTCAAGGAGGAAAACAATAAGATATGAGGAGGAGGAGGATGAAGAGGACGCAAAATAGGTCTCGAACTTGAAGCCCGAGCTTGAAAATCACAACCACTGACAAGGTTGAGCTTGAGATTGAAAAAGATTAATGAATTTCAAGTGGATTGAAGAAGAGACAATTGTGCTTTTTGAGAGAGAAGCGTAATGAATTAGAATAAAGTGAGATTTCCGTCGACATTGAGCTTGCTTCCACTCTCTTCTTCTTCCTCCTCATTGTTCATTGACTTCCTCTATGACTACTCAACAAATCTTGTTTCACTTCGTATTGATCGCATCGTTTGTTGTCACATGTTCTATAATTTCACCCTTATGTTGATGAAGTATACTCTTTCATCAGGGCTCAGTTCACGACTTTTGGTTGAGCAATTGGGTTATGAGTTTTTACTTTTGTAAAAAATTGTTGACTATAAAAAGAGAAGAAAAAAGTTTATTGGGTATCAGTTTTAGAAATTCAAGGGACAAGATGATATAGTTATTGACGTTCAGAGAGCAAAGAAAAAACTTCATGGACGGAATGTTATAAAAAGGGCAATTTTTGCTAATATTTTAAATCTTGAGGGGCATTTTTGCTAAAGTTTAAATGTTTAAGAGTGTGCATGTTAGTTTTCAAAATTTAAGGAGTAAAATGAATAAGTAACCAAAGTTTTAGGAGTAAAAATAAAATTTATCGTTTTTTAATTAAAAACTGCAAACGTGCAAGTTCAGCTATCAGTCAAGGGTGTCAACGGGTGTTCTTTTGTCAAGTATATGCTAAGAAAATTCATGATGAATCCCTTTTTATTTCGTCGAGAAGCAGGAAATTTCATTATGACATGATTACAATAAGTAATTAATCTAAGTTAATGGTTATTAAAAAGTACAATTATTTTTAGGGTTCTCCGTATTTTAATGATTCTACACCATCTATTCATTTTTTAACATGATTATTAAAATTAGTTAAAAAAAGATAGAGATAAATACATATACAGGAACAAATAATCAATAACCAACCAAATTAAAAGTTAAAAAGAAATGTATTTACTTATGAAATTTTAGCAAGACATGTTTGATCAAGTTTATATAATAGGGTACCCAAAAGGTGCTTACCATATAATTGATCAAAAGTAGTTGTTTTCAAATCTTTATTATTTGTATAAGAAAAGATACATTAAACGCTCTTCTTTTTAAATTTCTGTAATGCATTGAATCAATTTCCACCAAAATATTAGAAGAAAAAAGTTACATTTTGTATTCTAATAAATAAAGCAAATGAAATGTAATGACATGAAAATGAAGAGGATAGAACGTTGTAATATAAACATATCATAATCAAGTTCAATTAATTAGTTTTGCAGGATTGCAACCTCTCTAAAAGCATTGTAATGCATAATTTTTACACAAACTTTTCTTCTTAAGGAATCATATGTACATTTTTTCTTTTTGGAAGAAGATATATAAAATAGAATAATGCAAACGTAAAATTAATAAAGATTTCACAATTTATGATTGTATTCACAATTCAAATACATTTGGGAAATCTTGCACAAAAAGAGTGTTTGACTGAACTTTTATGAAGGGGTATTCATGGATTAAGTTTTACACTTATTGTTAATCTGTAAATCAATTTAAACTTTAATAGGATGTTTGAGAACATAAGGTTTTAACCATCAAATAGTATAATAATGCTGTCACATGCTGCAGTAAAAAAAATTGTTATAATATAAATCTCTCACATGTTATAATACTTTTGAACCAAAATAAACTCTAGCCATGATTCTAACCATATTTCTCAAACACCCTTTAAATTACATTTTTTTAAAAACTTGGCAGATTAATTTAGCCATCTATTCGACTTATTAGTTCATTTGTTTTGAATCAAAGAGTTCAAATGAACCAGCATTTGGTGAGTATTTTTGAGACTTGGTTGAAACTAATGATTTGAAATTTTAAATAAGAAAAACTCCTGACTCAAGAGTTAACTCAAACTTCTTTCTATATGGTTTAAACATTTTAGTTCAAACGATAATTTTCAAACTTCTTCTTTCAAATCATATTTTTTAAACTTTCTGTTTTAAATCGCAAGAATTTAACAAACCAAATGGTTCACAGGTTCAAACCACATATCAAACTATTTTCTATACATGTCTCTAAAAAAATTAAATTTTTTATTTTTATTTTTTTTTCAAACCTATGAACAACTTAGCGGACTCAACGTCCAAGAATTGGCAAATTTGGAGGGTACTGCTTTTGTACGTAGTGCTTTAGCTGTAGTTTCTCGCCCGGCTCGCTGTCCGCACATGGCTTGTTGGAATTTCCCAAACGCATCTTCTTATTTCTCAGCTGTCCATTTTTTATTTTTCTTTTTCTTTTTTCTCGTCCTTTTCCTTTATTTTTGAATATCCATCTCTTGTCTTCTCGACTTGTCTTTCTCAAATTCTGGCCAATGTCCACGTCTGTTCCCTAACTGCAGGAGGGCCCACTCAGCCCTTGTTTACTGTCAATGGAATCAACCCACGTGCCCTGACAAAAATCACTATACAAATTTGGCAGAGAGGTGGGTCATCATCGGGATATGAGCTCCTTTCTGCTGCTTGCTTTCTGCATATTGTGGTTCACAATTTTATAAATGGTAAGGCTTTAATTACGAAAAGATGAAAAAGTTAGTTAGTTAGTTTTTTTTTTTTTTTTGTTTTTTGTTTTTTTTTTATCGCAAGAAATGTTTGGTAATATTATTTTAACTATATTATTTTAATAATTGTAATATAAAACTTTTAAATATTATAATATAAAATTAAAATATATTATAATATAAAGTTATTGTATGTTATAGTAAATTGGTTTCAATTTTTGATTCTCATCCTATTGTCAAATGCACTCATAATAATTATTAATATTTTTCTTTGTTTTAACTACTTAATTAATTAACAACCTAATTAACTAATGATCTTATGCACATGCAATATATTTCTTTTAACCTGGCACTTATATAAATAAACGGTCTAAAATTTAATCCAATGGCAAAAAAAAAAAAATTGCTCAGTTGATAAGGTAAAATATCATGGCCTACTATTAAAGGCTCTTTCATTTTAACGAATAAATGATGATTAACATTTTTTTCTTTTATAATTTATCAACATTATTGGTTGTTTAAGCAACAGCTTTATGACGTAACGCATCTAAATCTTATTACTAATCAATAGGTAAATTTTCCTTTTTACTTCATGAGAAATGTATTGTACTTCATCACGTGGTATTTTGGGGTTTATTCTCACGAAGCACGATGCAGTTCTTCTCAATCTTAGAAAATGTTTAGCAACGTTGTTTAGAATATAAATTTCTCGTATGTTATAGTGTAAAGCAAAATAGACTGTTATAAATATCTCATATATTATAGTAAAATCGTTCTAACTTTTGGTTCTACTTACATTGCACAGACACCTCTTTGATCTCAAGTCTCTGTGATTGGCTTTTTAGTCATATTTAGCGCTCATTATTATGTCCAACGTCATTGGTCTCAATTAGATGAGAGCCATTTAGTGTACCGGTTCTTGCACGTATCACTAAGATACCAAATACCATAGGTTTGTTTTGTTTTTTCAGGTCCAAAATTTTGGAGTTAATAGAATTGTACCTGAGCGAGAAAAAAAAAGTGGGCGAGAAAAAGAGAGGAAAAGCTAGGTCAGAGGGCTGGCATGTCGCCAGTCCGTTGGCCTTTCATCTCCGTTCAATGGGTTGACGGGTGATCTATACGAAGGTGGAGTTCGTGCCGCTAAGGGACACACGATCTGCTCTAGTTGGAGTTTGGGTGCAGAGCTGGGTTACGGCGGAGATCCATCATTCTAGGTTCAACTCCAAAGAGGGAGGGGCCGTCTATGGTAGTCGTGGGAAGCGCAAAGCTCACTCGGGTTCGAACTAGGTAAGAGGGTTGTGGAAGGGGGCTCAATGGGTTGGCTTGGCCATGGGTTAGGCAGGTGGCTGGAGAGAGGAGATTCGGGCATCCGAGTGGTTGGTAGTGAGGGACTTCAGATTCAAGGATCGCTGTGGAGGCCGTGACGTTAGTTCAATAAAGGCGGCGATGTTCTCACCTCATTTTTTGTGTTTTTTGTGTGTTGTTTTTGTTCCGTTTGTAATAATGGAGATGGTTTTTTCATCTCTTGGACTTGTTTTGTGTGGTATACCAGCTCGAGAGAAGCGGGGTATGTAGTTATGTTTGGTTAGATTTGTATCTAGGTCGGTTGTTTTTGTCTACACTTGGGAGAAATTAGGCTTAGTCGATTGGGTTTGTCAATTCATGGGTCATTGTAAAGATTCTTGGCTGAGCTCTTTATTTGATGGTGTCTAGCAAGTATTCCTTTTTTCGGCTTTGACACCTGTTTTTTGTCCCTCTACGCTTCTTTATCTACATTGATGGATCCAACACTGGTCGAGGATAAAATTTGTCCTTAATGGATAGCTTAAGCTGCTTCGTTTGTACTATTTATAGTTTAAATGAAGTTCTATTTTGGGGAAAAAAAAAAAAGCTTGGTGTTGCAAATTTCCAAAGATTACTTAATTGGACAAGTCATCATACTGCGTGTTGTTAGAGATATTCTACAAGTTGCAGAAGCTTTTGGGTTGGGTTTGTTGATTTAGTAACAACTTACTCTACAAGGGAGAGTTAGTAATCTGTTACTATATAGTATATATATAAGGTAGTTTTTATTTTCAAAGCGTATCTATATATATATATATATATATATAGATATATATATATATATATATATATAGGTTTTGAACTCTTAGAAACAAAACTTTGCCTCTTTTTATATAAAAAAGTAATACTGACGCAGTGCAAAGAAGAAATGTGTCGTAAACATTTTCTCTCCTTAGTATGATTGTTATTTTCTTTTTCGTGTGTGGGTGTCCATTTTCTGGTAGAAATTTGAAAGGCATTGGAGAATAAAGTTTGTGACTTCTTAAAGGTATAGCACGTAATTCCTGCGTTAGAGAAATGCAATTGTGACTTTTACGTCACAAATTTCGCTGACCCAATTGCAAAATGCAAATCTCTTGTTTTTTTTTTTTAATTCCTTAACGTCAAGGAAATTCATATTCCATTCTAATCTCTTGGATCCACAAGTTTAATTCTATCTTCCTATTGTCATGCTGTTTTCTAGTGCTTTAATATCCAATATCAAACAAAGACTAGACTACAGATAATATCATAGGACTTTGCATAAATTTTTAACCATTCGGATTTATATCAGGTTCTATCAGTTTGTTAATTAAATTTGACGTTTAAAAGCATGCATAGAATATGCTTTAATGTAGAAAGCTCTCGATGCATAATGCATGCATGCATGTGCTAATTCGATTGAGATGGGATCGATCTCAGAAACCTTTGCTTGTTATATATACACCTAAAATCCTCAAGCTCTAGGCTAACCCAAAAATTAAAAAAAAAAAAAAAGACTACTGGATAAGCTGAGGGACGTACGTTGCACAACATATATAGTTTCGATTTAGCAAACTTTGAAGGCAGCTAAAAATAAAAAATAAAAAAAAGGTCGGCACCTCCGCGACTTGTAGCGCCTCTACCCAATTTTGAATTTTTGATTTTTTGCCTGAAAATTTTAAATTTCTTTTGAGGAAGTTTTTTTTAAAAAAATTTAATTCATATTGGAAAATTATAATTGTGTTCCTACTAAAAAATAATATATTATTGGATTCTCAATATATTTATAAAAAAAATAGATTTTTTTGCCTCCATTTATTAATCAAATCAAAACCTACAACTATGCTTTTATGTAATTAAAATTATTAGTAACTTTACTTGATCATAATTTGGATGCCCAATACTTGCAAAATAGTTGAATAGGCTAATATTAAATTAGGGACAACCCTAATAACTAACTATGAATTGTATTTAAAACCACTGCTTGGCGTGGCATCAATTTATTGGCGAGACAGCGAAAATGAGGGGAACAAGTTTTCGAGACATCCTTAAGAGATTAATTATATGATATCCTCGACTAATTTTCCTAGTCTAATCAATGTTATAATATATTAATATAAGGTGTGTATGTATATATATATATATATTAAGGTTTGTAATGGGAAATGAATCTCTAAACACAAAGACAAATGATTTCCTAGCTAGCTTGGCTTGGTATATTTTCAAGATCATATTTCTCTCGGCGGCGTCTCCACGATAATAGAATTATCGGACTTCAAAATTTGGGTTGTGCGAGGAAATGGTCATAGAAAAGCCCTCGCTCTATAAATGGTCAACGATTCATTAAAACCTTTGGTTATGGAACTTAAGAAAGTTATTTCAGAGGATAATTAAAAAAAAAGGAAAACAATAAACAATAAACAAAAAGAAAAAAAAAAAGAACAGAAACAAAAATAAAACAAAAATTGGACACAAACTAGTTATGGCTATTGGCATGGTTTGATGAATGTAGAAACTGATGTACTAGATCATAAAATCTATGGCCCTTTTTGAAGGGGTTTAGAGTAATTTGCGAACCATGTTACGTGGGGAATTGTATATTTCCTATCCCAATATTAATGTTATTGAATCCGACGCTAGCTAGCAATATGTGCTCTTGCAACTTGTTCATACTTCTGGAAGTTGACAATGAAATTCTTTATTTCATGACGTTTTTGATAAAAGACGATTTCTATGACTAATGATTTATTATATCTAGAGTTCGGAATTCCAATTTCTTTTTTTTTTTTTTTGGGGGTTAAAAAAAGGGAGCGTAGCCTTTGAGTTGGCCAAATGGGCGTTTACCATTGAAGGGTGTTTTCATGTGAATGGTTCTTTTAAAAAAAAAAAAAAAAATTGTTTCAAAGGACTTCGTCCACATTACACTTGTTTATGGTCATCTCAAGAGAGCAACAAAAATATATATAGAAATAATAGGTGTAATATTGTACTTATTTAATGTAATGTTGATGTTAGAAAAATAAAACACCAATAAATTAATTCATTTCATATTATTATTTCATTTTTCTAACGTCGGTGTTTTGTTGAATAAATACCACATTATATTTCGTACTTTTATACATAACAAAAAAAAAAATGGTTCTCCGACAGGAATATTGTTTGTAAGAGTAACAACATTGATCAATACTCTACTGCATGGTTTGGACCAAATAACAACATAGGCAATAAAGAATAAGTGAATGGAAAGGTTTTTTTTTTTTTTTTTTTTTTTTTTGTGCCCGGAAGAAAAGGTAAGTAAACATGATTTGTGCTGCGTGAAGTACATCCTGAATCAAAGATACATACAACAATTGTTACCGTTGCCTCACGGTAAAGGTAATTTTTTAGTTTGATATTTAAGTCCAAGTTTAAGTTTGATTGATTTTACCCTGATAGTCAAAAAGAAGATGAAGGAGCACATTAAGGTGTCGAAATCAAACAACCAACAGGCCAGGCAACAAAAGATGATCCAAGTAAGACCAATTGACCATAATATTTGCAGCCAAGCCGCGGCCAACCCAAGGCACGCAAGCAGACTTTACCTGCTCCATTTGGCCGAGTGTCGACTCAACCCAGTCTGTCCACGCGGACAGTTTTCAAACTTTCAACGGTCAACATTCAAATGCTATACCCAACCTGTCCTCTTTGATTCCTTCTCCTACCCTATTCCTTTGACCCGGACAATTATTTCTTAACACATAATTATATGTATATATATATATACACACACACACACGCACGCACGCACGCTTACGTCTCACACACACACACACACACATATATATGCATAACAACAAATCTTGCAGATTCCTCAAGGATAACACAAAAGTTCTAAAAAAGAGTACGAAAGACTGAAACAAAAAACGCATATATTCTTCTTGAAATCCAGCGATAATGATTCTTTCTTTGCGGAGAAGAAGGGCCAGCAACAAGAAGATCAAAACCCAGATTCCGGAATCGGATTCCGAGATGACGGACATAGTGATTCCGACGCACTTCCGCTGCCCGATTACCCTCGACCTGATGAAAGACCCGGTGACGTTATCCACCGGCATCACCTACGACAGGGACAGCATCGAGAAGTGGATCGAATCGGGAAACCGAACATGCCCAGTAACCAATCAGGAATTGAAGAGCTTCGATCAGATTCCGAACCATACCATTCGGAGGATGATCCAGGATTGGTGCGTCGAAAACCAATCTCGGGGCGTCGAGCGCATTCCGACGCCAAGGATTCCGGTCACGCCGTACGAGGTTTCCTCGGTGTGCGAGAGGATCGCCGTCGCGACGAGGAATAGGAACCGGAAGAGGTGCCGGGAATTGGTCGGGAAGGTTAAGGCTTGGGCCAAGGAGAGCGAACGTAACAGGAAGTGCTTGGTCGGCGGCGGAATCAGCCGGGTCTTGTCGTTGTCGTTTGAGGCTTTTGCTGTCGTTTTCTCGAACGAGGGGTTGGGTGAAGAGGAGAGAGTGGATGTCCGGTTGTTGTTGGAGCAGATCCTGTCGGCTCTGTCGTGGGCCTCTCCCGAAGAAGGCCGAGACGGGCTCACAAACGACACGTCGTTGCGTTGCTTGGTGTCCTTTTTGGGCGGGAACGACCTGTCCGCGAGGCAAAACGCGGTTGTGGTGATCAAAGAGCTTCTCTCCTCCTCCCATGATGACGTGGCGGAATCAATGGCTGAGATCGAAGGAGGCGTGGAAGCTTTGGTTGGGATGGTAAAAGAGCCAGTCTCTCCCAAAGCCATGAAAGCTTCTCTCACCGCCATTTTTCACATGATCAACATCAAAAACGACAAGGTCAAGTCGAGATTTTTGGATCTGGGTTTGGTCTCCCTTTTGCTGGAGAACATTTTGGAAGGAGAAAAGGGTATTTCGGAGAGGTCATTGAGAGTCTTTGACGTCGTTTGCGATTGCAAAGAAGGCAGGGAAAAAGCATACGACAATGCACTGACGATCCCTCTTGTCGTAAAGAGGATTTTGAGAGTCTCGGACTTGGCATCAGATTTCTTGGTTTCTATTCTGTGGAAGCTTTGCAAGAACGCCGAAAGCAGAGAAGATAGCGTTTTGGTCGAGGCGTTGCAAGCGGGGGCTCTTCAGAAGCTGTTGATTTTGTTGCAAATTGGGTGTGGGGAGAAAATGAAGGGGAAAGTGACCGAGTTGTTGAAGATCTTCAATCTTCATCGCGGGAGATTGGACTGCGTCGACTCATCAGCGGAGTTTAAGTACCTCAAGAAGCCATTTTGATCACCATGGTGAATCATCATCAGTTTTTCTCTATTGATTTTGATTCTTAGTTTTAGTGAGAGAAGGGAAAATTAATGTACAAACATATACACACAGCACAGCACGAGTTAGCTTGTAAATCCATTCTTTGTTAAAATATACACAGCACAGAAATACGGTTCGACAGTTTCAATCAATTATGGTCTCTTTGTTAATTAATTTTGATTAATGTGTTATGTACGACGCCTTAATATTCTATGTTTGTTTTGTTCCATGTTTGATGAAACTAAAGTCGTACGTGGATTTAGTACTACAAATCACGAATGCAGAAACAACTGGGGTTTGTTTTTGTATTTAAGTCTATTTGAGGCAGTAGGGAGTTGTACGGTGATAATCAACTTTATTTTTTGATTGAATAGCACCTCAACAGAGGCTCATATTATCAAAGGATAATCAAACATTACAACCTCCAATATCAATTGTCATATAATTTTGTCTCTCTCTTTCTGCCTAGGACGAAAGAAAAGTTCCAGTTATTTTTTTTTTTATTGAATTTCCTTTTCATTTCGTGTTGAATATCATTTTTGATGAGCTCCAATTTGGAGAGTTAGATATCGTTGGAACAACCCTTCAAAACAAGTAAATAAATAAAAAATAAATAAATAAAAGATACCGTGACAAAATATAGCTTATTAGGAAGTGCTAAAATAATCCATGTGGAGCGTTTGGCTTAATAGATACCAGCAAAAAGATATCAGAGCTTTTGGTAAATCAAAAGAGGAGAGCTACTTTTTTTTCTTTTTTTGATACTTTGTACAAAAAGAAACTATAATAATAAAAAAATAAAAATGCCCATGACGCGGAGATGGTTGGACGTCTCTTTCTATTTTGCTGTACCAGTAGTCTGTTGTTATCTTCCGTTCTTTCTTTCTTTCTTTCTTTCTTTCTTTCATATTCTTAATAGCCATTTGATAGCATACAGAGTTTGACTTGCTCCTTCCTTTTATTCTCATTTTAGAAATGGGATTAGTATACTACAATCATGCATTATTATTTAATTGAGCAAGGTTAAATGTCAGAAATTGAGAATTCTAAACAAACTGTTCACGCATTGCTTTTATTAGTTTTAAAAAAAAATTTACTGAGAACACCTTTTAGAAGAGCTGAGAAGAACACGTAATCAACTTTACAAAAAGAAAAAATATATATATAAAAAGCAAGGTTCAATTGGTATTTTAATTTTCTTATCTTATATATAGGAAATGATCAATTTGGAATACATGAGATGAGAAGATTAGTGATCAATTATAAGGTTTTATAAGCCTTTAAACCTCTTTACTTTTTTTGGAGAATCTCTTCAACAACTCTTGCTCGTGATCATATATATTTTTATTCTTTTCTGGTCCAAACTTGTAGATAAACATATTGTGAATTTATAGATTCTCTTTTCGTTAGTTCAAGAAGTTGAACTGTGTATATAGCACAATGCAAAATTTACATTTATTCTCTAATCTTCTCGTTTCGCAACTTTTCTTCATTTCTTTTACTGTATATTTATTTGGTCTCTTTTAATCAATTAAAGGCTGCCATATATTTTCATATATTATTTTTTTTTGGTTTTGTTTCAGGCAATATTTATTTTCGAATTTTGGAGCAAACCCTAATAATATTGTTGTGCAAGGATTAAAATCGTTTGAATAATTAATTATATATATTTTTTCCTGAAGGAAGAATTATTATTGTTATTTATTTCTAGTCTAGCTACTGTCCCTTTTTCCTAATATTGGAAAGATTAAGCTTCATAGAAACAATTTAACATAGAAGAACTCATACAAACACCCACATATATTTTGATGATGAACAAAAACTTTATTAAAAAGAAAAGAAAAGGTCTTACGAAGCTAAAATATAAGAATACTATATAAAAAACAAATGCCACATCCAAACAAAACAAGCATATATTTGGAAAACGTAAATCACATCAATGTGTTTAGTTCACAGGTCTAGTTCAGTTAATCTGGCTTAGCCTGAATAGACATTATAGTTTGAATTGATGTTTGGACACATTTTAAAGTAAACTAAATCAATATTGAATAGTAGTTTTACTCTTATATTTGTATTTAGAATTTATCATTATTATTTTAGGTTTATTTTTTAACTAAATAATTTTTTAATTAAATAAAATTTTCACATTTCAAACTACACAATTCTCAACATTGATCCAAACACAAATTCAATTCAAATTTTCTATTTAGATTAAACACTTTAGCCACATATTCCCAGTTTAGACTACAGTTTAAGCTACACAATTCAAATTTTTTTATTCAAATAAAAAGTTTCAATTGACATAATTTGAACTAGCGAATCATATACCAAAATTACATCTCTATATGGGCCTCCGGGATCATGAGCTGCCCAAGGGAAATATTACTAAAACGCCTGGCTAGGAGTCCTTTATATTTGAATGCAATGAATTGCTGAGAAACCTGCTTCATCGTCGGTCTACACTTTGGTTCCACATTTATGCATGAAAATGCCAAAGAAGCAACAAGAACAACATCAGCGCGCAACAATGGGAGTTCTCGGCGGCGACAGGCGTTTGTCTAATACTTCACTTAACATCATATTTCGCGGTGGTTCCGACAACAGTTCTCCTGGATGCCTTCCCATTAATGTTTCTAGTGCCACCACGCCAAAGCTATAAACATCACATTTTTCACTTGTAGTAATGTTGTAGGCAAGTTCTACATACATAACAAGTATAATTAGTATCAAGTGAAACTCTCAAGTAATTAATATTCAGCATTATTTTTTTAAAGAAATTGATGAAGTAGAAAACTTACCAGGAGCAATATATCCATAAGTTCCTACAACCGTGGTTTCGTTAGAGGAATCAGGATCAAGTAGCTTGGCTGTGCCGAAATCGGACACACATGCCTCGAGTTCCGAGTTCAACAGAATGTTAGCGCTTTTTAAATCACGGTGAACAATCGGCTGGCTGCAATCGTGATGCATGTAAGACAATGCATTGGCTGTGCCTTTGATTATGTTCACCCTCTTGCTCCAATCTAGTTCCACAGCATCTGCATCGTTGCGCAAGACAGAAAACAAGCTTCCCCTTTCCATGTACTCGTAAACCAAAAACATGCCCCTCTTGTGCAAACAAAATCCGTAAAGTCTTGCGATGTTTCTGTGACGTATTTCGGTCAGTGTTCTTACCTCTGTCACTGAAACTCTTGGGCAAAGCTTGCTCCTCAGCTGCCTCGGATGTGTGAATTTTCTTCAAGGCAACTACTCTTCCGCTAGGCAGTTGTGCTCTGTATACACTGGCATAACCGCCTCTTCCGATACAATATCTCGTGTCAAAGTTCTCTGTTGCTCTTATGATGTCTTCATATGCAATCCTTCCATCATAATTCCATATTGAAAACATGTCTCCATTCTTTGTTTCTCCATTATCACGTTGGCAATTTCTGTTTCCAAAGCGACGTTTGAGGGCCAATAAAAATGATGTGATGAATACCAAGGCAAGAAAACTGGCAATGGCCGGAAGAGTGATTTTGATTTTGAAGTCGAATCCTTTGCTTGTTGGTACGTTGTCGCACTCGAGAACGCCTATGCCACAATACAAATCCTTGATTCCGTCAAACTGGCTCATCTAGAGAAGAGTAATTGCATGGAGGATCGGCATGAATGATCTTGTCAAGATAATTGCAGGCCAACGCATTGCCAGTCCTGGAGGTAATTCCAGACGAATCAAGTTGTGACTAATGTCAAAAATATTTAGCCGATGATTGGCACACATGTCAAAGGGAATGCACCCCTCTAATTTGTTCCATGAAAGATTCAAACGTTCCAAATTTCTCAATTGAGAAATCTGTTTTGGCACTCTCCCAGATAGTTCATTTAGTGACAGGTCCAGTTCTCTGAGTGTTTTTAAGTGTCCAATATTTGGATCTATGAATCCACTTATTAGATTTGAGCTTAGGTAAAGATAAGTAAGATTGGCCTGCCAAGCCATTGAGAGATGGGAAAATTGGACCAATGATCTTGTTAAAACTAAGATCCAGAAGGGCTAAATATTTCAAGTTCCCTATTTCTAAAGGGATGGAACCACTTATTTCATTTGCAGAAATGTGCAATTCAGACAATTTGATCAAGTGACCCAAAGTTGAAGGGAGTGGTCCTTGGAACGCGTTATCACTAAGATCTAGGAGAGTCAAATTCTGCAGACTCCCTATTTCTAAGGGGATGAAACCATTAAACATGTTCCCGTTCAATTTCAAGATTGAAAGGTTTTCGAGATTCCCAATTTGTGGAGGGAGGGAACCGCCAATTTTGTTAAACTCTAGATGTAGTTCCACCAAATTGATCAAATGACCCAAATTTGAAGAAACCGAACCACTGATTTTGTTGAAGGAAAGTGACAGATAAACTAGTTTACTTAACCGGCTCAAAGTGGAGGGAAGTGGTCCATTAAGCATGTTATGAGACAGATCAAGAGAAACTAAATTCTTCAACTTTCCTATTTCGACAGGAATGAAGCCGCTAATTTTATTAGATGTGGCGTCGAGCTCTACTAATCGGGTGAGACTCGACACAGAAAGAGGTATATGGCCTTCAATGTGATTACCTGACAGGTGTAGATGAGTGAGGTTGGTCAAAAGACCGATGGCTGAAGGGATTGAGCCAGTGAAGGAGTTAAAGCTCAAGTTTAGTGCAGCGAGGTTCTTCAAACTGGTTAGTTCTCGAGGAACTGAACCATTGAGTTTATTGTAATAAAGATCAAGCACCACCAACTGGGAGAGCTTTCGAAAGTGAAGGAGGTAACTGACCTGTTAGACCATTGAAGGAAAGTTCAAGATGGGTGAGCTTTGAAAGACTGCCTATATCCGGCGGGATGCTCCCAAATAATCCGGCATCGACGAGATTTAGACGGGCTAAATTCGGAAAGGAGGATGAGTTGAACTTGCCAAAATCTCTTTTCATTCTGGGCAACTCGTCTGTGCAAGCTCTAGCTAGACAAATATCTGTAACGCTTCCTTCATAATTGCAAGTTATACCTGGCAAGTAGCAGTGACCAGTGGTTCCGGTGTTGATAATATCATTGTCCAAAGAGGACCACCACCCGGTTTGGAGTAGAGCCTTGGCTTCTAGCTCCGGTGACGATGTTGTCACCGATACAAAGGTGAAAACAGTGGTAGCCCATGCTCCTGCTAGAACAGTGAAGGTTATCATCAAGCTCAGGTGTTTTGGTGTTTTGGGGATTAATGTTGGATTTGTTGCTCGAGTACTATTGGCTTTGCCTACTTGAATAACAAATATATATAACGAGTGTTTTGACAACGGAAAATCAGTTGACCAACAGTGTGGCTGGTGAAACATTCCAGGAATATCATCATTTTTGGGGATGAACGCGGTTAGTCATTTTGTGGTCCTAGGATTGCCTTGAAGATAACGGTACACTTCTGTTTTCTACAATGTTTTCTAGTTGAACTCGAGAAAGGTTTGGGTTGACTTTCCAGAACTTGGCATGGAGAAGAAGTTTCCACTTTCTCGCTTTCCAATTTCTTTTTTGCGTTACGCGTACGGTTCGCTTGCTGCAAGCTGCCTGCTATAGGCTTGAAGATTCTTACAGAGTTGCCGAGATAAAATCCAAAGACCAACTAATATTTGATATTAACTTTTGTTAGTCGATATTGACATGTGCCTACATGCCAAAAGTTTTCAACTTGTTAAATGGGGTCTGGAGTGTAAATGATTTTAAATCCTTTGCATGCATGTCATGAAAGTTTTCACTTGGTTGATAAATTTGGGGGCAATTTTTGTGGTGGAAACAGAAAAGGTGTATGATATGCATCGGTAAGTATCTGTTTTTCAGTCATTAAATCTACAAAAAAAAGGGTAAGTTGATCAAATTTAACGTATGAAAATGTGTACCATCGGAGGGGGTTCCCACGGAGAACGTCCCATGGAACACATTTTTTGAGATATGATCTTCCGTTGCTTGCTACGATTGACCATGTCAAATGGGACAGATTTATCTCATGGTTCATGGTTAGCAGTAGACACCACGTGGCTCAAAGTCTGAAAGTCAAGGTCAAAGTAAATGAATATTTGGTTAAGCATTCAACAAGCAAGACTTTCAACTGAGCCAAAAGGACTCAAAACAAGGGGGCTAAACGCGAAGAACTGAAGTCAAGTCAAAGTTGGCTCAGCAGTTTCGTTAAATATTTCTTCAATTAGCATGTTGATTAGTTGGAAGTTTCTATTTTTAGTCAGAGTCCGGCTAATGCACCACTTTCAACGCTCTTCCAGCACCAGCAGATGAGGTTTTAGGCTTTGTTTCTTCAAGAGGGGAAGGGGAATGAAACTTTACCTCCTCTTTCACTCCTTTTTATGACACCACTCTTCTACAAATGCTCGAGGGTTCTCAACTTTTATTTCTTCAATTATTATTGATATTCTTTTTATCCTTTCTAATAAAATCAGATCTGTAATGCTAGCAATTTTATTATATTTACAAGGGTGTTTGACAAATCGGTTAGAACTGAAAATTTTAATTTAAAAACTGTAATATGTAAGAACTTTATACTGTAGAAATCTTTTGCTTTGAATTGTAGCTGCTGAGAGATTTACACTGTAGTTGGTTCCAATCGATTATCCAAATACAGGCTTAGACCAATTTCATTTTCCCCTCTAAAGTTTTATGTAAGATCAAAATGGAAAGTTTAAGTGGCAGGTGGACAACTCACAAGAATTGCACTAAATGCTTTTCAAATTTAACGTTATGTTATTCATCTCGTTCAATTTTCCACTATGAACTCTTGAATTTTAATTCCCGTGTGTCTTGCGCCTCCATGTACTCTTAGAACAACTTCGTCTCCCACATGCAGAGACGTCACAGGAATTGCTGCATTTTGCAATACATTTCCTGCGTAATATATATATATATATATAAATCAGATTCAGCTACTACTATAAGATGAGAGAAAACGAATTAAGCACAAATATAACACCTGTTATTTTAACGGGTATAATTGTGTAAAATTCAATGTATAAAATGTCTCAATCTAAATTTTTAATATATTTGAAAATTACCGAACTGTCTTTGCTATTTTATTTATTTATAAAAATGCCATATTGGCATTATGTGGTAAAAGTCTCCGAAGGAGACAAACCTTACTTGCTTCCCACCTGCTTGTACCCTGCATTATTTTCTTCTTATTTGGCTCCATCGTCTCTCATTCTCACGTCTCTTCCTCTCACTCCCCTGCTCATCTTCTTTTTCTCTTCATTTCTTCTTTCTTTCTAGACTTCCTAAGCAGGGAAAATTTAAGGAGAGACTTGAGCAATATCCAAAATTTACAAGTTATTTTCTCACAAAAATCCACAAACAACCCTTCACAAACTCAAAGATCAAGGAGGCTTGGACGTACCCTTTGAACTAAGTTTTGAGGTTAGATTTCTAAAACTTTATCTATGATTTTAAGTTGTATTTTGGTATGAAAATTATGAGAAATGTATTTTTGATATTTATACAACGTTTTGAAACTCTAGATACCTAAAAAACTAGTTTATATTGTTTTGGGTTTGAGTATTTTTGGATTTGAAACATGTTCTTGTATAAGTTTTGTAAAAATTGAAGTTTTATGATTTTAGATGTGTTTTATGCATAAAGATTTGAAGAAAATAGTTTATAAGTGTTTAAACATGATATTCTAAGGATTTTGTATATTTCTTATGAACAGTGAATTGATGAAATGAGTTGGATTGAGCGTTGGAGCTTAAAATCTTCAGAAATGAAAAACTTCATTTTTCCAGATTTTCTGGCAGCAGGCCAGACAAAGCTAACAGGTTCGGTAGGCCGAACAGTGAATAGGACCGACAGGACAAACCAAAAATATTATTATTATCATCATCATCACCATCAAATTAAGACATAATTATATGTTTCGATCATTGAGTGAATGCACAATTATAATTTTTCTTTTAAAATAAAAGAATAACAACATGTTTTGATAATTTAGTAATTTTGGAAACCAAGATCACAATTTCAAAAGTTTGGTGGGGAAACATGCCCTACTCATTGCTATGTAACTCTACCGCTGTAGATATATATGTATTGTGTGTATATACACATGTATGCATGCATATATGCCTGTGTGATGTGTGTATGCACTTTATACAGGCAAAGATAGCCTACAATTAACAATGTAACCAAAATACGATGCACTTGAACAGGGCACACTCAAATTTCAATTTTGTATGTAATACTTGCACTAAAATTTTTAATGATGCTTCTATTTAATAATTGAATCCCCCACGAAATAATAGAAATTTATACCCATGTTTTAAAGATATATTTCATCATTTTCGTCTTGTGTAGTTTTGGCAATGTAAGTTAGAGCCAAAACTTTTGGTTGCCAAAATATAAATCTTTTATACGTTACAATATCAAGAAAAAATGTGTCACAATGTAAAGTGTTTGGAGAATATAACTTAGGAGTGATTTGTGAAAATAAATCAAGGAATGTAGATTTTTTGCACTGATTATCGACTGATTTAGTCAATGTACTAATTATAGGCTGATTTGGTTAACTCCATTATTTTAGGGATATGATTGTTTTTTTCTGATTTCTAGCTATCTTTTCTGGTTGTATCTAACCTATAAAGTCTAGCTTTTGTATTGTAAATAAATGATATGAAATACAATTTTCCCTTATTCCCAATATTCGTGACATGGTATCAGAGCTTTAGACTTTCTTTCTGGGAAAATATTTCATCACGCTACAAATTTCATAGCGCTGCTCATAGTACGTTTCTGGAAGAGAAAGGATCAAGATGTCAGAAGTCTCACAGATCAGTACACAATCGGAGGAGACCACAGTCCAAACAATTCCCGGAGACCTGACGAACTACTTAAAGTGGTCCCAATTTGTTCGAATTTTTCTAAAAGGAAAAGGCAAACTTGGCCATCTCCTTGGAACATGACCTAAGAAGGAAGATCCAAAGTTTGCTGCTTGGGATGAAGAAGATTCCATGGTCATGTCATGGCTTTGGAATGCTATGGTACCGGAAATAAGTGACACTGTCATGTTCTTATCTACTGCTCAAGAGATATGGGAAGCAATTAGACAAACCTATTCAAAGGTGGATGACGCAGCCCAAGTTTTCGAAATCAAAACAAAGATTCGCTGCAACGAAACAAGGAAATAGATCGGTAACAGAGTATGCAAATCATCTGAAGAATTTGTGGCACGAGTTGGATTATTACCAGGTTCTCAAGATGAAAAACAGCGAGGATACTGCTGCACTGAAGGCGTTCATTGAGAAGGACAGAATGTATGATTTTCTGGCAGGTCTTAACGTGGAATTTGATCCTGTAAAAGTTAGATTTTAGGAAAAGGAGTATCTTCGTTAAATGAGGCAATTGCAACCATTCGTGCTGAAGAGAGTAGAAGAGGAGTCATGTTGGACGTCCAGCCATTAGAAGGATCTGCTTTACTCACAACCGGTGCTAATGAGCAAGCCTCAAAGAAAAGTTTGGCTGTTGCTGCAACTACAGAAAACAAGAAATCTGACTCGAAAGGGACGGGTAAGAGTAACCTTGTATGTAACTACTACAAGAAAAATGGTCATACAAAGGAAAACTGTTGGAAATTACATGGGAGACCACAAAATCACAATTAGTCCAACCGGAATTGGGGAGGAAAAAACTGGCAACAAAAAGGACAAGCTTATGCTGCACAAATCAACACCAATAATGCCACTGATCAACCAAATTTTGGTGGAAGAGATTTCAAGAAGGAACATATTGATCAGCTTAGGTCTCTTCTCAACTCACTTGAGAAGCCTTCAGGTGCCTGTTCATTGGTGCTTTCTAGGTATGTTTCTTTACTCACATGCGCTTAGTGTCTTAGATACTGCCTCAGTTCACTCTTGGATTATTGATTCCGGAGCAACCGACCACATGACCTGCTCATCCCATAATTTTTCCACCTATAATCCTTGCCCTAGTAATAAAAAGATCACCATAGCTGATGGATCATCAATTACTGTAGCAGGCCAGGGGGATGTATCTCTAGGACCATCCTTAATTTTGAGAAATGTCTTACATGTGCCCAAATTAACAACCAATCTGATTTCTGTCAGACAAGTTATTAAAAACTTGAACTGCAATCTTATTTTTTCAAAAAATTCTTGTATATTTCAGGACCAAGCAACGGAGAAGACGATTGGGCATGCTGAAGAGAAGGACAGTCTCTATTATTTCAAGCTTGAGAGTGGGAAACTGAATGCTAGGGCTGGTTATCCATCTTCGTTACTGTCAGATTCATCCACAAATAAAGACCAAATTCTCCTTCATCATATGCAGCTTGGTCATCCTTCCTTTAGGACTCTTAGTCTGATGTTCCCTTTCTTGTTCAAAAATGTTGATTTGAAACATCTCCATTGTGATACTTGTGAATTTGCCAAACACAAACGTCTCTTTCTTTCCAAGCAATAATAAATCATTGTTTCCTTTTCATTTGATACACAGTGATGTTTGGGGACCATCGAGGATTGCTAATCTTTTTGGGGCACGTTGGTTTGTACTAAGGTTACTTGGGTGTTTCTCATGAAACAAAAATCTGATGTGGCCAATATTTTCCTAACCTTTCATAATATGATAAGAACACAATTTGGGATGAGAATTAAAAGAGTGAGGACAGACAACAGGAAAGAGTATTTTAACAAATTTTGTCACCAGTTCTTAGCAGGGAAGGAATAATTCATGAATCATCATGCATTGACACACCCCAACAAAATGGAGTGGCAGAAAGAAAAAATGGGCATCTCCTTGAAACTACTTGTGCCCTGCTTTTACAAAGAAAAGTTCCCAAATATTTTGGGGGAAGCTGTTCTTACCGCTGCACATCTAATCAATCAATTGCCCTCTAGAGTATTAAATATTAAAAGTCCTTGGGAAACACTTTCACATCATTTTCTAGATTTCCAAACCCTAAATAGATTGCCTCCTCGAGTATTTGGGTGTGTCGCCTTCGCTCATATTCATGCTCACCATCGAAGCAAACTGGCACTAAAGTGTGTGTTCATAGGATACTCGTCAACCCAAAAAGGTTACAAATGTTATCATCCACCTACCCGAAAAACTTACATTTCTATCGATGTCACATTTGTTGAACATGAAAGTTTCTTCCATAATTCTTCTCATTAGGGGGTGACAATATTGACTTGTGATGAGAATCAAGAGTCCCACAGCCAAGAGTCTAAATCATCACCACCACCATCTCAATCAGCCGTTCCTACACCACTACCATTGAGTCCTCAGTCGTTCCTCAGCCGTTTCTGCATGGTGATCTCGAAGAAGAAATCTATATGGAAGCCCCTCCAGGATATAGTACCACAAAGAGAAATATGGTGTGCAAACTAAGGAAGGCATTGTATGGACTAAAGCAGTCGCCTAGAGCTTGGTTTGGCAAGTTTGCAAGAGCAATGTTAGCAATGGACTATAAACAAAGCCAAGGTGATCATACTCTGTTCATAAAATACTCTGCTTCAGGGGAGTCACTGCGTTGATTGTATATGTAGATGACATCATTGTCACCGGCAATGATCCAAAAGAAAGGGAGATACTTAAAGCTAAGTTGGCCAAGGAATTCGAAATGAAAGATCTTGGAAAGCTAAAGTACTTCCTAGGAATTGAAGTTGCTCGCTCAAAGGAGGGAATCTTCATCTCACAACAAAAGTATGTGATTGACCTATTGAAAGAGACAGGGAAAACAAGTTATAGACCAATGGAGACACCAATTGAGCCGAATCACAAGCTCGGAGAAGCAATCGATGATGAACCAATGGATAGAGGAATGTACCAAAGACTTGTTGGAAGGTTAATCTACCTATCCCATACCAGGCCTGACATAGTTTATGCGGTTGGTGTTGTGAGCCAATTCATGCACAACCCGAAACGAGTCCACCTCCAAGCAGTGTATAGAATCCTTCAATATCTCAAGTCATGTCCAGGACGAGGCTTGCTCTTCAAGAAAGGATCATGTATGAGCTTAGAAGTGTACACAGATTCAGACTATGCCAGATCAGTTTCAGATAGGAGGTCAACCTTGGGTTATTGTGCCTTCCTTGGGGGGAATCTGGTAACATGGAGAAGCAAGAAACAGCCAGTAGTTGCGAGGTCAAGTGCAGAAGCGGCCTGACATAGCTTATGCGGTTGGTGTTGTAAGCCAATTCATGCACAACCCGAAACGAGTCCACCTCCAAGCAGTGTATAGAATCCTTCAATATCTCAAGTCATGTCCAGGACGAGGCTTGCTCTTCAAGAAAGGATCATGTATGAGCTTAGAAGTGTACACAGATTCAGACTATGCCGGATCAGTTTCAGATAGGAGGTCAACCTTGGGTTATTGTGCCTTCCTTGGGGGGAATCTGGTAACATGGAGAAGCAAGAAACAACC
Source organism: Artocarpus heterophyllus (assembly GCA_025403435.1). Lineage (NCBI taxonomy): Eukaryota > Viridiplantae > Streptophyta > Magnoliopsida > Rosales > Moraceae > Artocarpus > Artocarpus heterophyllus. The sequence goes on along the minus strand of CM046348.1, from coordinate 5,171,484 downwards.
AGTAGTTGCGAGGTCAAGTGCAGAAGCGGAATTTCGGGCCATGGCACTTGGAATTTGTGAGTTATTATGGTTGGGAATAATTCTGAAAGATCTCAGAATTTCAGTAGAGAAGCCAATGAAGCTGTATTGTGATAACAAGTCAGCCATTAATATTGCACATAATCCAGTGCAGCATGATCGTACCAAGCATGTGGATATAGATCGTCACTTCATAAAAGAAAAACTCGATAGTGGATTAATTTGTACGCCATATGTCTCGACAGAAGGACAATTAGCAGATGTGTTAACAAAAGGGATAGCTGGTCACATTTTTCAGAGAATTGTTGACAAGCTGGGGATGAAGAATATTTACTCCCCAGCTTGAGGGGGAGTGTTGGAGAATATAACTTAGGAGTGATTTGTGGAATAAATCAGGAATGAGATAAATCAGGGAATGTAGATTTTTTGCATTGATTATAGGCTGATTTAGTCAATATACTAATTATACGCTGCTGATTTGGTTAACTCCATTATTTTAAGGATATGATTGTTTTTTCTGATTTCTAGCTGTCTTTTCTGGTTGTATCTAACCTATAAAGTCTAGCTTTTGTATTGTAGATAAATGATAAGAATACAATTTTTCCTTATTCCCAATATTTGTGATATAAAGGTCTCGCATGCTACAGTGTTTCATCCAAATTGGTTCTAACCAATGCTCCTAAACACCCTATTATGCTTCCCTAGAGAAAAAATTTTCCCCCTTCCATCACAGATGTTACACTACTCATGCACATAAAAGAAACACACCACAAGCAACAGTTTTGAGAAATGGAGCAACTCTCAAAAATAACATAAATTTGCCTCATAACCGAAAAAGGACCAAGAAAAAAAGTGTTCAATCATGAAAAGAAACCGACTTTCGGATTAAAGATCCTTTAAGCATGAAGAAGAACAGAGCAAGATGAAAATCATCAAAGAAAAGAAACAAAAAGAGCTGGGAAAAAAAAAAATTTGCCCCGGCCAAAAAAGCTTGTCCTGGAATTGCCAAAAAAACCCAAAAAGAAAAAAGAAAAAAAAAACAGTCACTTGGAAGACAAGTTAGCAAGGAACTGAAAGTCGAGATTTTGGATCTCGTGTCGTTGCAATGTGATATCACACGTTGTGAGAGAGAAAAAGGAAGGAGGAGAAACTAAAACCATAGGAAACCCCCTGAAATGAGAAAGACCATCTGAAATTCTAGAGAGAAAGAGGAAGAGGAGAAACTAAACCCTAGAAATGCCCAAAAAATCCTCTGAAATTAGAGAGAGATGAAGGAGGAGGAACTAAAAATCCCTAGAAAATCCTAGGAAACCCCTGAAATTAGAGAGAGACCATCTGAAATTGTAGAAAGAGAGAGGAAGAGGAGAAACTAACTTCTAGAAATCCCCAGAAAAATCCTCTGAAATGAGAGAGAGAGAGAGAGAGAGAGAGAGAAGGAGGGAGGAAGAAGGAGGAGGGTCTGAAAAACCACTAGAAAATCCGAAGAAACCATCTGAAATTAGAGAGAGAGGAAGAAGAAGTAGAACGGGAAACTATTCACTATTCAGCGTCGGAAAAACGCACAACTGGTTTTAAATATGGGTTTCTCTCTGATCCTAGCCGTCTGTTCCTTCCCAACGGTTATTTTCCAAAAAAGATCTTAGCGGTCCAATGGTGAAGCTTCGTCACCAAGTAAAACTAGTATAACCTAATCTATCCAACACATATAAATCTATCTAATCTTCTCCTAAAAAAATAAAATAAAAAATAAAGCAAATAACTTTTTTTTTGCCATATTTTTAAATAAATGACTACAATTTTCAAAAATTAAGAAAATGACAGAATATTTTTAAAATTAAGGAAATTACTTTTGTTACAACAATACATCAATGATGTACATTTTTTTTATTACATCAGTTATTCTAGTTCAACACTACTAATAAAGTATTGTTATTTATGTATTAATGATATATCATCTACAAAATGGTAAATTATTGAGGAAATAAACCACTAAATAAATCAATAATAAACTACAAATCAATCAATTATGTAATAACCTCAGTATATCATTAATGTACAAAAACAGTTGGTTTCTTTATTTTCAAAAGTTTCTGTCGTTTATCATAAAAAATCTTAAAAAAGGGTCATTTAACCCAAATTCCAAATAAAAAAGAAAAATCGATCTAATTTATTTTACATTGAAACAACACATTATTTTCTATATTAAGAATTTTGGTATTGTCGTGGAACAACTGACGGTTGGTTATTGTTGCAAGTTTGGTTCAATAAATGATATTTACATGTTTTATTAAGATTTTTTTTTTCAATTTAGCAAAACCAAATGTTCTTTTAGAAAGAAAAAAAAAACCTATATTGCCAAATTATTGTGGTCGGAATGCAATTTAACACAATTTTTATAATATTTTAAAAAATAACTATAATGACATATTAATTATCATTATGTATGATATAATTTAATGATATCATTTTGAACATATATAAGATATTTACAAAAACATATATAAGATATTTACAAATTAAAGTTGTATTTTAATTTTATAAATATAATTAGGTCATTTGTCTCATTGACTTTTTTTAAATAAAAACATTTTGAAATGGGTCATTTTGTGCATACTGAAAGTTAAATCCAATCTACGTTAGCTTATATTGTACAATACATGGAAAAAAGAATAAAGAAAATGGAATGACTAGTTTAATAATGCAAATTACAATTTCAGAGATATAATTGGTGTTGTTTGGTTCCTGTTTCAAAAATGTTTTTACCATTTTTAAAAATACAATTTTGTAAAAACAAAACTTAAAACTCATTTGATTTATGTTTTGGGCCATAACAATTCCATAAACATTTTGCAAAAATCTCAAAATTTTGCTTACAAAATGAAAACAAATTTTTATTGTTTTTATTTTCTCCCTCTCCCATTTTCTTCTCGCTCTCTCTCGACAAAAAAATGGCTTGACTCCTCAAGTCCCTCGAGCTCTCTCACTTTCCAACGCCGGTGAACCCAGCACCTCTCGACTCCGCGCCGGCGAACCCATGGCCCCCTGTCCAGAGACCCCTCAACGGGATCGTTTGCCATCGGGACCCACGGCCCAGCGATCAGCCAATGTCGCTCTCCCCCATCTCCAACCGATCTCGCCCTCCCCATTCTCTGGTGTTGCAGCCCCCCTCCCTCATGGAGTTCCTTGGGCATTGCAGACCACGTCGATGTTGCAGTTCGGCTTCAGATAGTCGTTGACCGTTGCTACCCCCTGCTGAACTGATGCCGGCGTCGCCTCCCTCCCAGCCCACGGTGGTGCTGCAAGGAAGGAAGAGGAAGACTTCTTCCTCATTTTTACTAGAAAATGAGGCAATCTGAAAAGATTTTCCATATCTTATCGGTGTTGATGGAACCATGTACCCAACAAAAAAAAAGAGAAAAAGAGTAAATCTGAAATAGAAGAATGCGCTGCATCTGTACATACAACAATAAATCTAGTACACTATTTTGTGGCCGTTCACTTCACAACTACCTATTCCTTAACCGTTGGATTGAACACTATCGGTAGTAGTATACCTAAGATGTTCCCTTTATAATTATGCAAATCTGTTCCCTTTATAATTATGCAAATCAAAAGTGTGTTTTTTTAATAAACATTTACCGACATTTACCGACAGTTTAGCTGAACGGTGAAACCACAGTTTTCACTACAAACTTAATTATAAATAGTGTAAATTTTTTATATGCTACAGTAACAATAAAAAAAAAAATTTGCTACAATATAAAGCTCTCACATGCTATAATAAAAGTGGTTCTAAACAATTTCCACCGTCCTTTCAAACACTTCTTTAATAAACGACTCGTATTCTATTATAGCACAACGGAAAGCAATTCAATCAAGTGAAAAGTAGTAAGAGAGAATGTCGTTTATCCCCAATGTCTCGTCTCCTGGTCATTTACCCTCTAAAAACGATGTGTTCTTGTCAAAGCAAGATAAACGACAATGCAGTCTGTCACAGAGTCGTTGACATGTGGTTTCGTCTACATACATACAAAGCTATTAAATTCTATGTATTTTATTTATTAAATTATTTTGGGACGTGAGAATATCAGATTATTTCCAAATAGTTAATGACTTAATTAATTGTTCTTCATCAGAAACTAAGTATATAAGCTTATATATGAACAGCCGCAGGGGAAGAAATGAAAACCCACCTGCACTTTTGTTACATTAATTAGGAAATAGTTGCTAAAAAGAAAGGTCATGAATTAAGTTTTTTTTAGTTTGGGGTGAATAATTTTTTTAACCGAAATTAAATCTTGAAGGAAAGATTATGATGCAAAGTATCTATTTTAAAATTATGCACCCACGATGAACCTAGCCGTTTGATTCTATTTTATGGCCCAAAAGTGGGCACCATCAGTAGGGTGTCTCAGCTCGACATTACCACGTCTTCTCTCAATTATTAATACGCGAGGGCCAAATACATTGGATTGGGGACAAAAAAAAACGACACGCACTCAAATAAAAGTCCAGCGTTACTATATTAAAATAAAGTAAATAGTAAATTTTTTAAATGTCATTAGGTCCATCTCGATTTAATTGTGAATTGATTCAATTTTTTTTATTAATATTACAATACTACTATCAAACTTTCTAATTTAATAAAAACACACTTTCCACTTTAAGTATTATCAACAAATCAAAGTTTTATGGAATCTCAACAATTAATTCAAGTCCTCTAAGGTAACTAAGAACACAAACTTAATCTTAAGCCTTTAATATATGAATTGATGAATTTTTTTATTAATATTATAATACTACTACTATGACAACAATTAACAAAAATAGACATTGTATGTGAAATTCTATCAAGTAACTTAAGTAAAATCTAATTAATTAACACAAGTCTATTAGGATGACCAGAAAGATCGCTCCAATATTAAGCTAAATAAGAAGGATGACTCACAAATATTACAATTTGATTAAGAAGACCATTCATAATTTGTCTAAACAATTAGGAAGACCTGGTCCCGAAATTTCAAGAAGACCGATTGGACCGGTATGACGGGTACCCTTCATGCCTAGTCCTACCCTAAAGACCGATAACTGCTCTGATTAGTTTACTCAGGTCAGGATATCCAGTATAAAGTTCATCAGCCTGTAGACTATTTCAAACTGGCAAGACCCAAAACTAGCTGATAAAAATTATTTGGCCAATTTTTAGAAGACTGAGAGAACTTGTATGATCAATTCCTTCAAAGCCCGGTCCTTCTAATTTAATTAAAGCATTTTAATAACAAATAAAGTAGAAGAAATATAGACATTATCAAATTATTAAGTCAAAAATAAATACAAGATAATATTTAACTTTTTAAAAAAACAGAAAATCTACTCCAAACATCCGACATGGTTTACCAATACAAAGTTTTGCAAGCTACTAATACAATAAAGATCTGACTGGGTCAAATTTATTAAAAGGAAATGTCCTTTTTGAGTTCTTATAGAAGGTTGTATCTTGACGGAGTTGCTTTTTTTTGGCTCTTCGTCATTCTCCAACCAAAGGAAATCTAGGGTATGTTTGGTAGAGTATTCAAATCAAGGTTCGAATCATTTTGTTACAGTATTTTCTCTCACAAAAATTTAAATCTTCATTCAAATACTCTACTCAAATACTCGAACCAAACGGGCCCTAGTCTCTTGAAGTCTCCATCGCTTTGTTGTGAAACTAGAAGGTTACAACTTCATAGTCCTTATGTCATTGGGGATGATCCACTCGGACGAGCTAGGCACGAGGTAAATGGTTTGGACGTAGGCCAACGCCCATGACTCTTTTAGATAGTATTTTAAGTATAAATCCTGCAATTTTATCTAGACCACCTTTGAATGCTACAATAGAACAATTAAATTGGTAAAAACAATGAAATATTATTTGTACCCATTCTATTTCTCCATCCACTCCTCGTCATATTGATTATATATGGTAATATTAGTTATTTTTCTATAAAAATAACAAAAAGCATTGTGATTAAAGAATAATTAAATTGGTAAAAAATGAAAAAAAAAAAAAGATAAGACTAGAAGACTGGAAGTCTTTATAGTGAGACTGGACCTAGTTGTTTTCCAACCACTCTAACTAATCTTATCAGTCATTTATTGGTTTATAAGTATTTTTCACACGACGTTTTCTTCAAATTTAAATGTTTTCTTCAAGTCGGAAATGGTGTAAAATAGGATAAATTATTGTTGTTTTTCCAAATTAAACTTCTAAACATTAATACCCGATCATTGAACAACAATGTAAAGCAAGTATATGAGATTTTAAGATAAACTTGCTAAAATCTTGGGGATTTGGCAATATCTTAACTCTTCTCTTTCTTTGTGGCCAAAAATTGACTCTCGGAGACTTAACGGTGGAGGAGGACGTCACCAGAGAATGTGGATGGCGGTTTTAGGGATGATGGTGGTGACGGACAAATGGTGGTGGAGAGGATGACTTTTTTAGGGCTTTTTCAAAGAGGATATTTTTTTGTGAGGAAGAAATGATATTCTTATTTTAACTTTCTTTTTATTTTATTCCTAAATAGTATTTTGGAGAGAACAAAATTTTCATTAATGAATGAGATAATTAATTGCAACATTCCCACATTAAAAAAGTCACTCATATAATGTCATGCCCATTCAATACCATATTTGCAAGACCCAACACCCATATTTGCAAGACCCAACAGTCCAAGAGTCCGTCAGTGTGGCAAATACAAAACGACATCGCTAAAACAGCATGCTCAATGTCGTTTCTTCCGAAAGTGACATCGAAACTTGGCCTACAAACGTTTAGTTTTAGCAAACTCAATGTCGTTTTTTCCAAGAAACGACAGTATTTTTTGCTTGATAGGTCTGTGGAAACGACAACAAAACTTAGACTGCAAACGTCATGCCAATTGCCAGGTTTAACCTGTTATTCTTTATCTTTAATGTGCAGCAATGGCATACAACATGCAGTTTGTTTTCGGCCACGTCGTTTTCTTTTTCTTGAACTCTGGCCATGTCGTTTTTCAGAACTATTACCACAATAAATTTCAATGGGATACGACATGTCGTTTACAGAAATAAATGAAAATTAACTTTAATGGATTAGACGACATGTTATTTTGTGAATGTGACATCAAATTCTGGTTACGGACGACGTCAAACTTTTTCGATAAGAACAACGTATAGAATTAGAGATGACCTTCAAAAACGGGGCTATGACATTGTTTAAAAGGGGATTGATTGTTGGAAAATCTACCACGAACCAAGCAAATTAACAGAGAACAATAAGAATGAACGAAAAATAAAAACAAAATCACACCAAGAGATTTTTATAGAAGTTCACAAATTTAGTTGTGTTCTGTTTCTGCAGCCGCAAATGTCACAACTTGTTGAAGAAATTCTATGGAGAAATCACTTTATTACTCTTATGTTGCCCTCATGCTCAAAAAATATTTCCTAGCCTCATACTCTGATTTTTCTCTTAGAAAATTCATATTACCCAAGTCCCAAAATATTAGGTATTTATAATGTACAAGAAAACGGGAAACAAGTCCTAAAAACTAACTTAAAAATTGCAACTTCACGACTTGGCGCCGCGAAGTCTTTTTTTTTCTTCAACCTTGCATCTTCAACCAAGCTTCTCCCAAGCTTGAAAGATTAGGCTGCACATCTTCAACATTGATGTCAATAAGATATGATCAAATAAGATTAAAGAATTATTGCAGATCATGCCTGAAGTCAGTTATTGATGCCTTGAAGAGAGTTGAAGACAGAATGAATCTAGTGGAATTTCACATATGAAGGAGCAAGGTAATGCTGACGCAGGAGAGTGAAGTTAAGAAATATAAAGAAGATATTCTAAAGTTTGAAATTTCTATCTCTCTATCTTTCTATCTACTAAATAGTTGTATGTTTTGCTTCCCCTTTTGTGTGTTCCACTTTAACTATCATCGAATCATGGATTATACTATATGTCATGAATACAAATTTATATGCACATTATTAATATTATCAAATCATGACTAATTTAAAGTAGAGATCGATACAAATTGAAAAAAAAAGGAGTAATTAACCAGCTCAATGCCATAAGGAACAAAAATAGTTGGTTTCACATTTGTTGTGAGTTCAGGTAATTATTCAAGATAAAAATGTTGGACATTGATTGGCCCACATGGAACGTTCATATTGAACGTTAACAACCATTAACTGTGCAACATAAAACAGAGACGGTTTTGGAGACAAAATTAACTGTCTCAACCGTGTGATAGCCACGGTTAATAAATCAACCCGTGTTTTGGTTCCTGGATACGCAATTCAGACAAAAAAAAATACACCATCAAGAGAAGAATTGAGAGTGACCAGAAAACCAAAAATTCACGAAATACAGTGTGCAAAATTCGTGCAAAAACAGAGGAAAGGATCAATGGCAGGAGGTAACAAAATTCGATTCAATACGCTTTCGTTTTCTTTGATTTCTCGTTGTTATAAATGTGTTAACAACCTACATTTGGTATCAGAGCCATTAAACTTCTGCCTTGATGTTCAAATTTTTGAACAAAATTCTGTTTTTTTCACGACAATGTAGCCGTGACTTGGGTTTTAATTCTTCCTTTGTATTCTTCATCGTTGATGCTTGAAAACAATAAGTTTGATGCTTTCTTAATGTTCTGTGATGAAAAACCATGAAATTCAACGACCATTGTTGATCGGCACGGTTTAAAAATTTGGCCGTTAAAATCAAATCTTGATTAATATGCATTCTTGGTTGATTATGTGTTTTGAATTCATAAATCATCACATTATTGATTTCTGAGCATTTTGAGATTTGGAACGGCTGAAATAGACGTCGGAGGGAGGAAAAACCGTCGGATTTTTCGTTGGGTCACGCGGGTCGCAACCGGGTCAGAACGACCCGACTGAAGGAAGAAGATGACCCATAAGACAGGACGTTTTGCATTCGGGCAGCAAAACGACCCGTCGTTTTTGGCTCGCGTGAGACACCCCCCCTTAAGTAAAACAACGCCGTTTAAAATTCAAAAAAAAAAATTATTTTTATTTAATTTTTGGTTTTTGGATATGCACATAATTTTTGCAATAATTTCATGGAAAATTCAATTTATACATTATGTGCCAAGTATATGTTTTATGTGCATAATTTTATTGTTGTTGTTATGTACATAATTTTGAAAATATATTTTTATGCATAAATTATGAAATTAATTATGCATATCATTTAGAAAATGTTTTGTATTAATGAATGTTTTATTGGAAAACATATTGTGATAATTGTTGTGCTAATTATTGTTATATGCATGTTATTAAGTTAATTAACCTATTTAGCATCAATTGAGATTTTGTTCATAATTATTATATTGCCTATAGAACATGCAATTTTCATGAATAATTTGTGAACAAAATTAAATGTCTAAGTGATCCATATAATTTTGAATAATTGGAGCTTAGACACAACAACTCTAATTATAGAAAATTATATATTAATTAGTTTAGGATCACATTTGGTTAAAGGACATTTATTATAATTAGTTGTACTTAATATAATAAATTTTATCCCACAGGAATTTTTATTATATTGGTATGACTAATTGGGATAAAATATCAAATTATATTTTCTGATTCACCCACAGGGATTAGAAAATGGAACATAATTTGATAGTTTTGTCATACAATGAAATGGATCTAATTGAATTAGAACTTTAGCCCACAGGCAAGTTTTATGTCATAGATTCATGATATTATGCATGATTTACATTGGTAAAGCATGATTTATGTTTATTAGCCTCAATATTTTGGATCATAAGCATGTTTATTTTAATTATGCAGTCATACAACCTGTGAATTTCTCTGATGTTCGATGTGATATCCCTGAGCTGAAAGGGGATAACTATAAGGTCTGAAAAGAGAGAATTCTCCTTCACTTGGGGTGGATGGACATTGATTATGCTATAAGGAAAGACGAGCCCGTAATTACTGAAACCAGCACTCAGGATGAGATTGCTCATTATGAACATTGGGAGCGATCTAATCGCCTTAGCGTCATGTTCATAAAGACTAAAATCTTTGCTGGTATACGTGGTTCCGTCGAACAGTATGATAAAGTCCGGGCATTACTGAAAGCTATTGATGAGCAATTTGAAACTTCAGATAAGGCACTTGCCAGCACCCTAATCATGAGGTTCTCATCCTTAAGGCTCACCAGTGTGAGAGGTGTGCGTCAACACATCATGGAGATGAGGGACATAGCGGCTCAACTAAAGAACCTTGAGGTGGATATGTCTAAATCTTTCTTGGTGCACTACATTCTGAACACACTTCCAAAACAATATGGGCCCTTTAAGATTTCCTACAATACACATAAAGACAAATGGTCAATAAATGAACTTCTGACCATGTGTACTCAAGAAGAAGGAATCGACTACAAGGAGACCTTTTCTCCTATATCCAAGAAAGATTCTCTCTGCATTATCTTGGCACTTGTTGCTCATTTTAACTTAGAGTTACAACAGATGGATGTGAAAATGGCATTTCTCAATGGTGAACTAGAGGAAGAGGTTTATATGAAACAACCAAAAGGATTCTCCTCTAGTAATGGTGAGCAGTTAGTATGTAAGCTTAAGAAATCCATATATGGGTTGAAGCAGGCCTCCCGTCAGTGGTATTTGAAATTTCATGACGTCATCTCTTCATTTGGATTTGTAGAGAACATCATGGATCAATGCATATACCAGAAGGTTAGTGGGAGTAAAATTTGTTTCCTGGTTCTATATGTGGATGACATTCTACTTGCAACCAATGACAAGGGTATGCTACATGAGGTAAAACAATTCCTCTCTAAAAACTTTGACATGAAGGATATGGGTGATGCATCCTTCGTTATAGGCATTAAGATACACAGAGATAGATATAAAGGCACTTTGGGTCTGTCTCAAGAGGCCTATATCAACAAAGTTTTGGAGAGATTTTGGATGAAAAATTCTTCACCGAGTATAGCTCTCATTGTGAAGGGTGACAGATTCAATTTGAATCAGTGCCCGAAAAATGACCTTGAAAGAGAATAGATGCGCAACATTCCATATGCTTTAGCCGTTGGAAGTCTTATGTATGTTGGAAACAAAGTGCGCAACGGAATTTTAAATTTTTTTTCCATCAGAGTAATTTCCAAAACACAAGTTTGACATGTTATATGTATAAATTAGATAGATCTTATTAACCTCAGTGTGCCGAAGAACCTCCGCAACCTGTGTAGAGAAGTAATGTTCTAGAAGAGCCTCAACCAACTGGTCTTCTTTGTTATTCTCTATCCACAACCGGAGTGAGTGTGGGCTCACACGTACAGCTCTTCCACCGGTAACTCTCCTTCCAACCAATAGAGAGAACCCAAAGCTAGTGTTCGTGATTTGTGAACAAAAGCTCTCAGGGAGTTTTCAGATGCTCACTAGAAGAATATCACTCTTAATCTCTCGATTGATCTGAGTAAATCATGAGACTCACTCCCTTTATATAGCTATTGGTCCTGGGGTCAGTCCGTATCAGATTAGGTCTCAAAAACTCGAAACAGAATCAAGTTCGGATCAATATCTGATAAGATCTGTGTGAAAACGCGTAATCTTATTTCCCACTGATCGGTAGGCCGAACAGGCCAGTTCGGCAGGCCGACCACGTCATTCGGTAGGCCGAACTCCCGAGAAAAAATCTCCGCGAATCTTTTATTTTCCACCCGAGATTCTAAAGGAAAAAGTCTCAGTTTTGATTCAAATAACCCAATAGAGAAGTTATCTGATCAAAAAAAACTTTATCAAGATAATCTCTAAGAAAATAAATCAATTCACAATAATTCTACAAGTTTATCTTGTTCTAATTTGTCCAAAATTAAAACAACCGATAAACATACAAGAATTATCTGATCCAATAATTCAACAAGTTTATCTTGAACTAATTTCTTACAAAATTAATTCAACCGATAAACAGACATGAATTATTTGATTCTTACAAATTTTAAACCAATCTGATAATTCCGACATAAGTCACCAATTATTGGAAAAGCACGCCGTGTCGTTACAGGACTTTATGAGCTAGCAAAGGGGACCAAAATGGACCTATAAAGTTCAAGCTCATGATAATTATGAAACCCAATATCCCATATATACATTTCACAATTATCAACTCCAACGCTACTCCATTAAAAGCTTGGAGCTGCACTCTCGAACTTTATAGAATTACGAAGCTCGTGTAGCTAAGTCTCTATGACATATCAAAATGTATTGTATCCCCATATGATAATCCATAATCGGCTTAAGGACAAGTTCTGTCTTACCTTTCCGATTATTTTTATCTTACGTTCCATTGTCTCACCATTAGAAAACTTACCATCCAAAGATAGTATACCATTCGGTTACACCTATGTATCCAAATGGTTGAGCGCTCCAGTTTTCCAATTACAGGACAACGCATATAAGAGGATATCATTACTCCTAAAGAGGAGCTATGGATTCCATATCTATGAATAACAAGTCTACGCTATCAAGAGTCATGCCTCCAACGTACTAGCATGCATACCACTATAGAGATGTGGGAGTCACCCTTTGGCACATCAAAAGACACAAGTCGAGACAACGGGCCCACTATTCATCTCAGGATTAAGATACAATACAAATGACTGTCTAAAGTGAATCGATTTGCCAAGACAGAATTATTAATCCAAATCAATTCACTCTATGTCACGATCCAACACGTCGTTACCTGTGACAACGTGCCAACGTTTCTATTCACGGAGTCCAACTCCGATGGCCAAGACAAACCATCTCCCAAAAGGGATATAGACAACATAACAATCTTTACATGAATAAAGCGCCCAACTTTATTCCCTCGATTGCGGATCATATGTTTTAGACCATCACCTTAAAAATCGTGTCTTCCGCATGATCATCCCATCATATGCCCAATTCTTAAGGTTTAGACTGACAGTCTTAGACTACTGTTTGCTTATCATACATTCAACAAATATGAACGTACAGAGGACAAGATTTGGTATATATAAATGAATACATTCTTTATTGATAAAAATGTCTTCAAAAACGTATTACATTTTTATTCCTTAGGGCATACATGTCTAACAATGTATGCTCAGGTTTGCACAAGACCTGACATTGCATTTGCTGTAGGAATGTTGGGCAGATATCAGAGTGATCCAGGATCAGACCACTGGAAGGCTGCAAAGAAGGTGATGAGGTACCTACAAGGAACCAAAGACTACATGCTTATGTATAGATGAATTGATAACTTAGAAGTCATTGGCTACTCTGACTCTGACTTTGCTGGCTGCAATGATTCACGGAAATCAACTTCCGGATACATTTTCATGCTAGCTGGTGGAGCTATTTCAAGGAGGAGCGCCAAACAAACCTTGACTGCTACTTTCACTATGGAGGCCGAGTTCGTATCCTGTTTTGAGGCTACCTCACATGGTGTATGGATCAAGAGTTTCATTTCTAGGCTTAGGATTGTGGATTCTATCTCTAGGTGATAAGTTAGTTTTAGGCTAATTAATTAGATGATTCTCACTTAATATTTTTGTTAGTTTTGAGCGATTTATAAGAATTTAATAGTGTTTTATGTTCTTTTATAGGTTTTGAAGGAAAACGATGCATAATGGCAAAGCGCAGGGCAAAGCAGACCGAAAATTGAGCAAAAGTAGACTCGGGATGAAATGGAGCCTAGACGCCAACTATTGGACGCCTAGGCGCTGCTACAGATGAAGTTTCATACAAAAAACCCGAGAGCATAGCGCCTAGGCGGCACAATTTGGGCGCCTAGGCGCCATTTAGGAGGCCAGCATAGCGCCTAGGCGCTATAATCCTGACGCCTAGGCGCTACTTTGAAGCCTAGGCGCCAGTTCAGAAAAGCATCCACGGGCAAGTATAGCGCCTAGGCGCTACAATCATGGCGCCTACGCGCCGTAATGAAGCCTAGGCGCCAGAAAATCGAGCCTAGGCACCATTGCGATCCCAGTTCAAATTTCAGTGTAATTTTGTTCCAAAATTACCCTTTCAAACCCTAGCCTATAAATAGAACATTATAGAGGGTTGGAACATGAATTTTGACAAAAAGGAAAACTACAAACAAGAGGGGAGAACTCACTACTTTGGAGAAGAAGAACGGTGCAACCCGGAGACGGAAACCATCTTCGCATTCAAATAGAGTTCTTTTCTTTCACTCATCATGTTTAAGAGATTATTTAGGATTGTTTTTAGTTTCATTAGGAACTAATTTTCTCTATTCTAGGGCTACGATGTAGCCAGATTATGAATGTTCACTTTTGTTTAATTTAATTCAATTCCATGTTTATTCACTATCTATGCTGAGTATTTAATCTAATCTTAATACTTGTAAAAGTTTGCGCACCTTTTGCATGATTTGTGATTTAATTTGAGGCTGAGAAGCGATAATTAAATTTGACCATGATTGAATGCCATGAGATTATCATAAGATAGAGATATCTATGAGACTTGTGCAACACTATGAATTTCTTGTTCTTAATGAATCTTGGTAAGTTTAGAGTTTTCACAAAGATGTAGGAAATTTGCTAACAAGGATAAATTACTAATGCTTGAGAAAGATTAATGACTACCTAAGAGAAATTCGTTATCGGCATAGGAGTAAACATCAATTGATTAAATTAGATAATTTGAATATGATTAATTTAGGTGAAATCGGATGCCCTAGTCTTTTATTATTTAGATTTTCATTTCTATTTTTTTGTTTTGTTATTTTTCTATTTTATATTTGATTGTTCAAATAATTGTAGGGTTAACCAATTTAGGTACTTAGCTAGATTAACGCAATCCTCGTGGGAACGATACTTTACTTACTCTTTATTACTTGTTAACGATACGTGCACTTGCGTTAGAAACTAGGCCATTGAGGATATTCTGTGACAATTCAGTTGCTGTTTTTATGGCTAGAAACAACAAGAGCGGTAGTCGAAGCAAACACATCGACATTAAGTATCTAGCCATAAGAGAGCGTGTTAAGGATAAAGCAGTGGTCATTGAACACATAAGCACTGAATTGATGATTGCCGATCCCTTGACTAAAGGCATGCCACTAGTAAAATTTAGGGATCATGTGGATAGAATGGGACTCGGTTCCCTTATGTAATTTGTTGTACCTTGTTGTGAAACTCTGCATTTATGATATTTTCTCATTTCAACTTCAGTTAAGTGTACAACTTTATTTTGAGAAATATCACTATAGTTTGGACCTAGAGTAAACATAGGGTTTATTCATTGGGTTACATGGGTAAATCTTGAGAGACAAGTTACATTGTAATACATGGAAGATAATACTCGTCATTTAGAGGACCTATCGCCATGATTCATATATTTTGTTTCTTATCGAAGTGGTTAATGGAATAAAAGGGCCAAGTGGGAGAATGTTGGACATTGATTGGCCCACGTGGAACGTTCATATTGAACGTTAACAACCATTAACTGTGCAACATAAAACAGATATGGTTTTGGAGACAAAATTAACCGTCTCAACCGTGTGATGGCCACAGTTAATAAATCAACCCGTGTTTTGGTTTCTGGACACGCAATTCAGACAAAAAAAAATACACCATCAAGAGAAGAATTGAGAGTGACCAGAAAACCAAAAATTCACGAAATACAGTGTGCAAAATTCGTGCAAAAACAGAGGAAATGATCAATGGCAGGAGGTAACAAAATTCGATCCAATATGCTTCTGTTTTCTTTGATTTCTCGTTGTTATAAATGTGTTAACAACCTACAAAAAATGCTAATCATGTGATCGAAGTTATCAAGCGTTTATAATTTTTTGCAGTAACGATGAAACATTTATATTTCTTTCTTTTTTTTAAAGCACATATAATTTCATCGTAGTAATATATGGGAAACTGCAAATAATGTTGTATGCGTTACACATATAAAAAACAATTTCTTAGCTTCCTAAATATACATTACTACATCATGAATATGATGTGATCAATTAGAACACGATGGACGGAGACTTCTAACCAATTTTTTTGGTGACATCGTGATGCTCAACTTTTTTTTTCTTTTTTCATAATCGTATAAAATGTTTGATATGGTAGTTAGAACTGTAAACACTGTAGGATGTAAAAACTTTATATTGTAACAACTTTTTTCTTTACTATAGTATATAAAAATTTTACACTATTTTTTTACTGAAAAATGAGTTAAAACTAACTTTATCATAAAGGCTAACAGTATTATTAACTACGAAGATATAAAACAGAAAAATTGCCACTAAAACGTAATATCACACCAATGTTGAGCCTTACATTATGCTGAGCTAGCCATCATCGTTGCTGCCGAAGCCCATGGAGCCTTTATTGCTTGCTTTAGTATCCCTTTTTTTTTTTTTTAATACAAGCAGTCACGCCAAAGTTTTGACACAAGCCGGGTCAAATTCTTTTTTCTTTTTTTATGAAGTGCAATAAGGACATGATCTCCTGCAGCATTAACCACAACAATAAGTCCATCCAACCATCAATATTAGCTCCCCAACCTATTAACCATTGGATGAAACACTAATAGTGGCACTACCACAGTTCTTCCCTTTAAAATAAACAACAAATCTTTTTTAATGAAAACGACTGCTTGTCGTTCTTGATAAAACGACATTAAACATTTGGAAGAAAACGACATGTCATCTATTAAAATAAACAACAAATATTTTTTATAAAAACGACGTAAGCAGTCTTCTATCTCCCAAATAAGGC
This sequence comes from Artocarpus heterophyllus, assembly GCA_025403435.1. Taxonomy (NCBI): domain Eukaryota; kingdom Viridiplantae; phylum Streptophyta; class Magnoliopsida; order Rosales; family Moraceae; genus Artocarpus; species Artocarpus heterophyllus. Next base: position 5,154,674 of record CM046348.1, on the reverse strand, counting down.
AATGTAGACTTCATTTTCCGGCATAAAAAGAGATGGAAAAGCCTTCAACACAAAATCTCATTTTTTTTATACTTTCCGACGGCAAAATATATGCGGGAAACAAAGGACAGTGGAAAAAAAAAAAAAACGATGTGTCATGTTATAAACTAAACGACAGTAAACTTTACAAAATAAATGAAATGTCGTTTTTTACTAGAACGACAAATAGATTTTAAGTATAAAGGGTTTTTTTGGTGGCAAAACCACTTTTTCGTTTTTGTAAATATGCATTCCTAATTTTAAGTTAACAATTTTTAAGTCATCTCTACGAGAATGAATTTTGATTCTTTGGTTGCAAAATTAGAAATAGAATTCTTTAACGACACAATTTACGTTTGGAACAATTTAGAACTTGTTCAAAATACCAATTTAAAAGAGGGAAGCTCATAATAATTTTTAAGTTTATGTTACAAAATGATGTGGTAATTTTTAATTTGTAATTTGTGAAATATTATAAAATTTTTTGTTATTATTCAACATGACTAGTAAAATTTTGTTTTGTCCATTCGATGAATATATATTATACATACAATTTTTTTAAAAGAGGCAATATTTAACTTATAAGCAAGTGATATATATCAAAGTCAGACAAAAGACCTGATTTCCATAAGTGGTGGAGCCAAAACCTTTTTTCAGTGGGAATACTATGTAGAAATTAAAAATAATATTTTATTGAATGAAAATATATAGCTATACATTTTAATGATTAAGTGAGGCATAATTATAGTTTTTTTTTTGTAAAATAGAAATACAGCAACAAATTTTAATTCTTTCATTGGCACACAGTAATATATTTCAGTTATTTCGTAGAGGCACAACACTACATGTTAATTATTCTATTAGGGCACAACTGCCTATTCTCTTTCAAAATAAGAACAAAACTTAAATTCTAAATTATAAAATAGGATGAAAATCTAAATTTTAAAAAATGAGTGGAGGTAAATGTCCCATTCCTTACCACATGGCTCCGCCGGTGATTTCCACTTATGATGAACTAGAACACTCACTGCAATAGAAACCGCGGAATGCATCTCCCCAGTTCATATTTATTCTTTCATTCCTTCAGGCATAAATGTTACATTAAACTCTCAATTAGAAAAAAAAAAAAGAAGAAAAGAAGCAAATTGTTATTATCTTTCAATCTTTGTGAAAGATACCATAATAAACTCATGCAAAAGAAGGAGGAGCCTTAAGTCGAAAACTCGAACAGCATAACATGTTTGTAAGGCTTTCCCGGGCTAACAATAGTTGAAGGAAAATTGGGGTGATTCACAGCATCAGGAAATCCTTGAGTCTCCAAGCAAAGCGCCGCGTGAGCTTCATACACAAATCCGCCTTTTCCCTTCACATCCTTTAGAAAATTACCCGTGTAGAACTGCATGCCAGGAGCATTCGTCGACAGCACCATGGACCTTCCCGACTTCTTGTCATACACGATTGCTGCCCGCTTCAGCTTCTGATGGGCGGAGGCAGGACCGTCGAGGACATAGTTAATGTCGTATCCTTTAGGGAGCTTATTGATCCTGCTTCCGACGGTGCGCGGTTGCAGGAAGTCGTAAGGTGTTCCTTTTACGGGCGCCATTTTGCCAGTGGGAATGAGTTCGCTGTCGACGAGAGTGATGTGGGAACCGAAGATTTGGATTTTGTTGGAGAGGATATCGCCACTGTTGTGGCCTCCAAGGTTCCAATATGTGTGTTGAGCTAAATTAACAGGTGTGGACTTGTTTAGAGCCTTTGCTTCCATTTTCACCTTCAATTTCTTGTCTCCAAGGAGAACATATTTGACACTGACCAGAAGATCACCAGGAAACCCTGTTGAGCATTAGATTATAATTGAGATTATACTTATACACAATGCAGGTACAAAAACATAGATGTGAGAAGGTTTCTGTGGTTCTAGTGAAGGGTTGAGCTACATGCAGTTGAGAATAGACGACCGTCCCACCTAAAATTTTTCATTTAATTATATCTATATATTTATATATATGCACGTGCACGGTGTGAAATGTGATGAAATATGTAATTTGCTCTCATGAAATTTTAAAATTTTACATTAACCCCATCTTATGTCATGTGTCAAATCCAATGAAATTATTATTATACACCCCGTTTTTTTGACTTATTTTTCTAGCTCCTCCTCTAGTTCTAGCAAGGTTTGAATGAATTCAAGACTGTTTCCTTAAGCCTAGATTTCTTTGCTGTCATGAAAAATCTCCGGTAAAAGCAATTGCCATAAGTAGTTAATTTAACATACTTGTTTACTACAGAAGGCTTACCCTGTTCACCATCCAAACTGTGATACGTGAACACAATGTAAGGAGCATTGCCTTCATTTTGATACTTTTTCACTTTCCAAACAACGTCGCTAAATCCTCTTTTGCCGCCTGACATACAGTTTCAACAACTTCAACAAGTTAATAAAGCAAATGGTTAAATTTTTCTAAACATTTACAAGAAATAAACTTTAGAAAAAAAATTAAATTCTTTTTGCTCGAGGAGAAAGAAATCAAGTTTGAAAATGAGAGAGTAATAATACCATGAAGCATGTTTTTTCCTTCGTTAGCAACTAATTTATAATGCTTCCCGTTCAATGTGAACTGAGCACCTCCGATTCTATTAGCAACCCGTCCAACAAGGGCACCGATGTAAGATGTATCGTTCTGAAAACATTGCAAATTGCAGGTCACGAATGTGATACATTTTCTTTAAGGAGACACTGTTAAACTAAACAAAAAGTTTGTGTTTGGCATAGTGGTTAGAATTATTGGTTAGAACTGTAAACACTGTAGTATGTGAGAGCTTTATACTATAACAACTTTTTTGCTTTTATTATCACATATGAGAGCTTTACGCTGTTCCTAACTCAAAAGTTGGTTAGAATCAACTAATGCCAAATAGGCTATCATGATACAGATTCATCCCTCAATCGGAAGCAGACGCTGAAGTTTGAGAAAAAATGGGATATGTGTATAGATTCTTCTTCTTTTTCTTATCTTTTTTTTTTTTTTTGGTATAATAGAGTTTACAGATAAGATCAGATTATAAAAATTCCAGAGATCAACCATTATTAGGTCCATATGTTATCAGAGGAAGTCAAGTTTTATTTTTAAAGATACAGTTTTAAGAACATGATTCACTGTTTTAGTCAATTGGGATTTTTAAGAGGGACCTGATTAAACAACTAATTTTTTTTTTACACCTTCAAAAACATGATGCTAAAATATAATATGGGTGGAAACAAGAGGTCAATATACTACTCAAAAGTCGTTCCAGTTGGCTTAAACATGTTATGTTGACTTTTCTGATACAATATCCAATCAACCCCAACTTGCCACCTCCTTAGAAGAGGAAAATCCTCAAAAATTAGTACTTTTCCTCCATATCCCATGTTCTCAATTTGTCAAGTTGTTGTATTTTATTGGCTCAGTCTTCAACAAGATTGCAGTCCAACCAATGCAAACTAGAAAAATTTTCAGAATTTCGGAATTTCGGATATATCATACAAGGACACTATTAGCTTCATGAAAATTTGATGATTTAGTGTTGTATTCTGCCACAAAATACACTCTTTGTTGCTTCCAAAAGCCAGAAACAGAGTAAGAATGATTTTTTTTTTTTCTATCAAAATAGCGTGAATATAATTTTAGTAGAGTGGTCTGAGTACCTCGAAAAAAAAAGAAAAACTCTCTTTCTAAGATTTGAAAAAAAAGAGGTTTTACACGCAGGCTAATTTTTAATTTATTATACCAAATAAAATTCACTCTGATGATAAATTATACAAAAACAGAGCTAGAACAAAGACATGAACGGTAGATAAAAAGCTTATGAAATTATTTGCAAATAAAACGAATTCAAGCAACAATTTTTAGACAACAGATTATTGCCAAAAGTTCCATTATAGTAGTCACAAAGTCAGAAGATACATAGCGGAATATGAATCTTCCTACCATGCAAAAATGCCAGAATGAGAAAAATAGAAATGTTTAACTAGATAAAAAAGAGAGAAAAATACTAACCATGTAATCCTTCAATGAATCATACCCAAGAACTACATCACCAAGCTTTCCTGAAAAAAGAAAAAAATAATAATAATTAAAAAAATATAAGAAAAGAAAAAGAAAAACTCGATGAAAAATCAAACTTTTTTTACATAATTCATAGGAAAAGGAAAAATTAAGAACAAACCGTGTTTGTCAGGAAGATGTAGAGAGATAATAGTGGCACCCCAGTTGGTGAAATTAACAGAAAAATCACCCTTCCTAAGCTCATAAGTACGAACTTCTTGCTTTGTTGCAGAAACATTGGCCACTCCAGAAGAACCAACAGCTAGAATTATGAAACAGAGCAACACAGAGATTTTGGCCATTTTTTAGAAAGATTTTTGTCGAATATATGATTTTGATTTTCACAAAAAAGGGATCAATATCAAACCGGGTTTATGCGTTTGAATTTGGGTCAAAGAGATTATTGAGTGAACATTAGGAAATGTGTGATGATGCTACCCAAAAAGAAAGAAGGCTGGTTTGACCTGTTTGGCAATTCTCTGGTTGGTAATTATATGATAACGTGAAGAGATTCTCAGACCGTCCAAATTGTGGTCCCCACTAAAAGTTATTTCTGGCATTAATATTGTTATGTAATGTAACTTAGTGCGTTAAAAGGGATTATATCAAACGATCTTAGTCTGGGCCGGTTCAGATAAGACCAATTATTGTTGGAAGTGACAGATAAGACCAAGAAAAATCAAACGTTTAATTTTCTAAATTCTGTCCTTTCCCTTCTGTTTTTTTTTTTTTTTTTTTTTTTGGTACTCGGTTTGTCAAACTCACATGTCACATGTCCCAAATTTTTTCAACGAAGAAAAAAGGCAGAAGCAAAAAAAGTCACGTGTCAATAATTGATATAGACGATGCCCAATACAATGGATCAAGATTAAACCACATGTGATTTGATGAGGTGAGAAAACTGCTTATAGTTTTCGATAACATTTTGAATTGGTTTTTTTCCGAATAATATGGATACACCACCCTCTACCTGTACAACCTTTTTCTCCTCAACTAATAGGGTTTTGAAAGGGTGGTGGGAACCAGTAGTGAGAACTACTTTTACTGTAGCATATTTTTTTATTGTTACTGTAGCATATGAGAGCTTTATACTGTTCATAACTGAGATTGTGGTAGAAACTGAGTGGTTCTCACCACTGCCAAACACCCCCTAAAAAAGGCCAGGATTGTGGTGATATTGATCTTATTTCCCTTATACATATATATATATATATATATATATATATATATATTTCCCCCACTCAAAGATACTTCAGTTGGGTAAAAAGAGAAGATAGGACCAGCTAGGACAAATGGCTCCTACGACTGCTAACCACTAAACATAAAATACAACAAAAAGGGAATCTCACAACCTTAAAATTGGTCACAATTGGCTAATGACACGCTTTATAATTCAGAAATAATACATTGAACCAAACTAACACTTGGGGGTCTTTAAGAACACCCTACCAGCGAGTTGGAATCTGTCGTTTAATATTGATCTATAAGGCATAAGCTGCTTTTTTTTTTTAATTAATCTTTTAGTTCTTTTGCTTAAAAACGAAGGGAATAACTTGGTAAGTGTCATTAATTGAGAAGAGTCAAATGGTATCTCACCATTTGGCTACACCCGTATGGTATGGACAGGGTAGTCACGGCACAAATAATTTTTTAATTTATCCTATTGACCATTTAGTATCTTTTTTTTTTTTTTCCTTCTCTTGTCGTGAATAAAAAGCTATCTCTAGATTGTTATACTTATAAGATCTCAATTTTCATAAAAAAAATTTATACGAAACAAAGGATGAGGAGCAACTATTGGAAGGAAGGAGAATAAAATGCTAGTTCTCTAATCTGCACAAGGTATAAGAAAACATTTAATGTAAAGGATGTTTGGCAGGGTGGTTAGAACCGTTGGTTAGAACCGTTTTTATATAGCATGTGAGAACTTTACATTGTAACGATTTTGTTTAATTGTTACTGTAACATGTGAGAGCTTTATACTGTTTATAACTGAAAAAGTGGTATGAACCACTTTTGCTAAACACAAGGGTAGCGTTTGATTCATAGGTGTAAACTAGTAAGTTTGTTATGGTGTTTCTTATCCCAAAAAATTTAAAGTTTTGTTGAACTTACGAAAAAACAGGTCATAAATTAATCATCTTTACAGAAAATTTAAAGCTGTAACAAACCAAGTCATGGAGTTCTCCTATAAAAGTTGGATTAATCGCACTTCAATTGTTCATTTTTGTTTAGAGTATAATTGCAAGTTTATTTTCAGTCAAGCCTTGCAAGGCCATGTCCACATCGCCCCCGGCAACTTGTATAGGGCCCCTTAGCGCATACGAGTATACGACAATGCCAAGGACAGAACAATCTGACAACTCGTTTCCCATTTGATGCTGTTTGTAGTGTTTTGTCGTTTTCATTGTTGGTGTTCTAAGATAAGATGCTGTCCTTTGCGCCAAGTGCGGATGTCATGTTTCTTTTCTTCCTCTCTTTTTTTTCTTTTTTTTTTTTTAATTATCTAGTTGCCATTTTCTAATGGGCATTGTTATTTATTTTCCCTATTTTTGATGTGATCATTTTTCGAATTTAAGAACGTTTGTAGGAGTCATTTTCCAACTTGATGTCTTCATCGAGTCTGTAAATTTATTGTCGTTTTTATTCTAGTGTAGTTCTTCCTATATCTGTGTTTTTCTAACTCGGATCGGTTTTCAGTCCTTTCTTTTTCAAAACGGCGTTTTGATGTCGTTTTCCCCTGCTATTGTTGTTTTCCTTTTTTTATTTTTTTAATTTTTTTCTCTATTTTATTATTGCTTTTATTTTGTAGTTTTTGGAACATTGCCGTTTCTACTGTCATTTCCAAATTCAATGTCGTTTTTGAGCAATGTCTTTTCAAAGTATTGTCGTTTTTGCGGTTCTCATGCCTTGTTGTTGTCCTGTTCACTATTTTTGTGTCGTTTTCAAATTATTATTGTTATTGTGTTTCAATGCTTCTCTTTGCTGTTGTCTCAAATCAGACGCTATTGCTTAACCGCTAACCGGCCTTCTAGCTTCCACCTTGATCAAGTTCGTGAACCGCCCTTGTTCTCTGGCACTTTCGCTTCGACACCGACCTTCTCGGTCCCCGGAGATTGATCTCAATCCCCCTCTCTTTCTCTCTCCTCCTTCATGCTCCTTTCTTTTTCTTCTCCAGATTATATTTAGCGTTTAAATTGTTCATTCGTAGTACATAGCTGTTTGTGTTCTTAACTCATTAAGTCAATGTTGAAGCCTTGTGTAACTAGCTCCCTCAAAATCTCCTCTCTCTCTCTCTCTCCTCTTCAAATAGCTACACTCAAACTCTTCATTATATAAATGACAAGGGACTAATTCATGCTCCAAAAAAGCACTTCTACCATGGCACCATTTAGCTTCTATAACTTTCTCTTTCTCCTTACTCTGTCTATACCAATTTCTCTCCCAAAAGTAACAGCCACTGTAGGTTACAATATTGTAAGCCTCTCTTCATCACAATATCACACATATATATATATATATATATAAGCACCACAGAAGCTCACACACTTCTATGCTTGACCCAGTTTTAGTATTATATTATATATGAATAAATTTATGAAAGGTCATTGAATTCTATTTCTCTCCAAAATTAAAATTAATCTCCGTAGTTAAATTGGTCTCCTAAATAGTCTTTGAACTGAAAAAGTGTATCATGTATTTCAGAAAAACATAAGGGCTAGATCACAAGAATGGCTAAACCATGGTGGAGATTTGTACAACAGAAGATATGCCAATAAGGAGGTCAAGATAAGCCCTGAAACAGTCTGCAATCTCCGGTTGAAGTGGCAATTCTACGCGGGCGGTGATATAAGTGTGACGCCGGCAATTTCCAACGGTACCCTCTATTTCCCAAGCTGGAATGGATATCTCTATGCTGTCAAAGCCTCGAATGGATCCCTTGTTTGGAAAAAGAACTTGCAGAAGTTGACAGGCTTTAACAACACCGGCTTCATTCTGAATGTAAACTCGACAGTTTCAAGATCAACTCCGACTATTGCTGAGGATTTTCTCATTGTTGGGATTTATGGGCCTGCTGTTGTCCTTGCTGTGAAGAGATCGAATGGGAAGCTTGTTTGGTTGACCAGGCTAGATATTCACACTAGAAGTGTCATCACTATGTCCGGGACTTATTACAACGGGTCAGTTCTTGTTGATTATAATTCATGATTCATACTCTTAAGAATTTGACCTTCAATATAATTACAGTTCTAACTAAATCTAACTTAATTTTAATCATGCATTTTTTTAAGAAAAAAGCTTCAGATCATTGTTTGAATTAACTTGAAGATAGTTCTACTTGAAAGTTGGGGAATCTCAATAGTTTTGTTTGAAAGTAAGCAATTGTCGGTACTAAAAAATTTCCAAGTAAAATCATGTATCTTAATGGCTGTCTAGAACCATATAGGGACAATATAGCATGAGATTTCTTTATTGTCAACTTGATTTCAACAAGTTTGATCCAGCCGAGCGTAAGCTCTTTGTTATATTCAGAAATATGTTAGACGCTTGTATCCATCCCTTCGAGACACCTAATCTCGATCTAGTGCAAAAGAAGAAACAGACAAAGACTGTCAACAACTTATAGATAAGGCGTTGAATTGTCAAAGATCATGTCTGCCTTATCTTCCATGCGTATTATGTTGTCTTTTACCATTAGGCTATTTTAAATTTCTAGCCATTATGCACAAATACATACGTACATTGGATATAAAACATAGAATATCACATTTATATGGAGCCACTCTCCAAATTTTTGAAGTTATATATTCTTCTTTAAAAAAAAAGAAACGAAAAGAAAAAACAATTCTTCTTTAGATTTTATTTTATTTTTTTGGTACATGAAGGTGGGAATTTGTACTCAATTTTTCATTTTCTAGTATTGAAATTACTGCTAGATTGCATACAATCACAATTCTTTCTGTCTTTCTTTCCTTTTTTGGCTGAGTAGTTTTGATAATATCTTTTGTTGTGCCATTAATTTGACGATCTTGATACTCAAAATTTCTAAATACCCCTCATGGCAGGAGCAGGGACAGAAAAATTGGGTTGGGGCAGAGAGGAGTGTTATTGAACTAATAAGATAAATAACGAAATTAATTTTAGAAGGGCGAAATATAGTTTTGGGATGTAATCTTAAGGGGGGTGAAATATAATTTTTACAAGAATTTATATACAAAATTATAAGAAAAAATTCAAGAGAGGCGGCCACTCAACCTTGTTTCTATATGGTTCCGCCCCTGCGTCATGGTATCATTACGAACAATAGTAAAGAGCACCACATACTAACAAAAGAAGTAAGAATCATAGATGAGTTTTGATTTTTATTAGTTGAGGCACTCAAAACTGGTAATGCACTTATGTATTTTTCATCACCTATGATAGAAAAATTGCACGAAAGCAACCAATTCCAAGAAGTCAATTTCAAGAGTCTCAAATCTCGTTGGGCCTATTTGCGTTTCATCTAAAGTCTAATTAGTATCCACCTCTCCACAGGGGATTTTACGTGGGAACATCATCACTAGAAGAAGGCCTGCCGGTTGACCAATGTTGCACCTTCCGAGGAAGCCTCTCTAGACTAGATGTCCGTACAGGAGCAATCACATGGCAGACGTTCATGCTTCCCGACAACCTAGGAAAGTTTGGGGAGTATGCCGGTGCCGCAATATGGGGAAGCAGCCCTTCTGTTGACGTCCCAAGAAACCTTGTCTTCATCGCCACAGGTAACCTCTACTCTGCTCCTCTTCACATGTGACAAAGCAGCCCTTCTGTCGACGTCCCAAGAAACCTTGTCTTCATCGCCACAGGTAACCTCTATTCTGCTCCTCTTCACATACGACAATGCCAGGAAAAGGAGAATAATCTGACGGTCCCCACTAGTCCAGACCGGTGTATCGAGCCCGATAACCACTCGGATTCGATCTTAGCCCTTGAACTGGACAGCGGAGAAATCAAATGGTATAGGCAACTTGGGGGGTATGACGTGTGGTTTGGTGCTTGTAACCGGCACTTGGATCCGAACTGCCCACCTGGGCCTAGCCCTGATGCCGATTTTGGGGAAGCACCGATGATGTTGAGCATTTATGTTAAAGGAGTTAAGAAGGACATTGTTGTCGCTGTGCAGAAAAGTGGATATGCTTGGGCTCTTGATCGGGATAATGGCAGCATAGTATGGTCAAGGGTAAGTATGATTGATTTTGAATGTTTAGGGCCCGTTTGTGTATTGGGATAATAGGATAACATTGCATAGAATAATCCTAAAGGATTGAATTGGATTATATTGGAAAAGATAGGATAAAATTTTAGCTAATCCAATCTTATGTTAAGTGTTGCATTATTAGGATGGGGTTTTTTGTAAAAAAATTTCAAAAATATGGGCAAATTGTAATTTTTTAAATTAGGGGGGTAAAAATATAGTTATTAAAAATTATTTTCATCACATAAAAATTACATTATGGCCTCTCATTTTTTAAAAAAATTATAATTTGACTCCAAAGTTTATAAATTTTTACAAATAGTTCCTTAAAGATTTTCACTATATATAAAGATTATGTTTAATCTCATGCTTTAGCAAGGGATTACATGATCCCCTTCTAAGGGCATTTAAGCATGGATTGGATAAGCTCTTATCTAATTCAATCTTTTAAAGTTTTTACTAAACAAAGTATTAAGATTTAATTCAATCCAATCCTGCGTACCAAACATGCCCTTAAGAATTGGCATTTTGTTGTTTGATAAGGCTGTTGTCCTTTTAAGATTGATGTCGTTTTTATAAGTTTTTGTCGTTTCGTAAATGCTCTGCGTTGTTGTTTTCTTGAAATATTCTTGTTTTCTGAGATTGCGTTGTTTCCTTGAAATGTTGTCGTTTGGTAGATGATGCAACTTTTTTGAGGTGACGATGTTGCGCTCGGTTGTGTCGTTTTCATGAGATGTCGTGATTTTGAAAAATGATATCATTTTACCGAATGTTGTTTATGTAGGTTACTGTGGCATTCTTTAGTTCTTTTGTTTTATGGATCTCGCCTGTTGTTGATTGAGATATTGTTGTCATGATATTGCCCTTATTTCAAGATGCATTGCCTTCTTATAATGTTGTCTTTTTGTAAGGATGACCTTATTTGCTTCTTTTAATCAAACATTCATGTACATATGCAATAATACGCTGTTTCTTAAAAGGGTATTGTTTTCCACAAAATGTCGTCTTTTTAAAGAGATTGTTACTCATGATGTTGTTTGTTGACATAAAGTCGTTTATGACGTTGTTGTTTTCATGGTTTTTGTCGTTTCCTTGAGAAGTTGTCGTTTCTTAGGATCATATCGTTTCTATGAAATAGTTGTGTTGTTTCCATGAGACGTCGTAGTTTCTTTGGATGATGAAATTTCTGTGCAATACTCGCCCCGTTTGGTATTATTTTGAAAATTTTTGAAAATAATTTTGTACGTTTTTTAAATTAAAAACTTCAAAAACACTTTCAACATAATTTTTAAAAAATTCCTATTTTTCAAATCAAAACTATTTTCATCAATTTTAAAAATACTACCAAACAGCCCGGGTTTTGTCTTTAAGTGGTATCGCTTTATGGATGATCTCGCTGGTTATATGTTGTCGTTTGTCATGGTTTGTCGTTTTCTTTAATCATTGTCTCTATTTTTTTTTGTTCAAATTTTCTTGAAACGTTAACATTTCTAAATAGGTTATATATCGTTATATTGAAATTTTCTCCTTTTCCTAATGATGTTTGTTTCCAAAACTCTCATTTGGCAATCATAACATTGTCGTTTTTAGGCATTGTAGTTTCCTCGATATATTGTTGTTTTCAACGCTGAAGTTGTTTCAAGGTGTTGTCGTTTATCCAGAATTGCCCTGTTAAGTTTTTAACTAAGTCGTTTTTATAGAAGATCATGTTGAATTCGGGGACTTCAAATTACAAGGCTTTGATTTACCTTAATACAGGAAGCTGGACCGGGAGGACTAGGTGGAGGAGGAATGTGGGGCGCAGCCACTGATGAAAGGCGGGTCTACACCAACATTGCCAATAGCAAAGCCAAGAACTTCACTCTCAAACCATCCGGAAACACCACAACCGCCGGTGGCTGGGTGGCAATGGAGGCTCACAGTGGCGATGTACTATGGTCCACGGCCAACCCTGACATGGCCACCGCTGTTGGTCCCGTTACGGTCGCTAATGGTGTTGTGTTTGGTGGATCCACTTCCTCACAAGGACCTCTATCGGCAATGAATGCCAAGACCGGAAAGATCCTCTGGTCGCATAACACGGGAGCCACCATGTATGGCGGCGTCTCGGTGTGCGAGGGATGCATCTACTTTGGTAATGGTTACAAGGTCTATGTTGGATTTGTTCGCAACTATACAGCAGGAAAGTCACTCTATGCTTTCTGTGTCTAGTTAACAATCTTTCGCAACTAAAACATGGGAATGAGTTTCACATCAACTCTTTTTGTGGCTTGGTTATTTTAAGGATTAGTTGTTATGAGTTAAATGCCAAAATCTTTTACCAACGAGAGCAATAAATATAATAATAATAATAATAATAATCAATCTGTTAGAGTGTGGTGATTCGAATTCAGTTTAGTCCAACCTAAAAAGTTAGCGATGTGATAATTATGGTGAAAGAACAAATATGAAATTTTTCATGAGATCTACGATAGTACGGACCTTTACGTTTTGGGCCGTTTAGTTTATATTTTGGGCCCATTAAGTTATATTGTTTATGCCTACGATGTATTACATTGGAGTTTAGTATTATCGACTTTACCTTGTAATTTTTTTTGAGTTTAGTAATTTTCTTTTCCTTTGTTTGTGGTTTTTTGGTCTTGGGTTTTCATGTAAATCTGTGTAGTCTTGTTCTATCGTATTAACACATAAAGAACTACGTTTATTTCAATCCACGTGCTAATTCTGGTTACTATGATTTTCAGAACACGTTTACAATGTCCACTTCCTTTCTTAATTGGAATTCTCACCTAAATTTAGTGTCATCTTGCATATAACTGTGACAAGCTAAATATTCTACTTTAAAAGAGAGAATATAAATAATTACAAAGAGAAACTAATCAAAGAAGCATCAATTTGTCTAACCATAGCATGTTAAGAATTAAGTTAGGTATAACAATCAAGGGAATAGAAAACATGTGCCAAAACCCGAAGAATATACATAGTACATGCATGATACATTCACTCAAGACACCCAACAAAGCACAAAAAGATTTCAATAAGAGGCTCCAAAGTCAATCACACAAGTATTTTTCCACATTCCTTTTTTTAACATCTCATGAAAGACTGCATCAAACTCACCTCCTCCACCCAGGCCTGGCTCCCTTGCCTGAAATTGGAAAATCAGCCAAATGCAAACTTGTTGAGAAGCAAACAAAACCATTATGGCTTAGAAAATTAATTCATTCTTTTCCTAGGAAATTAGTCTTTAAGTATATTGCATGAGATAGCAATTAGGGGCATGAAAATAGTACTGCAGACATGTTCAAGGTTATTTACCATGGCCATTTATAGAGGACGAAGGAGACGATCTGCTCTCTCCTCTGGCGCTTGCTTGAACTAGTCTCTCGTTCTGGGATGACATTAAGGTAAATTTACGATCAGTACAAAAAGGCAAAGAATGCCGCTGCGTGAAACCTCCATTTTCAGCCTCATATTCTTGATCAAACCTAGAGGAAGAAAATCCTCTTAGTTTTGCTTTTGCTGATTCAGTTGCTGCCATATAGTTGGGCAGACTTGGACTTTTCTGTGGAACAAACTCGTGGTATTCCAGCTTTCCTGGAAGATTTCTCTTGTCGCTTCTGACCTCGAAGTCCATGCTAATACTCTTGTCTTCCTTGTAAATTCTCTCTTCATCCTCTTTTGCTACATCTTCAACTTTTTCAACATATTCTGAAGGATGTTTCTCAACAATCGCATGAGCATCACACAGCTTATCAAATTTCTGCTCCATGGCTACTGTTTGTAGTGGCATTTCCCCTTGACAATTCGGTGCCAAGGTTTTGGAAACTTCCACTGAGGGGGGGTCAATTGTTTTCTCAATGGGCTTGGCAACAATCTTCTTGGCAACTTCGGAAGTTAGAGAGCTTGAAACCATTTTGGGAGTTAACTTTGGTGTCTCAACCACCGATTCAGAACAAGCAAGAACCACTTTGCTGGAAGCAGAAATTCTTCTCAGATTTTGCTTTACCCTCTCCAGTTCATTTTTAGGCTGTTCCTGCCCGGCTGATTCTTCTTTAGTTTCCAACTTCCTCGTGTTGTTTATTTGAGGATTATCATATGCAGGGCTGTGATTGGATGAAAGTTTTCTGTTGTTTAGAGTTGGGATCCAACCCTCAACTTTCTTTTGCCTGCCCAGTTCAGCTTTCTTGGTTTGAATATTGCCCTTCTTATCATTAGACTTTTTGTCAATATTATTCTTCTGTTGTGGAAGTGGTTCCCAAAATTTGGAAGATGACCATCTTTCTAACCATTGCCAAGTACAATTTGGCTCCATTTTGTCAGAGTGTAGTTGCAAGGGCATAGCAGTACTATGTGATGAAGCAAGAAGCTAAAAAGAAGAATTCATCAATATTTTCCAAGCCATTAGGTGTTATAACACAAACAAAATAGAAGAATTGAAGTAAAACTAAGCACTAAAAAAGGTCAAATAGTATAAGAAATTATTTTGAAAGACACTAATGGCATGGCACAAGATGGTGATTTTTACCTTACAGATAAAGGCATTTGAGGATAGCTTGTTTGGTCTGGATAATTCCACCCGAGTACCGTTCTATAAACCAAAATGTTATAAGAAACCAAAGCACACAAAATCAGTATACCCAGCAGACGTAGTCTAACAGTAATTCTACTCTCACTTTAGTATTGAGGTTTAGAACTTGAATTCCCGCTCTGAAGTTCAAAAAAAACTATAGCAAAAGATAATAGGCTAACATGATGGGCAATGAGATAATGGAAAGAGCAAATGCAAAGGATAAAATTGGCGGATTAGTGAAGGAGATAATGAGATACCAAAGAAGAGTACTTCTTCCAAACTTCACGCCCAACATCCGAGACTCTAACCCTTATCCCACGAGACAATGCCTGCAATCTAACAATCCCCTGCACACAGCGTAAAGTAGAAATGGCCTGTCTCCTCACCAAGTGCCCTCGAATAAGCGCTTGCAGCCTTACAAGGCTCTTGATGGCACCCGCCGAACGCCGAGCCTAGAGAGGTGTATTTTATCATACGTTAGTAGTATATCACAAAAATCATCAACTGTAAATGAAATTTGGCCAGAGAGAAAAATTCTTCAGAATACCAAGTTGGGCATATCCTAATATTTGACAAGATCGTACTGTCCTGTGGTCCTAGATATCTATATATGACATCCACAAGAACGTGGACACATATATAACTCGCATTTAATTTCTTACCGACACCAAACATCATATCAACTCGAATACAGCTAAAAGTGTCCCAAACCAGAAGCTCTCAAATCTTTAATGTGGCAAAAAAAAAAAAAAAAAAACTACTTAACAGAAAATTTTTACATAGTAAATTGAAATGGAATCAATCAGTTACCAAGTAGCCTCTGAAAATCGCTTGTGCAGTTATAACAGCTTGCTCTTGCTGTTCCGTAACGGTAGTACTACTGTCGTTTGCTGGACCTAAACAGATGGACTTTCCCACATCTTCATGTGAAACCTCATTTGCTAAGTTGACAGTCAAACCATTCTCCGTTTTCTCTCCGTCTCCCATATTGCCAAACGACGGCGTCGTAGACGCGGCAGCGGCATCGGCGGCTTCCTTTTTCTCTGTTGTCCCAGTTTTCTTGACATGGAAATGATGTTTCAAAAGTCAGACCAATGACCACATTATTGAAATGGCCAAATGCCAATACATCTTTGCCTAATAGTAATTACCTCTTGGGAACTAGATTTTGACGATTTCTTCCCAAATAAAACAGTTTTGATCCACTTTCCTGGAGATTTTCCCATTGAGAGAAGCCTAAACCTGAAACCAGTAATTATACATGCTCATGAACTTCAGATTTTTTAAACAACAGTAGTGAAATGGTGTCATGCAAAAGAAAAGGTAACTAAGAACATTTTTTCTCTTTAAACAGAGCTATAGAATATCTTGATCATTAAAAAAGATAAAGTAGAAAAAAAAAGGTTCTGCAACATGAAAAACTTTCTACATTAGGCAGCTAATGATCCAGACACACATCAAGTACTATCAATGAAAATATATATATATATATATATATATATATATATATATAATGAAAAAAAAATCCCAGTATCATTAAATGACAAAAACTCAAAAAGTCAGAATTTTGTAATAACAGACTCTGATGCTGCAACAGAATCAATAGGAAAAAACCCAAATGACAAGCAATTAGTGCACAGAAAATAGATAGAAAATTAACCACAAAGCCAGGAAAAAAAATGTACATATCTCACAAAATAACATAGAAAAAAGCAGCAATAAGGAGAGAACACAAAGAAAGCAATAATACACATACACAGGTGGTTTTTTCTGGATCTGAGACTACCTTAGCTCAAAGAAGAGGATTTTTTTTTTTTTGAGCCGCGGAAAAAGAGATAGTAGGATTGTAAGAAAAAATAAAATTTGTGGGAGAAATGGGCCAAGATTGTCATAAATTTATATAAAATATAACATGTGGCATGTGCGAGCATGCACAATTAGACATGGACCCCTTCTAATTTACCACAATGAATTCTCTGATCAGTTCTCACCCCTTAAATGTTCTGTTTTTGGTGGGAGTTTTCATACACAAATATATTAAAGGGAAAGCGTTATTAGTTTGACAAACAATGGACAGGACAAACCTTTAAGAAAAATCAAACGTAAGTTTCAACCACCACCTTATAATACATAACTTATACTTATCTGAGAGAATGGGACGTTTTAATCTTGGCTTAAAACATAAGAGGAGATATTTGAAAGCCGAATTCAAAAGTGCCGGTGTTTCGAATGGTGTCTAACCAATTAGATATTTTGACGTATAATTTAATAAACAACCATTTGTAGATCATTGTAAAATTTTTAAACGATTTGACATGATTTGGTTAGTGAAAGCCCATTTAGGAACACATGATCGAACCAAAAAGTTTTAGTTCAAACGAATTTTCTTAAGTTGTTATTCTCACAAAATTTTTGGTTCAAACATATGTTTCCAAACTGGCTTTTATAGGCATTTAGAGAATCAATAGGAACAAACGTTTTAAATTTAAAAGCTCTATACGTGAGATCACTACTTTTTACTTTTTTATTTTTTACTGTAGTTACTAAAATTTTATAATTGTTCACATTTGTAACAGATAAGTTGAACGGATGTTTCAAACGAAGGGTTAAACACTAAGGGCCCGTTTGGTTGGATATTCAAATCACAGGTCGAATCATTTTGCTACAGTATTTTCTCTCACAAAAATTTAAATCTTCATTCAAATACTCGAATCAAACAGACCCCAAAATTAAACCAAAGGTTTGAGTCCTTAAAAAAACGATTATACATAATACACCATATTCCACTCATAATCCACACGTCAAATTTTATTTTCTTATCGTAAGTTCTGTAATTACATCTACGCATTGATAGTACAACTTTTTAAAGAGGTAGGTTTCTGGGTCCTGAAAAGACGTGAATGTTCTTTCAGTACAATTATCAATTCCAAGGGTATGATAATTCTGAAATTAAAGAGACGAATGATAACATGCAGCTTTTGCATTAAATGATATAACTCCTGTCTTGGCTTTGCTTTATCCTGCACCACATGAGTCTTTTTCTTTTATCTTAGAATTACAGGACACTCATCCAATGGTTGGATAGGATTTCTTACAATTGCTAGTCTGCAAGCGACATAATACCAACAACCAATGTGAAAAAAGAAAACGATCTGTTTGGTATTTTTTTGAGTGTTTTTAAAAATATTTTTGTGTTTTTTTTAGGTAAAAATTTTAAACACTTTCAACATAATTTTTTAAAAAAATTTATTTTTTAAAATAAAATCATTTTCACCTATTTTAAATATACTACCAAACGATAATTTAGTTTTCTTCAATCAAAAATTAAACCCAAAAAGAACAAATGAATTCCACAAAAACCATTTTGAAAACGCTATCAAATAGAATTCTATAGTGTGTTCAAAATGTTTTTATTTTGAAAAAAAAAATTTGTGAGAAATAATATTGAACATGTTTTTGAAATTTTACCTCAAAAAGACATAAAACGACCTTGTTTGATATTGTTTTGAAAATTTTTGAAAATACTTTTCTACGTTTTTTAAGAGTAAAATTTTAAAAACACTTTCAATAAATTTCTAAAAAAAATTATTTTTTAAAACAAAATTATTTTTACTTATTTAAAAAATAATACCAAATAGACCCGTTTTCAGAAACATTTTTGAGTTGCATTTTTAGACGAGAGAGACTTTGCGAGCCACCGACACCTTTTGCTGCAGTCGTCTGAACACATTTCATGGAATCTGTTATTTTCTTAAGAAGGTGATAATTTTGACTGGAGAAAAGTTAAAGACAAGATTCTATATTGTACAGTACGTGATTGGACACTCTAACGGCCACCACACTGGAAGTGGGTCTCCGTAAATTGAAATCTCTTTTGCATGTTTCAAATCCTGGAACTCAAACGACATGTAACTTTTGTTCTAGGAGTACACTTATTTTTTTCTTTTTCTTTTTTTTTTTTTTGAATGAGATTATACTTGCTACTCATAAAATAAAATACACGTCTGTTTTTTTTCCTCAATGAAGGTACGTTCATGAAAAAAAGATCAATGACGTCTTCGATCCTCTTAAAAATGACATGCTTTTAATGTATTTAATTACATGCATGCAGTGCCGTTCATTCATGTCTTTTTTGGATTTAAATCTTCGGTGCAATTTTGATGTCTTAAAATAGTATCCAACTAATCATATTATGACAATAATTTAAAAAGTTTAAAATAGTATTTAATCTATTCTTATATATTTTTCATTAAAAAATGTATCATATTATGATTTGTTAGACATCATCGTGACACCCAAAATTAGGAAGACGATATGTCACGCCCCGGAGTACGGGAGGTGACGTGGCGGAATATTTAGGTTAATTAAAGGAGAGTTTAATTGAAATTAAGGGTTTAAAAATCCAATTAAATAAGAAATAAAGAGATTTTCCACCACATTTGATAAAAGAATTTAAAATCATTAAACAAATAACAATAATTAAATAAAAACCGCGAATATGGGTTCCACAACCCACAACTTGTGCACACACATGGTTCTGACAATATCACAAATACAATTACAGTCCAAGTACAAATAAAGTTAAGTCTTACATGCCTTGATTAACAAATACAGAATGTAAACAAATTCTCCTATTGCTCCTGAGTTCGGTCCGAAGAATCTTCTCCAAACCTAAATGGGAAACCACCTAGAAGGGGGGGGAATTTAAAACAGATAAAACGTGAGCGAAAGGCTCAGTAGGACTAAGTTTTATAAAATAATTTAATGCAAAGAAACATAGCATTATCAGGAGTTATGCAAGAAGAAACTTGAATAAATAAATAAATAAATTGAGTAGAACCGTTCTGACACAGAACAGTCTACTCGTCAAATCAAAACACCAGTTTACATTTACCTAGGCAAACCATGATATCACCACCGTAGTGGCCCAGCTGGGTTTCGGGACCTGCCCCCAAGGTCGATCACGACCCGATCTCTGATATGGCATCATGCCCATGTGTTTATTATCATTATCATTCAAAACCCATTTACCGAGTGTTGTCAATTACATTCATTATGAAATTCATTTCATGTCACGGTATATAAAAATATAACCGATAAAACCATTTTCAAACAACCGTTGAAAACATTTTGATAGAAATCATTTTCAAAGCCAAATCATTTCAAAACCAGGCTACCAAAGAAATAGGATAGAAGTCCTACCTCAGTACTCGTGCCGGTACCCCACACCGTAATCCCGATCCGCTATACGTTAGCTCCACGGAACCACGAACGATCCTAGATACAAACTAAGTCAATCAATATCTAGTTCGAGACATTCTATGTTACCAAATCATTTCATGATGTCCTAGTGTGCCATTTGTATCATTAAAATCATCCTATAAGGTTGGGATTTAAATTAGGGTTCAAAACAGTGAAATCGGGTAAAAATCACAAAATTTTCCATGCCTCTGTCGGCCTGCCGGACGCCCTGCTTCGGCCTGCCGAACTGTACAGTTCGGCCTGCCGGAAACGAGGTTCGGCCTGCCGAACATTTCCCCAGATTCGGCCTGCCGGTCGGAAGAACACCGGCCTGCCGATCATCACTTCGGCCTGCCGAACATGAACTTCGGCCTGCCGAACTGGGAAAATCCAGAAATCCCAGCCACGGGTTTCTCGATCCCCAAAATCCAAATCTGAATTCCAACCTGTTTTTCTCAATTCCCAGGCATGAATAATAACTATAGTTGATAGAAAAACATTTTAAAACATGTTTGGAATCATTTAAACAACATTTGAACTCAAAATCTTCAAAAATCCGAAAATGAGAAAAAGAGGAGAAAAATGAAAATCTTGAATCCAATCCGTTTTTCTTCAATCTAGGTTTAGATTCTAGTTGTTCTAAGCTCATTTAACACAAATCCACGGTTTTCTAAGCTAAAACAAACTTAGATTTCAAAAACACACAAAATCGAAATTTTTGTAAAAAGTTTAGAAATTTCGAATCTAACCTCGAATCGAAGCTTCAATCCGCGTTCTCGGTTGCCGAATCACGTCCCCGAGCTTCCTCCTTGCTAACCCGAAGCTTGGATTCGAATGTGGTTTTCAAAAATTTAGAGAGAGATTGAGAGAGAGTGAGCTGCCGAGAGAGAGAGGGAAGAGAGAGAGAGATTGGCGTGGAAGTGAGGAGAGAGAGAGAGGAAAGGAAAATAAATAGAGAAAATCGGTGGGCGGTTTTACTGTGCGAAAACCATGTGCCGCCCACGGTTTTGTAAAACGGAGTATTTTTAACATTTTACAAATTGTTGTGTTTTAAAACTCAAAACATCATTTTAAATCAACAAGGAATCTTTTGAACACATCAATTTAACAAAACAACCAAAAACTAAAAGTCCAACCAAATAATCTAATTAAAGTTAAAACTTTAATTATGGCACACTAATTCATCATTTACATTACATTAATATTAAATAAATTTCGGGACGTTACAGCTCTCCACCCCTAAAAGAAATTTCGTCCTCGAAATTTACAACTCATCTCAAAAGCAAAACAAATGCGGATACAATTCCCGCATACTCGACTCTAATTCCCAAGTGGCTTCATCAACCCCGTGATGCTGCCACACGACCTTTACCAACGGTATCTCTCGACGACGCAAGCTAATCACTTTCCGGTCGATGATCTGAATCGGCACTTCTTCGTACGTCGTATCCTCCTGAACCTGCACATCGCGAAATGATACTATCTTACCCTGCTCAGGTGGACACTTCCTAAGCATAGACACATGAAACACATCGTGCACATGAGAAAGTTCGGGCGGAAGATCAAGCCGATAAGCGACCACACCAACACGCTGAGTGATCTCGAACGGCCCAATATACCTCGGCGCGAGTTTCCCACTCACCCCGAACCGCATAGTTCCCTTACGAGGTGACACCCTCAAGAGAACAAAATCTCCAACCGCGAACTCTAAGGGTCTACGTCTCCTATCCGCGTAGCTCTTCTGCCGACTCTGAGCTGCTCTCAATCGATCCCGAATCACCGCGACTTTCTCATTGCTGACACGAATCTCATCTGGCCCAAGAATAACTCGATCCTCCGGCTCGGCCCAACACACAGGTGACCGACATGGTCGCCCATACAACGCCTCAAATGGTGCCATACCGATACTCGCCTGATAACTGTTGTTGTACGCGAACTCCGCCAAATGCAAACATTGCTTCCAATTCCCGCCGAAGTCCAACGCACAAGCACGCAACATATCCTCGAGAACCTGAATAACCCGCTCAGACTGCCCATCAGTCTGAGGATGAAACGCCGTACTGAAGTTCAAATCCGTACCCAAAGCCTCCTGAAAACTCCTCCAGTACTTGGCATTAAACCTGGTGTCTCGATCAGAGGTGATGGACAAAGGAACTCCATGCAACCTCACAATGTTCTGCATATACAACTCCCCGAGAATCTTCCTGGAACATGTCGACCTAAACGGAATGAAATGCGCCGATTTCGTCAACCTGTCGACTACAACCCAAACTGCATCATACCGCTGCTCCGTCCTCGGCAAACCTGTGAGGAAATCCATCGTCACATGCTCCCATTTCCACCCTGGAATAGGAAGCGGCTGAAGTTGACCTGCAGGCTTCTGATGCTCTGCTTTCACCTGGAGACACGTCGAACACTTGGCCACGTACTCGCGAACATCTTTCTTCATGCCTCTCCACCAATAGTGCCTCTTCAAATCACGATACATCTTGGCGCTCCCCGGATGAATAGCAAACTGAGACCTATGAGCTTCATCTAGAACGGCTTTCGTCACCTCGGCGATAACTGGAACTGCAAGACGCTCCCGGAAGTACAACGATCCATCTGCATGCACGCTCCATTCCTCGAACTGCTCCCCGTTCTGAATCCGCGACCAAATCCCCTGCAAATGTCGATCCTGCCACTGACCTTGCTTCACCATCCGAACAAGAGCTGGAGTCGCTCCCACATGATATAACAAAACTCGATCACCGTCGTCATGATACTGTAGCCGATACTCACTCACTGTCGCATCCCTGCTCCAGTCCTCAAAAATCAAACAAGCGAGAATCCCTGAAGACTTTCTGCTAAGCGCGTCCGCTACCACATTAGCTTTTCCGGGATGATACTGCAACGCGAAATCATAATCCTCCATGTACTCCACCCATCTACGCTGCCTCAAGTTGAGATCCCTCTGAGTGAACAAATACCTCAAACTCTTGTGATCGGAGAAGACCTGAAACGATGCTCCATACAAGTAACATCTCCAAATCTTCAGCGCGTAGATCACCGCTGCAAGCTCTAAATCGTGAGTAGGATAATTTCGCTCGTGAGGTCGTAGCTGTCTCGATCCGTACGCAACCACACGTCCATGCTGCATCAACACGCATCCAAGTCCGCGCCCTGAAGCATCAGCATAAACCTCATATGGCTCGTCATTGCTAGGAATAATCAATACTGGGGCTGAAGTCAACCGGTTCTTCAATTCCTGAAAAGCAGACTCACAGTCTTCATCCCACTCAAACCTGACGTTTTTCCTGATCAACCTCGTCAACGGGGCTGCAATCTTCGAAAAGTCCTTTACAAATTTCCTGTAATATCCAGCAAGACCTAAGAAGCTGCGAATCTCCGCTACATTCCTTGGTCGTTCCCACTCCAATATAGCTTCAATCTTGGACGGATCCACTGAAATACCATGCTCCGAGATGACATGACCCAGAAATTTGACCTCGGTCAACCAGAACTCACATTTTTCCCTCTTAGCATACAACTGGTGCTCCCGCAGAGTCTGAAGCACGATCCGAAGATGCTGCTCATGCTCCTCCCATGTCTTAGAATACACAAGAATATCATCGATGAACACGATCACAAACTGATCCAGATACGGCCTAAATATCCTGTTCATCAAATCCATAAAAGCTGCTGGAGCATTCGTCAACCCGAAAGACATAACCAGAAACTCGAAGTGCCCATACCGAGTCCTAAAAGCTGTCTTGGGAATATCCTCTTCCTTGATTCTGAGCTGATGATAACCTGACCGCAAATCAATCTTCGAGAAGTATCGCGAACCTCCCAACTGATCAAATAGCTCATCAATCCTAGGCAAAGGATACTTGTTCTTCACCGTAACACGATTCAGCTGCCGATAATCCACACATAACCTGAGAGTCCCATCGTGCTTCTTAGCGAACAAAACTGGTGCTCCCCACGGAGATGTGCTATTCCGAATATATCCTCTATCAGCAAGCTCCTGAAGTTGCCTCCTCAATTCCTTCATTTCTGCCGGCGCCATCCGATAAGGTGCCATAGAAATCGGTGATGTCCCTGGAAACAACTCGATACCAAACTCAATCTCCCGATTCGGTGGTAACCCTGATAACTCATCGGGGAAGACATCCTCGAACTCATCAACCACCGGAATCGCTACACTACTACTCGAAACATAGGGCTCGCAATCTAGATTGGCAAGAAAAGCAAAACAATCTAGATTCCTTCGCCCTCCTAAACACGACTTCATGAGACGCTCACTCATTAGCCAATCACCACCACCCTGGTAAGTGATTACCGTCCCACTATCAGACACTAGGGTCACTTTTCTAAGTTGGCAGTCCACAACTGCACTATACCTGGACAACCAGTCCATCCCTAAGATCACATCATAGGAACTCATGGGGAGTACAATCAAATCACTTTTCAAAATCTCATCCCCAATCTTTATTTTACAAGATTTACACATACAATTCACACACACCCGCCCCAAGGGAGAAGTTATAACTAGGGGTTCCTTAAACTCTTCTACTTCTAATCCCAAGGCATGTACAAAGGAACTCGAAATGAGAGAATGAGAGGCACCGGTATCAAATAAAACGCGAGCTAGAGATCTGGAAACCAAAACCATACCATCGACAACCGCATTGCCAATCTGAGAATCTGACCCTCCAGATGCCATTGCATGAACCTGCACTGGCGCCTTCCCTTTTCCTCTACCGACATTGCTGGGTCCTGCATTACTCGGCCGATACTGCTGAGATGGAGATGACTGCACACTACCTGTACTTGGCGCTCTATACTGAGGAACACTGCGCTGAAAATACTGCGGCTGCTGTCCCCGTGCCGGATATGAGAATTGCTGAGGAGAAAACTGCGGATACTGCAACTGCGGGTACTGCGGAGGCGGAGGTAGGGTCTGAGGCTGAGGCTGAGACTGACGACTGGCATCCTCCCCGGTCTGCGATCCAAGACGAGCACTCCTGATCGGGCAATTCCTCTTGATGTGTCCGGGCTGCTGACAGAAATGACAATGAAAGCTGTAGGGGTTGCTGCGCCCGCTGCCAGACGAACTGCTACTGCCACTGGTCGCACCGCCTTGCTTGCCTTTCCCCGGAGCTGGACGACTACTGGTGCTCTTCCTGCCACTCCTCTGCGGTCCTCCTGAAGCCTTGGCTCGGTCCTCACAATACTGCACGTAATCATTCTCCACGGAGATCGCCGACGACACAAGCTCTCCGAAACTCCTAAGCCGTAGAGCAACCAACTGCCGTCGAATAGGAGCCTTGAGTCCTTCCTGGAACTTGATGCATTTCTCGCGCTCCGATGCCACAGCTGATGGAGCAAACCTAGCCAACTCGCTAAACTTTGCCTCATACTCCCGAACTGACATATCACCCTGCTGCAATCTATAAAACTCAGCTGCTTTCTGATCTCTATACCCCTGCGGAAAATACCGATCATAGAACAGATCCTCGAACTTGTCCCAACCGATATCGCCACCGCGCTCCAGACGCTTAGTTTGTTTCCACCAGGTGTTGGCGCCACCCTCGAGCTTATACGCCGCAAACTCCACACGATACTCCTCAGGCACACCAAGGGTATCAAGATGCTTCAAGATCGAATCCAACCAATACTCTGCTAACTGCGGATCCCCATTGCCATCAAAAGTCGGAATAGACGCCCGCCGAAATTCCTTAAAGAAAGCATGCCGACTACCAACACTGGAGTCTTCCGGTCTAGTCCTGGCTGCCATCTGCCGGAAAGCCGCGATCATAGACCTCATCAGGCCCTCATCATTTTCGAACTCGGCGTCAGCTGTCGAACGACGTCTAGGTGCCATTCTCTCACTTCTGAAAACAAAATTTGGACTGTCAGAGGTATTTCATTGTCAAACCTATGTGTGCACAATTCCCAAGGTTCATAACCTTGAGCTCTGATACCATTCTGTCACGCCCCGGAGTACGGGAGGTGACGTGGCGGAATATTTAGGTTAATTAAAGGAGAGTTTAATCGAAATTAAGGGTTTAAAAATCCAATTAAATAAGAAATAAGAGATCTTCCACCACATTTGATAAAAGAATTTAAAATTATTAAACAAATAACAACAATTGAACAAAAACCGCGAATATGGGTTCCACAACCCACAACTTGTGCACACACATGGTTCTGACAATATCACAAATACAATTACAGTCCAAGTACAAATAAAGTTAAGTCTTACATGCCTTGATTAACAAATACAGAATGTAAACAAATTCTCCTATTGCTCCTGAGTTCGGTCCGAAGAATCTTCTCCAAACCTAAATGGGAAACCACCTAGAAGGGGGGGGAATTTAAAACAGATAAAACGTGAGCGAAAGGCTCAGTAGGACTAAGTTTTATAAAATAATTTAATGCAAAGAAACATAGCATTATCAGGAGTTATGCAAGAAGAAACTTGAATAAATAAATAAATAAATTGAGTAGAACCGTTCTGACACAGAACAGTCTACTCGTCAAATCAAAACACCAGTTTACATTTACCTAGGCAAACCATGATATCACCACCGTAGTGGCCCAGCTGGGTTTCGGGACCTGCCCCCAAGGTCGATCACGACCCGATCTCTGATATGGCATCATGCCCATGTGTTTATTATCATTATCATTCAAAACCCATTTACCGAGTGTTGTCAATTACATTCATTATGAAATTCATTTCATGTCACGGTATATAAAAATATAACCGATAAAACCATTTTCAAACAACCGTTGAAAACATTTTGATAGAAATCATTTTCAAAGCCAAATCATTTCAAAACCAGGCTACCAAAGAAATAGGATAGAAGTCCTACCTCAGTACTCGTGCCGGTACCCCACACCGTAATCCCGATCCGCTATACGTTAGCTCCACGGAACCACGAACGATCCTAGATACAAACTAAGTCAATCAATATCTAGTTCGAGACATTCTATGTTACCAAATCATTTCATGATGTCCTAGTGTGCCATTTGTATCATTAAAATCATCCTATAAGGTTGGGATTTAAATTAGGGTTCAAAACAGTGAAATCGGGTAAAAATCACAAAATTTTCCATGCCTCTGTCGGCCTGCCGGACGCCCTGCTTCGGCCTGCCGAACTGTACAGTTCGGCCTGCCGGAAACGAGGTTCGGCCTGCCGAACATTTCCCCAGATTCGGCCTGCCGGTCGGAAGAACACCGGCCTGCCGATCATCACTTCGGCCTGCCGAACATGAACTTCGGCCTGCCGAACTGGGAAAATCCAGAAATCCCAGCCACGGGTTTCTCGATCCCCAAAATCCAAATCTGAATTCCAACCTGTTTTTCTCAATTCCCAGGCATGAATAATAACTATAGTTGATAGAAAAACATTTTAAAACATGTTTGGAATCATTTAAACAACATTTGAACTCAAAATCTTCAAAAATCCGAAAATGAGAAAAAGAGGAGAAAAATAAAAATCTTGAATCCAATCCGTTTTTCTTCAATCTAGGTTTAGATTCTAGTTGTTCTAAGCTCATTTAACACAAATCCACGGTTTTCTAAGCTTAAACAAACTTAGATTTCAAAAACACACAAAATTGAAAGTTTTGTAAAAAGTTTAGAAATTTCGAATCTAACCTCGAATCGAAGCTTCAATCCGCGTTCTCGGTCGCCGAATCATGTCCCCGAGCTTCCTCCTCGCTAACCCGAAGCTTGGATTCGAATGTGGTTTTCAAAAATTTAGAGAGAGATTGAGAGAGAGTGAGCTGCCGAGAGAGAGAGGGAAGAGAGAGAGAGAGATGGGCGTGGAAGTGAGGAGAGAGAGAGAGGAAAGGAAAATAAATAGAGAAAATCGGTGGGCGGTTTTACTGTGCGAAAACCATGTGCCGCCCACGGTTTTGTAAAACAGAGTATTTTTAACATTTTACAAATTGTTGTGTTTTAAAACTCAAAACATCATTTTAAATCAACAAGGAATCTTTTGAACACATCAATTTAACAAAACAACCAAAACTAAAAGTCCAACCAAATAATCTAATTAAAGTTAAAACTTTAATTATGGCACACTAATTCATCATTTACATTACATTAATATTAAATAAATTTCGGGACGTTACACGATATGTATGCCCGGTTTAAAATGGCTTAAAATAAGATATTTTTGACTTATTCAGCTCAAAAATTATTTTTGGATATGTTTGAATCGATAAGTTGTTTAAGCTTTTTGTTTTTATAAGCACTTTTGAAACGAGTCATTTCTTGGGTCTTATGAAAATCTTTTTTATTTACATTTTTAACCTTATATTTATAAATAACAAATTAAAAATTTTATATATAACCTTGTATTACGATACTTTTGATAACAATAAAAGCATTTTGATTTATCTAACTAAACAGATTTAAAAGCTCCTATGAAATCAAAAGACACTTTTTTATGCACTAATTGAATATTAATTAAAGAACTCCAACTTATTATGCTTCTCTTATTCTACTCCTTAAAAGAAAAGGCATAAGCTATCTCAAACGGGACTGTAGTATAGTTTATGTTTGATGCCATTTCTAGACAAGATAAACAAACAAACCAACGTTACTCTGCTCCCCATCCACAAACGACGTGTCGTTTTTTATTACAGGAGTCTCATTTTGGGCTTAAATGAACAGGCTCCAGATCAAGGGCCCAATTGATTTTGGCCCTTAGTTGAATACAGATCCAAAGGCCTCTCCTCGTTCAACAGGCACATAATCTCACCTCCTCCGTTTCCGAAGCAAAAACGACTCCTGAATTTTGGCTTTCGCCGCAGGAGTTCCACAGAGCTCGGTGAAACCTGAAATGGGTTCTTTGAGGAGAGCTTCAAAGTCTCTGAAATCTTCATCCAAGTACTTCTTCTCTCTCCTACAGTATTCCTCTTAACTCAGCAGCCCATTTGGAGGCAACTCATTTCTTGGCCGGTTCAGTTCTCACCGTATTGGATTGGACCGTATTGGATTGGGCCAATCCTTCTGTTCGAATTCTCGAAAAAACAGCTTAGAAAACGGCGTAGATTTGACCCAGTACCCTTCTGAAAGGATTAGAAACTTCTCTATAACCGCCCACATCGATCATGGCAAGTCTATGCTCCCTGACAGGCTTTTGAAGCTCACCTGGACCATCAAAAGAGGCCGTGGTCAGTCTCAGTACCTCGACAGATTGCAAGTAAATTCTTTTTGTTTTTCGTTTTTTTATGAAATCTGTTGATGGGTTTGTTTCAGATTTTAATTGATTGTGGGGTTTAGATAATAGCACGAAAATATGTTCATTAAGAGTTTTTTTTTTTAATTGGACCGAACACTGAACAAAAAAAGTAGTTGTGTTATTTTTGTTGAACAATTAATTACAGCAAACTCTCCAAACACCAATTACAAGCTAAGACCACAATATAATACTATATTAGCACTCTACTACGCTTCACTCACTCCACTAACACACGTATTTTATTAATTTAGCACTCACCCTGCACATACTTAGACATTCACTTTTGGACATATTTACTCAAAATTATTAGACTCTTATACAATTGGACACTATACCTCACACCACTGACTTGGTAGTTATTGGACTCTCACTTTTTTCACTCACACTCACTACCGAGACCCAATAGTCTCTTTATATAGGCCATTATGTTGCGGAATTTTATGACTCAAATTCTCTAGTATGTTGGTGAACACCTGTCTTTATTGCAACTTGCAACTATGTTTCTTGAAGCTTCCACGTGCAGAAAAATAGGCAGTAGCTAATTAGCTTAGATATTCTAGAGAATCAAGAGTTGGTGATGACTCTTTAACACTCCCCTTAGCACCAACTCTCATCAATGTTCTCTTATTTATGTTGAGTAGGTCCCTCTACTTTTGGAACTTTATAGAATTGAGTCCTTTTGTAAGTAAGTCTGCCAGTTGATCATCTGTTTTGACATGTTACAGCTCTAGCGCCTCTTGTAATACTTTTTCTCTGAGAAAGTGATAGTGTACCTCCATGAGCTTAGTTCTTGCATGGGACACCAGATAAATTGTCACAGAATAATTGCTCTAAATAGTCAAGTGGCTGGTATCGATCTTTTAGCAGTTGTATCAACCATGCACTTTCTTGAGCTGCCACAGCTCCCGCTCTATATTCCGCCTCTGTGGTTGAAAATGATACTGTTGGTTGTCTCTCACTGCTCCAAGATATAGTCCCTAAGCCAAGCTTAAACACATACCCTGTAGTTGATCGTTGCGTATCGTGATCTCCGGATAATCAGTGTTGCAATAACTGACCAACTTGTTGTCGCTGCTTTTGTTGTACACAAGTCCATAGTCAATTGTACTTTTAATATATCTCAAGATTCGCTGCACTGCCTCTAAGTGGGGTGTCTTCGGATTTTGCATGTACCAACTCATCACACTGGCTGCATAGGAATTGTCAGGCCAAGTCAACGTCAAATAGATTAGACTTCCGACTAACTGTCGATACATAGTGGCATCTTCCAAGTCCTTTCCTTCATGTGCGCAAAGCTTGATGTTTGCTTCTATTGGCGTCGAGATAGGCTTGCACTCTGGCATCCCAAATTTCTATAGAAGATCTCTCGCATATTTTTCCTGACAGAGAAATTTGTCCTCCTTTGTATGATTGACTTCCAGCCCGAGGAAGTGCTTGAGCTCCCCGGGCTCTTTTATCTGGATGTGAACTGATAGATTCTCCTTTGTTTGAAGAATTTCTTCATGATCGTCTCTAGTAATGATCAAGTCATCGACGTACACCAGCACTATTGCTATCTTTCCTTCTCTAGCTTACATAAACAAGCTAGAATTTGCATGTGTCATTAAATAACCATTTCGAATTAAGAATTCAGCAATCTTGTCGTACCACACCCTCAAAGCTTGCTTTAGCCAGTAAAGTGCCTTTCTTAACTTGCAGACATAATCAGGATGGATTCTATTCTCAAATCCTTCTGGTTGAATCATATAGATTTTGTGATCCAATTTTTCATGCAAAAAGGCATTTTTAACATCCATCTGCCATTGCATGTTGGTCTAGTGGCATTGGGAAAAGGGTGGGGTGGATATTGGTTTGGGGGAAGGAGGTTTGATCCTCCATTGTAACAAAAAAAATCCATCTGCCATAGCTTCCAATCCTTACTAGTTGCAAGTGCCAAAAACTCGTGCGGTAGAAATCTTCGCCATTGGACTTTATGTCTTATCGTAGTCTAGTCCAAACTGCTGAGAGAAGCCACGCGCAACTAATCGTGCCTTGTATCTCTCGATCGATCTGTTAGGATGAGTCTTAATCTTATACACCCATTTGCAAGAAATAGGTTTTACTTCCCTGGGTGTCAGTACCAAGTCCCAAGTTTGATTATACTCCAATGTGGAAATTTCTTCTTGCATAGCCTTCATCCAATTAGGACTATGTGATGCTTCTTCATATATCATAGGCTCCTTCAAATTTGTCTCAATCTGCAATTGCTGCATTGGCATACTTGGGATTCGGCTTCTTGTTCTTGTTGATCTTTTAGGCTGCGACTAAGGAGTTGTTGCTTCTTGACTTGGCTCAGACTCCTCCACATCTCTTTGACGAACACCAATTTTCTAGGGACTCTCTCTAGCCTTACTCGCAGTGTTGTTTTCTTTATCTGGTTCTTCATTAGTAATCTCAGGAATTAGCCGTACCTTACGTGCGCCCTTATCTACTGTTGCAGCTCATCATTGATCTCTTTGGAATCAGGCAACTCCTCCTTTCGTGGGGAGCACCAAGATGATGCTTCGTCAAACACCACATTTCATGATGTGTAACAGCGACCGCTGACAGGATCATAGTATCTCCACGATTTTCTCTAGCTGTCGTATCCTACAAAGATACATCGGATTGCCTTCTTATCAAACTTAGTGCATAGATGACTTGGCACGAACACATAGCACACGCAGCTGAAGACTTGAAAGGGGCTATAGGTTTTAGACCCCACAGTTTCTCAAAGGGTGAGATGAACCCAGGCTTTGGTTGGGGAAGCCTGTTGATGAAATGGGCTGTAGTCTTCATACCCTTGGCCCAAAATCTTCTTGGTACGTTCTTTGCGTGTAACATGCTTCGACACGTCTCAGCTAGGTGCCGATTCTTCCTCTCAACTACTCCATTTTGTTGTAGTGTGTTGGCACATGTGAACTGGTGGCGGATATTGCAGCTCCGTAGATGTTGAGAGAACTCATCAAAAGTGTATTCTCCACCATTGTCTGTACGTAAGTATTGTATCTTCCTATCGACTGTTCTTCTGCTATCTTTGAACTCCTTGAATTTCTCAAAATCATTAGATTTTTCTTTCATACAGAACACCCATATGTACCTTGAGAAGTCATCAATAAATGTGATCATATAGTGCATACCACCAATTGACGGCACCTTTGCTTTGAATTTCAACTCTTTATATGGAAGTTGGTGTGCCTTACCATATTGGCAGCTCGTACAGATGGTGTCGGTTCTGACTTCAAGTTGAGGAAGGCCCTTAAGCATTGCCATCTACATCATCACCTTTAACATGTGATAGCCAACATGTCCTAGCCTTGCGTGCCATAAATCCATTGCCTCATTTTGTCAAGTCTTATCTATGTAAGCGAATTTGGCTGACATTATGTAGACTGACTCTAGTCGTCGCCCCTCCATCGTCGGTGTCCTAGAAATCTTGATATCTTGATAAACTTTGACATTGCATGGGCCAAAGAGAACATAGTGACCTGATGATGTCAACTAAGCTACTGATAATAGATTCTTCTTCATACCTGGTACGTGATAGACATCTTGAAGTGGCACCTGATTGGAACTGAAACGTGGCACAATGGTTGTGTTAACAATGTGTGCAATTGGCAACTGTGAATTGTTGGCTATCATCACCACACGGCCTTCCTTGTACTCCATCATGTTTCGTAAGTTCTTTGTCACCGGTCATGTGGTTTGAGCATCTCGAGTAGATGATCCAGTCATTCTTGTAGTCAATCTGCTGAGGAATGGTTACAGTGAGAGCCAACAAAGATTCAGCATCCCAGTCGTCTTTGCTACTTTTTTCTATGTTGGACGTTGCTGCATTGCTCTCGGCCGACTTTTTCTTGGACCAACAATTTTTGGCAATATGGCCCACCTTCCCTCTATTGTAGCATCGAAAGTCGCTCCTTTTGTTTTGCTTGGACTGACTACCCTTCCCGCTGTTCTTCTGAGCTCCCCGTAATCGAGAGCCACCTTGATGACCACTTAATTTTTGTCATCACCTCTTTTCGATCCTTTCAGAGTATTTGGCGTGGATTGACCTTTATTCTTGTTGCTGAATAACGCTTCTTCCTCACCTTTTGGTGAGCCCCTACTAAATTTTTTGGCCATTGCTTCTTGGCCTACTAGTAAATTTTCAAAATCTACTAGAGACGGTTGAGCAGACCAACCTTGTATTGCAACAGCAAAACTTCTAAATTCCTCAATCCACGGATAATTATCCTTCTTATCCTGGACTCTGAAATAGTAGCTGTAGGATCTAATTCGGATATTTTGGGACAAAGGGACATTATCTTGTGGAAGTATTCATTGATCGTCATCTCTTGTTGTGAAACCGATAGCAATTCGTTCTCCAGGAGTTGAAGCCTTATGTCATTCATCCGTGAAAAGAGTGCTTTAAAAATACCCAAGCTGCTTTCGGCATCTCCGCCTGCCGTATATGCTCCAGCAGCTCCTTCTCAACTGTGGTCTTGATCCTGAACATCGCCTTGCTAGCTTTGATCCTCCATTTCTTCAAATTAGTTGTGTCGCCCTCCAGTGGCTTGGTCTCACTACCGCCAATAACCTCCTGTAGGTCTTGGCCTCGAAGATATGACTCCATGCATGTGGACCACGTATTGTAGTTTTGATTATTAAGCTTCTTAAAACCACTAACCGATTGAAGGTCACCCATCGTGACTTGGCTTAAAAAACTTTAACTATGCCAAGCAAGCTTATTTAAATATATACATATATATATATATATAAATTTTAAATAGGTCTTGCAGTTACTAAAATTGCACATGATCAAGAAGCATACTAATATCGGCTCTTAAAGAACCACTCAAGCAGTTCAAATTCAGTCCCTTATCAACTGGCGTTGATGCCACTTGTTGAACAACTACAACACTATGTGTAATTACTTTTTATTAATCAAAAAAGTAATTACAACAAACTCTCCAAACACCACACGGATTACAAGCTAAGACCACAATAGAATACTATATTAGCACTTTACTGTTTTTACACCCGACACACTTAATAATACACACTCACAAGACTTCACAATGTTAAAGAGTCGTCACCGGCTCTTGATTCTCTAGAATATCTAAGATTGTTTTTTCTAGAGCTATCTCCCATGGAAGCTCTAAGTAGCTAGTTAACTACTGCCATTTTTTCTGTACGTGGAAGCCTCAAGAAACACAGCTGCAAGTTGCAACAAAGATAGGTGTTCACTGACATACTAGAGAATTCTAGTCATAAAATTCGGCAATGATTAACCCACATAATGGCCTATATAAAGAGACCATTGGGTCTCGGTGGTGAGTGTGGGTGAAAAAAGTGAGAGTTCAATAAGTCCAAGTGAGTGGTGTAAGGTGTAGTGCCCAATTGTATAAGAGTCTAATAAGTTTGAGTGAATGTGTCTAAAAGCGAATGTCTAAGTCTGTGCAGTGCGAGTGCTAAATTAATAAAATACGTGTGTGTTAGTGGAGTGAGTGAAGTCTTGTTAAGTGTGTATTATTAATAGGGCATTTGGTGAACATGGTTAAAACCAAATTTTTGGTTACCAAATAGTATAAAGCCTTCACATTCTACAGTAAAAAGTTGCTATAGTATAAAGCTCTCACTTGTTACAGTGTTTTGAACCAAAAAGTTAGTTTGAACCTATAAGTGTGTCGGGTGTGAGTGTGGTAGAGTGGTAATATAGTATTTTATTGTGGTCTTAGCTTGTAATCCGTGTGGTGTTTAGAGAGTTTGTTGTAATTACTTTTTTGATTAATAAGGTAATTACACAATAGTGTTGTAGTTGTTCAACAATTTTCTCTGTTGATTTGTTATTTATTTATTTCTTTTGAGATGTTCATTTGTGATTGCTATACCATTCGTTGGTTTTCTTTAGGTAGATACAGAACATTTTGCATGAAATTTAATTATTTTTGTAAATTTTTTAAGCTATCACCTGATAAACATGATTATCTTCATTTAATTATAAACATTTATCGTCAATTTTATGGCCAGGGATGAAAATTGCCAAGAAAAAAATTGAGCGAGTAATAAGTTAAAAATTGAAAGTTTGGACCAAAGTGTTCCTGTGCATATAATTCAGGACTTCTAATGCTAAGCTAATAACCCAGAGTTGTGTCATTTGCTCTATTGATTTGTGATTCCTATACCATTCATTGGTTTTTTTGTTTCTTAGGTAGAGAGAGAAAGAGGAATTACTGTAAAAGCCCAGACAGCAACCATGTTTCACAAGCACAATTTTCCTGGTGCAGATAGAAATGAGCAAGGAGAAACGAGTTTTTTACTTAATCTGATTGACACTCCTAGTCATGTGGATTTTAGCTGTGAAGTTTCAAGATCACTAGCAGCTTGCCAAGGAGCCCTTTTGGTCGTAGATGCTGCTCAGGGTGTTCAAGCACAAACTGTTGCAAATTTTTATCTCGCCTTTGAATCTAACCTGACAATAATACCAGTTATAAACAAAATTGACCAGCCAACTACCGACCCTGATCATGTCAAGGCTCAAATAAAGTCCATGTTTGATCTTGACCCCGCTGATGCTCTTTTAACATTTGCGAAAACTGGGCAGGGTCTTGAGCAAGTTCTTCCTGCAGTCATAGAGCGCATACCACCTCCTCCTGGGAAGAGTGATTCGCCTTTGCGAGTGCTTTTATTGGATTCTTACTACGATGAATACAAAGGTGTGATATGCCATGTTGCGGTTGTCGATGGCATTTTGCGTAAGGGGGACAAGATTTCATCCGCGGCGACCAACCAAAGTTATGAAGCTTTGGATGTCGGGATCATGCATCCTGAACTCACTCCCACCGGGGTCCTTCTTACAGGACGAGTGGGGTATGTTGTGAGTGGTATGCGTTCAACCAAAGAAGCACGAGTTTGAGACACCCTTTTTCATACTCGGAGTGTTGTCGAGCCTCTTCCTGGTATATATATCATTTCCTTTTCCTTTTTCTTATTT
The DNA here is from genome assembly GCA_025403435.1 of Artocarpus heterophyllus. NCBI lineage: Eukaryota > Viridiplantae > Streptophyta > Magnoliopsida > Rosales > Moraceae > Artocarpus > Artocarpus heterophyllus. The sequence goes on along the minus strand of CM046348.1, from coordinate 5,118,286 downwards.
TTTTTCTCCAAATGCGAATATGATATTGTGTTAAACACTGAAATGTTGGGTTTTCAAACCGTAGGATTCGAGCCTGTAAAACATATGGTGTTCTCTGGTGTATATCCTGCTGATGGATCAGATTTTGAGGCGCTTAACCATGCAATAGAGAGACTGACATGTAAGGATGCTAGTGTCTCCGTTGCTAAAGAAAGTAGCACAGCACTAGGTTTGGGTTTCGGGTTTGACACCATTTATCCTCTACTTGTTTCTTTTGCCATTTACTTAAAGGATGTTGATTCAACCAGCATTTGTCATTTCATTTTCTTCATATGGCGTATTTAGTTAGGTTTATTGCGTTCTGCCTACAGGTGTGGTTTCTTTCTTAGGCTTGCTTCACATGGATGTTTTCCATCAGCGACTTGAACAGGTATGCTAGAAGTATTTTTGAGCAAAAAGTGAAAATAACTGTTAGCAGTAAGGGGATCACACATTCAGAACATAGTGTACGAAGTGTGACATGCATTGCTTAGGACGAATATTAGAGTGGTAATATGTGAAGAGAGCTCATGTATCTTTCGCTAAAATTTTTTCTTCAATCATGCATTTGCATGATGTTATCTATAGAATTCCATGATCTTTTCTCTGGGCCGGGCCATTGATGATGATGATCTATTTGGCGATGGTTATTCACAACATTTGTACTTGTTTCACTTGCTGAATTTGTATCTTCTATTTGAATGATAGGAATATGGTGCTCACGTTATTTCAACTGTCCCAACCGTTCCTTCCATTTTTGAGTATGCTGATGGGAGGTATGTGCTGAATATTATAATGGAAGATTGTCTTCCTCACCATATATGGCTTAGGTTACCAAACTTTTTTTTTTTTGCTTGTTGTAGCAAAATGCAAGTTCAAAATCCAGCCGCCTTGCCCTCAAATCCTAAGCAAAGGGTGGTAGCTTCTTGGGAACCTACAATAATAGCTACAATCATTATTCCTAGTGAGTAAGCTCTCATACACCCTTGGCTTTAGGTTTTGTTCACCATGCAAGACATTCACTTGCCCTGACTTCATTACACTATGCTGTCAACTTGAAGGTATGTGGGCCCTATTATCACCCTCTGCTCTGAGCGGAGAGGGCAGCAGTTGGAATATACATTTATTGACAGGTAAGTCTGATCATCCCCCTGTATCATAATAGTTGAACATCTTGCCCAAAAAATACAGTTCATATAGTTGTGACTTTTAAGCTTAATGTAAAATCTCTATATATTTGACTCTCATTTAATTAAAGTTGATTTTTCTTCTTTTCTTTACTTCTGTAAGTATTACTATTATTTACTCATCCTTTTAAACTCGAAGCAGTAAGCCCTTTACTTTACAACGCATGCAGCCAATGGGTTTTTTTGAAAATATCGCTTACATTTGAGGGAAATTGTTGTCGACTTTTGCAATGAATTGAAGGGTATAACATCAGGGTATGCATCATTTGACTACGAGGACTCGGAGTAAGTAACAACTCTTTCTCTCTCTCCTATGTGCGCATGCGCGCGCACACACACACACACCCAGTGCTTCCATCATATCATATCTAGTGAAACACTCCATGTCCTAGGTCCAGAGATAATTGCATAACCATCTGTGTCTCATGTCCTTGTGGCCAATTGATTGCAACAGATATCAACAGTCAGATTTGGTAAAACTTGATATCCTTTTGCATGGACAACCAGTTGATGCAAGGGCAACGATTGTTCATAGTTTGAAGGCACAACGTGTTGGTCGTGAACAGGTGGACAAACTGAAGATATTCATAGACAGGTACTTTGATAGTTGACCTATTATAACTCGTTTCATATTCTACTTTTTGCTCTTCTCATAGCTCATGGATTTCTAATTTTAACAGGCAAATGTTTGAGATGAACATGCAAGCTTCCATAGGATCAAAGATTATTGCAAGGGAAACGTAAGTTTCTCTTCCTTTTAAATTTTGATCAAAACTTGTTTAAGCTTTTCTGCTCAAATCTTCACTTTTAGGCTAAATTTTTTGTTATTGGTATTAGGATTTCTGCCTTAAGGAAAAAATGTTCTTGCTAAGTGTTATGGTGGGGATGTTACTCGGAAGAAGAAGCTATTGGAGAAGCAGAAGGAAGGAAAGAAGCGAATGAAGCGCATTGGTTCCGTGGATACACCCCAAGAAGCATTTCATGAATTGCTCAAGGTTTCATAGAAAGGAATGACCAAAATATTCAGCCATATCTATAACTAATCAACTGATACTTCTTTTATCCCCTTATGCTCAGCATCCAAGTGATACGCTTTTCTCAAGGTTTTTGGAGAAAGAGTCCTTTGGCAAAACTTTTGCTTCAGCATCGGTGCTATGATGGGGAAGAAGCTATTGGAATAGCAAAGACAGTGCATTTGCTCTTCTGAGCAGTCCAAGATTTGTCTTAGAGAAAAGAATGAAGAGACTCTATGTTGTCATTGACGATTCTTTTGTTTTATGGTTGGATTTAGAACCAACCATCCAAGAGGACTCTGCATATATATAAGCGTAAGCAGTATGCAAATTTTGCTCACCGGAGAAAAGATGGGAATGGTTTCATTGTGTACTTGACGGTATAAATTATTCTCAAGAAAATAAAATAAAATTCTTTTATCAAGCAAATGATGGAATTTTGTATTAAAGTTTTTTTTCATGTTTATGTGCTCAATTATCAAAAACTTTGAAATTTTTGCTTAGTATGGGTTTGATTTACAATAAGAGTACTTGTTTGGTTGATTGAAGTATAGTTGATAGAAGGCTACATGGTTCTGGCTATGCTTGGTTAGTGGGGAAAAAACTAAGTGTAACGCCCTTATACGGGGGTTAACAGTTTTTAATAAAATAAAAATAAAAATAAAAATAAAAGTAAAAACTTAAAAATAAAGTTGCTCGAGGCTTAAATGAAAACTCTCAAATCAAAAATAAAAATATAAACGATAATTAAACCACAGTTTAATGTAGCACCTTAAATTTAATAATATAAACTGTCGTCATCATCATTTTAACCCTCAACATATTTTAATACAGTCACAGAAAGTAACAATTGATGCTTACATTATCATGAAGAACATTCTTAACAATTGAAGTAGTCCCAATGAATATAGCTACATCGCTTCCTCAATTATTTTTTTCGTAGCCACATCACACTTAGTGAATCCTGAAAAGATAAAAATATAAGAGAATGAGCAACAATATGCTCAGTAGAGAAAACCATTACTCACCTTTAGGTTTTTATCATTACCACATTAAAACCTACATGGTTATTTAATACTCATCATTATCCATATTATGAGATTTATTATAATCATATTCTGTGGATACCATAGTTAATAATTACTGAATTTTATACATATACATATATACAAATGTTACAGTTCATCATTATTCCTAGGTACCCACATTCAATAGAGTATCACTCAACTCATCGTCACCCAAATGGGCGTACTTGATCACCCTCTAAACATTCTAAGGGTGTTTCGGTGAAGGGATATCAAGCCCCGAGTCCTCACCAAGTCGATTCCTGTACAGTATGTTCTGGGACTTTTAACCCAAGGAAGCATCATCACCTTCCCCTTATTTACCTTTTAGGGTTTTCATGCCCAAGGACGTAACCGCCACCCTCTTCACGTCTCACCATTGCTCTATATTTAATAATTATTAATAGAGTCAGTTTTCTTAACCATGCTTCTCAATTTATAACATGTGTCAATTCATTATGTTCCTCGCCGTACAATACAAGACGAGTCCATGTCAAAGTTTCTTATGTGATACTCATATAATATCAGTTCAACATAGATATATATATATATATATATATATATCTTGCGATAAAACAATCAATTTTAATTCTATAAAAACCTCACAAAAGATGAGTAATAGAATCCCTACCTTTCAAGCTTATCAACAATCTTTTAATTCTGGAATCAATTAACGTTAGCTCCATACTCCCTTGATCCTAAGGCGTGCATAAGGACAATTAAAACTAAAGCACAACATACAACTACATTCATATATAAATCATATGTAAATCTATCTTACTAGTATGCCATTAAAGCTTTTATGTAAATCTCTTTTGAATACTACAGTAAACAATTTTTGTCTTAACACAATATAAAATGTAAACAAGTAATCTATATGTTTTAGTCCCTAATAAGATTCATTAATCACTTAGGACAATATTGGAAAGGTTGCAAGACATTAAAGAATTAGGTGGTGAGCAAAGATGGGTTCTTGGTTCAGCTTAGCAGCTGGTATACCATAACAAACTGGCAGGTTTACTAGTTTTCAATCCGAAAATTGAATAATTTTTAGAAAATAAAATACAACTCCGATTTAGGTTTATGATAGCTTGCTAGAAAGCTTAGGATGTCTACTTTTTAAATATTCAAACTTATTTACAAAATTCATTTTTATTTAATCCCAGAATTTCAAGAAAGAGCCATGCCCATAGAGGTATTACAAAGTTTAACAATATAAATTTTCTGTCTACAACGTATACACTTAGACTTTATACATATGCTTAGGTTTAAGAACACAAATTTGAATAATCCTTGAGTATAAACAAAAAAAATTATAAATGAAAGACTAAATTTGTTCATACGATTCTAACATCAGATTATGGCTAGTTGGAGCTTGAAATGGCTTCAAAACAAGTTTCTTGACTTCGATATAGCTGAAATTCTTGCTCAAATAGAGGTGATGGTGGCTGATTTTTATGGCTGCCTTGAAGAAGTTCTCTAGGTATTTTGCTTCAGCAAAGAAATGAGAAGAAGAGTGTGGGAACCGTGGAAGAAAAGAGAAGAAAAGATGAAATCCTTGAAGAGAAGTGATAGAAGCAATTATGGAGGAGACATGTTGAAGCATGTCACGGAGGAAATAAAGAAAATGAGGGTCAAGAGTAGTTGGAAAAGATGTCCTTATGTCTCATCTGGAGACTTTAACACACATAATGCCAATATGACATTTTTTTTTATTGATATACTAAAAATTAATTTAATTACCTTAAAACCCGTTAGGAGAATAACGGGTGTCACAATAAAAAAAAGGAAAGGTATATAATCTAAGTGGGGAGGAGAAAAAGAAGAAGAAGAAGAAGTTTTTTGGAGTCATGCAAAGTTTTTTCCATGCTTTTCCTAATATATTTCCTCCTATAATCTCTCCTATCAAACAACTATAAATCTCAAAAAGTCATTTTCTAATTTTCTCATTCTTAAATTAATAACACTAACAATAATGAAATCCTTAGGTTAACAAAACACATCAAAGGCAAAAGCAACGGAATAACAAGAACTAAAATTGAGTTTACCATAACTAAAGATAAAATGTGATAGCGTCTCAAGACTGTTGCTTACAAACTGTGGTAACCATTATACGAAACAGTACTGACACGCTGTCACATGTGTATTGATCTAACATGACAAACTATATTTATAGAACAATAATTTCAAAAAAATCATGATGAGAAATAGTCTTGGAGAAGCATCAAACATGTTTCTTAGAAGTTGGAAGATGACAATCTGTTCAAGTAGCTAGATGCAAGTCCTTTCCCATTCTGCTCACCCAAAGTCAAACCTTGGCCTATTCTCTCCACTCCATCCTGCTTCCCATCAAGGGTGCTCTCTCTACCTCCAACCATGGACGAAATTGCTGCCGCAATCACGGACTTGAAAGCACCGGGGTCAGACATGATCGCCTTGGTCAACGTCTCCGTCAAGGACTCGTGAACAGGATTAGCTTGTTTTTCAAGGTTTAAGGAGCCAATCTGGGATTTGTCATGGGGCATCAACATTGTGTTGCCATAACCAAGGTAGGATCCCTTGCCCCAAAGTGTAGGCAAAATGTTGGGTTCCGAGGAGGAATTACCGAAGTTCAGACTCAAGGAGGGAATTCTAGCTAAGCCTGAAGGCAGCGACGATCTATTAAAAGGGTATGGTGGTGATGATGACGACGAGGATGATGAAGAGGAAATTGGAGAGGATGTGAGGTCTAGAGTGATTGTTGGGAACAAAGGAGAGGAAGAAATGGTACTGTTAGGCAAGTGAAACGGCTTTGCTCTCATAGTGTCAAAGTGACCATAATTTAGTCCATTAAGCATAGTAGGTGCATTCTTGGTACTGTCTGAATTGGTCGTTGGATGATCAGAAGATGTTGAAGAGCCGGATAATAGCATGGAAGCTGCAGCGGAAGTGGTGGAAGCCATGGCGGTGGCGGTAACAGGAAGTGGGTGATTGTGAGTTCCTTCATAGGTAGTGATTAAGATGGACATGTCCTCGGCACATCTTTGCACCTAAAATCAGGTAAAATTATAAGGTACAGATTGATTCAAAAGGGAAAAAAAATCCTGATAATAATAATGCTCATGGATAAGGTAAATTTAGATGTAATACCTGTTTTCTCACTGGGCAGGATGGTGCAACCGTACAGCGATAGTATGCTCGAGGACATGGATTTCCTTTTGCAATTTTCTGTCCGTATTTCCTCCATTGACATCCATCATTCATCTGTTGATTATAACACAATTAGGAAAAAAATCATATATTAGACGGATCAGTTAATTAGAAAAGTATAAAGATAGGAGAGGAAGTACTAGTTTTCTTGAATTGGATGCTGGCAAACTATAGGACAAATCTAAGGGTATGAAAAAGCAACTGCTAAGACACGGTTTTAAACTGTCAAACCACATCAAAATTCTCTCAAAACATTTAACAATTTAACAAAACTTGAACAAAGCTGACGGTTTTGAATTGTATCTACCTTGGCCTAATTAGAATTCTGGTCAACTATAACATGAAGAAATAACGAGACAAAGCAAAATGCAATTACCGTTGGAGTGTCGCATCTAGCTCTAACCGAAACCCGAGCTCTTTTCACAGGAGGCTGCTCATGTGAAACGTCATCATCTCCATTTCTCACCAGAGTCTTTGGACTTTTTTCCTTAAGCTCTTCTGAAGTAGTATTCTCCGGGCTAGGAACAGTCACAACCTCACTAGACAACTGCATTTCAGAGCCTAATCCAAGAGTAAGGTTGGCCTTCAAGTCATCATGATTATGATCATGATCATGATCATGGACAATATTAATATTTTTATTAGCCTCTGATGATCTTGGACTTCTTCCAAGGGAAAGAGACACGAGATCGGTTTCTTCTTCTTTGGTTTGATGATCAAGAACATGTTTAATGGAAGCTGAATTATGATCTGCGGCTAATTTCTTGGGGTCTTCTTGTTTGACTATGTCGAAGAAGCGCAACTGGAGAGACTGGTAATCCTTCTTAATATGCTGTAACACCATTTTTAGCCTTTGATTCTCTTGTCTCATCTCACCCATTTCGGCCTTGGCATTTTCAAGCTCATCACACCCCTAACTTAAATTAAATTAAATTAAACAAGATTAATATTCAGAAGTAGTGGATCTTATAATTATTTGTAATCAATTTCAACGCCTATTGAAGCTAATATTGTAACTCTGATCAGCCCATATACATATATATTTCAATTTTCATGCATGTATGAAATATTCAAGTACACAAATTAATCACAGAAGGAAACTACATATACAAGAACTGAGAAGATCTATGTGTGTATATACATATCAGAATTGAATTTTATGAGAATAAGAAGATCATGACCAAGAATAACAAAAACATAAACTAGAATTTGCAGAAAAAAGAAATCACAACATAAATACAATACAATACAATATATATATATATATATATATATCTACACCTTTGTTGAAACTTGAGTTCTTTGATTCTCTTGAGGGGTAATATTTATGGATTCAAATTTCTTTTCTTCTACAATATGATCTTCACCACCGTCTGATTTTGGCATTTTTCAACTCCTATATCTAGTCTCCCCTATATACAATTCTACCAGCTAGCAGATCGTAATACAATTTTCCACCAATATTTATATTTGCCTTACCTATGCTACTTCTTCAAATTTTTCTCTTTATTATAAAAAAAAAAAAAAAAAAACAAACAAACCATTACTCTCAGACTTTGATATAAAAAAAATACAGATTCGAGGATCATCTACTGCCATATTACGCAGGCAAACAAAAATGTCAACGCTTTAAACCACAACTCTTGTTAATTAATATTTGTGACCACGTTTAACGATTCAATGAAAAGCTCAATTTCAACGTTTTCCCGGCTAGAGGCGCAAGTTAGCCAACATTGGAGTTGTATTTTCATGTGGGCCCTCATAATGTTGCATGTATAATCTATATCTATAGTCTGCATAGTCTATATGTAAGTACGCAATATCTTTGAAGCTTCGTACAAAAGAAGACGTCACGTGGCTAAGAGGTCAAATTGTATAGTTGTTTTTTGTTTTTTTTTTTTTTTTTTTCTGTTTTTTTGTTTTGGTGTTAAGTTTGAAATTGTATAGTTGGTATTTGTGGCCTAGTGGGATGAGAATCAAACGGTGTTGGCTTCTTTGATTCATTGTCAGCAGTCAATACGCTTGTCATACACGGTGTCAGACAAAGCTCTCAATTCCATTGACCCTTAACAGCTTAAATAATTTGCATTTATATATTAACATATGTGATTGGTTTGTGTTATATATAATATGTCATGTATATACTACATGCATCAGTTACAGAAGCTATATGCAGTCATCACATAGCACGCCAGTCATGGTTGTTTGAGACTTTTTGAACATGTCAGAAACCTTTAGTTGTAATTTTCTAATAATTAGGAGATAAAAATGAATTTTCGGTGTTGCATACTTAGCCTAATAATTGTGATCTATGACCAATTAGTCAAGAATATATATATATGAATCATCATGTATTAATCTTTGCTTAAATTAAAAATTGATCTTATGGAAATTATTGTGCTCAGTTGGTTATTTTTTATTGGTAGTATTACCAAGTAGGAGCTTTCTTAATTTTGCTAAGAATCCTTATTGGTAATGCATATCTCAGAACATATGTTAGACCTAGTTAAATCATATCAAAATAAAAAAGTATATACCTAGGAGAGGAGTTTCAATTTTAGAGTTTAAACCGTACACTATAACACGTAAAAGCTTTACACTTCAACATCTTTTTACTTTATACTATAGCATATGAAAGCTTTACATTGTTTACGGTTTAAATTCTACCATGATCTTAAACACCTTAATTTGGTAGTATTACCAAGTAGGAGCTTTCTTAATTTGCTAAGAATCCTTATTAGTAATGCATATCTTAGAACGTATGTTAGACCTTGTAACGCCCCTATATGGGGGTTAACAGTTTTTAATGAGATAAAATAAAAATAAATAATAAAAGTAAAACCTTAAAGATTAAAATTTGCCCGGGACTTAAATGAAAACTCTCAACTCAAAAATAAAAATATAAACGACAAATAAACCACAGTTTTAATGTAGCACCTTAAATTTAATAATATAAACTGTTGTCATCATCATTTTATCCCTCAACACATTGTAATACAGTCACAGAAAGTAACAATTGATGCTTACATTATCATGAAGAACATTCTTTACAATTGAGCAGTCCCAATGTAATATAGTTACATCACTTCCTCAACTATATTTCTCGTAGCCACCTCACACTTAGTGAGTCCTGAAAAGATATAAACATAAGGGAATGAGCAACACTATGCTCAGTAGAGAAAGCCATTACTCACCTTTAGGTTTTTATCATTACCACATTAAAATCTGCATGGTTAGTAGGTTACATCATATTCCAGATTATGAGGTTTATTATGATCACATCTTATGGATACCGTAGTTAATCATTACCAAGTGTCATAATTACACATTTATACAAATATTACCAATCATCATTGTTCCTAGGTATCCATGTTAAATTGAGTATCACTCAACTCATCGAGACCCAAATGGGCGCACTTGATCACCCTATAAACATTCCAAGGGTGTTCCGGTGAGGGGACATCAAGCCCCGAGTCCTCACCAAATCGATTCCTGTACAGTGTGTTCTGGGACTTTCAACCCAAGGAAGCGTCATCGCCTTCCCCCTATTTTACCTTTTAGGGTATTCATGCCCAAGGACGTAACCGTCGCCCTCTTCATGTCTCACAATTTCTCTATATTGAATCATTATCAATAGAGTTAGTTTTCCTAACCATGCTTCTCAATTTATAACATGTGTCAATTCATTATGTTCCTCGCCGTACAATACAAGACGAGTCCATGTCATAGTTTCATATGTGATAATCATATAATATCAGTTCAACATAGATATATATATTGCGGCAAAACAATCAATTTTAATTCTATAAAAACCTTACAAAAGATGAGTAATAGAATCCCTACCTTTTAAGCTTATCAACAGTCTCTTAATCCTGGAATCAATTAACGTTAGCTCCATACTCCCTTGATCCTAAGGCGTGCATAAGGACAATTAAAACTAAAGCACAACATACAACTACATTCATAAAATTTATTTTAATTTAATCTTAGAATTTCAAGAAATAACCACTGCCCATAGAGGTATTATAAAGTTTAACAATATAAATTTTCTGTCTAGGGCATATACACTTAGACTTCATACATATGCTCCAAAATAGCAACAAACATATACTTAGGTTTAAGAACGCAAATTTGAATAATCCTTTAGTATAAAAGAAAATTTATAAATGAAAGACTAAATTTGTTCATAAGATTCTAACCTCGGATTATGGTTAGTTGGAAGCTTGAAATGGCTTCAAAACAGGTTCCTTTACTTCGGTATGACTGAAATTCTTGCTCAAATGGAGGTGATGGTAGCTGATTTTTATGGCTGCCTTGAAGAAGTTCTCTAAGTATTTTGCTTCAGCAAAGAAATAAGAAGAAGAGTGTGGGAACCGTGGAAGAGAAAGGAAGAAAATATGAAGTCTTTGAAGAGAAGTGATAGAAACAATTATAGAGGAGACATGTTGAAGCATGTCACGGAGGAAATAAAGAAAATGAGGGTCAAGAGTAGTTGGAAAAGATATCCTTATGTCTCATCTAAAGACTTTAACATACATAATGCCAATATGACATTTTTGAGATTTATTAGAAGTTCTAAGGCTTTTTAAGTAATCATACTAAATAAATATAGGAGAATTTTAGAAAATTTAAAAATAGATAAAAATAAATATTATAAAATAAATTTAAATGAAGCAATTTTTTTTTATACATTAAAAATTAATTTAATTACCTCAATACCCGTTAGGAGAATAACGGGTGTCACAGCTCTACCCCCCTTAAAGAAATTTCGTCCTCGAAATTTCAATTCTAGCAATACTAGTAAAAATTATGATTCCACTATGATTCCAATTCTGAGTCTAAACCGTTAATGTTGTTTGTCCTCCAAATTTAAGTTATCGTATTTCCACTTATTTACTTGCATAATAAATCTTACTCCTAAATCCCTCAATAAGAGTATTTCTGACAAGTTTCAACTTATAACACCGTATAATAGTCTAAGAATCTGATCAGGCATACATATTGACCATATCATGATTCCAGTCCTTCATTGTCCATGGACCGTGATTTACAATCACATTTAAGGAGATTGCCAGAGAAATTTTATATACTTCATCTTTAGGTTCCTTTTCCTTTTTGAGTAAGGAAAAGTCAAATATATTTGATTTCATACCTCAACTAATAAACTAAAACATAATCATAAAACATATATCACAAACACTTTTATTCAAAACTATACATTAAACTTACTCATAGAGATATTAAACGGAATCTCAGAGTTGCAAACATACCCGACATATTTTTCATTAAACAGCTATCCTCATGACACAAACATTCAACCCAAATACTATACTCATATTTCATATGGAATATCCCCATAACTGACTCTGGTACTTCCACATAATATTAACAGAATATTACACATTACAAACATAATACGGATGCGTTTCGAGAGTACAAGGCACTCCGTATACCAGCTATCCATATCATGCATGCTTATAGGATACAAAAACATCGATAAACAAAAGATCGGACCTTAAGAAGGATGCGTTTCGAGAGCATCAAGTACTCCGTATCCAGCCATCCCGGCATTAGGCTCAATGAATCTAAAAGATTGAACAACAACGTACCACAAGAAACACAGAATACAAGGCAAACGGTTATTCGTAACACACGAAATACGGACACACATGCCTACATGCCAAAGATAAAACAAAAAGATTACAGATGGAGATTCAAATCAATTGGCCGCTCCCGGCTTTCCCTTTCCCATTCAAGCTTGGATGTTGCAGTGTCGGATTCTGGATGTACGATTTGCATTTTATCTATCAATTCCTCAGCTGTTGGAGCAGTGACAAAGATTTGTCTCTCTGATTCTGTAGTGATGTTTTCTTTCACAGCGTAATCTAGAAATTTCAAAAGACCGTCATAAAAACCCTTTACGTTCAGCAGTCCCAAAGGTTTGGAATAAAAGCCCAACAATTGCCCACAAGCAACTATAAATATTTCCTCAAGAGTGCCTAGACCACCAGGTAATGCTATAAAAGCATCAGAATTATAGATTATGTCTTTAAAATTTTTAGGGATACTCCTGACTCCTTCTCCCTTACCTATGGCTTCCTTACAAAGGTTTCCTTCAACTGGAATATGAGGCCAAATTCTTACATCAGTAGCGTCGCTAGACCTAGCTGCTAGTGCCATATTTACCATCATTTTTATACTACCACCCCCATAGATTATGTTAATCTTCTTGCGTGCTAGGACTTGCCCTAAGTGATTTGCAGCTTCTAAATAAGCTTTATCTTTTCCAAGGCTGGAACCACAAAAGACACAGACATTCTTTATTTTCTTCGTGGACTAGGAGGTAGACATATTTGGTTTATAGAAGTGGTTGCTTAATGTCTGCTCCACTTAGACTTCGGGTTCTACATGAGATTTTAAAGATGAGAAATATACAAAAAGGGCTAAAGAGATAGACGAGTAGGTAATGAAAAAGTAATCCAAAGATTTAAACAAAATCTTGTGCGGATAAGAAAGTAAGATAAGGTGATTGATAGTTTATAGAAAATCTGATTCACTTTTTGAAAAAGATTAGACTCTAATTGTATAACTTTTGACAATTGAGAACAATTCGACAAAAGACCCTCATGACACAACTGTAGACTTTTTGACAAATATACTCCAAGTCTAGAAATTTAATATAAACGACAAATACTGTAGAACTTTTGAAATTTGAGACACAAATCTTGAAATATCTGGATAAGCTTTTCAAAATTCAAACATATTACTGTACCGTATGTAACGTGTCTGATAAGATAATATATTTTATTATATATATATTTAAGAAAATCATAAATTAAATAAGATATTAACACTTACTGTATCAATCTAATAATCACAATTATTTCAAACACAAAAGCAAATATTCTGAGTAAAAGAAAAACACAAACTGTTGAACATCAGCTAAAACTGCTTCAAATAAGTAAAGACTAAATAACCTTTATAGAGCGATGACTTATTCCCCATCCAGTTTTCTTATGGCTTGGCAAACAGGATCTAGAAATACCATATTCCTGAGGCGTTGTCTTTCTGTATAAAATTTAGGCCAGAGTTTAAAAATAGCTCCTTGAACATATCCACTAGGGTGACCGTGGAGAGGAGGATGGATGCTATCCAAGTTCTCCTTTGAAAGTCCATCCCTACAAAACCTTATTTTATCCTCTCTATTCGTAGACATATAACCAGGTGAAGTACATTTACCGTTACAATTTTGTCTTCCACATTTGTTACAAGCGACCACGATGGCACGAGCTCTTCTTTTCATTGCACTTCGACTGGTACCTGTTCCTGGTAAACCGACATCTTGACTAAAGTCACTCGGACGGATCTTCCCCTCTATCAACATTCTCACATCACAAGGGATGCCAAAACGCATAAGAATCCACAACCGAGTAATTCTAGCCTTATATTTCTTTCTGAGAATCTTTTGGGAGAGTGATGGGAAATACTTTCTCATGTGTTGGTACTTTGGGTCCATGATGAGATGAAAGAAGAGTAAATAGAAAGGAAAAATTAAGATAGTAAATTGCAGAATCCTAGAATTCCTTCTTCTTTTAGAGAAAAAGAAGAATTTCTAATGAAAAAGAAGAGGATTTGCGATTTAGAGAGAAAATAACAAATTAAGAGAGAAAAAGTGAACTCGGAGAAATAAACTCTTATGCACAGTAAACGTATATGTAAACAATAATTAAACCACTGTATATGACACGTATAGAAACCACGTGGGAGAGACAGTGTGAATCAAACTGATTTAAGATTTGAACTAGGCCCAAATGTTCTTAGTTGAAAATGGTCAGGTTGTTTCGGGCCTTAACACATTTAGAACGAGTTAAATAACAAACATAAAATTAAAAACCAATTCGTATGAATCTTAAACCCAATTCAAAGTCCACTATAGATAAAGTTAACTATAAATAACAAATCTAATTTAACGACAACAAGGATCTTCCTGAATGATCCAGCAACTCAAATAATTTTGTTTTAATCAAAACCTTATTGAACAATGCATACACCCATATGTTATTCCTAATACTCAACATCTATCAATGGATTCATCATCATTACTACCAAGGGTTTAGAATGTGACTAACCTTGAAATCAATACGATTTACGTCTTTCAACGTAGACCATATCAATGAACAAAGACACTTGATGTTACTACTTAAGAACATCTACAATCCCCACAATTCTACTTATACCATATCGAATTTCCTCATATAACAAAACCGTAGGTAACCAAAAGATTCACTGATACACTTAAATACAATGTACGTAACAAAATATTCCAATTTTGAGATTCATGCATTCTAGACTTTACACAGTCTCAACAGACCAAAAGTCTAACATTTATCTCTCTCAAGATTCAATACCATGATTTTCAACTTATATCATATTCCTCAAATATATAGAACTTTTAAGAAAAGACATTGACACTTATGTGCTCCATCGAATCCACACATAATCATTACTTAGGTTTGAATCAATTGCGAAAAATTTGGCATATCTATGTCAAACTTTAAAATCAATAAATCAAGCCTTATATTTCTTATTGTTTTTCACGAGACAAAAGGCTTTTAAATCCTCGTATCTATACGAATTTCTCATCGTTTATACGAATTAGATATGCTTATAGATCCAAATATTATACGAATCTCTCATAAGCATTCTACTTATAAACTCATTCCATATAATTATCATTCCCTTATAACTATTAATACTTTCCTTCTATATAATTATTGTACTCATATAACTATTGATATTTTCATTCTATGGCCTTTCCATGTTACATCCTTCTAGACTGTATAAATTAATGTGAAGGTTCATTTTGATGATGACAATGAAAATTCAGCTTCAAAACCATCTCAAAAATATATTTTTTTTTTAAAGTGGTGCTACACTCCCTAGGTTAACCGAACCTAGGCTCTGATACCAAAAATTCTGTAACGCCCCTATATGGGGGTTAACAGTTTTTAATGAGATAAAATAAAAATAAATAATAAAAGTAAAACCTTAAAGATTAAAATTTGCCCGGGACTTAAATGAAAACTCTCAACTCAAAAATAAAAATATAAACGACAAATAAACCACAGTTTTAATGTAGCACCTTAAATTTAATAATATAAACTGTTGTCATCATCATTTTATCCCTCAACACATTGTAATACAGTCACAGAAAGTAACAATTGATGCTTACATTATCATGAAGAACATTCTTTACAATTGAGCAGTCCCAATGTAATATAGTTACATCACTTCCTCAACTATATTTCTCGTAGCCACCTCACACTTAGTGAGTCCTGAAAAGATATAAACATAAGGGAATGAGCAACACTATGCTCAGTAGAGAAAGCCATTACTCACCTTTAGGTTTTTATCATTACCACATTAAAATCTGCATGGTTAGTAGGTTACATCATATTCCAGATTATGAGGTTTATTATGATCACATCTTATGGATACCGTAGTTAATCATTACCAAGTGTCATAATTACACATTTATACAAATATTACCAATCATCATTGTTCCTAGGTATCCATGTTAAATTGAGTATCACTCAACTCATCGAGACCCAAATGGGCGCACTTGATCACCCTATAAACATTCCAAGGGTGTTCCGGTGAGGGGACATCAAGCCCCGAGTCCTCACCAAATCGATTCCTGTACAGTGTGTTCTGGGACTTTCAACCCAAGGAAGCGTCATCGCCTTCCCCCTATTTTACCTTTTAGGGTATTCATGCCCAAGGACGTAACCGTCGCCCTCTTCATGTCTCACAATTTCTCTATATTGAATCATTATCAATAGAGTTAGTTTTCCTAACCATGCTTCTCAATTTATAACATGTGTCAATTCATTATGTTCCTCGCCGTACAATACAAGACGAGTCCATGTCATAGTTTCATATGTGATAATCATATAATATCAGTTCAACATAGATATATATATTGCGGCAAAACAATCAATTTTAATTCTATAAAAACCTTACAAAAGATGAGTAATAGAATCCCTACCTTTTAAGCTTATCAACAGTCTCTTAATCCTGGAATCAATTAACGTTAGCTCCATACTCCCTTGATCCTAAGGCGTGCATAAGGACAATTAAAACTAAAGCACAACATACAACTACATTCATAAAATTTATTTTAATTTAATCTTAGAATTTCAAGAAATAACCACTGCCCATAGAGGTATTATAAAGTTTAACAATATAAATTTTCTGTCTAGGGCATATACACTTAGACTTCATACATATGCTCCAAAATAGCAACAAACATATACTTAGGTTTAAGAACGCAAATTTGAATAATCCTTTAGTATAAAAGAAAATTTATAAATGAAAGACTAAATTTGTTCATAAGATTCTAACCTCGGATTATGGTTAGTTGGAAGCTTGAAATGGCTTCAAAACAGGTTCCTTTACTTCGGTATGACTGAAATTCTTGCTCAAATGGAGGTGATGGTAGCTGATTTTTATGGCTGCCTTGAAGAAGTTCTCTAAGTATTTTGCTTCAGCAAAGAAATAAGAAGAAGAGTGTGGGAACCGTGGAAGAGAAAGGAAGAAAATATGAAGTCTTTGAAGAGAAGTGATAGAAACAATTATAGAGGAGACATGTTGAAGCATGTCACGGAGGAAATAAAGAAAATGAGGGTCAAGAGTAGTTGGAAAAGATATCCTTATGTCTCATCTAAAGACTTTAACATACATAATGCCAATATGACATTTTTGAGATTTATTAGAAGTTCTAAGGCTTTTTTAGTAATCATACTAAATAAATATAGGAGAATTTTAGAAAATTTAAAAATAGATAAAAATAAATATTATAAAATAAATTTAAATGAAGCAATTTTTTTTTATACATTAAAAATTAATTTAATTACCTCAATACCCGTTAGGAGAATAACGGGTGTCACAGACCTAGTTAAATCATATCAAAATAAAAAAGTAAATAAATTTGATAGATAGGGTATCTGGGAGAGGAGTTTCAATTTTAGAGTTTGAACCGTACACTATAACACGTAAAAGCTTTACACTTCAACATTTTTTTACTTTATACTATGGCATATGAAAGCTTTACATTGTTTGTGGTTTAAATTCTACCATGATCTTAAACACCTTAATTTGGTAGTATTACCAAGTAGGAGCTTTCTTAATTTGCTAAGAATCCTTATTAGTAATGCATATCTTAGAACGTATGTTAGACCTAGTTAAATCATATCAAAATAAAAAAGTAAATAAATTTGATAGATAGGGTATCTGGGAGAGGAGTTTCAATTTTAGAGTTTGAACCGTACACTATAACACGTAAAAGCTTTACACTTCAACATTTTTTTACTTTATACTATAGCATATGAAAGCTTTACATTGTTTATGGTTTAAATTCTACCATGATCTTAAACACCTTAATTTGGTAGTATTACCAAGTAGGAGCTTTCTTAATTTGCTAAGAATCCTTATTGGTAATGCATATCTCAGAACATATGTTAGACCTAATTAAATCATATCAAAATAAAAAAGTAAATAAATTTGACAGATAAGGTACCTGGGAGAGGAGTTTCAATTTTAGAGTTTGAACCGTACACTATAACACGTAAAAGCTTTACACTTCAACATCTTTTTACTTTATACTATAGCATATGAAAGCTTTACATTATTTACGGTTTAAATTCTACCATGATCTTAAACACCTTAAAAATTTTAATATGGATCTAACGGTCCAAATCAGAATATTCTATTTATAAGGCCGCAAAATTCTCTTACCAAGTAAACCACTTCTGAGGATTAGTTACGTATGTAGTAGCCATTGTTTTGTACTGGTGAAGGGGTTTCCTTGCACATATCTTTAATCTCATTAGCCTTTGAAAAAGAGAACAATTCAGGTGTTAAATTAATGATAACGATAAAATACATTCATCAACTCAATTTTTTGGTCCAAAGTGCATCTTGGGATCTGAGTGCCATGACTTGTCATAATTGGTCTTGATCTACTCAACACAAATCTCATCCATTTAAGACTAAGTTCATTAAAAATGGCTCACACAAATTAAATTAATAAAAAGTTGATTAAAAAATGACCCTGGTGAAGCTATACGAGATCGATGACTATTGTGGCTCATTATTATACTCACCATGCGTAGTTTCAATATGGTTCATATAAAAATCTATCTAAAGCTAAACTATATTTTTATAAAACCTGACTTTGTAAGGGTCTGCATCAATTTACAATGCATATAATGACGTTCTAGGCTATTCAAGAGGTTTTACCTTCTATGACAAAAAATATGCATACGTGTGTGTGTTTATATATATAAATATATATATATATATATATGTATGTATATATCCCATCAGAGTTTTTGCTTGCCACACCTAACTTTAATTTGATTAACTTAAACATGGTGGTCTTCAGTTTTCGAATTAAAAATGATTATAGCAAGTAATAACAAACCAACTTCCAAATACTTTGATCCGTTGTAATTAAGCGTCATAAATTTAGATTAGTCATGGTTAGCAGCCGTTAATTCCTACTTATTCAACCACCGATTATAAAAATATTAGTCATTAAGGCATTCTTTCGGGGTGTTTAGATATTGAACTTATACTTTCTTCTTCCTTAATTAAAAAAGCAAATAATTATAAAGAGATTAGACAAAGTTAATTAATTAAAGTCTTACATATAAAGATAAATTCGGACGGCAATGCTTTTTAATTAATTATAAAACAATATTAAGACAAAATTTATACCCCTGAACAAATAATTCCTCAGAGCGATTGTGATTGTATTAATTGCAAGGTGATGGTTGCATGATTTTTCCTTCCAATTTTTAATTAGATGAGAAAGAGGAGATTATTGATGGTTCACTCTGTAATCTGTATATTATTAGCTTGTCAAATTAAATGTTTTAATTTATATACTAGTTGTTGTACTTATAGAAATAACAACTTAAGTAGAATAGTCCTTTAAAACTAGCTCAAGTGGTTGGCTGCGTAAATGTGTGCAATTTAGAGTTCCAATCTGGATAGTTTCATTTATCCTTAACATAAAATGAAAGTTATAGACCCCACAAAAAAAAAAAAACTTAAAAAAACACTTAATAGAACAATATAAATTAGGGTCTCATCATGCTAATTAATGGAGGCTCAGCAAGAGAGAGAGAGGAAAAGACAAAGAAAAAGAAGAATAAATATTTGAGTTGTATACAAGAAATCAGCGTATTGACCTTTTTACTGTTTTGCTGGAGGATTCTCGGCATCGAACATGAAGTTGGTTCTTAGAGTTTTTTACGTATATCATATGATATGATCAGTTTAGATAAGATTTTATTATAGTGTCTTAATGAGTCGGAGGATGCATGTCTAGGGTATACGTGTATGTATCAATTTTTAGAAATTAAAAATAATTAGAGAGTTTGTCAGAGGAGCTGACTTTAGAATTTAAACCTATATTATAGCATGTGAGGGCGCTATATTATAGCATATTTTTTTACTTTATATTGTAACTCGTTGTGTTCTACACGGTTTGCAGTTTGCAGTTTGAAGTTTGAACACTCAAACCACTTTTCCAAACACCTTAGAGAAAGCCTAGAAATCTATTTTTACCCTTCTCTGGAATTGGGTTTCAATTTTGCTTTATGATCAGTTTGCTTAAAAGGAAAAGACAAAAAAAAAAAAGGGAGGTGTTTTCAGGTACATATGTATTTTTTTTTATAAAAGGTGCGTATTATTAGGTATTTAGCATTAAGCAAGTAACGTGACACATTACTGAGAATAATTGGATATATATATATATATATATATATATTTGTTTACTCTATATATGTTAAAAGTTTACTGTTGTTTCTTCGAGCTTAAAGGCAAATAATGGGTCAGTTTGGCATTGTTGTATTGTAGTTTTTGTTGTTGTGCTTTTGTTGTAATGTGTTGTGCTGTGGACCACAAGTGCGTTTGCTAAATTTTCTTTTTCAAAGGTGTTGTGAAAACCAAAAGCAAAATTGCAGGTGTTTGATAAACTTTGTATAAAATTGTTGTAAATATGCATAATTATGAAAATAGACATTTTACTAAGCATATTTATACCTTTACTTTTAATTAATATCAATTTTAAATTTAAAATATGCAATATTTGTACATCAAAATGCTAAACATGTAATTTTATTTTTATTATGTAACATATTTTTAGGAAAATAAACTACTTTGAATTAGTTGTTTTGTTTTTGGTAAATTTTTATTTGATTTATTTTTAATACGTTTTGTTTTTTTTAACAATAATACGTTTTGTTTTTAGCAAAATGTGTTATTTGATTTCCTTTAGATTGAGAATTATCCATTATTATTAAGATTAGATTAGTAATTTTAAATTATAAAAATAGAAGCTGCTGTAAAAAAGCAACCTCTGGCCTATTTCTCAACTTTTCTCCTTGCACAATAGTTTTTAAAAGCAACTTTTCATAATCGAAGTTTATCAAACACTTTAAACTGTTGTAGGCGATTAAAAAAGCTAAAAATAGCCTCCAAAAGCAACACTAAAGGACCCAATGTCGCTTCTAGCTCATTGTTACTTGAACGAGTCCAATTTGTATGAAACTAGCTAAATAAAACTAAAATAAATAGGCCTAACTGGACAAGACTGATCAACATGTCGACCACTTGTTCTCATTGATCGAGACCCCATAGAACTAACACAGCAAGTTTGACAATTAGCATTACCTTTAAAAAAATAAAATAAAATAAAAGGTATTTTTTTTAGGGGAAAGTGAAAGGTATTTGTTTTAACATATTCTCAAACTTGGTTTAATAAACATTCATGTTAATAGGCGGGAGAATTCGCATAAGCCCAAACGTATTAGCTTGAAGTGCATTTGATAATACAATTAAAACTAAAAGTTAAAATAATTTTATTATAACATATAAAAATTTTACAATATAAACTATTTTTGTATTATACTATAACAGTTAAAATAATACTTTTTAATTGACATTATCAAACGAATCCTTCGTAAACTCAACCTTTTCACTACCC
Organism: Artocarpus heterophyllus; assembly: GCA_025403435.1. NCBI lineage: Eukaryota > Viridiplantae > Streptophyta > Magnoliopsida > Rosales > Moraceae > Artocarpus > Artocarpus heterophyllus. The sequence continues at coordinate 5,096,760 of CM046348.1, read as the reverse complement.
AAGATAAAAATAAAAGGAAAAAGAGATGCCTCATACTTGGCAGTGTTAGCGTAATAGGAGCACCAACTGAGCCCAAGCATGGATTGTGTACCAACATTATTCACTCTAAATGGGCCCAATCATCTATTAACTTCTGTCCTTCCAAAGGCATCGATTTAACAATGCACATGTGATGTGTGCATGAGATAGCACAAGAAATACTTTTGGTGCAGAGACTTCGTTCTCGAAAAATTATTCCAACCAGTACTACAACTCCAAAACATCATAGGCATATATACTTACACGTGTGTTGAGATTCTGTGAGAAGTACAGAGTTGGTAGAAGGTAGTCAGAGGCAACCTCATCACACAAAGGACAGAGTTGGTAGAAGGGTGCCTTCTTTCTTCGCGAGACTGGATGTTTTGGTCTGGTTTGTGTTGTGGTTTCTTCGGTCTTGATGAGGAGATAGAGTCGTGGTGGTACCCTCTTCTCTAGTCGACAGAAGTGGGCAGTAGTGGAGGTCTGTTCTGAATTTCCATAAGCTTTCTGGTAGTGTCATGGTGCCCTCCTCATTTCTTGATAGTGGTTAGCTCGTCATCAGTGTCTTTGTCGTCATTTTTTGGGTCTTATCCACTTATTTTTAAGTTTTCTGCTTGTCAGAAAAATCGATATTTTTGGCACCATTTAGAAGCAATGTGTTTTTGTGTTTTGTTGGTTTGTCCATGTTATAACGGAGTTGGTCTCCCCACCTTTTATCATAGTCTTTTTGGCTGAGTTGTTGTCCTTTGCAATATTGTGATAGCCTCAATACTATTAGTTTCTCAATCTTATCCAATCGAAGTTTTACACTCTTTATGGTAGTGCATTTGAAAGAGTCGTTTTAGTACTTATCAGGGAATCAAATCGTCTATCTAATCTTTGGTGTCTCAAATGGTGTCCGACCAATCATATTATGACATTTCATTCAATTAAAATTATGTAAAAGTCAATTAAACACTATTTCAATCTTTTTAAATTAGGTGTCATAATGTGGTTGGTTGGATACCATTTGGGACACCAAAATTAGACAGATGATTTGAATAGCTTGATTAGTTGTGTGCCTTTTTGGCTTCCTCATATTGAAACTAAGGACATGTATTACCTTTTTTAAGTGTTTCAATCAAACCTATCATTGCTTTCGGTCTATGGTCAGGGTTAGGTCGCTTTATGCATTGTAATCTTTCTTGTCTAAATTAGAGTTTGTACCATTCTAATTTAAAATACAATATTTATCTTTTTTATATATATAAAAAAGAGAGAGAAAAGGAGAAAATATAAAGTTTAAATTCTATTGCTTCTTAAATATTCTTAAAAAAATTGAGCATGGTGGGACCCACCGCATGTGAGGGCCCGGACAAGCCTGAGGAGGCTGAAAAATGTTTTTCAAACAAATTATATATAATTGCGTCCTTCCAAACGTAATGTCATATATAACTCTCGTGACTTGAACGAGAAACTCTCCAAACCCCAATTATATATATTTTCTCAACGTATGTCCGTATGAAGTGTTGGAATAACGTTCGAACAGCGAAATCCATAGTCATTTTGTCTGTCGTCATTTGAACGTATGAAACCAGAAACACCTGCATTGTCAAACCTTTTAAAATCTTGTCATCCATTTGACATCCATCCTTCTTAGGATATTACCTTAGTCATCGAAACAACATCAATCAGTTTCCTAAAATTTTATTCAGAACAATGTGTTTTAAGCTCATAATTTTCTCCAATTAAACTTGACAAATGCCATCGTCTTTTGGTGAACTTATTGGAGTGATGTTTGATTTACCTATTCAAACTAGAATCGGTTTTATTATAGTATTTTCTCTCATAAAATTAAAGTTGCTACAGTATTTTTGATTCAAACAAATCCAGATGTCTTATGATTTCTTGTAAAAATATGAGAAAAATAGCTTGGGCTAAAACAACCACTGCAGAACTCTTAACATTGAAAGAACCCAAAAGTAGAAATGTCAAAAATTCTGTTCTTTATCACCAAAATAGCTACCTCAGATTTCATGAAGCATGGGAAAACGCCCCTTTTGTAGGGAAAGTTATGTCAAGCAAAGCGACATCATCCGTAATGCCGTCATTTTCCTTCCAGCTGTCTCCAACTGAAGAGACATCAGAAATTTCTTGTGGAGGTATAAAGGCAAAAACCAGCCCTTCAGATTATTATGTCATTACCTATATGCAACGTTACAAAATGTATACGTGAGTGACTCCTGACAATGACCGCTTGACCATTCGTTTCATATGCTCCGTTATGCTTACAGCCGACAATTTCAGACACGATATAATAATATGATATAAAAACAACATGAGATAAATAGGTTTAGACCGTATGTTTATTAATTGTGTCATAAATGAGTTGACACGAATAACACGAAAATAAGCAGGTTGTATTCGTACTAACACGCTAAATATACTTTAACACGTTTAATTAAACAGGCCGTAAACGTGTTAACAAGGCACGTTACGACCCGCTCATTTATAACACATTTAACTTAAAAATAAAAGTATTTGAAATATTTATAGTGGGTTAGTATTAATTAGATATTGTGTTTTTGTTAATTTTTTTTAATTTTTTAATTTTTTTAAATTTTTAGTTAATTGGGTCATAAACATGTCATATGCGTATTGTTATCATGTCAACTCGTCACGACACGTTTAATAATCGCATTGTGTCGTGTTACGCGTGCCATAAGCGTGTCGTGTTCGTGTTTGCATTTCTAGCACGTTTATTAATCGTGTCGTGTTCGTGTTAGGGCTAAACGTGTTGTGTCGTAAACGTACAGACACGAACACGATTATTGCCACCTCTAGACTTATGCTATGCTATGTTTTGATAAGAGGGATGGAAAATAGAAGTATAGAAGGGGACTTTCTTAGTTTGTTTAGTAGGAATATAAAAAGAAAAAAGAAAATGTTTAATGGATATATTTAAATATTAGTGGCAAAATAAAAAAAATTTCAAAGTCGTGAATTAAGCTAAAAGTTTAAAGAAAAATAACTATATAACTATTTTTTTCTTGTTAAAACTCTTGATCTTTCTTTTACCTTTTTAATCTGTTTTACAACTTTTACTTATTCTTTCACATGAATAAAAAATCTAATGGGGTTTAATTAATTTTTAAAATTTAAAGTCCACAAAACTAAGGACTTATATAGTAGTTTAGTTAATTTTCACTTTTATTTAGATTTTGTTTGAAAGGGGCTTTTATTGAGATTTTAAATTCCAAATATACTTAAAAAGTTTAAGGTATAATTTAATCATTTGAAAAGTTTATAAAATATAAGTATATATAAAATTCAAATTTGGATCCCCTAAAAAAATTTAAAATTTGGAAGATGATAGAAAATATTTTTAAAAAATATGTACCAACTGTAATTTAAAAAAACAGGGAGAGGGGCAAATTAAAAGGAAAGTTACAAGAAAAAAAATCTTGTGGGTGCAAAATTTAAAGGAGTCTCTTGGGGCGGGGGCAGGCCTCAAATGGCTCTACTCCTATTTACAATTATATCCTTATAAAAATAAAAAGATGAAGAGTTCGTTTACGAAATACGTTAGAAAAAATAAATTTTAACTGTTATAATGTAAAAATTTTATATGATATAGTAAAAAATAAAAAAAATACCTATAATACAAAACTCTTTTATGCTATTTAAATTCTAAATTCAATTTCCACCGTGTTTTGTAAACGCAATCAAAAAGTAATAAAAAGTCAAAAAAGTTACTGTTTTATAATTTGTCCTTTTTTCTTTTCAAAGTTTGAAGGATTAAAAGATGGTAAACCTATAGATTTACCGCTTCCCTTGTTCTCAAGTTCCTTTCAACTGCTCAAGAGTTGCCCATCGTCTAATGCATGACAATTTACCTATACATTAGATAAAGACTCGCATCATTTTAACTCCAACAAGTGATAATTTACTCGTACGGCACTATGGGAAAAGGACTTCTTTAACCGTTGAGGCCAATATTATATAGTCCTATAGGAGCCCTACGAAGCCCCTACTTTTGTTTTCTTTCACTGGGGCCACACTAGTTAGTTACGCATGCGCTAGACTAAGTAGCACATAGATATAGATTTGAATATCCAAGGAATTATTGCCGGAGTTTCTACCTTTTTAATTATGATATGATGTTTTAATAGTTTAGTCTGTGAAATCACAAAGTACATCCTCTGTCTGTCCACCATTTCATATCACCGGGAAGGAAAGGGAAAGAAATAGTGAGGGAATTCATAGCCCTATGAATTGACTGGGAAATGTTTTGTTGTAATTTGAAACAGTCTCAATGCACTTCAACTAGAACACTTACTGATCTTTTTTCTTCGTTTTACGTTTTTTTGAGTATGTACAAGGACTGTATAAAAAAAAAAAAAAAAAAAAAAAAAAAAAACCCATCTAGCGGCTCATGACCCACAAAGAAAAAAAAAAACTAGAGAAAAAAATATTAAATAAAAAAAAAGTTTTACTGCTGCACCAAATGGGTAGCAGTCACTGCATGGATGAAATTATGGGGAAAAACGATGATATAAAGGGTGTGATATATGTCATCAGTGCTCCACTATTTTTGGGCCTCTGTATGTTGCTACAACTACAGGTAACTCCTCAGGTTGAATCTGCCTCTCTTGAAGCCATGCATGGCTTTCCTTCTCTTCCTCAGGCACTGTTACTCCATCAACTGAAATTCGAAACAGAACAAAGGAGTGAAAAACAACGAGCCTGGGAAAAGAGATGAAAGAATGCCCATTTTCATTTAAGCCGAGAAGAAAGACTTGAGCCACGTACCCGACAAATCTGAAAATGGGAAGTCATGGTAGTATGTGCAGTGCCTGCCGCCAGACTCCGAGTATGGGGGGCCAAGAACATCTAGCACAGCACATGCTGTCACCGCCGTGAAGCAATGCATGTTGCCACCGTCGGCGGGATAAAGGATGGAAGCGTTGCAAGGAGCAGTGAAGTCGGAGTTGACCTTGACTTTTGCCAACCGAACATCAGGTGGCGTTGTGTCTGCACAAGCCGCAAATCATAGCATATATGTTCAGCCATTTACTCCTTTTTGCAAAATACAGAGAAGGAAAAGCAGTGAAAATTTGAATAACTATAGTAGAGTATTTGAGTAGAGTATTTGAGTATTTGAGTAAAGTATTTAAATGAAGATTTAAATTTTTATGAGAGAAAATACTGTAGCAAAATGATTTAAAATACTGTAACAAAATGATTTAAACTGTTATTCGAATATCAAACTAAACGGGCCCTAATTGGCTGATAATGTTTCCAGATTCCATTGCATGATGCTATCATTGTAACCTAATCCAAGCTTGGAACCTTGTTTCTAGATACTGAATTATCTATTTTTGTCTAGTGAAACCCGAGAATTAGTGTATATTTGAGGATGTCCGTACAGACAATTCTGAAATTACAAGTTCCAAACTCTGAACAACTTTTTTCTTTTTCAAGAAAAAGAGAGAGAGAGAAGAAACGATAACACATTTTAAATAAGTACACTTCGCGTACGTTACTTGTCGTTATTTCTTTAAACTACTTACCAAAAGCAAAAAAGAGAATACATGATCCATGTAATGCATGGATGTCTGCCAACATACACCAGTCATTCAGTGCGTACTTTCCATTTACAAAACCCAAAAAGTTCCCACGCTTACCTTGTGAAGAATTCACAGTGGTGGATGTGTTGCTGGGGACATCAGCCACCCAGTCATATGACTTTATGTGCATTGTCCCGAAGAGAAGTTTACTGAAAACCGTCATTCCCGGGTGATTGTGCAGCGGAATGACACCCGATGGAGGGAAGCAAAATATCCCCATCTGCAATAGCCAAAAAAAAAATAAATAACAAATAGAAGAAAACAACAAGAGAGAAGCCTATAATTTATTGAATTTTCGTTAAAAAAAAAAAGCCATAAAACTTACCGAGAACTTTTCGGACTCATGGAGGTGAAGGTAAGTAATTGCTGGGGTTCTGCTTCCTATCTTTGCCCGGAAATAAGGTAAGTCCCGATTCAAGCCAACATCCTCAGGTTTCATGTCATCTACAACATAAAATCTTGCGTAAGCACCACAACAAAACCTAAATAAACCAAAAATATATCCACATAATGCATTCCAAAAAAATGGCATATAAACCAAATTCGGTGCTTAATGTGTTTTACAGAAATAACCCACAAAAAAAAGGTCATAAGAAGTCCTCTTTTCCTCCGAAAGAAAAAGGGAAACAGAGAATTATTGCTTAAACGGTACCAAGGGATAATAAGGCTGCTCCGAATCTCCTCATGAAACAAGAGTTATTATATTTTTTTCCACTGTGGGCATTGAAAAGTGTTCTGTTATTTTCGAGAATTTCGAAACCATTAATCAAGAAAACAAGCAGATAGGAAAAGGGGAACAAAACAGACACATGAAACGATGCAATTTAAAAAAAAAATTCAGAAAGTAGCAGAATATTTAGGATAAACACATACAAAATGCATGTACATAGCCCACAAAATAAAAATGCGTCTGTGTACATTGAATATCAGACAAAAAAAATGATTGCAAAGAATTTTCAGACAATATATATGATAAAACAGGCAAATTGAAACGAATAAGCTTCAAAGACTCATTTTTGTTCAGTTACAGATGAAATCAAACAATTAGAGAGATTCAGTACAAAGCACAATCCCTAAAATTGATGCAAAAAAAAAAAATGAATACCAATCCAAATGATTGCGAAATCATATCCCAAGCTTCAATTTTGATGAAAGTCGCAATGAGAATTTCATTTTACGATCGAATGCCTAAAAGAAAAACGTACCAAGAACAGAGCGCAAGCGTTGAATGTCCTCCGGCGGTGGGACAATCCCGGACTCGCCAGAGACGAAGACTTCCTTGCAGGTCTCGAAGAGCTTCTGGACCAACGGCATCTTCTTGTACCTCCGGCGACTCTTCCTCGTCTTGCTATTGGAATTCGTAACCTTGGGCAATTCGCAGAACTCCTTCCCTTTCCGATCAGCCAGAGCCTTCTCAATCCCCATTCACAGTCCCGAAAACACAATTCGCAACCAAAAACAAGTTGAAAACCAGACCGCAATCTGAAATTCCGATTACGAATACAGAAAGCAAAGAAGAAGAAGAGAGAAGTAGTATGGATTTGGTTCTAGAATTGTAGAAATGTACAGGAAAAGAGAGAAGTGAAATGGGAATGGGAATGGAGATTATAGAGCATAGCTCTTGAGGAAGGATATGGTGGGTGAGGAATGGAGGGAGGTATAAAGGGGGACAAGGTCTAGGGTTAGCTGAAAGCACAATCCAGTTGGTTTTTTGGGAGAGAAAACCAGGGGCCATTGCTTTGCTTTCCAGTGGGCTGTTCCAAACAGCGGATTTTTTTTATTTTTTATTTTTTTAAATCTAATCTCTCCAGTCTTGAGTCTTTCCCTCTTCCTACTTTCCCCCCCACTCACTTTCTTCATTTTTCACTTTCCGCCCCCCATCACAATTTCTTTTCTTTTCTTTTTTGACATTTTTTAAGGTAAAAAAAATACGGAAATTTATAAGAGTGGAGTTGGAGTTTGTTAATTTTCAAAAAGTATTTTAAAAATAATAAAAATTAGATAGCAATGTTCATGTTTTACATTGCAAATTCAAGTAATAATTATTTTAATGATATTGATTTTTTATATCAATAATATTTTAGGTTTTTCTATTATATTTATATGATTGGTAAAATTTTTCTGTATGCGTAAGTTTTTCTATTTTTAAATAATCCTAATTTTTTAATTTTAGTTTTTTAGAGTAGATAATCCTTTTTATTTTCTAATTCCGTTTCGACCTTGATGAAGGTGGTATAATCCTCGTATTTTCTCATAAACTACTTTCAACCCTGGTAAAGTTTGGATTCGGTTGTGAGCCCCTAGGTTTGACGACTGAAGACTTTGCCAACTCAAATAGCTGTCACAAACTTAGATAATCTCAAATTGGATTCTCTATAATCGTAAAACTTCTTCATTTTTTGGTAATTAATAAAGACGATATCTGTGTCAGAATACCATTATCTCATCTAACGTTGTATAAAAGGCAAGTCTTTAAAGAAAATATCATTGTGGTTTACATGACATGAATAATTTTGTATTTTATAATAAATTGATGATCGTAGCAGATACGAAGATACCCAAAAGTCTTAATATTTGTGATCCAAAAAGCAAATATGGTAGATATAAGAAATAACGGTTATGAAAGTGTCGATGTCAACTAATCGAGTTGGTAAAGTTGTTTAATGTCAAATTCAAGAACTTCCTAGGATCGAATCCTACCCTTATCAGAATAATGTATATATATATATATATATATATATATATATATATAGATAGATAGATAGATAAAGAGTGAGGTAAGCAAAAAGGTTGCTTCTTATCGTTGTGTAACCCTCAACTCCAAACCATGTAAATGAATAATAGCCTGTTTGGTTCGAGTATTTGAATGAAGATTTAAATTTTTGTGAGAAAAAATACTGTAGCAAAATAATTCAAACCGTGATTCAAGTATCGAAACAAACGGGCCCTAAAACTCACATGATAAACAAGGTAGCTTACTTTCTATTTCAAAGTATTTTTATTATAATATAATACGTATATATATAATACCTCATGTTCAATCTTCCCTTATGTGTTTCCAAAAGGTATTTCACTAACATTACATAATATATAAAAATAAAAATAAGATATCTTAAGCTTGTTAACATCAACAATTCTCAAGTAAATATGTCTTATAAAACGATTGCAATATTGAAAGAGTCAACAAAAAGCCAAAATCTAATCGTCCCTAGCCACAGCCAGATATTATCAATGTCCTGCTGGTGTACTCTCCTCACGACCCTTCTGTTGCACGCGTATATACCAGCTGCGACATAATTTGTAAATGAAGTGATCGCTTTCCTAGTTTGATTGTTTTTTCACCAAACATAATTATATAGGATTATGAGAAGTCAGCTATCAAAGCACTATAATTTAATTATAATTCTTCTCATATATTATAAAAATAAAGGTTTATTTCTTGTTCATTAATTGTTTATTTTTTAATACTAGTGTATATTATATATGTATACATATATATATATATATCCAAACTTCATTTGGATGGTACTATTCAGAAATGAACATATATATGCAAAAGTATGCAAGCGAACAGAAGCGTATATTTGTAGATTATTTTGTAATGGCCGTCGTTTTTTACTTATGAAACTTCAACAATTGAATCTCAATTGTCTTCTTTGGGCTTACATAATTCGCACGCATGTTAAAACAGACAATTATTAGGTGAAATAATTAGAAGATTTTTCACATGATGTTTGAGGTTTTTTATCGCTTATATAGTAGCTTAATCAATTAGTTTCTCTATTTTCTTTTGTCAAGAGTCTTGCACAAGATTAACTTTAGCATGCGCAGGCCGCCCACATGTAGTAATTAGTTGCTTATATATAGTCCATTGTTGACAAGAACAATATGGAAAGATCTACTGTTTAATTACTATAATCAAAATAAAATTTATATAATATGTATATGGATACTCTATTGCTATCTACTTATGACCAGTTTGGTTCGCGAGTTTAAATAGAAAGTTTGAACATAAATTTAAATTTTTGTAGAAAAAACACTACAACAAATCAGTTTGAACTGTAACTTGAACCTACGTAACAAACGGGCAGTTAGTTTGCTATATGATCTTAACTTTTTTCCTAGACGTTGTATTGACCTAATTAGTCATTTACCCATATTCACAGTCATATGTTGCATAGATTACAATCACATCTCACAAATGCTGATTAACTCTTTTCTCAACAAGGCATACGTAATTACTTACTGATCGTATCATAAAGGGAAATGTTAATTTAATAAAGTAATACACGTACTCACAGTTTGTATACTTGCATATATATGCTACATTAATTTGTAGATAAATATCCAAATATATGTTGATAATAAGCAAATCAATTAATTAACTAGTCGTCCTGCTATCCATCAGATGTGTATACATATAATATATATATATATATATATATATATAATTTTTTTTAATACAAGCGTTTATATATTGTTTATGAGCAAATTAAGGGACGTACTAATATTTGACTGTACAATTAGTTTGGAAAGTAGACATTTGGATAAAATGATTTTGAATCAGTCTCCACATTTGTCCTTATTTAACCTAATGGATCAGAATTAATCAAATTCTTTTGTTTTGATAAGTTTAGAGGAAGCGGCTTTCAATATTGTTAATCGAAACTCATTTCATGACATTGACTAGAAATATAAAACCGAGGCGGTCATGATCATGCAATTCTACAGGAATCCTATTACAGTACACTAATTGCACTATTAAATTAGCTCCAAAAAATCATTAATTAGTGGAATTTGTTACGTAAACTACTTTCTTTGTAAGAGGGTATATATTAAACGGGTTTCGGGGTTTGTAAAATATTATTGCTGAGTTGTAATTATCGTAAAAGACATATTGTAAAAAAGACTGCAATAAAGTCACAATGAATATGTAGAAGGACATGTTGTTTTGCTTTCAAATCCGCTCCCCGTCCGTTTTCCACAACAAAGAATATAAGAACCAACCTCTATCTATATATATATATATATAGATGTGTATATACCCTCAGGAGCTAAACCAAGATTTTAGGTCTTTCAGCTGTTTGCATATATAGCCGCCAGTTCCGCTTCTGAAAAAGCCGGTATTTGGGAGCATTGGTTAGAATCTTGGTTCTAACAATTAATAATATAAAACACTTATGTAAAAAGTAAAAAGTTGTTATAGTATAAAACTTTCATATGCTACAATGTTTTGAACTAAAATAAACTTTAACTATAGTTCTCACCATACTTCTTAAACACTCTATTAATTTATGTTGATCGCATTTTTCCTTCTTTTCTTTCTTTCTTTCTTTCTTTAGGAGTTTCCTCATGACCTTAGCTGGTGTCAAATGGTGAGTAGAAAAGGAATATTTCGTGTCTAATTAGTTATGACCAAAGATCACAGAGACATTCACATGCTTCCACCCTTAAATAATTAAGCATATATAAACGGCGTATAATACCTCTTTTGGTTATGCTTGCGTGAACTACCCTAACGTGTCACTACAGCAAAAACCATTTTAAAAGGCGATGCTACCAGTTTTAACATCAATTATTTAAAATATCGATGTTAACTATAAGCAAAAACACAGGCTGGGATGCACACGCGCGGGATTATTTAGATTTTTATGTGGTGTTTAAGAGAAGAGTTCAAACAAATAGTTTGAGCCATTTTTTCTTCAAATTATGTTGTGGCTATTAAAAGCTTTAAATTGCTGGTGGTTGAATTGGAGAGTTCAAACCCGTATGCTAAACAAGAAGTTAACCATGCTAACTATGATGTCAATCCGAAAGATTCTTTAACAACGGTTTTCGACCGATATTGAGAATGATTTTTATAGTATTGATATGAATAAAATGTTGAAAATAAAAATTTAAGAGAGAAATATTAATTTTCAAACTAACGAAGCCAATTGTAAGATAATTTTGTTTAATTTGGTAAAGAAAAGTAGTTCAAGCCAACCCCCACTATTTCTGACGGTTTCAAAGGACCACTGCAATGTGTATGCCGGATAAAGGTGCACTAAATTGTTCCTTAAATTTGACAAGAAAGTGGTCTTCCCTACACTAACTAAAATTCATATATACTCATTATTAATGACAATAATACTCTCGCACGTCTAAAAAAGGGCCTTGATTATTCTTGCTTGTTAATTAAGCACCTTGACTAAACCCATCCAAATGGTCGAATGTCGCATGTGTATTGCAATATGTCTAAAATAGCTTTGATTATATAGATGAATAACTTATGGAAGCCGCAATCATGCAAAGTAAGGTCAAACACTATTAGTGCTATAGAAGTGTGAAAGGAGAATATTAATGCCTGGTGGATAAGAAACCTCAAGTGAGTGGAAAGGACTTTTTCTTGATTACTACTATTGCTAGCTTTACCATATGTAGCACCCTTTAATAAGTGTCTTTCCTCTTCTTTTTTCTTTTCTCTCTCTTTTTCATGGAGTAATGTTGGCCTAAACCTTTCAAAGTAAAATTTAATTAAGCGTTTGGGAACTCAATTCGAACCAAGTGTTTGAACTAAAAATATTGTATGGTTTGTTTGGTTTATAGCTTCGAACAAAAAGTTTGATGAGAAATTTAAATTTTTATGAGAAAAAACATTGTAGCAGAGAGGTTTAAATTGTGGTTGAATCTATGAGACAAACAGTGTAGTAATAATTCAAATTTTGTGAAAGAAAATTTCGTAACAAAATTAGTTTGAATCGTAGACTATTGTTTATACTATGGCTCGAAACATCTGTAAAGTGTTCTTGTGTTAAGTATAGTATAGTAAAGAAGAACGTTACATAATATCACTTCCCACTATAAAAAGATCCTAAACTTAGTTCCTTCTTTATATCTATATATATATATATATATATATATATATATATATATTACATAATATCACTTCCCACTATAAAAAGATCCTAAAGTTAGTTCCTTCTTTATATCTATATATATATATATATATATATATACACGCATATATATTATCTTTTTTGAGTAGTCCAATTTTCTTTTCAATAAAAAGTAGTAATCAATGTTTAAGTATGGGACAATCTATCCTATATAATGGTATACATGTAAAACATGTACAAATCAATGGGAGTTAGAGACCTCAAAAGAGAAATAATATTCTATATATATATGTGACGCTCCGGAGAGGAGGTCAATGAGTTTAGATAAAGAAGGTGAAAATAAATAGAACAAGTAAAGAAAAATAAATAAAAATAAGAAAAATAGAGTAAATTTACTCATAAGATGAATAAATATCATTAATTATCATTATATATCATCGATCGTCACCATCACGTAAATGCCACAAAAGTGGATAATCGAGTTGTCATTATCATTCACCATCACGTGGAAGCTAGTCACAAAGGTGGGTAGGTAAGTAACAGTAAATCATATAATTAATATAAATTCAGTGAAAACCATGTCTTTGAAATAAATGACGCGGTGGGACTCACAAAGACGAAAACAACATTGTGAAATACGAATAATAATAATAATAATAACAAAATCACCGTAAATCATCATTTACAGAATAAATGATGATATATATCTAATATAGATGACGACATCGGAACTAGCCGTACGGTATACATATCGTACCACAGTTCCAGAGAAAATACCATTTTAACCTATAGAGCCAGATTTGGATCCTGGGACCTTCCTCCCTCTTTAAACCTAGAAATGGGATTTTAAAAAATAGGAAAACGTGAGCAAAAGGCTCAGTAGGATAATTAGTTAAAAACAAGTTATTTAAAAATAGGATAATTAGTTAAAAACAAGTTATGTAAAAATAACAAATCACAATTGAAAACATTATCCACAAATCATACTTACTAAAACGAATCTCAAAATCATTGACAAAATCAATAAACACTTACTTGTAAGAAATTGGATAAAAGATTACCGTACGGGTTTTCGAAATCCAACAGGCTATCAAAATATAATTATTCAAAATTAGGACAGAAATTGTTTCTACAATTTTTTAAAAATCAAGCATTTGGCCAAAACAGTTTTAAAATGGCTACTAAGGAAAGAGATAGAAATATCCTACCTTAATTGAAATCCCAATAATGTCAGCTCCAAATAAAATTCAATGTAAGCTCCGATCAACATTCAAGAGCTTAAAAACTGGATTTAAACTCAGAAATTACTTTCAACAAATATCATTATGTCAGTTTAATTATCAGTGTGCCTCTTGACCCAAAATCATAATCCTTTTTGAAACATTTTTAAATCATTAAACATTGAAAACCGGAAGAAAAATACAATTTTTAAAGTTCATAGTCGGCCTGCCGAACCTGCACAATTTGGCCTACCGAATATCCAGACCGGCCTGCAGTTCGGCTTCCTGAAGATAAGAATCCGGCATGCCAAACTCATGAATCTGGCATGTCGAAGATCAACATCGGCCTGCCAAACTGGAAAAATTTGGGGACCCGAGACTTTGAGTTTCGGTGTCTTCGAACTCAAAAAATCAAATTAAAACATGTTTTCTCAATCCTAAAGCATAAAAATCATATTAAAAGCATAGAAAATCATAGTAGATCAAATTTAAATCATTTTTCCAAATTTAAACTCAATTTTACAATGGATTTGAAAATCTAAAAAAAATGTCAAAACTTGTTTAAACAATTTTAGCTCAAATAAAGCTTAAATTCATTGTACAACAAGTACTACAAACTCAAATTGAACATTATTTAAGCTCATCAAAGTTTGGATTGGAAAAATGCATAGAAGATTTAAAACGAAAATAAAAATTTTGGAGATAAAAATGGCTAACCTCAAATCAATGTTTTTGAGGAGGATTTTTGGCTTGAATCTCTGTCTCTTGGCTTCAAATCAACAGGTTTAACGCCTAGGAATGAAATTTTGCAAAGAAGAGAGAGAGAGAGATTTGCAGAGAGAGAGACGAGAGAGAGCTGAGAGAAAACGAGAAAGAAAAAGGAAAGAAAAGAAAAGAAAAAAATGGGAAAGAGAGAGAAAAATGAGAGAAATAAAAGGTTCAATGGTATTTTTGTAAATATGGAAAAAATATAGTATAAAAATATCAGTTGGTATTTTAAAACTAAAAATCAAATTTTGAATATGACAAATGCAACAAAATTTTAAATAACTGAAAATTAACATCAAAAATTATACTGGCATACTTAATAATTAAACTGAACATAACTAATTCTATTCAAAAAAATTCATAGGCGTTACAATATATATATATATATATAATAATGTATTTTTTATTGTTATAGTATAGTCCAATATTGAGGGACACTGACCTTTAGAATGAGAGAACGGAATAATATGATATTTGTTATTTTATTATTTATATTAGTGGAGATGGCACGTGCTGTATGTTGCATGATATATCCTGGTTGATTATAAATTTTACAAATGAGTATAGCTTAGTTGTTGTCGGATATTTTAGATACACATGAGTTCCTTGTTTCAATAAATATGACAAATTGAACAACTTTAAATTGATATACTAATAAATGATAAGAAATTATACAATGATTTTTCCATAAGGTTAGTAGTGGCATCGGCATTGTTATGTTATATGAGTTTAAAAGATATTTTTAATATACGAAAAATAAATAGCACTTTTAAGCTGTTAGAGATCTTTAACTATTGGAGTAATTAATTAGCTAAAGTAAGTTATCCTCAAAAAAATAGCTAATTAAGTTTTTTTTTAAAAGGAAGTTAGGTTTATTTTGTGTTTTTTCATAGGTTAATTTTCATGCAATTTAGTATCACATATAATAATAAAAAAACATTGATTTACTAAAGTGTATGAGTAATGTAATAGTATTCATATATTGTTTTCATATATCTCTGGAACCACCAATGAAAAAAGCTGGTAGAATATACCTTCACTTATTTTAGAACCTCTGTTTTCATGAAGTAGAATCCTATTCATTTGAAAATCGTTATTTTCATCAAAGTGAATACTATTTGCAACACCTTGTTAGATTTTTTTTTTTGCGTGTCTATTTATTTCCTTTCTATTTTATTCCTTTTAACAGTAAGTGCATAATCTACAACATCGATCACGATCAACTATTTATAGGGTGTTTGGAAGAGTGGTGGGAACCACTTTACTGTAGCATGTGAGAGTTTTATACTGTAGCATATTTTTTTTATTGTTACTGTAGCATATGAGAGCTTTACACTATTTATAACTGAGATTGTGGTAGAAATTGAGTGGTTTTCACCACTACCAAACACCCCCTTAGAATATATAAAGAGAGACATGCGTCAATAACTACATAAATAATGTTATAATGCATAGGATGAGCCATAGTGCGTCTGACCACACCAAAGCCCTATCGATCTAATCTCTAGAAGCCCTTTCAAAAATTCAAGATTTTCTCCTGCGTGCGCTTTCCTTTTCATACTTAAATAGAGACATGATCATCAAATTCTCGATTATGTAGACATGGAACACACACACACACATATATAAATATATATACGTCAATGCGCATTATGGGCATCGTGAAAGCTGCCATCTAGTAACCTTTTCTTTTTATTTTCTCTTTTTCGTTTTTAAGAAATCGGGCATCTTTTTATTTTATATGGCACGCTTATATTTATATGAAAAATCTTAAATCTAATGCCCTGATCAATTCAACAGTTGTAATATTGTTTATTTATCAATATAATTTCTTTTACATATAACATTCAATTTGCTTAAGTCTAACATTTAAAGTTACAAATATTGAGCTATGTTTTTTAAGATAGACTGAGTGTTATTATGTGTCCAGAAACAATGTTATATATATATACTTGTTTTTAATTATTTAGTTATTTAGAAGGATAGTTTAAAATATCAGTTTGTATTTGATAATTATAGTATGTAAAAGTTTTACACCATTTATAATTAAACTATTAGTTTAAATTACTCTTTTAAACATTTTAATTATGATTTGAAGGGATTGTTGTAATTAATCAATTTCAAAGTATTGTTCTTATTATTTGACGCACCTAGCATTTTTCCTCTCCCATGGGTCACCATGCCTGCTCTTGTGGAATGAGGTGTACCAATAGGGCGACCAGTAACTGCTTCTGATGTGTCATCCTACCGTGGACGTACATTCAACAGCTGCAACGTGTCAGTACGATGACACATTCGCCACGTGGGTTTCAAACAATAATTTGATGACGTGGTCGTGTTTCTGCATGGATAAGAATGTATATATATCTGACGTGAAATAGTGCGTAGTTGTGACAAAATATCCAATATATATATATGTATTGATCTGATGTGGAATCAATACATATATATATATAGATCGATATATATTTGCATAAAATTATAAATTCACCCATTTAAAAAATCTCCAACTTTCGGTCGAAGCCAAACGACCATGTATTTTAATAATAAAAGTTGCGTACACGACTTTTCTATATCTTGACAATCGATTTGATTAATAACTAAATAATGGTAATTAATGTTAATGAACAATTTAATAATGCTTAACACGTAATTTTATATTTTTTTCCGGCTGGTAGGTGTGTTAATTCGTTTTCTCTGTCCTAGTTTCTCTTTCACCCCGCATCTTGGAGAAAACATTAAAATTAATTAGATAAATGAGGAATAGGGGAAAACAAAAATTAATGTGCATATATTAAAAAGTAAATTTATAATGCATAGTTTACAACAATAAACTAAAATTCGATCTAAAACAAGAAATTGCGGTTTTACCCTTATTTTTTCTTTCTTTTTTGTTTTGGCCCTTTAAGCAGTAATTAATTGCATCATTCACAACATTAAATTAAACATTCGATCTAAAACACAAAATTGCAGTTTTACCCTTCCTCCTTTTTCTTTTTTTGTTTTGGCCATTTAAGCAATAATTAAATTGTTTTCAAATTTATCCATTTTGTTTTCTTATTGGACCATGTATTTAATTCGTCTCGGCCGGCAAAAATATGTTACAAAAGATTTGAACAGTATACCTTATCATGGACCGTGTCTACAACCATGTAAAAATATATTTTTCTTTACAATAATTTCACTATGTTACTTCTAGGGTATTACCTAACTATTATCCCAAATCAAAAGAATATTAGTCTTTGTATGCAATAATCGTGTTTTGCGACGTATGGCGATCTATGATATTAAAAGTCACATTACATTTTTCTTATTTCATGATGTTGTACGGAAGCTTCTTGGAAGTTTTCGAGGGTAAGGCTTCACATGTGCAAAGACTCCTCCCTCACGTGTTCTCTAGAACTTAATCTAAATACATGGCGAGCCCCAAGTTTTTATTTTTTTAATTAAAAAAACAAGAATATTCACATGTTAACGGCTTTAATTGAAGTAAGTCATTGAAATTTAAGACGAGAAAAATAAGGGGTTGAGAATCTTGAGATCAAATCCCACAATATATGGGCATGTGCTTTGCCCTTTTAAAATGATATCCTTACTAAAGAAAAGACGTTCTTTCATTTCTTTTTCTTTTTTTTTTTTTTAAATCGTTTTCATTTTGTTAGTCTTAGGGATGAAACGCTTTTGACTCTTGAAAATGTTCATTTTCCAAGGAATTTCGACATGTACGATAAAATAGAGGTATTTGTAAGAAGAATCTCGTGTATTTTATAACCATATACCGGCCATCTTTAGTTTGCATGCCAGTTGGGCAACTTTTGGATGCCCAAGAGTTGTCCAAATCATCCTATATTAAATTACCATATTTTTATCTTTGCAAAGATCAACGGCAACATTTTAAGCATTTTTTTTTTACAGATAATTGTATTCCAACACAAAGAGATACAAACACTAATATTGATGCTAGTTCCCACAAGAAACGTAGATAAGACTAGTTAACAAGAAAGCATCATTTGACTCGTTTAATAAATCTACTAGGATCGAGGGAAAATTTTGATCCATTAAGACTAAGAGACCCGAAATAAAACTGTAACGCCCCTATATGGGGGTTAACAGTTTTTAATGAGATAAAATAAAAATAAATAATAAAAGTAAAACCTTAAAAATAAAATTTGCCCGGGACTTAAATGAAAACTCTCAACTCAAAAATAAAAATATAAACGACAAATAAACCACAGTTTTAATGTAGCACCTTAAATTTAATAATATAAACTGTTGTCATCATCATTTTAACCCTCAACACATTGTAATACAGTCACAGAAAGTAACAATTGATGCTTACATTATCATGAAGAACATTCTCAACAATTGAAGCAGTCCCAATGTAATATAGCTACATCACTTCCTCAACTATATTTCTCGTAGCCACCTCACACTTAGTGAGTCCTGAAAAGATATAAACATAAGGGGATGAGCAACACTATGCTCAGTAGAGAAAGCCATTACTCACCTTTAGGTTTTTATCATTGCCACATTAAAAACTGCATGGTTAGTAAGTTACATCATATTCCAGATTATGAGGTTTATTATGATCAAATCTTATGGATACCGTAGTTAATCATTACCAAGTGTCATAATTACACATTTATACAAATATTACCAATCATCATTGTTCCTAGGTATCCATGTTAAATTGAGTATCACTCAACTCATCGAAACTCAAATGGGCGCACTTGATCACCCTATAAACATTCCAAGGGTGTTCCGGTGAGGGGACATCAAGCCCCGAGTCCTCACCAAATCGATTCCTGTACAGTGTGTTCTGGGACTTTCAACCCAAGGAAGCGTCATCACCTTCCCCCTATTTTACCTTTTAGGGTATTCATGCCCAAGGACGTAATCGCCGCCCTCTTCATGTCTCACCATTTCTCTATATTAAATCATTATTAATATAGTCAGTTTTCCTAACCATGCTTCTCAATTTATAACATGTGTCAATTCATTATGTTCCTCGCCGTACAATACAAGACGAGTCCATGTCATAGTTTCATATGTGATACTCATATAATATCAGTTCAACATAGATATAGATATATTGCGGCAAAACAATCAATTTTAATTCTATAAAAACCTCACAAAAGATGAGTAATAGAATCCCTACCTTTCAAGCTTATCAACAATCTTTTAATCCTGGAATCAGTTAACGTTAGCTCCATACTCCCTTGATCCTAAGGCGTGCATAAGGACAATTAAAACTAAAGCACAACATACAACTACATTCATAAATAAATCATGTGTAAACCTATCTTACTAGTATGCCATTAAAGCTTTTATATAAATCTCTTTTGAATACCACAGTAAACAATTTTTGTCTTAACACAATATAAAATGTGAACAAGTAATCTATATGTTTTAGTTCCTAATAAGATTCATCAATCACTTAGGATAATATTGGAAAGGTTGTAAGACATTAAAGAATTAGGTGGTGAGCAAAGATGGGTTCTTGGTTCAGGTTAGCAGCTGGTATACCATAACAAATTGGCAGATTTACTAGTTTCCAATACAAAAATTGAATAATTCTTAGAAAATAAAATACAACTCCGATTTAGGTTTATGATAGCTCGTTAGAAAGCCTAGGATGCTACTTTTCAAATATGCAAACCAATTCATAAAATTCATTTTAATTTAATCTTAGAATTTCAAGAAATAACCACTGCTCATAGAGGTATTACAAAATTTAACAATATAAATTTTCTGTCTAGGGCATATACACTTAGACTTCATACATATGCTCCAAAATAGCAACAAACATATACTTACGTTTAAGAACGTAAATTTGAATAATCCTTTAGTATAAAAGAAAATTTATAAATGAAAGACTAAATTTGTTCATAAGATTCTAACCTCGGATTATGGTTAGTTGGAAGCTTGAAATGGCTTCAAAACAGGTTCCTTTACTTCAGTATGACTGGAATTCTTGCTCAAATGGAGGTGATGGTGGCTGATTTTTATGGCTGCCTTGAAGAAGTTCTCTAAGTATTTTGCTTCAGCAAAGAAATGAGAAGAAGAGTGTGGGAACCGTGGAAGAAAAAGGAAGAAAAGATGAAGTCTTTGAAAAGAAGTGATAGAAACAATTATAGAGGAGACATGTTGAAGCATGTCACGGAGGAAATAAAGAAAATGAGGGTCAAGAGTAGTTGGAAAATATATCCTTATGTCTCATCTAAAGACTTTAACACACATAATGCCAATATGACATTTTTGAGATTTATTAGAAGGTCTAAGGCTTTTTAGTAATCATACTAAATAAATATAGGAGAATTTTAGAAAATTTAAAAATAGATAAAAATAAATATTATAAAATAAATTTAAATGAAGCAATTTTTTTTTTATACATTAAAAATTAATTTAATTACCTCAATACCCGTTAGGAGAATAACGGGTGTCACAGCTCTACCCCCCTTAAAGAAATTTCGTCCTCGAAATTTCAATTCTAGCAATACTAGTAAAAATTTTAATTCCATTATGATTCAATTTCGAGTCTAAACCGTTAATGTTGTTTGTCCTCCAATTTAAGTCATCGTATCTCCACTTATTTACTTGCATAATAAATCTTACTCCTAAATCCCTCAATGAGAGTATTTCTGACAAGTTTCAACTTATAACACCGTATAATAGTCTAAGAATCTGATCAGGCATACATATTGACCATATCATGATTCCAGTCCTTCATTGTCCATGGACTGTGATTTACAATCACATTTAAGGAGATTGCCAGAGAAATTTTATATACTTCATCTTTAGGTTCCTTTTCCTTTTTGAGTAAAGAAAAGTCAAATATATTTGATTTCATACCTCAACTAATAAACTAGAACATAATCATAAAACATATATCACAAACACTTTTATTCAAAACTATACATTAAACTTATTCATAGAGATATTAAACGGAATCTCAGAGTTGCAAACATACCCGACATATTTTTCATTAAACAGCTATCCTCATGACACAAACATTCAACCCAAATAATATACTCATATTTCATATGGAATATCCCCATAACTGACTCTGATACTTCCACATAATATTAACAGAATATTACACATTACAAACATAATACGGATACGTTTCGAGAGTACAACGCACTCCGTATACCAGCTATCCATATCATGCATGCTTATAGGATACAAAAACATCGATAAACAAAAGATCGGACCTTAAGAAGGATGCGTTTCGAGAGCATCAAGTACTCCGTATCCAGCCATCCCGGCATTAGGCTCAATGAATCTAAAAGATTGAACAACAACGTACCACAAGAAACACAGAATACAAGGCAAACGGTTATTCGTAACACACGAAATACGGACACACATGCCTACATGTCAAAGATAAA
This sequence comes from Artocarpus heterophyllus, assembly GCA_025403435.1. Lineage (NCBI taxonomy): Eukaryota > Viridiplantae > Streptophyta > Magnoliopsida > Rosales > Moraceae > Artocarpus > Artocarpus heterophyllus. The sequence goes on along the minus strand of CM046348.1, from coordinate 5,074,876 downwards.
ACAAAAAGATTACAGATGGAGATTCAAATCAATTGGCCGCTCCCGGCTTTCCCTTTCCCATTCAAGCTTGGATGTTGCAGTGTCGGATTCTGGATGTATGATTTGCATTTTATCTATCAATTCCTCAGTTGTTGAAGCAGTGACAAAGATTTGTCTCTCCGATTCTGTAGTGATGTTTTCTTCCACAGCGTAATCTAGAAATTTCAAAAGACCGTCATAAAAACCCTTTACGTTCAGCAGTCCCAAAGGTTTGGAATAAAAGCCCAACAATTGCCCACAAGCAACTATAAATATTTCCTCAAGAGTACCTAGACCACCAGGTAATGCTATAAAAGCATCAGAATTATAGATTATGTCTTTAAAATTTTTAGGGATACTCCTGACTCCTTCTCCCTTACCTATGGCTTCCTTACAAAGGTTTCCTTCAACTGGAATATGAGGCCAAATTCTTACATCAGTAGCGTCGCTAGACCTAGCTGCTAGTGCCATATTTACCATCATTTTTATACTACCACCCTCATAGATTATGTTAATCTTCTTGCGTGCTAGGACTTGCCCTAAGTGATTTGCAGCTTCTAAATAAGCTTTATCTTTTCCAAGGCTGGAACCACAAAAGACACAGACATTCTTTATTTTCTTCGTGGACTGGGAGGTAGACATATTTGGTTTATAGAAGTGGTTGCTTAATGTCTGCTCCACTTAGACTTCGGGTTCTACATAAGTTTTTAAAGATGAGAAATATACAAAAAGGGCTAAAGAGATAGACGAGTAGGTAATGAAAAGGTAATCCAAAGATTTAAACAAAATCTTGTGCGGATAAGAAAGTAAGATAAGGTGATTGATAGTTTACAGAAAATTTGATTCACTTTTTGAAAAAGATTAGACTCTAATTGTATAACTTTTGACAATTGAGAACAATTCGACAAAAGACCCTCATGACACAACTGTAGACTTTTTGACAAATATACACCAAGTCTAGAAATTTAATATAAACGACAAATACTGTAGAACTTTTGAAATTTGAGACACAAATCTTGAAATATCTGGATAAGCTTTTCAAAATTCAAACATATTACTGTACCGTATGTAACGTGTCTGATAAGATAATATATTTTATTATATATATATTTAAGAAAATCATAAATTAAATAAGATATTAACACTTACTGTATCAATCTAATAATCACAATTATTTCAAACACAAAAGCAAATATTTTGAGTAAAAGAAAAACACAAACTGTTGAACATCAGCTAAAACTGCTTCAAATAAGTAAAGACTAAATAACCTTTATAGAGCGAAGACTTATTCCCCATCCAGTTTTCTTATGGCTTGACAAACAGGATCTAGAAATACCATATTCCTGAGGCGTTGTCTTTCTGTATAAAATTTAGGCCAGAGTTTAAAAATAGCTCCTTGAACATATCCACTAGGGTGACCGTGAAGAGGAGGATGGATGCTATCCAAGTTCTCCTTTGAAAGTCCATCCCTACAAAACCTTATTTTATCCTCTCTATTCGTAGACATATAACCAGGTGAAGTACATTTACCGTTACAATTTTGTCTTCCACATTTGTTACAAGTGACCACGATGGCACGAGCTCTTCTTTTCATTGCACTACGACTGGTACCTGTTCCTGGTAAACCGACATCTTGACTAAAGTCACTCGGACGGATTTTCCCCTCTATCAACATTCTCACATCACAAGGGATACCAAAATGCATAAGAATCCACAACCGAGTAATTCTAGCTTTGTATTTCTTTCTGAGAATCTTTTGGGAGAGTGATGGGAAATACTTTCTCAGATGTTGGTACTTTGGGTCCATAATGAGATGAAAGAAGAGTAAATAGAAAGGAAAAATTAAGATAGTAAATTGCAGAATCCTAGAATTCCTTCTTCTTTTAGAGAAAAAGAAGAATTTCTAATGAAAAAGAAGAGGATTTGCGATTTAGAGAGAAAATAACAAATTAAGAGAGAAAAAGTGAACTCGGAGAAATAAGCTCCTATGCACAGTAAACGTATATGTAAACAATGATTAAACCACTGTATATGACACGTATAGAGACCACGTGGGAGAGACAGTGTGAATCAAACTGATTTAAGATTTGAACTAGGCCCAAATGTTCTTAGTTGAAAATGGTCAGGTTGTTTCGGGCCTTAACACATTTGGAACGAGTTAAATAACAAACATAAAATTGAAAACCAATTTGTATAAATCTTAAACCCAATTCAAAGTCCACTATAGATAAAGTTAACTATGAACAACAAATCTAATTTAACGACAACAAGGATCTTCCTGAATGATATTTAAAATCATTTCATAACAACACAATCTTCCAGCAACTCAAATAATTTTGTTTTAATCAAAACCTTATTGAACAATACATACACCCATATGTTATTGATAATACTCAACATCTATCAATGGATTCATCATCATTACTACCAAGGGTTTAGAATGCGACTAACCTTGAAATCAATACGATTTACGTCTTTCAACGTAGACCATATCAACGAACAAAGACACTAGATGTTACTACTTAGGAACATCTACAATCTCCACAATTCTACTTATACAATATATAATTTCCTCATATAACAAAACCTTAGGTAACCAAAAGATTCACTGATACACTTAAATACAATGTACGTAACAAAATATTCCAATTTTGAGATTCATGCATTCTAGACTTTACACAGTCTCAACAGACCAAAAGTCTAACATTTATCTCTCTCAAGATTCAATACCATGATTCCCAACTTATATCATATTCCTCAAATATATAGAACTTTTAAGAAAAGACATTGACACTTATGTGCTCCATCGAATCCACACATAATCATTACTTAGGTTTGAATCAATTACGAAAAATTTGGCATATCTATGCCAAACTTTGAAATCAATAAATCAAGCCTTATATTTCTCATTGTTTTTCACGAGACAAAAGGCTTTTAAATCCTCTTATCTATACGAATTTCTCATCGTTTATACGAATTAGATATGCTTATAGATCATAATATTATACGAATCTCTCATAAGCAATCTACTTATAAACTCATTCCATATAATTATCATTCCCTTATAACTATTAATACTTTCCTTCTATAAAATTATTGTACTCATATAACTATTGATATTTTCATTCTATGGCCTTTCCATGTTACATCCTTCTAGACTGTATAAATCAATGTGAAGGTTCATTTTGATGATGACAATAAAAATTCAGCTTCAAAACCATCTCAAAAATATATTTTTTTAAAGTGGTGCTACACTCCCTAGGTTAACCGAACCTAGGCTCTGATACCAAAAATTCTGTAACGCCCCTATATGGGGGTTAACAGTTTTTAATGAGATAAAATAAAAATAAATAATAAAAGTAAAACCTTAAAAATAAAATTTGCCCGGGACTTAAATGAAAACTCTCAACTCAAAAATAAAAATATAAACGACAAATAAACCACAGTTTTAATGTAGCACCTTAAATTTAATAATATAAACTGTTGTCATCATCATTTTAACCCTCAACACATTGTAATACAGTCACAGAAAGTAACAATTGATGCTTACATTATCATGAAGAACATTCTCAACAATTGAAGCAGTCCCAATGTAATATAGCTACATCACTTCCTCAACTATATTTCTCGTAGCCACCTCACACTTAGTGAGTCCTGAAAAGATATAAACATAAGGGGATGAGCAACACTATGCTCAGTAGAGAAAGCCATTACTCACCTTTAGGTTTTTATCATTGCCACATTAAAAACTGCATGGTTAGTAAGTTACATCATATTCCAGATTATGAGGTTTATTATGATCAAATCTTATGGATACCGTAGTTAATCATTACCAAGTGTCATAATTACACATTTATACAAATATTACCAATCATCATTGTTCCTAGGTATCCATGTTAAATTGAGTATCACTCAACTCATCGAAACTCAAATGGGCGCACTTGATCACCCTATAAACATTCCAAGGGTGTTCCGGTGAGGGGACATCAAGCCCCGAGTCCTCACCAAATCGATTCCTGTACAGTGTGTTCTGGGACTTTCAACCCAAGGAAGCGTCATCACCTTCCCCCTATTTTACCTTTTAGGGTATTCATGCCCAAGGACGTAATCGCCGCCCTCTTCATGTCTCACCATTTCTCTATATTAAATCATTATTAATATAGTCAGTTTTCCTAACCATGCTTCTCAATTTATAACATGTGTCAATTCATTATGTTCCTCGCCGTACAATACAAGACGAGTCCATGTCATAGTTTCATATGTGATACTCATATAATATCAGTTCAACATAGATATAGATATATTGCGGCAAAACAATCAATTTTAATTCTATAAAAACCTCACAAAAGATGAGTAATAGAATCCCTACCTTTCAAGCTTATCAACAATCTTTTAATCCTGGAATCAGTTAACGTTAGCTCCATACTCCCTTGATCCTAAGGCGTGCATAAGGACAATTAAAACTAAAGCACAACATACAACTACATTCATAAATAAATCATGTGTAAACCTATCTTACTAGTATGCCATTAAAGCTTTTATATAAATCTCTTTTGAATACCACAGTAAACAATTTTTGTCTTAACACAATATAAAATGTGAACAAGTAATCTATATGTTTTAGTTCCTAATAAGATTCATCAATCACTTAGGATAATATTGGAAAGGTTGTAAGACATTAAAGAATTAGGTGGTGAGCAAAGATGGGTTCTTGGTTCAGGTTAGCAGCTGGTATACCATAACAAATTGGCAGATTTACTAGTTTCCAATACAAAAATTGAATAATTCTTAGAAAATAAAATACAACTCCGATTTAGGTTTATGATAGCTCGTTAGAAAGCCTAGGATGCTACTTTTCAAATATGCAAACCAATTCATAAAATTCATTTTAATTTAATCTTAGAATTTCAAGAAATAACCACTGCTCATAGAGGTATTACAAAATTTAACAATATAAATTTTCTGTCTAGGGCATATACACTTAGACTTCATACATATGCTCCAAAATAGCAACAAACATATACTTAGGTTTAAGAACGTAAATTTGAATAATCCTTTAGTATAAAAGAAAATTTATAAATGAAAGACTAAATTTGTTCATAAGATTCTAACCTCGGATTATGGTTAGTTGGAAGCTTGAAATGGCTTCAAAACAGGTTCCTTTACTTCAGTATGACTGAAATTCTTGCTCAAATGGAGGTGATGGTGGCTGATTTTTATGGCTGCCTTGAAGAAGTTCTCTAAGTATTTTGCTTCAGCAAAGAAATGAGAAGAAGAGTGTGGGAACCGTGGAAGAAAAAGGAAGAAAAGATGAAGTCTTTGAAAAGAAGTGATAGAAACAATTATAGAGGAGACATGTTGAAGCATGTTACGGAGGAAATAAAGAAAATGAGGGTCAAGAGTAGTTGGAAAATATATCCTTATGTCTCATCTAAAGACTTTAACACACATAATGCCAATATGACATTTTTGAGATTTATTAGAAGGTCTAAGGCTTTTTAGTAATCATACTAAATAAATATAGGAGAATTTTAGAAAATTTAAAAATAGATAAAAATAAATATTATAAAATAAATTTAAATGAAGCAATTTTTTTTTTATACATTAAAAATTAATTTAATTACCTCAATACCCGTTAGGAGAATAACGGGTGTCACAAAAACAATCACTCACAGCACAAAAAGGACAAAATATGGGCTGTACTCAAAAAACAAAAACAAGGGAGTGGAGTAACCACTTCTGATTTTACAGCCATAACAGAAACAAAACCCGACATCTAGATGGCCAAATTGCCTTTATTATACAAACACTAGACAAAACCAGAAAACAAGCACCGCAAAGGTCACTGGAGATGATCCAGCCACAACGTGGGAGAAGGCCGGAAGCCACCACAACAAGCAGAGCCGGAGAGCCGTGAGAAGAGGCCGGCCTACGTCGGCGCTCGACATACATGCGCCACTGCCGCCCGTCACCGACCCAGCCATGGAGCCCACCCGGAGAGTTTTAAGCAACGGGCCAGATCGGGTTTCAACCTACAAGCTCAGCGATGGAGATTTTTAAGCAATCTTTTTGGAGAATCTTAATCCTGGGTTGTGAGTTGTATCCTTGTTATTATACTTAAATAAAATCTTTTTGTAAGGCACAGAAATCTACACCAATATGCGTACATATACACTTGGACCACACATCAATATTTTCATAATTCAAGTGATTAATTGAGAAAGATAAACTTTACTTTTGGCACTTCAAAAAAAAAAAAAAAACCTTACCTTTGGCAGAAGGCAACATCAAACTTTTGGCTTAATTTATGATTAAAGGGGGGAAAAACATGTTTAAGGGATCATCAATTCCTTTTTTTTCAACGTTTTTAAAATATTCATTTTTGGCATTCTTAATGATGGATTATGAGTCAACTTAAAGCTCTTATACGATATCTCTTCTTAGGATTAAGCACAAAACTCAACACCAAGTTATACACACACACACTCTTGTACTACACACCATTCATGTAAACAAAAAAAAAAAAAAAAAAGACTAAAAGAAACATATATGAATGATTAACCTATTTCTTTACTTCATCTTAACCTTGACATAGATCAAACTTGGACTTTTTTGTATAATTAACCATTTTTTTATCACAATATAAAAAGTCTGATTTGATTAAGAAGGACGCAATAGAACATTTTGTTGTACCCTACTAAAAAAACTCTTCTAATGTGTATCATGGACTATCCATTGAAGCGGCTAATCCCATGCTTACTGTTTGTATGTCTGGTTGCACAAATTGCATAGTATCATAAATACCTAATCCAAGTATTACCCATCCACCAGGAGAGTTTATAAACAAAGAGATACCATAGGGCATAGAGGGGGAGGTCATAAGCATCTATACCATAAAATCGATTTTCGATAGAATGAAAAAGACATATATGGTAAAATCGTAACTATAGAATGCAACCCTAATCGACATGCATACATTTGTCTGATACACTATGGGGGTGGTGAGAAAAGATATATTTTACATCCCAGAGGGGCTCTAATTGGAGATACCATTGTTTCTGGTATAGAAGTTCCTATAAAAATGGAAAATGCCCTATCTTTGAGTGCGGTTTGAACTATTGATTTGCGTAATTGGAAGTAACCAATTAGGCTTATGACGAAACCTATAAATTGATCACTGATCCAATTTGAGTACCTCTACAAGATAGACTCCTTATTAATTATTGAGTATTAGGTACCAATTATTTTTAAGAGAAAATCTTATTTATGGCCCCTTTCTCTTTTTTTTTTGAAGTTGGAACTTCATTTATACTAATAGTAGTACAAATTAAGTCGCCTACGTTGTCCATTGAGGATATAATTTATCCCTGACAAAAGCTAGATCCACCAATAAAAACAAAGAAGCATAAAATGACAAAATACAGGCGTGGAGACCCAAGAAGGGAGTATGCACACGACGCCACAAGACAAAGAGCTCGACTAAGTCCCTTACAACGACCCATCGATTGACAAACACTCTCAACTAGGTCTACTTCCTCCAAAAAAAAACATAAATGCCCGAGACTAGATACAAATCGAGCCGAATATAACTACAAATCCTGCTTCTATCAAGCGGGTGTACCACACCAAACAAGACTAAAGATGGAAAATCATCTCTATTGTTGCAAACTAAACCAAAACACAAAAGCAGAAACAAAAAATAAATAAAACTACAAAAATGGAGGAAACACCCTGACAATGGTTGGTCCATTACCGCTAGCACAGTACCTCCACTTTCTGGCTATCTGTGGCTTGGTTTGACCTTTGGCAGTCTGCTCCTCTAGCCACCTGCCCCTTCCGTCCCAAGAGCAAAACCGATGAAGCTAGCTCGGTAGTTTCAAAAATCTCTGCCGTCAAAGTTCCCCAACCTCCACTTACCTCTACCTCTAGCTGCAACCGAAACCTTGCCACACCTAGCTTGCCTCTTCTTCCCCCTTGGTACGGATTCCTCGCTGCCTTTGGCCATAGCTGAGACCCCGCGCCAAGATTCGCCTTGAACCCTATGGGAATCGCTACTTCAAACTACAAAAGCCACCCTTCAGTCATGCCAGGACAAAATTCTACAAGCCTGTATCTCAACTTGCTCTGGCAAGTGCTCAACCCCCCGTTGCCCTAGTGCTCCTCCATTCTTAACCCAGACAAGGATTTGCATCCCCCTCTCTCGCGAGCTCGAGCCCGAGGGGTCAGCTCGGAAGTGGCGCTGAACATTGGACCCGGATAGAGAGGGGCAGCGCCTCACTCTTGCACGAAGTTTTCTTTTAACAGTAGAATCTTAGCAGAGCAAAAGTCTTCTCTCGCACTCTCTTTTGTGATCTTCTCCCCTTTCAAATTTTTATTATGTTGTTTTTGTTTTTGTTTTTCAAACATTTGCAGGAAATGGTAGGGCCTATGATAAATTTGCTCTTTAATATTAATTTGCTCTTGCTTCGTGCCATGCAATCAGCCGCATTGTTGATCTAATATTGTTTACTTCTTTGATCATCATGCTATAGGCCTATGATAAATATTTAATTGAACTTTGAATCGGGCGTGATTCATGACTTTCCTTTTTTCTATTACTTTCTCTCTTTTTTTTCTTTCCTTTTTGAAAGTTTTATTACTTCCTTTTGTTCACAGGACTTTCTTTTCATGTGTTTTAGTATGCTACTTTCGTGGAATCCATTTTTTTTCCTTCGATGAAATAACTAATAAGCATATTATAGACGTTTGGATCTATAATTAAATAAAAATAAATAAGTATTCAAAACTTATTAATTATGATTAATAGATTATTTAGAAGAGTAGTTTAAACCAATGATTTAAACTGTGAGCTCTCATGTGTCACAGTTTTCAAAGCTAAACTAATGGTTTAAATTACTTAGAATTAAATCTTTATAGGAACCTTTGATCATCTTTATAGGAACCTTGTTCTAATGTCCCAGAAAATTCATTAATTTAAATCTATAATTAATTTAGATTTAAATAATGAATTTTTCCTCGATGATTATATTTTTGTATAAATACGATAAAATGTAAATTATTTATGACTAACATATATGTACATTATGAATGTAAATCTTTATGCAGTAACGAGTATTTTAAATATACAAATTTTGTGAGTTTAACTACTCAAAATTCGTCAAATACTCTTAAGGTGAAATTTATATCACACTAATTATAAATTTTGTGATATAAATTAATAAAGGATAAATATGTTAACTACAGTAGAAAATCATGCCATAATTCTATACAATATGAAAATTGTCCATTTACAAGCTTATATGAACCAATAACGATTTTTTTTGTCTACAGTCAGTTGTTGGAATAAAGTGTAGAAAGACATACAAAAATGAATAATATACAGTATAGTGCAATTATACAGTTAGTTGTGTAAACACAAATAGATGTACTACAATATTAGGAGCTAGATTGTTTGGCACAACAAATAAATAGTATAAACATAGGTAGTCTAAGAAAATATTTCCTCAATTTTACACTAACAATATAGAGAAAAATACAGTGTGGTGTAAATTTACACTGTATAAAAGGTTATGAGATCCAGTCACTTTATTGCCTGTGACAGTCGAGAATTTCTAATGCGTTAAATATGTAATAATTAAGGATTATGTTAAGTAATTTAAGTACAAATTTTGTGAGTTAAGGTTTTTGCTCGAGAATTTGTTAAAAATTATAAAAATATAAAGTGTCACAGGGATTATTGTTTAACTATGATTTTTTTTAAAAATTCCATGAAAGTAAAAATGAGATTTTAAGATTAAAAATATGCATAGTCTCAAGCAAGGAAGAAATGATATGAAAACTAAGCTAAAAAGCTTAATTGTTGTAGAATGTGATGCAACAGACATTGAAATAGAAGTACAGTTTAAGTAAAATACTATACAAAAATATGAAAAAAATTATACAATATAAAAATTAAATAGTGCAAAATTATGTAGTATGGAATAATGCAATGTTAAGATTACACTGATAAAGTAAAGCAATATAGAAATTATACTGCATAAAGTTAAGCAATATGAAAATTACACTACATAAAGTAATGCAGTATAAAAATTAGACGGTGTAAAGCTAAACAGTATAAGAATTATGCTGTGTGGATGATATGGAAGCTCGTGAACCATGAAACACAGTATAGGAAAAAATGCTTGTAATATGAGACATAATCGCCAGTATAGGAAAAATATTGTCAATTTAAATTTGGATTTTAAAAACTAAATGTGGGACCTACCTAGAAGCCACCTTTAAGGTAGACAAATGGCCACCTCACTCCTAATTTGCATCGGTTCTACTCAAAGTGGAGGGGAGATCAAGACCAAAATTTGGTCTCAATCATTTTTTTCATGCAAAACCTGAAACATAAAAAAAAAAAAACTCATTCCTTTTCTTCTCTAAAGCTGATCCCCTCCCATGGCTCTCTCAAATATTTTTCAAAGTACAAGTTTCCAAATCATGCAAAGAAGCAAGAACAAGCATTCTAGAGCAAGGTTTAGCAATTTTTTAGGTAAAAACACAAGTTTTACTTTAAGTATTTTAGTGTTCTTCCTTGAGTTTTGAGTCGGTTTTTATGGTATGCTATGACCATATTATCAAGGGATTTTAGAAGCTTTCAAGAGCTTAAAGAAGAGGACAAATACTTTGGATAGTCTGGGTAAAACCTTAATATCGCAAACTATGTTAAAGTTTGTATATATTTATGTATACTAAATGTTTGATGCAAGTTAAAGGCTATGACATGTTTTGTTTACGAGTCAAGTGCTTGATGATAAGCTTAAAAGGGTTCAAATGAAAATAAACTCAAGGAAAACAACCTAAGAATTATTTTGGTACAAAAAGGATATTTTTGAAAGATTTTAGTGTTTGATGTCCTTAGAGGCTGAACTATTTTCTAAGCTCAACACGAGATTTATTGAAAATATCAATCTGGACAAGTTTCATAAAGAAATTCCGCTCGAATTCTGATCGAAACAAGCTAAAAACAAGATGATTTCATTTCTGCTATTTCAAGAATGCTATTAAGATAAATGATTTTGAGGAAAGTCAAAACACAAAAATTGTATATTTCATCAAAATAGTTAGGAGGCATGAACGATTTGCGAAAATTCTTTATCAATTTTAAGTTATGAATTTTACGAGATTTTGACTACAAAAATTCATAAAAAAAGAAAATACTATGAAATGGTTCTAATTAGACCAAAGAATTTAATGAAGTTTTAATCATTGTTGAAAACTGAACATTTTAGTATAAAATAATTATTTTTGGTTACGAGGGCAAAAATATCAGGATTTTTATATTTCAAGCCAAAACCGTAAAAATATGCGAAATTAGGTTCTCACTTGTAGTGTTTGAGTATGTCTGTAATGCAGATAGTGGTTTTATACTATAGTGTCTTGGCTTTCAATCAATTGGAATTTTCTATCAATTGAAGAAGGTTTTATTATTATTATTATTATTATTATAATTTATCACAAGTTTATGACACATGATTGACCTAATTTCTATTTGTACCATTGCCCAATGTTTTTAATTAGGTAGTATACAATTTTTATACTGTAATTCTTGTGCTCTATTGTTTTTTTTTCTTTGCTCGCTTTGATTCATTTATTTTTCTAGTTAAAAAGGCGAAAATACCTTTACAAAAACCATACAAAAATTGTAGTAAATGATAGTTTTTAAAACTAATTATAGTAAATAATAGGTTTTGAAAATAATTATAGCAAATAGCAATTATTTACCCAATAGATAAGTTATTTATACAATAAATCTATTATTTACTTTAAATATTTTCGAAACTTGATATTTACTTTAAAAAGTTTCAAAAATCTGTTATTTCTCTCATTCTACCCAAAACAAATTTGTCTAATCCTAACCTAAAATACTTAAGAACAATTAGTGTCTTTATTTTTATTAGAAAGTTGCGTGTTTAAAACTCAATTGAAAAACACTACTACATAAGCAATATTTCTCACAGGGGAATTTTCATAAGCACTATTTTTTAAGATTTATTTTTTATAAATACTAAATATATTCGTTTGTGATATAACTAATATGTAATATGTATAAGAGTGTAGTATAAATTTTTTTTAGTATGAGATAAATAAATACAACTTTTAAAAGTGTGCAATAACGTAATTTTCTCTCTCAAATCGACTCTGTTTTGGGCTCAAGGCCCAAATAAAAAGCAAGTGGCCCAAATCCTTTGTCGCTGTGGACATTAACGAGATCTGCATCCACTGCATCTGAAATCTCCGGAAGTGGACCTGCGCAAACATACATGTCGTACATCCATCGTTTTCTCTTTAACCCTGCAAATTCGCTTGGCTCTTCTGGGTTCTTGGATTGATCCTCACCCCTTCTTTCTCTCTCTCCCAATCCCCCTTTCCCTCAATTATCGCCCAATTCAGATCAAATCCCTCTCGCAGATCAGATCGCTTAGCTTTGTCCAGAAATTTGGGGAAGAGAGAGAAGCGAAAATGTACGGATTCGAAGCTTTCACATTCAACATCCATGCCGGATACTTGGAGGCCATAGTCAGGGGACACCGCACGGGGCTCCTCACGGCGGCGGATTACAACAATCTCTGCCAGTGCGAGACCCTCGACGACATCAAGATGCACCTCTCCGCCACCGAGTATGGGCCCTACCTCCAAAATGGTGCTTTCCTCTTCCCGATAGCCTTTGCGTATTTTTCAATTTGAACTTCAATTTTTCTGTTTTCCGCTTTTGATTAGCTTTTCCAGCTGAGAAATTTGGAGTGTGGATTTTGGATTTGTTTCCTCGTAATTTCGGAACTGGAGTCTGGTGTGAATTTTTTATATAAGGGTAGGTTATGATAAAATTCAGTTGGATTCTTAGTCCGATTGGTTTATTATTTGATTTTGTGAAGGAAATATATTACTGCTGAATTCTTATCGCAAGCACTATAAGCAGATCATATACCTTAGCATTTTAAGTTTAGAGGCTTTTAGATTTGTTAAGATGCTAGATCTATCGAGTAAATAAGTGATTTGGATTACTAGCAAAAAAAAAAAAAGAAAAGATTTTAATTCACTTACCTGAGGCCTTTAAGTCAGTCGGAGTTGATGTGCTTAGGGAGAACTTTTTTGAAGTCACCATGGCTAATTAATCTTTATTTTCTGATTTATGTTAATGGCTTGCAGAACCATCCCCATTGCACACAACTACAATTGTGGAGAAGTGCACTCTTAAACTGGTTGATGAGTACAAGCACATGCTTTGCCAAGCCACAGAGCCCCTCTCAACCTTCCTGGAGTATATCACGTAAGTAGCTTTGCCTTTGACATAAAAAACATTTTACATTTCTATTTGTAGTCCGATATCAAGTGTTAGAATGAATATGATGCCACAAAGGCAGAATTGGGTCGTGCCGGGTTTTACCTGATCTAAATTTGAGGCCAACTTCAGGGCTTGAAAGTTGGTTTTAATTCAACTTTTTCTGTGAATGTGTTTTGAGTTAAAGACGTTAAGTGCCTAATTGTTCTTGGTACAGGAACTGTGAAGTAAAAATACCCTAGACTTGATATTTACTGAAGAAAAGAGGGGCTGACTTTTAGTTTATGGAAATTATAATGTTTCTGATGCTTCTTCCAGATATGGTCACATGATTGATAACGTTGTCCTGATTGTTACTGGAACCTTGCATGAGAGAGATGTTCAGGAGCTGCTGGAAAAATGCCACCCACTTGGTATGTTTGACAGGTATTGCCATCCTATCTTAATGCATTTCAATTTCCATGATTCACCATCAAAAGGTGTTATCAGTTCCTTTTCCACTATTTCTCATATAAGTATTTCTAAAGATCTTTATGTTATCCTCAGCATTGCCACTCTGGCAGTTGCCCAGAATATGAGGGAGCTCTATAGGCTGGTGCTTGTTGATACTCCACTTGCGCCATACTTCTCTGAGTGCATTACATCAGAGGTACAGACTACCAGCTCTTGCTTTGTTTGCCATCACTTTTCTTCGTTTTCTTTTTGTTTTCTTTCTGTTAGGTGTCTTTCCTCTTTAGTCTCTTTATGGAGCCTTTGACTTTTAACTTTAATCTACTTGCTGATACATTTGTCCCTTTACAAGGACTTGGATGACATGAACATTGAGATTATGAGAAATACTCTTTACAAGGCATACCTTGAAGATTTTTACAAGTTTTGTCGGGTGAGTGTTGAATTAAGCATCTGTTAATATTTTTGTATAAGTGTAACCCAGTTTCTCATTCATCTGAATATGTTCTCTGATAGAAACTTGGTGGTGCTACAGCTGAGATCATGTCCGACCTACTTGCTTTTGAGGCTGACAGAAGGGCTGTTAATATCACCATAAATAGGTATTATTGATGACCGTGTCTCACTGATTTTCCTCGTATGGTAGTGTTCATGTTCAAAGTTTAATAGTAAGCATCTTTCTGTACTGTTGATGCTGTTCATGGTGTGCAGTATTGGCACTGAGCTTACTCGAGATGATCGACGGAAACTGTACTCTAGCTTTGGTTTATTGTAAGCTCTGTTGTCTCTTACATTGTTGGGAGTCAGTGACCACTTTTGGGGGATTATCTTGACGATATTTTGCTCATTGTATAACAGTTATCCTTACGGCCATGAGGAACTTGCTGTCTGTGAGGATATTGATCAGGTATGTTTCATGCAAGGACCTATAAATGCTCATTTGGGTTTGCACTATCTAAACTTAACATTCAATTTTTTCCGTTATTTAAACTTTGACATATTTCATATGTTAAACCGGTGAAAATTGCTTGCAATCTTGTAGCTAAGTTTTCCCTCTTGGTTGAAGTCAATGGTATCAGGAGGAAAAGATTGAAAGTGTTAATAAATTGTGATTTCACTTGGTGTTTATGCCACTAATCTATGTGTAAATTCTTGCGTGTAATTTGCTTTCTCACACTAAGCCAGGACGCTAAAGCCATAGTAGATGTTGTTGGTTATAT
Organism: Artocarpus heterophyllus; assembly: GCA_025403435.1. Taxonomy (NCBI): domain Eukaryota; kingdom Viridiplantae; phylum Streptophyta; class Magnoliopsida; order Rosales; family Moraceae; genus Artocarpus; species Artocarpus heterophyllus. The sequence continues at coordinate 5,059,861 of CM046348.1, read as the reverse complement.
ATATATATATATATAATATGTTTTATATACATATATATTGGGGTTAGATGTCACTAAAGCTTTTGTTCTTTGCTCTTACAGGTCCGTTCTGTCATGGAAAAGTATCCTCCTTATCAGTCCATCTTCTCCAAACTATCTTATGGAGAGAGCCAGATGCTTGACAAGGCATTCTATGAAGAAGAGGTGAAAAGGCTCTGCTTGGCATTTGAGCAACAGGTACGTATTGGTTGCTAGCAGTAGCAGCCATTGGACATATGCTGCTTCCTTAACCAGTCATTCGTGGCGTCAACAAAAACAGCTCAAATAGTTCATCTTGAGACACCTTTATTTGTGTATTGGACATGACTGTTTCCTGGTTCTTTTACTCAAATGAATTCTTCTATGGACTGCAGTTCCATTACGGCGTTTTCTTTGCATACATGAGATTGAGGGAGCAGGAGATCAGGAACCTGATGTGGATATCGGAGTGTGTGGCTCAGAACCAGAAGTCTAGAGTCCATGACAGCGTGGTCTTCATATTTTAGCAGGCTTCCAGATCCATAACTCGATAGAGGCAAAACATTTGTTCTTTTGCATAATCTTCTGTATATCTTCACCCTCCGTTTCATCTTATTATAGCGAATTGTAGAGATGGGTGCGGTTACACTGCTGTTTGCAGTGTGGTGTGTTGCAGGGAACCACTTCCTTCTTTCTTTGGAGGAGAAAAAAATGTCATAAACTGGTATTGCATGATATATGTTTGGCTGTGAGGAAGGAATAGACCGATTGAATTTTAATTTGTAATCCAGTATGCTAATAATAATCACTTTTGCGATTACTTTCCAATGATTTACAATTTATTGTAATGGTAATTAAATAAAATTTTCTTTCATTCCAGTTATTACCTTTGTTGTTTATTAATACTTGTTTTAGTTCTATCACAAACTGATAAATCGCGAATGGAGTTTCAGACATTACAAAACTCAGTGATTGAAATGAGATTGACAGTATAAGTCAAGGGTCGTTTATGAAATTAACCCGGAGAAGAACACAAAAATGACATTAATTTCAAAATTCAGTGGACGCATCGTCACAGCCAAAATTTTTGGGGAAAAAAACGACGTTCACGAGAAGAGACATTAGTGCAATATATCGTTTCATTTTTTTTTTTTTTTCTAATCCTTAAATAAATAAACACTTTCTCCCAAGGCAACATGCAGCTTTACCGACAAAAACAATAAAGGTGCGTTTTTTTCTTTTAGATATACGTTTGTTTTTTTTAAAATTTGAATTTTTTAAGTATCAAGAATCTAAGAGACATCAGTGCAATATATCGTTTCATTTTTTATTTTTTTTTCTAATCTTTAAATAAATAAACACTTTCTCCCAAGGCAACATGCAGCTTTACCGACAAAAACAATAAAGGTGCGTTTATTTCTTTTAGATATATGTTTGTTTCTTTCAAAATCTGAATCTTTTGAGTATCAAGAATCTAAGAGCTCGTTTAGTTCAAGTATTTGAATAGAGTATTTGAATGAAGATTTAAATTTTTGTGAGAGAAAATACTGTAGCAAAATGATTTGAACTGTGATTCGAACCACGAAACAAACGCACCTTAAGTTTTTAGAGTTTCTGACTTTCTTAAACTTTTGATACTTGGATATCTCTACTACAGTAAAAACTAAAATTCTCTCTCCTATATTTGGGAAAAAAATCATAACTTCTTCATTTGTTATCCAATTGAGATGATTCTTTTTTCATTGTATTCCAAAAGAAACAAATTAAGATTTATATTACATATTTTTTAGGATCATTAACGTTAAAATTTTATTAGATTTATTGATAAAGAAAAAACTATTTTTACTACCTCTCCAAACATAAATTTCAAATTTATTTTATACTCAGATTAAAATTTAAATTCACATCTAAAGTCAATTCGAATAATAATTCAAATTACTAACTCAAATCTTAATTCAAATCATATTAATTTAAATTAAATCATTAATTTAAATTCATTTACAAAACGGAGCAGATGTCCCGTTTGGTTCATGAAAACGACACGTTTAAAAACGTCAGAACAGACATTTATGCGACGTTTCGTTAGTGTTTCCTCTTTTTCTTTTCTTTTTCTTTTTTAGAATAATCTTTAAATAGACAATCACGTTGCTGTTTTCTCTTTCCGCATTAGGATGTGCTTCGGTTTTCTCTTTTTCACTTTTTACTTTTTTTTTTTCCTCGTACGGACCGGGAACACGAATATATCCTGCTCTGCTCCACTGTACAATTTCAAAGCAAATATAAATTTCCTTCCTTTTGTCCTAATTCAGCACTTACCTACTTCCATCTCCTTTATCTCACTTTCTTTGAATTTCTAGGGTTTCGCAATCGTCTTCGACCAAGCCCCGGCTATGGCGGACTCATCATCAGCACCATCTACGTCGACGATCCAGAGCCAGACCTCGTCGGACTCGGTGACGACCATAACGGATGTGAATTTGGACTCATTGGCTCAGTGCGCGAGCCGCCTCAGCCTCCAAGACCTCTCCAACATGGCCATGACCTGCAAGTATTTCAAGAAGGTCGCCTACTCCGACTCCGTCTGGTTCCGTTGGTTCAGGTTCTTCCTCTTCTTCTTCTTTCTATCGGAATTTCTTGCTTTGGAAATGCTTGCCAATTGTTTGGTCCAAAAAACAGTAAGAGGAAATCACTTGAGAAACTCTTTTGGCTAAAGCAAATCTGCGATTTTTTCCTCATTTATGTCTAAAAATCTGTCAAGGGAATTGAACGCGGGAGTTTCTTCTATGCGGTGGTTGATAAAGTAGATTCAACTCTTTGTATATGTAGGGAACATTGGGAGAAAGAGGCAACTTCTGTTAGCTCTCAAACATCAGGAGTCAGGGAAGCATATTTAGCTAGGCGTAAAGCAGTTCATCAGTTCAAGTTTAGTAATCCTTTCGACATTGAATACTTTACAGATTCAAACTCTTTTGATCATATGATCTTTGACAAAAATGATATTATCTTTTCTCAGGTATTCACTTTTTTCATTTCCTCTAGCTATGCTTTTATGTGTGTGTGTGTGTGTATTGTCGTGCTTTAGATCGTTTAAGAAAAAAAATGATATTATCCTAGTTATTTTCTTTTAGGGTTTTAGTTTGGTTTTCTTTTTTATTTTAGTACTGATAACTTTACGCTATTGGAGAGATTAATTGAGCATTTTCAACCTTGTTTTATGCCCACTGTAACGTTTTGGTGGGGTGCTATGGCTTAGGGTCCAACGATACAAATGGTGGAGATTGATGGCTTCTATCATTCAAGAGTATCTTATAAGAGGCTAAATGTTCACAAAGCGAGAATAACTTCTATGAGGTTAGCATTTTGCGTGGTTTTTAGCTTCATCATTAAATATAATATATATATATATATATATATATATATATATATGTATGTATACACACACACACACACGACATGGATCACTTCTGTTGTGTGACATCAATAATTGTTGCAAGTTTGTTTAATTCTCTTGGATAAATTTTAAAGTCTTGGCATGGTTATTCCTTTTACCTTTTTATTCTTAAGAAGAAGCGTTCTTCACGTAGCATTGCAAGTTATGCAGATGATGGTTGCAATATTCTGAGAATGTCTTGGATAGTTTGCAAGATATGACCGGTTCATCTAAGCAAAAACATTGTGTAATACAGGAATGTTATTTTTTCTGATTTTTTGAGTTGGGTGTCAAATTATGCGTTTCTTTGTTTTGTAAGGTTGTGGCATAGTTCTATATCCATATGTAAAAAAAGAGATAGCTCTACTGGGCATATTGTAGATTAATGTTTTAACTGCTAGGGCACGTGCAGGTTGTTTCCGCTGAATGAAACTTCTTTATTTCGAAGCGAGTCCCAGAGAAATGATAACTTTTTGGCAACTTCGAGCTGTGACCGTTCCATTCGTCTGTGGTGGAAGGTAGCATGAACATGAACGGACAATTTTTTTAACATTCCCTCTATAAAGAATCTTTTCGGAATTTTCATTCTAAGGGTTTTATACTAACCTAAAACCAACAATTTCTGTCACCTAATTTGCTGTTTACAACCAATCTGTTGATAGTTGTAACTCATAAATCTTGCTAAAGTTGTTTCATAAGTCACAAACTAGCTATTCATGCAGCAACCTAATTTATTGCAGGGTTCATGCCAGAGATGTTTCAAAGGTCACAGTGGTCCTGTTTCAGCACTATCAGATAAGTTGTTAGGTGATGGTGTTGGGAAAGTTTTGGCTAGTGGAGGAGAAGATGGTACTGTTCGCCTTTGGTCACTTAGCTCCAGTGGCAAGCGTGGTCAGCATTCTCCAAAGGCTACGTTATATGGACATGGGAAACCCATTAAGTTGATGTCTGTTGCTGGGTATGAGTTGGTCTCTCAAAGAGCATAATGCAGTCTTTAATTTTTCAATTTTAACCACCCAATACCCAAAAAATTGATGCAAATTCTTCTGCTATCTTCCACCCTTATTAGTGCACTGTTTGCAAATTGAGCAAGTAAAATATTAAATCAGGGAGTGGATTACAATTCATTAACTGAGAACCATTGCTATGTGTTGTTTATAGATTGTTTATTCAGAAGTATCATATTTTAGCAAATGCCTCCACATAATGCCCTATAAGTCTGACCTGTGGCAACACTAATTAATCCCCTTTTTTTTGGTTGCCTTTCTCTCCACTGGTCCGTCCTTCAGACACAAGGCTTCTCTTTTGGCGACTATTTCAAAAGATTCTAAGGTATTTATTTCCAACATGTCCATGTTTTAGGATTTTATTAGGATTTTTCTTCAGCAATGGCGGTGAGTTCTTAAATTTTAGAGCCTTTTTATTATAATTATTATTATTATTTTATAGAGATTCTTACAGATGAGACTATTATGAATCTTGTTACATAATTTCACATAACTTTGTTTCACTCTTGTAAGAATGACCTCTGTGTTATTTATTTTTTTTCTTTTGGAAGAAGACCCCTGTGTCATTAGTTATTGAGAAATCATACTTTCTTAGGTTTACTTGGCATAGGTAAAACCCTTTTTTTATCTATTGGATTCCCTCATATTAATTTCTCTTTATAGTTTAAACACATTCATGAATTCTTCTGTTGCTGAGTTGAGTTAACACATAAAGCCTCAAGGGGATGGTGCTAGAGAGGGCGCGGGGGAGGGGAAAGGGCAGTGGCAGCCCATACCTAAAGTTGTTTCACCTTTTAACAATGATTAAGCAGTGATTTTACGTGCTTTTCTTTTGGTTAGACAGAGAGCAGTTAGTTTCAATCTTAATGATTATTCCTTAAATAAATTAAGGACATTCATATGTGTGCCTGTAAGGTGAGGATTTGGGATACGACTACATCATCAGCTGCTCGTTCATCTTGCTGCGTGGGAATGACTTCTGTTCCTGGTGTGCCTGTAAACATGAAGTGCCATGAAGCATTGATCTATGTTGCTGCTGGCACATCTGTTGTTGCAATTGATTTGAGGACCATGCACAAGGTTTTTACTGCTGCAGTTCATCAAGCAAAGCTGTACTCCTTTGAGGCATTGCCTTCAAGATCCTTAATCTGCACCGGTGGTGATGGCAGGTAAAATAAAGGCACTAAACTCAGTCCATTAACGTAGTGCACTATGTCAGATGATTATTCTTTATTGTTCTTTATGCATTTTTTCCAATTACCAAACCGAATCTGGTGATTTAAGAGTTTTAGCATGTTTTGCCCTACAATGTGCTTAATGTTTGCAGAGCAATGCTTTGGGATGTGAGGAGAAATCAGGAAACAGTTATGAAACCAGAACCAATAGCCGAGTTGGATGGCCACACGGGCCCGGTTACATTGTTGCACATGGATCCGTATAAGATAGTCACGGCAGGCCAAGAGGATGTTTGCGTAAATGTTTGGGAGACAGACACCGGCGCACAAACTAATTCCTTCACTTGTGGTTTTCCTGAGGAACCTAGCGTCGCTTATGGATGTTCTGCCATGGCTGTGCATGGCTGTCAAATAGTTACTGGAAGCTATGGTCCCCAAATGGGGCTTTTACGTTATAGGGACTTCTCTAATGCTTCGTGCCCTGCTTCTCAACGCGGGACCAGTGACGATCATCTTTCAAAATTTTGGGATTCAGAGTCTTATAGTGATACAGACGAGGATGAGGAAGTAGGAGCCTAGATTTTACTTTTACAGTTGTACCTTCCTTTGTAATGTTAACGAGTTAAAATCTCTTTTTCTTTACCATAGAGAACCAATTCCTGCTTCTGCTTTGCAAGTAGAAACTGGTGTTACAGGCAAATGATGTTGCTAGTCTATGGCAGTTAATTCCAATAGGGGATTTCATGTTGTTGTGTAGCAAAATTATTTTTCTTATATCATCCTTCCAGTTTAAGCAACTCAAAAAAAAAAAAATAAAAAAAAATAACTTATGTTCACCCGGATTTCCCCCATATTCACCTTTGTTAAAAGCAATCTCGTCCCTCACAACACTTGAAAACTTTCAAGAAAGTGAAGATTGAAGACAAATGCACTATATATATATATATATGGAAAGAAAGACGTTTTATTGAACTGGCGTTGTGAGCATTTGTGTAATGGATACTCACCAAATTTCTTTAGCTTTCGTAAGCTCTCTTGTACAATAATTTTCATGTATTATAATTTTTATGCTTTAATCAAGTTCCAACAAAGTTTTGAAACACACAACCGATGTTTAGCATTACACTGAATCATGACTTGAATTGCCAAAAATTACACGATCACATGCTTCCCTTTTGACACAATATAGGCTTACTTGCAAGAAGCATAATATTCCTTGTTCCAACATAACATTCCCATTTTAAATTGTTTACCATCTCCCAAAAGCCTCATAATATTTCAGAATTAAGCACTTCTTTTCCATTTCCCAGTGATGCCCACCCTGTGACCTCTGAGACTGCAAGAGTCGAGTCCACCCCAAAATCAACCTTCTCTCTTCTCTACACCCAAAAATCTGAGATTTTTCTTCCAAACCAAAAATGTCCCAAACAACCATCTTCTTCCTCTTATTGCTCTTCTTCACGAGCTGCAGCATCAGTTCATCGTCATCAGGTTCGATTCCGATCATCGGGCTAGACACCTTCCTCTCCCACCAATCCCGCATCGACCCTCAAGCCACCAACGACTCCTTCCTCTCCCTCTCCTCCTCCCTCAAATCCTCCCTCTCTCACTCCTCCTCCATCCTTCCCTCTCTCTCCGACGAGATCCGCTCCCTCCTCTCCCTCTCCGTCCCCCTCTCCCTCCATGTCCGCCTCGTCGGCCCCGCCGACTCCTTCCCTTCCTCCGCCGCCTCCCTTCTCTCCACCTTCCTCTCCGCCTCCCAGGCCTCCGACAACTTCCACGTCATCACCCCCTTCGACTCCCTCCTCCACCGCCTCGCCGTCAAGCACTCCCTCCACCTCGACGTCTCGCACTCCCCTTCCCTCGCTTCTCTCCTCTCCAAAACCCTCAAGTCCGAGATCGACCGCACCATCTCCAGCCTCCGATCGCCGCTCCTCTCCGTCCCTTACTCCTCCGTCGATCAGATCATCAGGCAGGACTTCGAGAAGGAAAAGCCTGTTCATGGAGTTTACCTCTATTTCTTGAATTTAGGTCAGCAGTCCAAGCCCTATGCTTATAGCTATGGCCATGGAGATTCTTCCCCTGCGTTTTCCAAGTGCTTGGGGAGTATCTGGACCGGGAAGGAGAGGTATATTTGGGTCGATTTGGGTGCCGGACCTGTCGATTATGGCCCGGCGATATCTGGTGACGGAGTTCTTCCCAGAGGCGAGTTTCATCCCTTGGCGGCGCTTCACGGTCGGCCGAAATCGCAGAAGGCTTTGCTTGCGGACTTGGCGTCCTTGGTCTGGAGCGCTTACCAGGTTCTTCTTGTTCCTTCTTTGAGAATTCCTGTGCCTTTTGAGAATTCTTTAATTGTTCAGTTCATACATGTTTATGGCGCTGAGGGTAGTGATCAGAGTGGTTTGGATTGGAAAGTTATTGAGAGGACGTTTATGGATGAGGCTAATGATAATGGACTGTTGTTGGCTGATCAGTCTTTGAGGTTTAAGACTTATAGAGTGAGTTATGCTGAGTGCCCCATTTGCTCGTTCGCCATTTCCCGGTCGACCAATTCGTTTACGTCTAGGTTTCTCTTTGAAAACTATACTATGATTGTGAATGAGTATTTGGATTCGAAGTGCTTGCATAGGATATTGTCGGACTCCGCGGAGGAGTTCAGGAGGGTGGCGGAGATTCCTGAGGAGGATTTTGGAAGGGTTCTTCCTGTTTATGTGTTTGATTTGGACGTCCACTCAATCTTATTGCTCGATCGGTATCACCAGTCTGTGGCTTTCAAAGACATGGTTATTGCTGTGAGGACAAGGAATGTGCAGACGGTGAGTGATTATAGCTGCAATGGCCGCCATGTGTTTACACAGACGAGAGAGCTTGAGCGTCCACTTGTTGGTTCGATCCTGCAGAGCATGTGGGGAGTTTCGCCAACCCATATGTTATGGAGCCCCAGACACAATACTACTTTGGTGGACTACACATGGAGTATTGGGCAGACTCCGTTTGGTCCGTTCTCTCAGAGTTTGCCCTTGTCTTTTGTGCAGAAAGATGCTGCTCGGAGAAATGTTCTTTTGACGTCGTTGAATTATAGCATAACAAGTGCTGTTGAGGTTCTTGAATCTATGGCTGCTCATGGCGGGGAGAGAAAACTTCTAAAACATAATCAGTATGTTGAGTTCATACAAAGATGGAACTTGTTCAAGTACAAGCTGGATAAGGCACTCTCCGCATTGTCTCGTTTGGATTTTGAGATGGCTTTGTATTACCTAAGGTCCTCGGATCATGATTTATATGGCATCCACTCCCTTGTCTATAACGCATCTCAGGAATTGGAGGCGGCGCTTGTTTGTTTCAAGGATCCACCGTTTCCATGGGTTTCGGTTTCCATGTCCGTGGGAATTTTCTTTGTTCTCTTTTATCTTTATTCAAGACGAGACAAGCTTTTCAGAAATAAGAGAAAGCAATTTTGAAGCTGTTTTAGAGGAAATGAAGTTTGTATCATTCACAGACATAGTAGAACACTTGTATTTCTGTAAAAGAGCTAAACCAGAGGTCAGAAACTGGAATACAGCTTGCTCAAATCTTTTCTTGATGTGAGCTGTTGCTTTGTCCTGTTAACGAATGGTGTTAATTTTTGCAAAGTGCATTGTCATTTATTGCTTGTTAATCATAGAATGAATCTAAACAGCATGCAGTTTAGTGGAAGTTCAGTGCTTTGTTATGCTTTTTTCTTTCTTCCTTTCTATCTTTCTTTCTTTTCATTGAAAGTGCTTGCTTATGCGTTGATAGTCCGTTTCCATGAATAAATTGTGGATACTTTGAAGTGATGAGATGTTTGTCTTGCAGCTGACTTCATTGGGCTCAGAATGAACATTTCCTTGTGTTACAGTCCACCTTTAGGGACATTACAACCCGAGTGATGCTCCCATAATTTTTCATCAATACCACTAAAAACGATCGTAATGTATGATTCCAAATGGAAGTTTCTTGGCGTCTTCTCTAGAAGAGTAATAGCGTACAAAATCAATATCTTGAGAACTGAAAGATTGCCCCTTTTTATTGTGATGAAATAGGAATGTGGATAGGATGATGAATAGGCTTATAACTTTGGTTTTTTGCATCTTCGACGTGAATAAGGAGGGCTTCTTTCTTTGACTCTTAAAATTGTTGATTCAGCTTAATTAAGCTTATGGATATGGAAATTTAATCCCAAGTATAATGCAGCTTAATTTAGCTTATGGATATGGAAATTTAAACGGAATTATAAATCAACACCAGGTATATTTTTGCACCCTAGGTTTATTAAAACACTAAACCTTCAGTTTTAGATTATCAAGTTTATACCTTCAGATTGATTTGAATTCAGAATAGATTAATACATAAATTTAAGCAAAAAAATCTTGAAGCGTCTCAAAATCAAGTAGTGGTTTTTCAAATGAGGTTTTTTCATATAGTTAGCTGAAAAATCTTGTGGGATTGATCACCAAAGAGATAAGGAAATGAAGAAAGAGACAAGCCACTAATTTCTTTGCTCCAATCTTTGCCTTATTCATGAACAGAAACCATTGTGAATTTCTGGGTGTTAATGGAAACAATGACGAGAGAAAATAGAGCAAGACACATGAAAATAATAACCAGCAGGAGCATTCATTATTTCCGAAAAAGATAAAAGGCATGGAAAATTACTTAAGAGAATCATCAAAATTGGAACAGAAATTCAACTCAAAACCCTCCATAACAGGTTTCACCACCCTCTTTAACAGTGGGCTGAGAGGAGTGTAAGAACTCAAAAAAGGTCTATGAAACCAAGTACATTTATTTTTACCCAAAAAAAAAAAAAGAGAGAGAAAAAGAAACCCGCCAAGACAGATAACGTCATGACATTAAGAACTTGTTCCAGAAAAAAAAAAAAAAAAAAACAGAACCAACAATTGGAATAAAAGAGAAATTAGTCTGAACTCTGAACAGACAACTATACTATGCCCCTAGTTCCTACCTTAATGCTCCCTGCCATGGTGCTCATGACAGATTTCTCACTCATGGCTTGAGAGCCAAAGCCAATCCAACCTTGGCACTCTTTTCGATGGCCTTGGTTTCTACCTCCCCGGAGATGGTGAAGAACGACTTTGGCCGCCATTCATGCTGAATAAGAGCATTAGCCTTGCCAAAGTTGTTCACTCGTGCCTTCACAGTGGTCAATGGGTCTAACGCATGCTGGGTTCCGAGGGTGATTGTGCTCTTGTTGGTTGAGAAGCTGTGGGTTACCTCGGCACCAACAGCTGTGTTTGTGAGGGGATTGACAGTATGATAATATGATGCACTCACGGTGTCACCTTTGTCATTTCTGTATCATCAAAAATAGCTTTCATCAAATTTGAAAATCCAAAACAACATTAGAAGCAGTAATCTATGCACAACACAACAGAATACATAAAACTCAAATTGCAGAATGTGGAAATAATTCAATAACTAACCCAAAGGAGATATACATAACAGCTCAACAACCAGCCAACCAGCTTCTCAATCAATATTTACTAGATCTAATCAGCTATATGCTACATCTAACCAGGCTACAAGCCTACAACTCTACTTGTGGGTTGGCGGCATTTAGAAGCTGGGGCTCTTTAACTTTCATGATATCAAAAGCATATAAGTTAACAAATGAAAAATGACATATTAGTACTCACAGGTTGAGTGAAGCAATAAGGTCCGTGTTGGAGAAGCTAAATGCAGCATTACATTTGGTGAATTGTCCGGTTTTTGAGTCAAAAGTGAGATCAGTTCCAAGTGCAACAACATTGGTTCCAAAAACACCAGAGAAGTTAACAACAGGGTTTGCTGTCAACCCAACACTGGCAGTTATCCCTGCATAGTCATGCAGATACTGGAGCTCCACCTGTTCAAAACCACTGATTAAATGGTATTTTCACTATTTAACATAGATATTAATGGTCTTTCAAGCAACATAACCATGTTAAATTTTGCCTTCCACCTCAAAGAATAACTTATAATAACATCAATGGTACTATTATATATATACACACACGAAAAATTCACTAATAACATTTGCTTACCTTGCCAGACCTTTGATCAGGAAGTCTGATGCTTAAGATGGTCTTCAGCCCAGGTGCAGGTTCATCGATAGTAACTGTTGTGAAGAGCTGATAAAGGTACAGTTCTTCAGTAAACAGATCAAAAGAATAGAAAATATACGAAACATAACAATAAATAAAATGCGGACATTTGTCATTTAAATTACCAAAAAAATTACTTTTAAAGAGATGAAGGTATGATTTCACACACTAATTTCAAATCATACAATGCTAAAATGACAAAGGACAAGGTGATAGTTGAACAAAATTTTAACAGCCGACAGTGTTTATCATTCACAAAACAAACTTACTATCAACATACATTAAAAGAACAATATAAGCCTAGAAGTTACCAAATAAAATTTTTTTTTTAAAAAAACAAAAATCTATTGGCAAATGGCAAACATGAAAATGGAGGGAAGAACAAGTGAAAATATCAGGGGCCTTACATTGGAGCTTGTGTCGACTTTGATATCAGTCGTGACGTTCTTCTTCTTAAGCTGAGTGTTGACATCAGCCAAAAACAACTCACCCTTCTTTGTTCCTGAGGATGTAATAGCCTAAAGCAATGAAGAATACAATTAGGGTATAAACATTGAACAGCACCACAATAATCAAAACTATGACAAAAAAAAAAAAAAAAAAAACATAATCCCACATTTCATCAAGATATGACACAAGCAATAACCACAACACCAAAAACTCAATCTGGATGACAAAAATTTCCGATTCTCTAAAATCAAGACATTCCATCTCATTTACTTGGAAAACCACGAAATAACCTGAAAATAAGCGAAAATCCTAGGTTCGAGATTTCAATACACAACAATAGATCTCACAGTAAGAGAAATTAAACGAAATGACGAACCCACCACTCCAGTGGGAGAGTAGGTAGTGATGGTGAACTTGTGGTCGCTCTGATAATCCTTGTAGAGAAGATCTACCACAAAGAGAACAGAAAATTTTCAATTATTTCCAAATCGTAATCGCCGATTAAGCAGTGCTACGAACCCTAACACACGCACACAAAAACATGGAATTCTAGAGAGAAAGAGAGAGAGAGTACCTCTGGCTTTCTTGCCGATGTCGGTGTAGAGTCCAGGACCCTTGCCCATGGTTTTGCAGGAAAGAAAAAAATGGAAGATCGAAATGAAGAGCGACAAATGGGAATGGAAAGAACAACGAAGAGCTCTCTCTATTGCTCGGGCAAAGCAAAAATGGGGGAAATACGTTTGGCCAATAAGTATTGGGGAACCGAAACCCTAATTTCAGCTTTCGTGATTTTGCGAAATGACCTCCGGCCAAAAATTTTTTTGAGAAATAGTCCACTTTTTTTTAGACAGTTTTTAACATTAAAAAAAAGTTTTTTAGACATCAAAATAGTTTCAGTTTTTTTTTTTCAACATGTTGAGATTTTTTATTCTGCTACAGTCATTTTTCTTATTTTGTTCAAAAAAACTAAGACAATTTACCTACACAGAAAAACATGTTTTTTTTATTCTAAAAAAAAAGAGGCCTTTTACCTAATTTGAAATTTTTTTTTGCCCTTTCATCAAAATCTTCCTTTCAGCTTTCTTTTTTGCCCTTTTTTTTTAAATGTTTTTTTTCCCTTTTTCTTGGTTAGTCTTTGTTATTCTATTTTTTGGGAAAATTTACGAACCGTTGAATGTGGAATAAAGGCCTATATTTTGCTTTTCTAACCGTTGATTTGTGTGGCTTGCGGAGTAATTTAAGGTGTTTATAACTATTTGGTGGCTTTTTCTCTCTCATTTCCTTTTCTTTTCTTCTTCTTTCATTTTAAAAAACATAATATGCTGCTTGTTCGGTAAGGGATCGTTTTGATCATTATTTTAATTATAAACAGTATAAAGTTCTTACATTAAAAAATTATTATAGTAAAAAACACTTATATATTACATTAAAAACAGTTTTAACTAATAGTTTATATTATCATGCCAAACACCTATCGATTGGCTAGAGCAGTTATGCCATCCAATTTTTTTCTCTTAAAAAAATATCAATTGGGAGAATAAGAGAGGGGTCAATTTAATAGATCATAATAAACTCGATGTTTACAACATATTCATTAATAAAGTACTTTTTAAAAAATGTCAACAATTTTTTCCTTATCTTATAATGTTCGAGTGAATTTTATCTTATAATGTTTGGAAGACGAAAAAAAAGAAAGAAATAGTCAAATAAAAAATAACAAAAAAAAGGACTTCTAACTTTTTCCTCAACAAATTGTCATTAGATTTTTTATTACCAAAAAAAATTATTGATTCTTTTTTTTGTTTTTAAAAGTGCTCAATGGTTGCAGGTGTCTTATAGGTCGTAAGTTTGGCAAAATGACCCACATTTTGAGAGGACCTAAGCTAGCTGCTCATGGTTGTCAGAAGGGATGAATTGATCTCTGGTCGTTTATTTGAAAGTAAATCTGCAGAAAATTTCATCCTTTAATGTGGTGAACTTCAGCTCAAAAGAGAGCACTTCTATGGGTTTAGTGACGTAAGTTAGAACCTTAATTAAAATAAAATTTAGTTAAACATATAAAAATTTTATATTATAGTAATTTTTTATTATATTATATAAGAATTTGTTATTGTTTGAGTTGAAACTTGACTTTTAATTCATTTTATCAAACCTCTTCACCGCATATGTTATAGTCTCGTTGCTAAATAAAATAATAAATCTTAGTCTAAAAAATATATTACATATTAGATTATGAGATATAGCTTTGTAAATAATTAACTTTGTAAAGGTGAAAAGAGTTTTTTATTTATTATTGAGGGAAAAAAGTCAAGATAGGCTAAAAGGTGAGAAATTTATGACGTACGCTATGAATTTTTCACCAAAAAAATAAAAACCTGTAGAGCACTAATTTGAGAATTATAATGGGAAGTTGCAAACATGTCTTTTATTAGAATGACTATTTCATTTCTTTAGCTTTAACAGCTTTGCAGTCAATTCATCGAACAATTGGCGCGCAAGCGATTTCGTCGATCAAGTCCATTGCATGGCACCTGTGACTTGACCAACATTCCGATCTAGTTCGATGTTTCTGATAATGTTTGTTGCTAAGAAAATCTGCGTTTAGTCGTAACAAATTATTTCACTATTTATGTATTAATTATTGATTCTAATGCTTTTTTTTTTTTGGTCTTCTAATCAGTATATCAATCATATTACACCATTTCAAAAGAAATTGAATAAATTGAATGAGACACCCAAGTCCATCTGACCATGTTTTGGTCCTCAAATTATGTTGCAGAAATTTCTCTTTATGGTCCTGGTGTTATACTGCTCTTCTGGGGGGTAGCATTTTACAGTGCTAACATGAAGAAGTAAACCAATGCTATAGGCAAGGCAATTAGCATGCCAAAAATTACCCTAAAACCAAAAACAAAACCAGATTTCAGAATCATGTTATATCATGGGAAGAAGATTACTCTATACAAGAATTTAGAAGGATAAAAGAGAATTGCTTACCCAGTACTTAGAATGTCTGGATGTATGTTATACTCTTTAGCAAAGACAAAAGGAACAATTCCTTGAGGAAGAGCTGCCTGCAGTGAACAAAATATTGGTTTCAGTTTTATATAAACATTGCTAAATCTTTTTCTCAAATTAAAAGATTGGTAGTTGCATGCTCCTACCATAATAAAGGTTAGTTTTCAAATTCCCCATCTCTAGAATTCAAAAAATACTAGAGGGATAAAAAAAGTTCATATTTTCACATCTATTTTAAGGCTCATGAGCCCTTATTTGATAGGTATATTTGTTATTTTTTTCTTCCCGACTGACGATAATGAGGTATAATGTCTGAATCTCTCCCTTTTAAATTTAAGGGAAAAAAAAGTTTATCCCTCTTACTACTGATTCCGCGCCTTCTTTTAAAAAGTTGGCTAGTATCGAGGTGGTTGACTCAAACCTCTGCCCTTGGTCAGAGAGTCTAGAGCCCCCACCTTTTCCCTTCCATGATGAGTACCGCTGCCCCTTGATATCAAACAACTAGCTATGGCTATTGTATGTTCAAAACAAGTAGACTCAACTTGTTGGATTGTTATTGTCCTAATTAATACATTTGTCAGAAAGTCACATAAGAATCATGCCACAAAACGAATAAGGTCATTTAGCATTGATCAAAACAGGATATATGCACCTGAACAATTGCCACTCTGAGTTGAGTTCTCCTTAGTCCAATGGCAAGGGAGGCAGCGGCCATTAGGAAAGGCCCCCCAATGAACTTCAGTCCCATGGCCAAAAGCGCCATCCGGGTCCCACATGCTATTATGCTAGTCCGTGAAGCCATGAAAAGACCTGCATATCAAGCCCCACAAATTATAAAATTCATGCCACAAATATTGTTGTTTCTATTGAAATTCCTGTTGTTGTTGTTGTACATGCCTAAACTGAACATTGCCATGCCAAGACCTCCATTTGAAAGTATTGTAATTGATTGTTCAACAATTGCTGGCAACTTCACTTTCCACCTGCATGCAACAGATTATTTCAGAGTTTCAGACCCATTTCTCTTAATGAGAACAAAACACACATGGATATATATATATATACACATATATACATATCATATAATTATATAGTTTTAAT
The DNA here is from genome assembly GCA_025403435.1 of Artocarpus heterophyllus. Lineage (NCBI taxonomy): Eukaryota > Viridiplantae > Streptophyta > Magnoliopsida > Rosales > Moraceae > Artocarpus > Artocarpus heterophyllus. The sequence continues at coordinate 5,043,558 of CM046348.1, read as the reverse complement.
TGCTTTTTGTTGGCTTACCTAAATCTTATGCATGCCCAAACAAGGCCAATAATAGTTGCATGGGTGTTGGGATTGCCTATAAGCTTTCTTCCAACTGTTAAAAGAATAAGCATTGTTTTCACTTTCCTTGGACTTGGTGATCTGGTTCTTGCTTCCTCTACTTCCTCTTTGGGTTGGGACTCCTGGGGGGCCTCCATGTCCTCTTTGAACAGAAAATCCAACAACCTTGACCGGTGTCAAAATTTTATAATACCAAACTAGCAAAAAATCATGTGCAATGCATGAAATTATATTTTGATCTTTCAAATTCCATGTGAGAAGCATGGTCGTAGGCATAACTTAAAAGTAAATCTACACTTTGCTCCACCTTGATGAGATAAGATCGGCTTTAAAATCCTCCACACCTAAGCTCAATAAAAAAGTTTCATGTAAAAAGTACCATAAGATCACATTTAAAAACTAAAGTACAAATTTTATGCTGGAAACTCACAATTTAAGATAAAACAAAGGGAAAAAAGAAAGAGAGACACAGGGATGAGACTAGCGTTCTATTGGGTTATGTTTGGTACATAAAGTTGGCGGTGAAAGAAAGGAACTGGACTTCATTCAATTGCTCATGCTTAGGTAGTTCAAACAAAAATAATCCAGAAAGAGGACTTATTTTTCCATGATTTAAAAAGTAAAGTCATAAGTGATGAAATATGATCAAAATTGTGAATTCATAACCCCTACCTGTGGCTTCTGATGAGGGCGAGACGGAGGCGGCTGACTTGGCAGCGTTGAACTCATAAAGAAACAATAACAAATTGTACCAGATTAAGCTTTGCAAGGCAACTATCTGGGAAAGGAGCTCCCCAGCTTGTTCACCATACATGGCCTTCAACAGAGGAATTCCAAGGATCAATGTGTTAGGCAGAATCGAGACGGAGAGACCAGTTATGACGAAATCCAAGCCTCCTTTGGAGGTGATTCTAGTCATCACTGCCAATGCCACAAAGGCAAGAAGTTTCTGAAGGAAGTCAGACAGTATTAGCCTTAAATTCATCTTGTAAGGATTGTTTTGAGACAGGATTTGGAAAGACAATAGAGGGATAGAGAATTTCGCCACGAACTTGTTTATGCCGGAACATTGTTCCGGCGTGAAGATCTTCCACCACCTCACAGAAACATAGGCTAAGACCATGGCAACATATAAAGGGACAGTGGCTGTCACAACATGATAAACATCACTTAAAGAAATCATGGTGACTGAAAGGATTTGAGGATAATATCTACTACCAAAGTATGAAAATTTTCTTGGTATTATATATAAATAAATGATCAAACAAACTCCTTGTATTCTTTCTTTGTTGCCCTTGTGACTCAAATATATGAAAAAGCTAAGGAGCTGTAGAGGGTGGGAAAAAAATGCCTGGTTTATAGACGCTTCTTCAAAAACTTATTCTTATTCCTTAAGAGAATGACCATAAGCTCTGATTGTTTGTGTCAGGATGCAATTGTAACTGTTGCCCTTTTATGTATTAAAGTATTCTGATTTCCATGTTGCCTACTTGCTAATGTAATATTACTTGCACTTTTTTGATATATATGTGTGTGTATATATATGTATATATATTTATGTGTATTTATCTCTCTCGGTTGTAAGGCAGATATAGTCAGATCACAACTACAGGAAACTTAGTTTTTTATGAAAGTTCAGGGCAATATTGTCATCATAAGTCGAAAAGGCAAAGATTCGAGTTTTCTTGCGGCCATGTTCTTTAAGGAAAAGGAGGGCTACATAATGCTGACATGGTTAGTCTAAAAACACCTTACTTGTTAGGCTTTCGTTATGTTAACTTCTTGTTATTATTCCAAAATGATTTTCTTTAGAGATTAGGAAATTAATTTTGTTTTTATTATTTATTTGCTTAACAATAAGAGTTTTATATGATAAAGCACAATCATATTTTTAACGTCATATCTTACATTAAAATTAAAAAAAATTTACAAAACTAAGGAACCTAATACAAATATGACAGTTTAAAATAGAACTTTAGTGTATTCATATTTTTATAATGATAATAATAATTAATTATTTAATTGAATATATATGCATGCAGGGTGTTTTACTAGTTCTTTCACAAATAAAAAATATACTAAAAGTTATTTTCAAAGTCGGTAAATATGGTTTATTATGGAAATTGCCTCCTTTTTTTTTTTTTTTTGAATTTTCTCTTTTCTGGGGTTTCTAGAAGTGGGAAGGAAGAATAAAGAAGAAAATTGTGAGGGAAGTAATTGAAGCTAGCTATGAGTTTGTCACTATATTAAGGGAAGAATTTTTCCCAAATAAGGTCAAAAGAGATAGAATAAGTGTTCAAAGGAATTTGCTTTTTATAATGTCAAAATTTTGAAAACCAAATGATATCTCTTTCTTCTTCTTTGTCTTTCTGTGGTTCCAAACCGTCTGATCTGATATTCCTTATCAACAATAAAATCTTTAAGATCAGCGCGTAAGTTCAAAGCTTTTTTTTTAGTCCTGGGAAGCATGTGAATATTATCTCTACAATCCAAACAGTAAATCAGATATCACACAAGATTATTGATTTTAAAGTTTTGGGTCAGGTTCATATAGTGCACGTGGGTATGCAAGGCTCCACAAATTTGATAAAAGGGAAGATAGTTTGGAGAATAAATAACTTCATAGGTTTGCTAACATAACATGTATGTAATTTTTTTTTCCCCAAATTTAAGCCTTGTTAACCTTTTTGAGTTAATTGCTACTAGGTGCTTTTTTTTTTTTTTTTTTTTTTGCTAAGATGGTACTAGGTACTTTAAAAATTCCTGAAGAAATTATTCAAAAGATATTTTAAAGACAAAAGTGTAAAAATCATGAGAAATTCAATAAATTCACATAATTAACGTATAAAAACATTGTTATTTTGTTTTTTAAATTTTACTCTTGATCGTCAACTATCGGACTTAATTGCTACTACTTTGAAAATTCATGAATACATTGTTAAAAAGATAAATTTAAGGACGAAAGTATAAAATTACGAAAAGTTCAAGGAGCACAGGGGCTAAAGGGGCAAACAAAAAACAAAGGATTATACCAAATTGCTAACATATGATAACATGTAGTTTAAGTGGTGTATACCAGTGATTTTAGCCTAATAGTATGAAAGGGAAATCTATATTAAATGCATCTTTGAATTCCTTTTAGCAAAGTAGCATCTAAAGGAGCAGCTTAAGGGAGCATGATAAAAATAAAAAATAAAAAAAAGTCTTGTCACTTGCTTTGTGAAATTGAAGAAACGAATGTCTAGTGTTATGCTTTCTGAATAGTCATAAAGCAGTTTAGAACTAAAGCTCTGTTCCTACTACTCCACCCCAAGCAATTGACCAATTATCAAAATTCCTCCCTTTGAAAACCCTTTTCGTCTAGTTTATTTATTTCTTTTAATTGTTTATTTTTTTTCAAAAAATAACCTTGCCTTTACTTAATCTATTAACTAAACAAATAAGATAAAAGGGGAAGAACAGGTAGTAATTATGATAATTTTTTGTTCCTTTTCTTGCACTCTTTTATATGTGTCTTCTAGTTATTAGCTTTCTATATTAGACGCTTTTAAGATTAATGCTTGTGTCCTTCATTTTATTGCACTTTTATAAATTATATATGGTGGTGCAAAGTCCAGTTTACATGGTGTAAAACTAGTCTACAACAAAATGTGCCTAAAAAGAGACTTGACCCTTAATATAGGATTCACTCGCTCTAACATAAGCACCGGTATTTTGTCCTGACAAGTTCTGGCCCTATCGGAAAAAATTAGGTGGGCCCACCTAATATGGCCCACGTGGGTCCCACCACTTTTGTTTGTAATGGGTCAAAACCCCATGAGGCATACTACCATTTTTTTTTTAACATGGATGGTAATTTAACACCGTTGAACCTTTTCCATAGGCTTTTTCACAAGTACATAATTAGTTAAGAATTTTCTCATAATGGGAGGCTTTAAGCAGATGCCTTTTTAGTAGGCTAGACCACACACACACATATAGACATATATATATATATATATAATGTTAGTCTTTTTTAGGATTTGTACTTAAAATCTTTCTTTTAACTCATTCATCCTTACCAGCTAAGCTAGCATCAATTGACAGCTAAGCTCTATTTTTTAAGGCGTATGATCATATTATAAAACATCTTACTACTAATAGATATTTACCTTTTTTATTTTTTGTGTTTTAGGTTTATTCAAAAGGCATATATTTAATTCTTTTTATCTCATCAAATATATAACTTTAAGTTAGATTCAATATATAAATTTGTACCTTATATTGGTCAACATTTGATTTTGACTTTTACATTATCAATTCATTCCTAAGACAAAGAGGAAAAATAACTAAAACTTAATTTCAAGAATTATAAAAAAAATCATAAAAATCTATTTTTAAAGTATTTTGGAATTTTTTAAGTCAAAACCAAAAGTTTAAAGTTGTTTTAGTTTTTCTTTTATTTTTTATTTAAAGGTATTTTATGTATTTTGGAGGTTAAATTGTGAAAAGGTATAAATTCCTATATTATAAATCTATTTTAAAAATATACATTTAACGAAATCAAATATAAGTTTTGAATAAGCCAAAAACACATGTATTGTAAAAAGGTAAACAATCCTACAACTAAAAATGTAAGTACAACAAATATCAAGAATTGTCGTGATGAATAACAACCATAAATAATATGATAATATAACATGAATGACGGGGAAAAATCAAAAGCACAACGTGGGATTTAAAGTTTAGCCATTAGTGTACTGCTTATTCCGTAGTTACATCAATAATTATGAGATTTTTATTCCCTATTTTTTGGTTAAGGTCATTATTTTTTACTCTCTCTCTCTTCTTCTCTTATTACATGTCATCATACTTTTCATAACAATCAAGTTAACTATCAAGTATTATTTTACATTTTATTACACAACCTTGTCACTCTATCATTTCATTAGACAAAAGTTAAAGAAAGACATTAGTTTATATAATTTATTGCAAATTACTTTTAAATTATAAGACATTATATGTAAGATTATATATATTGATCTTGAAAGCATATAAATAACATTATATTTACACGCACAAAGACACAGTACTTGAAGGTTCTTTAATGGTAAAAACCGTTTGTGGGAAATATTATGTTATAACGTTATATAAAAGGGTTACGATATACACACACCAAAATATCATATACATAAAAAAAAAAAAGGATTTACCATACACATGCACACTAAACTATATGAATCGTTTTTTTTATGGACATAAGAAACATATTTGCTTATATATACAAAATATATAACGTTGGAAAACATTGTCGAGTAGTTTAGAATTTCAAGTCGTTGCAAAAAGATTTGGAAAAAAAAAAAAAAGAACCAACAATAAAACTTGTAAATTCTCCTAAAAGCAATTTTATAGCATACAACCAAAAAAAAATCAATTTTATAACATTAAAGATTGGCGCAATTGTAAACAAAAAAAAAAGAAAAGAAAGTAATGGTTTACAATTATGATAATAGAAATTTTTAGCATTTCTTTATCCTTTATTTGATCAACTGAACGGCTATTTAGAAACAAAAACAACAACATGAATATAGAGAAACAAACATCGTTAATACTTTTTTTGGGAGATTTATCTTAAGATTAAACATATTATCATAAATTAAAAAAATTAAAAACATGTACAAGCATATTACGGAGTCAAAGTAAGGTCTAAAAATAATAGAATTTGTCTTTTTTTTTTCTTTTTGGTTTCAAAAAAAGAAACAATATTAACTCATAAAATAGAGTCAAAACTCTTGACGTTTTAAAATTTTTTTTCAACGAGTAATAATTAGGTAAGAATTTCCTAATAATTAGGGTACTTTACGCTGGTAACCTTTGTGGCCTTACCCTCAAGTTCATGGTTCCCCGCTCCCTACGCTTGTAATTAATAGAATCACTAAATATGCGTGCATCTTGTTTCTATTTAATCATCGCCAATCAACAATAATTCTCTTGCTTTAGCAGCTTTGTAGCTGGACCAACACAATTACCAATAAATATTATTTTGCATGGAAACTACAAATCATATATAATTAAAACGTGTTGTACGTTTTATATATATGATTGTGTATATATATATAAGCCCATGCAGGTAATTCCATCTTTATGCTCAGGCAAAGGTCTAATTTCCCCTCTGTAATATAGCTTAATAGTTGATACAAGACCTTACTTAGCCAATTACGTATATCAAAATCAAGGAAGAAAAAAAATAAAGAAAAAAGAGGGAAGTGATTAATTATCAACGCAATGATGATGGGAACAACAAAGCTAGGGTTAGTGTTGTTGATTGGTTTTTTGGTACTAATTCCGAGCCTGCAAGCCAATATCGCCGATTTCGACGAGACATGGCAGCAACGAGCGGAAGAAGCACAGAAGGCCGCTCTCGAGGCCTATGAACCTAACCCTGAAGAAGTTACGTACAGCTTCAACGAAGAAGTTGACAAGTACGTAAATCCCAACTTTTTTTTAACTTGAGTTCAAATATCCACTCCATTTTGCAAAGAGAACATTGAATATCATGATGTAATTTGTATGATAACCTCTGCTCGTTTTCCTTTGAACATGATTTACCACCAAGTATATGTAAGAGTTATTGTGATCATTGGGTTCGAAGGTTATTTTTTAAAATCTTAAAATAAGAAAGTACATCCCGTCGATATGATGCACTCATCGTCGAGAGGTAGGACCCGTATTTAGGGACTTTATTTAGCGAATATGTTTTCTAGACAGCTCCTTTCATAACAAAAAAAAAAGGTTAATGCTAACTGCCCTCTTCCTTGCACAAAAGAGGTTTTTATCGTAATTTATACTTAATTGGTTATTCCTCCATTTTTTTTTTCAATTACTATAATTAGTTACAAATTTTCTATGCATGGCAAAATGCAGGGTGATAGACGGGTCGAACAGCACCAGGAGGGAGCTGAGGAGGTACTCAGGTCCCTGCATGGCCACAAACCCAATCGACAGGTGCTGGCGGTGCCGGAAAAACTGGGCCACCAACCGGAAACGCCTCGCGAAATGCGTCCTTGGCTTTGGAAGGAAGACCACCGGAGGGAAGGCGGGGAAATACTACGTCGTCACCAACCCATCTGACGACGACGTGCAGAACCCTAGACCAGGGACCCTCCGGCATGCCGTTATCCAGAAGCAGCCTCTGTGGATCACATTCGCCCGAAGCATGATCATCAGGCTGTCACAGGAGCTAATGATTACCAGCCACAAGACCATCGACGGCCGAGGGGCCAACGTCCACATCGCGAATGGCGCCGGCATTACCATCCAGTTCGCTCGGAATGTCATCCTCCACGGCCTTCACATCCATGACATTGTCCCCAGCGGAGGTGGCATGATTAGGGACTCGGTGGATCACTTTGGCTTTAGGACGCCAGCTGATGGAGATGGGATTTCTATCTTTGGTTCCACAAACATTTGGTTGGACCACATTTCCATGTCCAATTGCCAAGACGGTCTCATTGACGCCATTCAAGGCTCTACTGCTATCACCATTTCCAATTGCCACTTTACACACCACAACGATGTAAGTACTCGCTAATTACCTAAAAAAAATAACAGTGCTAACAGCGTCTCCCTGCAATGCTAAATCAATGTACTAGTTGCAAATTTAATATTTGAGTGAAAAAAATACACTTTAATACAATACTATTTTCAATGCTAAATTTATTATACGTAAAACTTTGTGGCAAATCATATAGCAACTTTAACATTTAAATCTTATTAGTTAGTAAATTGACTTTTTTGTTTTAACGGTTACAACATTCATATTTTTAATTATTTTAATACTAAAAGTTTACTTTTATAAGTTTAGAGGTTTAATAATTATGACAAAAGATAAATATGAAATTTTAATCAACACTATGCATTTTAGCATAAAATCAAATAAAACGTACAATATGCTATTTTTACACTTTTTAATGGTAAATATAACATGTATATTAGCATTTTGCATTGGAGATGGTCTAAACACCACAATTAATAAAAAATAAAACTCCACTTATGAGCCGTTGAATCCCACTTATATGCTAAGCACCACTACCACTTTATATAGTATTTCTTTGCAAACAATAATACGGGGTAGAATGATGATCCCATATGAAACTCATAAATGAGCTCATATTTTATAAGTTATGGTACTTAATACAGGCGGTGCCTCATATGTTTTTCAAAATATATGTGCACGTAAATATGACCTTTGAATACTTTATAAGGACTGACCTTACTTATACAAAATATGTTGCATGCAGGTGATGCTATTTGGCGCAAGCGACAGCTTTGAAGGTGACAAGATTATGCAAGTGACGGTGGCGTTCAATCATTTTGGAAGAGGATTGGTGCAGAGGATGCCAAGATGCAGATGGGGTTTCTTCCATGTCGTCAACAACGACTACACTCACTGGCTAATGTACGCCATTGGTGGAAGCTCACACCCCACCATTATTAGCCAGGGCAATCGCTTCATTGCCCCTCCCAACATTGCCGCTAAGGAGGTACTTATATATAATGTAAAAAATATTTTAACGATATACAAGCCAAAAAAAAATAGTCGGACGGGACATATGACTAAACTGAGACTTAGAATTTAAGGGGTAAAATACAATTTTTATAAAACTTCACATAAAAAAGTAAAAGGAAAAAAATCAGGGGATGATATCCACCCTTGTCCCCTGTATATAATATGGATATATATATATATATATATATCATATGATATAATATAACGTGTTGATGTATGGTATGCGTGTAGGTAACCAAAAGAGATTATGCGGCTGAGTGGGAGTGGAGGAAATGGACATGGAGGTCAGAGGGAGATCTGATGATGAACGGTGCCTTCTTTGTTCAATCAGGAAGTACAAGCAAGAAGAGGCCATTCAGCAGGCACGATATGATCAAGGCCAAGCCGGGGACATTCGTCACTAGGCTTACACGCTTTGCTGGTGCCCTCAATTGTTACGAAGGGAAGAAATGTTAGATGACTAATAACTTCGAACAACAAGTGTAAAAGCTTAGGTGGAGAAAGATGCATGCTTCCATGGACTTTTCTTAGGTATACTAAAAAGGATGCAAGGATTGATGAACAAGATTTTCTTTTTTTTTCATTTTTTTTATTCTTTTATTTCAATGCCTATGTTTGTTTTGTATTTCGTTTTTTGGTTGATAATGGGAAGGAAAAGGGACCAAGATTTGGATTTTAACATGTCTTGACAGGAAGTTTTGACAACTCTCAAATATCAATTTGTTTACTAGGGTGTTTGAAAACATTGATTAGAATCAATTAGTTAAAAGCACTGTCGTATGTAGGAGCTTTACACAATAACTTACTTTTTTCTTAATACTATAGCATGTCAGCTTTACACTGTAACAACTAAAAGTTTTGGTTAAAACTGACAATGCCAAACATACGTTTACATAAAGATAAAATCAGCAGAACTGTGGACATGAAATTAAAAAGAAATACCAGTAGTGGGCACCCCTGAAGCAACTGTTTTAGCCTGTAGTCAGTCTGGTGGGAGCCAAAGTGCAAGGGTCAAGGTTTAGTGTTGTATCTACAAGGGTAATGGGGCCCAAAGACTCGTTTAAAGTATAATTTGCATTCGTTGTGACACAAAAAATTCGCATCGCTCCTCTGTTGGCATCATATCCGGTCTAGGACAGGGGATCCCCAATAGAACAAGTCAAACAAATTTTTACTTTTTCTACTGCAAGATTATAGATTTAACCAACAAGATGAAACAAAGCGGAGGACAATTATAAATAATTCCAAGGTATTAGAGGATAAGTGAAATGCCATATGACCAATTCAGTTTTGCATGGCGAAACATAAATTCTGGTTGTCTATCTCATTCTTATTCCACGCAACAACTACATCGTAGCGAGAATTTGGCTCACATCTCCTTTTTTTGGTCTTTTATATCCTCTCAACAATATCATACCATATTAATTAAAACATTTTGACAGACACTTTCAATTTATATAGCAATATGTTCATTAGGAATAACATTTTAATCGACGTCATATTATCATTAGAGGGACATAAATAAGAGAACACAAAAGCCTTATCTTCTAGGCATTGCAAAGCTAGAAAGAAATTATGTAATCCCACCGCATGTGTGATTGGAAAACCATGATTCCATTGTCAAATATTTAAGAAATTTATACAAGACTTGGCCAATGTTATGCCTTTCGTATCTTCAAGCTTAATTCCTGAAAGTGAAAGAACCAAGGCAAAAGCACGGGAACACTCATATAATGATTAAACAAGAGGCGGAATTCAATTAGATAACCAATCTTGATATCAATATTAACTGATAAAAAGTTCCCAAATACATCATTAAATATCTAACCCCAAAAAGATCCCAGAAATGAGACAGTGAAATAACACTGGAACAAAAAGCTAAAGGAATTTGCTTTCTGCTGTGATTCTATTCGCTATCCGATTCATTCCCTGAGTCTATATTCATTGGTTGTGGGTTCTTGTAACCACTAATTTCTTCTTTGTAGCGCTTTTTATCTTGCCGAGCCTTAGCTTCATGGGGCTCTTTTTCCTCCGCTGCACAAAGTGAAAAGTACAATTTAAAAAAATAATAATAAAATTGGTGAGTTGTGATGTGACAACCAAACCATGTCATTTGTAATTGACAAAAAGATAGCTGCTATTTTCTCCATTATTGGAGAATCCAGCGACTAGTGCACTGGTGAGGACCCCACATATCTTGATGGCCCACCACCAAACAGATGTCACTGTGACTGTCCCACAATTGGGGGGGGGGGTTTATGGGAAGATGAAACCAACCGAAATTATGCATACCTGTCATCTTTTTCCATTTATCTCCGAGGACTCTTCCCACTTCAGTAAACGAAATTCCAGGATTGTTCTTCCTTACATTCTGTGGCCAACAATTTATAAGATCAATAACCAAACTATTCCCACGAACAGGGACAAAGTTTCTGACAATGTGGAAATTCTGATTTTTGATTAAATGGCTTTACGCATGTTTGCTGAAGGTAAATACATGTCTCGTGGGATTGACACCACCACTCGTGCATTCAAATAGGGCAGAGGGCATCCAGTCAAGCCAAGCGGGCTAAGGTTCAGACCACAATGAGGGACCATATATAGTTGACATGGACGAATATGCATCCAATACTCAATACAATATATATATGTAGGGACATTAATGTGAAAATAAACCTACCTCTCTTTCCATTTGTGAGAAGAACATAAAACCAGACAACGCTCTTTTTGGTGCGTTTGGATCCTTTTTCTTTTTCTGCTTTTTCTTCTTCAAACCACCATCTTCGTCTCCATCTTTAGATTTCTTCTTGGAAGAAGATGCCTTCGAAGCTGAAGGTTCTTTTTTGGAATCCTTTTTGGCAGGCTTCTGAAAATGGCCATTCAGTTAAATTGTGAACATAGATTTTACAGAGAACCTCTTAAACATAATGCAAATAATAAGAACAAGATGCCCTGCCTCTTTCTCTCCTCCACTATCACTAGCATCAGATTCTTCTTCCCCAGAATCATCAGTTGGGGAACCTTCATCATCCTTGTCGGCAACAAAATCTTCATCCTGAAAGATCATCATGTCGGAACACGTGAGTGGACTGGCACATCAAAGACACACGACAGTGGGGGGCAGAGAAGCATACGCACATGCTAAGTGAAAACTCAGATGCATATGTAGGAAATCAAACAAGTGTGTAATCGAGCAGAGAGCATGAGAAAGCGAGATAGGGGGTCAAAACAAGCAGAATCATTCTTCCCATGAATTGGGAATTTGTCTGACTTATATGAGATATGTCTAAAGCTTTGATACACACCTCTTATAAAAAAGCCCTATAGCAAATAACAACCCAAGTTTCTAGTACTGCCTTCTTGCGGAGAAACATACAACGAGATAACAGTCAATGACAACTTCAACTATGTGTTAATTTTCTTAATAAAATAAGTTTTATTGATAAATATAGTGCTAGCTTGCATGTTCGGACCCTTTTTCTCTCACAAAATAGAAGGAAGCCCTACGCGGGTGTGAAAATAAATTTTAGTCTCCGGTTATATGTTTTGCAAAGTAGTAAATATAGTATAAATACTCCTACCAGAAGTTTTGCCCTCAATGACATAGCCCAATGAAATGAATTACCGTCGTTTTTAACTACAATCAAATGCCACGTCCACATTAAAGAAAAGAAACAAAAAAGAGAATCAAAAACCACCTCTTCATCACTCTCATCTCCAGCAGCTTCATTCTTAACACGAACAAGATGCGGATCAACAGCATCATCATCCTCATCATGAAGAACAGATGCAACAACATCTGTAGTCTTGAGATCTCCCAAATTCATGATTTTCAAACCCTTTCCCCTGCATGATAGTCACCAGGTGAAATTTAATTAGCAAGCCTCAATAATTGTCTCCATAAAATGAGATAAGAGGCTCATACTAACTTTATGAAGTCAAAAAGATTATGGTACTCGTTCCTCTGAATATTTCGGAAAGATGTTCTTGCTCAGTTTTAAGTCTGATAACAAGATCAAAGTAATGCATATTTGAGCCACCAGCAGAATGCCTCTGAAATTCCACATAGTCAATCTAGAAAAAAGCCAAAGGTGTCAGCCTCCAGGTAATCTCCAGTAAGCGCAACATCATAGTATCATAAGAAAAGACAAATCTAGGGATATACCTCCTCATGAAGAATAAGCGTGGGAGGTTTAGGCAGAAAAAAGAAGCTCTTTTCAAGAGGATACAGGACTCCGTCTTCAGCTTTCAGTGATGATTTCACTGCATATCCATCCTGACAGCTACGGAATTTTCCTGGTTTAGTAATTTTAGCACCAGATAAACCGCGCAATATTGTGGTGAATACCTCATGAATAAGTCCCTGTAAGTTCAAATATTTGAATAACAAGTCAAGGTCCTCACATCAGAAAGAACGCCCAAAAATTGTACATCCTCTAACAAGCCAAACAAAACAACTATGTGTAAACTAATTAAAAAACAAAGTTTCCACCTTATAAGATGGTTCTAACTTGTCCTTGTATTTTGTGTTCAAGAGATCTTCACTTATCGACAGAGAGCTCTGGACTATGTAGTCAGTTTCAAACTGCAAATGACAGGAAAGGAACAAGTAAATTAAGGCAAGAATAACAAAATACCAAAAAAATAAAAAATAAAAACCAAGAAAGAAGTTAGTAAGCAAGGGTCAAAAGACACCCCAATTGTGATCATAAAAACAATGGAATAAAAAGTACCTGCAATACAACATGTGGATATAAAGTTTGGCCTTTACGGATTGGTGGATCGAGAGTAACAACAACAAAGGTGTGTGGCTGGTTATACTGCATAAAGAACAAGATGGTAATGCTTTATTTAAGATCACATTAACCAGCCAACTGATCAGATGCAACCAGAGAGGATGATAAACATGCATAGAGAACTAGATACAGTGCATAAACACATCATCTACATAAACTTAGTGCACTAGACGAAAATAGTAGACCTTGGGAAGTAAAAACAAGCGAACAACACTGCTGTATTGAATTTTGAAATCGTTAGCTTGTCCTTGTAGCCTCAAGAACGAAAGATGAAGTTCCACACTGTAGCGCCCCCTGAATATAGAAAGTACTTGCTTAAGCATTGTTTGTATAAATTGTTCGTGCTTGTGTGCCTATTAACATGTGCCTCATAGAAAATATCACTGTTTCACTTTTCAGCAGATCTACCTTGGCGTGAGGATAGCAATACCCTCAAAAGTTACAACAGTTTCTTCACCTCCAGCACCAACATCAGCCATTGACATAATTTTATCACGAAATACCTACCAACAGTCAATTGAAAATAGATCAGCATAATAGCAAATCATCACAAATCAAGGTCTCAAGACTTCCACCACGCAGCTAGTGATAAACTAACCTGGGCAGGAGGACGGCTTTCATCGCCAACAAATTGAGTATTGGAGTTGGGAATGTGAAAACTTATCTCCATCAACAAATCTTTCTGCGATCATGAATAATAGAAAAACTCAAGCAATAATCTAAATTGAATGTGTGTCACCACATACATCTATATCCTCTTTTAATCAGAGCTTATGCTAACACAAAGGGGCCTTGACAGGTACAACACAGGCATTGATTGTAAATAAGCTGCTTAAGATCACCGTTAAGAACAAAACCTAACTAACCAACCTCGTTGGCACCCGTTGTATCATCCACGTGAAACTCCAAGATAACATCATTTTTTCCCTGAAGTTGTGTTTGCGAGACGTCTGCCAAAGATACCTCAAATGCTTGCTTGGAACCAGTCAAAAATGTAAGCATATTCCCTGCAAAAACAGTACAAGACATCAACATAAAAGGAAAGAAAGAAGAAAATGACAGATAAGCAGTTCACTACATGACAAGAACCAGACTCACCATAGCACATAATTAAGGACAAATTAGTAAAGAGCTTGGGAAAAAAAACCTCCTCTCAGGTCCTTCAGACTATATAACTCTCCTATTTTCAATCCCCTTTACTGGGGGCGTCAATATCACATTAGAGGTAGTCATTTAAAAAAAAAAATCCACAATTTTTAGTTACTTCATCATAATCATCACCATTCTCCTTCCCACATTTAGTCTTTCTCGTGAAGCAACTATCCATTGCTACTAATGGATTGTAAATAGAAAAACCAGATAAATTCCATTTGTATTTAGTAACTTAAATGAAAGAGAACATTACCATTTAGATCAACTTCTCCCCAGTTACGGCCACTTACAGAAAGTTGTTTCTCCTCTGGAGTAATCCCACAAGTATTTTGGACATAAGTGGACAAACTAGAGACATCCTACGAGGTAATTATTGGAGAAAAAAGTAAAAGGTTAGAAACCTTTTGCAGCGAGACCATTAAATCAGAGGGAGTTTTGCAACATTATAATAAAAGCTTCCATTAACAATTTGACAGATCATACACGCAGTAGAGCAAAACAAATTTTACTATAAAGGTATTAACTTGTGAACCGGAAGCTGTCATCGCTTGTGTTTTGCAGTATACTCAAAACAAGTGCCTACAAGTTAACTTATTTTATCTTAATTGCAATGTGACAACTAACAACACAACTAAAACTCTAACGTTCATGGTAGGTCCACAATTTCATGAAATGAAGATACAACCATAAGCAAGTAAGAGAAAGAGAGAAAGAAATACTAACCTGATCACGAAATCCACTAAACTTGTAGTACAAACCATCTTTGGTCCGAACCCCAAGTTGATTTGTTCGTGGGACCTTCATCCATGTCACCCCCACGATATCAGATTTATCAACTTCAATTGCTTTACCACCTCCTTGTTTCTTCCACAAAATCCCCCCAGAATATATTTTAAGCTGGCCCGGATTCTGTCACATGGAGCCAATTAGAAAAAGAAAAAAGAAATATTACTGTGTCCCTTCTTGCTTAAAATAATGCCATAACAAAATTTACATAAAATGCAAGACAAAAGTTCCATCAACGCACAGAATACCATTCTATCATGAGGTTAAATGGGGAAAAAAGAAACAACAATCAGGCTCTACTTTTCCATTTATTTACATCATCAAGAGAAACAAATTCCCACTAGAGAATTTCAGCAGCACATTCGAGGGAGGATTCCTAAAGAAGTCTATCATTGGCAAATTACAGGAACCTGTATTTGATAAAGTTTCAAAAGTAGATTTGAATCTTTGAATCATCATTCGAGGAATCAGATTATGAAACAAAAAAGGTCAAAACCATAAGGCCCCAAATACTAGTCTTTTCTTAGAACTAGCTCCCCAATTAAAGGCACCAAAAATCCGCACAAACTGTAAATGATGCATTCTGCTTTGGCTTTTAAGGGGTGTTGTGCTTCGGCTTTTGAGGGGTGTTGTATATATAAATCTCAGACACTATTGAAAGCTCGCAAATTGAGCTTACCACTCCTCTCTACTCAGAATGGTAAATTACTTTTCCTTTTGGAAAATAAATCCACAAATTGATTAGCACCAACTAAATGCAGATGATTTAGGGCCATGTGAGGGGTATAATGAAAAAGACAGACGACGCTTTGTACAGCTAAACTAAACTCGTCGGTAGTTTGAAAACCCAGTTATGGCCCAAAGGCAACCGGTTAGGGTTTCAAAAAGACGAACCTAGAGAAACCACATATACTAAACCGCAATTCCCTTCGTCGCTACCAAACACAACCGAATTAGGAAACAGTTCCACAAGAGATTAACCCATTCATATTCTTCAATAATTAGGGCTTCAAAACCGACGAAAAAGAATAAAACCATATTGAACTACTCCAACTCTCACATCGACACCAAATTTCACCACAGCCAAGCACCGCAAGGCCATCAATGGTTCCACATCAAAACAAAAAAATTAGGATTTCAAAACAAAGTAGGGTTTCAAACTACACCGAGAAACGAAAAGAAATCGAAGAATAAAAACTCCATGATAACAGAGAAAAAGCTCGAAAAAATCTGATGAAAGAAGAAGAACACTCACAGTGCCTCCGCGGCCTCCAAGAGAGATATTGTTGAAGAAATGGCCGTCTGTCATGGCTCAGAGAATCGGGGGGATAAAATCCCTGCGAACACAGCGAAAGAGAAGAAGAGGAAATTGAGTCGAAAATGAGAGTCTGAAAGGAAGAATTGTTGAGGGAGGGCGTTATAGAGTACGCAGGCGGTGCGCATTGCGCACCAAGGCCAATGCGCGCGAAATGGAAAAGCGATCTGGTGCAAGCGTGTCCACTCTAAGGAAAAATTAGAATCGGTTGCTTGGTGACGATGAGAGTTACGGCCGCCACGGGTTACTAACATAAGATTTGATTGGGAAAGAGACTTCGT
The DNA here is from genome assembly GCA_025403435.1 of Artocarpus heterophyllus. Taxonomy (NCBI): domain Eukaryota; kingdom Viridiplantae; phylum Streptophyta; class Magnoliopsida; order Rosales; family Moraceae; genus Artocarpus; species Artocarpus heterophyllus. The sequence goes on along the minus strand of CM046348.1, from coordinate 5,026,620 downwards.
GTGCCAGCAGTAGCTCGAGTATACACGTCACTTTACCAGAACGACATGTAGTTTAAAGGCATCAGTAATTTTTGATCCGATTGATAAGACCTTGGAAATCACGGGTAAAAATAAACACGGACACATTTAATCACAACTTTTTTAAGTTTAATAACCACAATAAGTGGAAAAAAATTCAAGAAGAATGGCGCACCTCCATCAACGGTCGTGGAAAAGGAGGAAGGGCCAGGGGGGGTGTGCGGTGGTCTTGCTGGTGGCGGAGCGGTGCCACCACTGCAGTAACGTATGGATTTCCAGCCCACAGGGGAGGGAGAGAATTGTGACCTTGTGTGGGCGTAGATTGAGGGTAGCCAACACTGTAGAGACGAAATCAGAGCAGAGAGGGTCGTAGCTGTCACGATGAATGTGATGTTTGACAATACTAGTTGGAACTAAAATTTTTAATTGTTATAATACAAAATTTTTATATATTATAATATTTAAAAAAAAATATACTATAATATAAAACTCTTTTTCAAACACTTTTAAAATCAAAGAAAAAGGTAAATGTTGTTATTTGTGACCACTGTAGCAACAGAATAGGGGTTGAAGGGGCCAACGTTGTTGTTCATGACCGCTAATTGGGGAGGAGGTCGTGGGTAGTGGGTAGCGACCACTATCATGACGGAATCGCACCTTGCAAGCGGAGGTCTTGGGTCACAATGTAGAGATGGAAAACCCATGGTTTGTAACCACTATCATGGCAGAATAGCACGTGAACGCTATGTGAGGAAGCTAGGGTTGTGCACTATGTGAGGTAGCTAGTGTTGTGCGATCATGATCGGTGATGCCCTGAGTGGTCATGGTGGCTCTCCGGTGAGTCAGACAGCGTTTATACCCGCGGTGACAATCTCCTCCGCCATATCCCAAGACTTTTGTTGCTAAAGAAAACCTTTTTTATTTCAAATTTTTTAAAAAAACTAATTTTGTAAGATTTTGTATAATATGTCATTTTGATTGTACTGGTACATTGTGTGTTTTTGTTGTTGTTTTCGTTTTCTTTTTCAAGGCCCGAAGACACATGACTATTAACTTCCACTAGCCCTGCTGTAAAAAGCATTAAAAGTGATTGCTTGCAAAACGACAGCTTAAGCACGACATCGAAGGACATCATATAGTTCATACAGTGCAAATGACATGTCCTGTAAACTGACAAATAACAATTTGAATTTTCCAACGGAGCAATCGAGATGGCGACATTGTTCAAATGACATTAGAGACGGCGAATGGTCGTATAAGTCAAAACGATATTATCAAAAGAAAACGACATCATTAGGAGAATGATTTGAAAAAATAATAATAAAAAATAAGAATGTCCCAATAGAGATAGACACGTTGTACATACAGATAGACAAAAAAACATTGTTGAAAAATGACGTCATTTCTAGTTCACACATCTACACTGTTGATAAACATCACTAGGAAAATGAACGAGGCAATACTTCCATCAATAAACATGTCTCCAAAATGCATCATTGTATAACTGATATGTGGCATATGCCGTATGCATCAATGGATAGACGACGCGTACCCAAGAAACGACATTGTTGAAAAACAAAATCAATAATAAAAGGCTTACAATGTAAGACAACACCAAACAGGAAATGCACAAATACTCCTCCTGTTTGGCAGTTAGTGGACTTTTTTAGTTATAAACAGTATAAAGTTTTTATTTGTTATAATAATAATAATAATAAAATCGCTACAGTATAAAACTTTCATATGCTACAGTAAAAAACGGTTTTAATGAACGATTTTAACCACTCTACCAAATACCCTATCATTGATATGTCTTGAATACGTATGACTTGGAAGATTAATTTCATATTAACTCCTGGGATTATCTCAAAACAAGTACGCATGATTTTATATTATACATTTTGAAACATTTGCTTTTTTTAATTTATTTAATGTTTCCTGCGATGTAATTGTAAAGATTAACAAAATATATATATACATATAGGTATGTCCCTACGCAGTACCAATTATCAACAACATTTCCGGACCCTCTTAATATTGTTTTCATCCACAAAGTTAACGGTTCAAAATAAAACCTGAAAGATATGATATTATCATACGTTGCTTGCATAGGAAACTCATAATTTTGTTAGAAAGCAAACTAGTTAATCATGTAATTTTTTGGGGGGTTAATAATGTTAGTCGAAATCTATATTTTCAGACTTCCTTCAAAACAATTCCATTTATAAAACTGAAGCATGAATGGCGGATATTATTCATTTCCCAACGAAGTAGTTTTGTTTCTTTCGTTCATAAATTTTATCTTCTCTCTCATTTTTTTAGAAAAAAATACATGTTGTGCTACACTTTTAAAAAATATATTTATTCTTATCACGATTAAAAAAACTATGTTACATTATCATTCATATCACATATTAAATTATGTCATACTTATAGGTGAGTAACATTTATATCAAAAAATTGCATCCATGAAAATTCTCAAAAAATAATTTGCCCTCTAAATTCTTTTATCAAGCATTAAGTGGGACCTTATACTATTGTTTTTTAGGTATTAAGAACCATATGTTACATATGTTTTACTAGCACTTTACGCCCCAGTTCAAAAATTTATCAATTAGGATTGTTCAATTTAATCGACAAACTTGTCGAAATCGAAAAAATTTGTCCAACAACACAAAGGCCACGTCAAAACTAGCTCCTATCGGTTAACAAAACGAACTTTTCAAGAATATTTTAGCTATCTGTTATATGTGGGCGATTCTAAACTAATATCAACTAATTTGTATTCGGTATGGTGGTTAAAACCATTAGTTAGTTTTATAGATATTGTAGTATATGAGAGTTTTACACTGTAGTAATTTTTTTGCTTTACTGTAACACGTGAGAGCTTTATACTGTTGCTAATTAAAAAATTGGTTAGAGCTAACTAATAACAAAACGACAAAGTTTATATGCATGTGTTGAAAGGAAAGTCATTTTGCAGTCGTGATGGGTTCGTGTCAATAAAGAGGACACTACTCGTGTTTTCCTATATTTCATTGATACGAGTCGGTCAACGACTCAACTTCTTCGGTATCAAGTGAGAAATTGCCAATAAATTAAGCTTCAAGTGAGGAAGGAAATTTAGGCTACAGATAATCAAGTGGGCCAGCTTTCTCAATTAACAATATATGCTTTGAACACAAGAAATGTATTAAGAATAAGGAGATGCAACAAAGAATACACCACCATACAACACTGAAATATTCTGATTTCTCATTTCTCATAGAGAACATCGACATTGTGAGCGTCACAACTGACCTCAAGAATTTGAACAGATAATTAAACATGTTAATTCTGTAAGAAGCAAATTAAGCCAAAATGTACAGATGTATACTAAGAAATATGCTCTCAAGTCCAATATAATACATACATATATACATATATATATATATATATATATATATCTTCAGCGTCGTGTTGCTGCTCGTTGACAAACATTATATTTTCTCCGTCTTTGAGTCCAAAGCAAATAATAACAAAGGACGACATATGTGCATATAATGGGGAGGGTGGTAATTTCTGGAGAATTCTGATGCGGGTTCTGCCAAAACATGTTTTTTTTTTCTTCTTTTCTTTTCTTTTTTGCACGTAGCTCATCGACTTTAATTGATAAAATTCAAAGCCATCCAGTTTTTGCTGTAATATGATTATGTTTGAAAATGTAATTGGAACTAATAAGTTAAAACTAAAATATTATAACATATAAGAACTTTACACTGTAGTACGCAAGAGTTTTACACTGTAGTAGTTAAAATTAATAAATTCTAAATACGATGTGAAACAAAACAATGTTTAATTTTTTTCCAAGCCAATCACATCCTCTTTCTTATTTGTTGATGGAATTACGCGTTTAACATATACATATATATATATATATATATATATATATATATATATATATAAGGCATGCGTGGAAAAATGAGTAGTCTTGTAGATAAAAAATTAAATATCTTAATTTTATATTACCGAGAATAATATAAATATTATAGAAGAAAAGTAAAATAAAAACTCACAAATTTATAATAATTCATCTTAAAAAAAAAGTTGATCAACGTATTATCTTTAAATAAGATAACTATCGTCAAGTTGATAACTAGACTCCACGAATTAACATTAGACTACTGATAATTAACTAAGAAACATGCCTTTTTCAAAACACAAACTAAAATAAAATAAAAGATATAATGATCACACACACAAGAGCAATGTTAGCATCGATTGCCTGCTATATATGCAATAAGTATGCATATTGTAGTGTTCAGTGATATATGATACCACAACACAAATGGAAATGTTTTCAGCTCTATTCCTAATAATATGTAAGAGTACTATGTAATCATATATTCAAATGTAAATTTCTTTATGATGATACTTTTGAACTTTGAACTTGAAGAGGCAATAATTCCAAATTTGTTGACCGAGCTGTAATTTCCCAAGAAGACTATCCAATCATTAATTTGAGTATCCTTTTAAACTTAGGCAATAAGCAACAACCCACCAAATTGGCCGGCCATAAGATTAACCAAGTACATGATATTCCAACAAAGACCACGAAACCATGGATACTTTTAGATGCTAATGAATAATTTGTCTTAATATTGCCTTGAATTCATCGTCCTTTTTGTCTTTTTTTCAGTTAAATAATAGTTGTAAAAACGAAAACAAAAACAAAAGACACAACATAAAGACAAAACAACCACACCTACAGATGGCATATAATATATGTATACATACTGATTATAACTTCGCCAAAGTCCAACACTCAACCAGGTCAAGCGGCCACGAGAAGAAAAATCACTCAAAAAAGGAAAGAAAAATCAGAAAGAAATAAAGAGATCAGAAGCAGATATGGAATTGATGATGGTAAAGGATGAGCACGAGAGAAGTGCTAGGAGAAGGCGGCTTTACATGGCAGATGGTGATCAGCTTCATGTAATTAAGAGACGGCGAAGATCAGATCAAACTGCAAGTGCACCAAAATGTGGTGATACTTGTAACCAGAGTCAACAGCAAGCACAAGCTGCTAAGAGAAGCTCAAAATATCGCGGTGTTAGTAGGTAGAAAATTATTCGTGTTCTGATTCTGATTAAATTATGTGATAATCGATTTGTTTAACCAAATTAAATTAGCAGACATAGGTGGACTGGACGCTATGAAGCACACCTGTGGGATAAGCTCTCTTGGAATGTAACTCAAAGGAAGAAAGGGAAACAAGGTAGATAGATGTATAGTGATCTTTTTGTTCTTGATTTTACTTTTGCTGCTAAAAATATTATTTTTGTTTTATTTGTTTTCTCAAATGGAAACTGACTAATGAAGACTTGTTGGAATTTTATGTTCCCTTGTTCTATCGGGCTTTGGAATCGTCTATCCTGGGCACCGGCAGTTTACCTAGGTAAGCATTGATCTATTATTTTTTATTTTTATTTTTTTGTAATGAGTTTAGGGATTTCTGTTCAGTTGTGAAGTAATATTAAATAGAACGTGATTTTAAGTAGAGGAAGGTGACATTTAGTACTCCCGTCCATGTATCTCAGGAGCTTATGATGAAGAGGAATCTGCAGCAAGAGCATATGATTTAGCTGCACTCAAGTATTGGGGGACATCTACTCTCACCAATTTTCCGGTCTATAAGATTTTTTTTTTTTTCATTTTTAATTTTTAACATTCATTCAAAAGGGTTAACTAATTAAAAAATATGTATCTCTTCTGACATGCATTTGATGTTGTTTACAGATATCAGACTATGAGAAAGAGATTGAGATCATGCAAACTGTGACAAAAGAGGAGTATTTGGCTTCTTTAAGAAGGTATATATGACTAATATCTTATATAGTACGTGGGAGAGCAGTTGAACTGAAAGTGTTGGTTTAAAAACTATAACATGTGACAGTTTTACATTGTTGTAATTTTTTCCTTTTTAATGTAGTTGTTGAGAGGTTTACACTATTTATTGATTAGAACAAACAGTTCTGATGGAGGGTTAGTGTGCTAATTTCCTTGATTAATCATGTAACAATTTTAATTGTTTTTCTTGTTACAGAAAGAGCAGTGGTTTTTCAAGAGGTGTATCCAAGTACCGGGGAGTTGCAAGGTGATTTCGATTCTCTCACACATGTCTTAAACTTGATCAGGAATTACTAAAAATAAAAAATAAAAATTTTCAAAGACTTTATTCACAATTGTTACATTTATATGCAGGCACCATCATAATGGGAGATGGGAAGCAAGAATAGGGAGAGTTTTCGGAAACAAATACCTCTACCTTGGCACTTACAGTAAGTTACAGTCCCATATCTCCACACTAATTAGATCAGCATGTAATATTTTTTATCATGATATAAACAAATACATATAAGGAATTTTTAGTACCAATTGTGTGACTTAGCAGTAATGGTGAATTTTTGCTACCTTCATGGTGGGTCTATGGTCAAAGGTTCGAGTGTTAACTGAAGGTTTGTGTCTGTCAGCCTAGTACACTTAATAGTGTGTCTATTTAAGATTAGCGGTAATAACTACCTTCATGGTAGGTCTATAGTCAAAGGTTCGAGTATTAATTGACCATCATTTAACGGTTTTAAATGTGAAAGTTTGTATACCTCAGTCTAATATTTTATTTAAAATGTCCTCTTTAAGGAATGAAAAAATATACAACTTTTGATTTTAATATGATTTTGATGTGATCTAACATTCAAAAACATGTAAAAAGCTCTTATTCCTTAACGTTTGATCTCATCTATCTATGAAAGGTACCGAAGAGGAAGCAGCTCGTGCTTATGACATAGCAGCAATAGAGTACAGAGGCATCAATGCAGTGACCAACTTTGACATGAGCACTTACATAAGATGGTTAAAGCCCGACACAGCTGGCAACCCGATCGGCAATCTTGAACCGGAGGTCGTAAAAGCGCCTCAAACAATGCCACCAATGACAAACTATGCACCAACAGATCAGGATCAATCCCCATTCTTGAGCACTGGTTATGCTAGTCCTTCCATGATCTCTCTTCCTCCAAAGCCAGAAGTAGTTTTCCAAAGCAGAAGTCCTTTAATAAGCAGTCCCGGCATAGGCTTCAAGTCGTCTTCTCCAACTGCTCTTGGCCTCCTCCTTCGGTCTTCGGTATTCAGAGAATTGGTGGAGAAGAACTCGAGCGTTTCAGAGGATGAAACTGACAGTGAAGAGATCGTGAAAAACCATACGCAGGTTGGTTGTGAAAATGATGATCAGTACGATGGATTCTTCTTTGATGGGATTAGTGATATCCCATTTGTCTGCGGTTCCAACAGGGATACCATAGAAATGCAAGAAGAAAAAGGAGAGCTCCACTTTATTTTGTGATCACTTTATTTTGTTTGTTCGAAACAGAGAAGAGTTCAGTAAGTAAAAATAATAACAATAACAATAATTTCTGTGATTTGTAAATAAGAGAATTAGATTGGTCCATCAAAAGTATAATCACGGACTTTGGTGCTCCGCTTTTTGCAATATTGGAATGTCTAGATTAGCAAGGTAATCGGATTCAACTAAAATTTACCTCACCAACAAAACTAACCTGTTTTCGAGAAATCTAAGATGTTCTTTTTTTTTTTTTTTTGGTTCTACCTTCATATACCCTAAAATGTTGTTACTACAGATTGAGACAATGCCAGTTCTTTAGCTACAAGTGTTGATATTAAAAAAGGACGAGATTGAGAGTTGGTAGTGTCTTTGTTTCAATTTTCTTCTCTTCTTTCTATTCATTGAGTTGATGGTAACTGGCAAGATGAACTTTCTGACCAATCTGCAAATGTTTGTGGCCATCCTCAGCATCCCTAGTTTTTATTCTGAATCTGATGAACAAAACAAGATTTCCATAAATTTAACTATGAAATTAAAAAGATGAAAAAAAAAAAAGAAGCAGAAGAGAGCTTGGTCTTGGTCTTGGTCTTGGTCTCGGTCTCGGTCTCGGTCTCGCACTTGACGTCGAGTTGTTTGACACGCAAGGAGAGATGACCGGCTGGCTACCATGCATCTGAGACACCAAGGCAAGCAGTGGCAGCCTGGCTCGAGCACATCATTGAACTTCCCAAAATGCTCCTTCATTGCCACATTCAACTGCTTCATTTGAATGCAACCAAGTAATTGTCCAACTCTTTGTACTTATTTAGATAGCATTATTAAATTAGTATTTCCACATTTGATAAAACAAAACAGCCAGCGATCACAAAAAAATAAAAAAAAATTCTGAATAGAAGATGAAATTTTTCAGTCACAATAGAGATTCTTACGTTAGTACTCCAAGAAGCACATTCACCTTTTTGGCTATTCTCTTCCCTTTTTTTTGGAAAACTAATATGTGTCGTTTTTGTAAATAAATGTGTAGAAGGAATTATTTCCTCGCAGTCATAATATAATAAATGGAAAACAAATTTGAGAAGAAGAACCATTAGAGAGAGAAAAGAACAATTACTCGAAAGGCGGAAAACTACTAAGATCAATCCTCATTCATTAAACATTGTCTTAGAATAATAATTAAGCGTGCGGTTCTTTTATTGAATAAAAATTCAACCTTTTTAATTTGAGTAATGTTCTCTCTCATAAAAATTTAAATTTACTTTCTAAAAAAATTTTAAATTTGTGTCAAAACTTTTTGTTCAGATCCATGAACCAAACCCCCGTTTGTTTTACATATTTCAGTTACATTTCAAACCTTTTTGTTAGAGACTTTTCCCTAAAATAATTAAATAAATAAATTTTTGTTTTTTGTTTTTTGTTTTTTGTTTTTAAACTTGTAAATCCAATAGGCAATGAAATTCCACTAAGAAAAAACGGGCAATAAAATTTATAAACAAACAACACGTATATTTTTTATAAAAAAAGAAAACTAACCCTCTTTCCGAGATGATATAAACTTTTATTTTGTGTTTGGCAAAAGTGGTTCCCACCACTTTTCAGTTACAAATAGTGTAAAACACTCACATGCTACAGTAACAATTAAAAAAAAATCGCTACAATGTAAAGCTCTCACCTGCTATAGTAAAAGTGATTCTAACCAAAAATTCCCACCAACCTTCCAAACACCCTCTTAATTCAAAAATTAAATAGTAAAACTAATTAATACTACTATCCCCGTCATTTTCCTCGGACCGAGAAAACTCATCAATTATAATAGTCTCCATACAGCGGCCAGGAAAAAAGAGTAGACGGATAGGGTGTTTGGCAGGGTTAGAACCGGTGTTCAGAACTGTTTTTATTATAGCATATAAGAGCTTTACAATGTAACGATTTTTTTATTGTTACTGTAGCATGTAAAAACTTTACACTGTTTATAACTGAGAAAATGATCGAAACGCTTTTGTGTCAAACACCTTAGGAGGAAAACAAATGAAATATTTACGTTTCAAAAGAACATCAAAAAAGTTAACAAAATATTAAAAAAATTAAAAACAAGAAGAAGAAGAAGAAGAAGAAGAAGAAGAAGGTGGTGAGGAGTCAAAGACCATTTGCACAACTATGACCGACAGAAAATATCATACAAGGGCCCGTTGCATTTTCAAGGACGATAAACCCAAATACCAAGTTAAACATCAAAAACACAAAACAAAAACAAAAAGGAAAAGAAAAAGATTACTTGTTATGGACAAAAATATGACTGGTATGACAGTCAAGCAACAGAACGCTTTCTGTTTCCAGAATTTCTCAAACATCTTTATGGTTTCTTCGCAAGCAAGCAAGAGAAAAGAGTCGTTACAAGGGCTTTACCTTTGCTGTGTAAACGAAAGAGAAATACCAGCCAAGACTCAAAGAGACAAAGGGTTCTAGGTTCTACTAAGAAAATTATTTGTTTATTTATAAATTGCTTGCAAATAAAGTTTCTTCTTTTTTTTTTTCCTTCTTTGCTTTGCTTTGCTTTCCTTTTCTTTTCTTTTATTTTTTTCGGTTAAATGTAGTTGTAGCGCGGGACGGGAGCAGGGCTCGGCTTGAACGTTAAAAATTATTTTTTGTTTTTGGCTGAAAAATTCCCTCTTTTTCCCGTTAATTTTTTTCCCTTAATAGGAAGAAAATGTTAACCACGTTTAATATAATATTAAAAATGAATTTACCTTTAAAAAATCTAGGTAAACATCGTTCTTGAAAAAATTGCCTAAACAAGTTGAGCTCTTAATACACAGGCCAACAGCCAACTAGTGTTTCATTTTTGCATGGCTAAGAGCCAAGAAGAAATAGTGGCATAATTTGACAAAAAGGTTCCAATAAATGAATATTTTTTTTTGATAATTAAATTAGTGAATTTTTTTAATGAAAATTCAGTAATACATGAGAAATTAAAGTTCCATGAATAGCAATTGTTCCATTGATGACATTCTGTCGCAATCCATGTGCTTGTTGTGACGAGACTTTGACCCAAAAACCTTTAGGCCTCGTTGGGCATGCTAGATTCAATTGAATTACAGAGTTGGGATTGGATTGAACTGGATTGGATAGGATTATATTGAATCCTTTCACGTGTTTGACACACATCGGATTAGACTAAATTAAATATAATAAAAAATTATTTTATTTAACTAATTATCAAATTATGAGAATAAAAGTAAATAAAAATGTACTCAATTAAAATAATTATAATATATATATAAACTAAAAAGGAAAAAATTAAAAAACAACAAACAAAATAAACTGCACATATTACATATACATGACGGAGAATCTCACATGAATGCAAACCTTTACTCACTGTCGACCAAAACTTACTATATATACGTTACAACAAAAGAGCCAATAAACCAATTCTCAGTCTCCATTATCACTTTATATATATATATATATATATATATATATATATATACACATACATATATAAAATATACACACTTGTTACATTGTCACACCACTATTCTCATCCAAACACACTCAAATATTTCACCACTTTGATGGAAGAGACACTGCCTCTGAGATACTCTCGTCGGCCGAAGTACTCTCGGATGAGCATTTTCTATTTGCTAGAGAGCCTAAGAGCTCCATTGGAGTTCCTTTCAAGGTCATGAAGCGCCTTAGCTCTCCATGTCTACAAACAGCTCTTCGTTTTGTGCCACCACTTCCATAGCCAAAGACATCATCAAAGAATCCGAAGAAATCATTCTCATGATTGCCAGAGACCAATTCTCATTCACTTCCTTTGCCACTTCTTAGCTCGTGCTTGACAAGATCCAGTATGGAGGGGGTCGTAAACTAGTTGGGTGGGCTGCTCTGGTGAACTCCGGCGATGGTGGGGGGCTTCGATCGAAGCTTAGTGGCAGACGAAGAGCTCCAATGGTGGCTACAGCTATCTCAGACATGTGCCTGGGTGTGCTTAGGTGAGGTGGATTGTGATATTGTAGAAATATTACAATCTGGGTCAATGGGATTAGGAATCTCATGTGTTTCGGTGGGATTATTAATCCCACACTATTGGGACTATTTTGGGGTCATTGGATAAATTATCCAATCCAAGGTTGCCACCAAACATGGGACTAGGATTAATAATCCTAATCCTAGTCCTAATCCCACATAACAAACAGGTTATAGACTTAATTAAACACATGAGCACTCTTGTTTAACATTTTGTCATCTAAAAGTCCAACTCATGAACAAAAGTTTTTATAACGAAAAAGAAAAAGGAAAGATAAGATAAGAAAAAAGAACAGAAGAAGAAGCTCATCAACAAAGGAACAACTTAATCCAAAATTAAGATTGAAGAGTAATGCTATCTTAGTTTATAGTAGCGAGACAATGCACGAACAAATAAAACTTATACGTCATTGTTGAGGGTTTTTGGTTCCCGGTTGGAGCCGGGTGGGTCCCTTGAACATATTGACGTGGATTGCTTTCCGCGGGAGGAGCGCGGGATTCGAACCTTTGATCCACTCGTATAAGAGGGCCTTAAGTCTATCCCAAGTACCAATCCGACTAGCCAGTTAGATTGGCATATGGGATAGACTTAAGGCCCTCTTATATGAGTGGATCAAAGGTTCGAATCCCAGGGGACGCGCTCCCCCCGTGAAAGGCAAATCCGAACAGAGGCCGAGGCTTCGGCGAGGCCGAGGCTCCGGGTATAAAAACAAAAAGATGCTACTATAGTTCTCAAACTTAAAATGTTAGTTTCAATCGTTCTTCTAAACGGCCCATTAATAGTGTTTCACTGAAAAAATAATATCTTATTCAATAATCAACATAATTATCTTTCAGTTAATTTCTTGTTTAGAGGTACCGTGTCTTGTATGCCTACGAAAACGACATTCCATTTTTGTTTGGAAGTCTGCTTTCTTTAGAGTGTTTGGCATGACCGTTAGAATAATTGGTTAAAATTGTAAACACTGTAGTATGTGAGAGAGCTTTATACTGTAACAACTTTTTATACTGTTCTTAACTGAAAAATTGGTTAAAACCAACTTTGCCAAACCGGCGCTAACATTGGAATCACTTGATGTGGTTTCAGTTTTTCTTCTTTTATATATATGTATGTATATAAGAACTTGTTGTGTTTTAGGTTAAATATATGTCATATTGTCCTTAAATTTGAGTTTGTTTTCGTTTGTGTCTAAAATTTTGACGTTGTTTTGGAAGAGAAACACATGTCCTTTTCCAGGATTTGCTGTCTCTTAAGAGTTATGTTTGCAACGACATGTCGACGTTGGTGGATTACGTAGTCAATTCGTAAGCGACATTTTGCCAGACGGGGAGATAAAAAGCGAAACTTCGTGTCACATTTATGCCGGAGTTTGCTGTCGTGTATGAGAGAAGACGTGCCAATTGCCATATTGCAATTCTTCTTCCAGAATTCGGTGCCAAGGGCCCAAGAATAATCAAAACGACAAGCCTGCTGCCCACATGCAATAAACAGTCCGCCGTTGTGCTGTTCACCTACTAAAAAACGTCATGTCGTTTGTCAGTTTGAAAAGTTTAATGCCAGAAACGACATGTAGTTCAACGCTCGGTGTCTCATCACTTCTACATTCCAGGGAAGGACAAAAAACCTCAAATTCATATATTTCTTATCAGTATTTCAAACAAAATGAGTTTAAATTAAAATAACTAATGAACCATACATCACTTTCATATTGTATTGGTACTTCATTTTGGCTCTTCAGTCTCAAACAACTCAGTAACATCAACACTAAACATGCCCTTTGGGTTGTTATATTTTTTTCATGCCTAAATGTTCCTGTTTTATTTTGTGTTATTATTAATTATTATTTTGCATAAGTGCTGAATTTAACACAAAAAAGACAAAAAATACTCTAGCATACCAAATTTAGCACTTTAAATGGACTTGTTGACTTTTCAACAATTAATTATAAAATTTATTTTAACGAATTAACCAAATTTCCCATCCCACACCTTTTTGGCATAAAAAAAAACCCTCAACTTTTAATATGCTTTTTTTCAAAAAAAAAAAGAAGAAGAAGAAGCTCCATATGGTTACATCCTTAAAATTATTAGAAATGTTTTCCTATATTTTTTAAGATAAAAATTTTAAAAATATACTTAACATAACTCTTAAAAAGTTTTATTTTTTAAAAAATATATTTTTATTTATTTAAAAATAATATCAAACTGTCAAAACAAGAAAGAAAGAAAGGAAGAAAAGGATTAAAATACTACTATGTCAATGTAGCTGCAGTATGGATACCCAGAGACGCTCCCCCGTTAACAAAGAGTAATGGAAGAAACACAAATAAGCTCTGTAAAACGAGGGAAATCATTTACCAATAACCAAGATGTAGCGATTTGTAATGCTTGGTTGAGCGTAACCCAAGATCCCACGCTCGACAATAATTTACAGACGACATCAAATAACTTTTGGGACCGGGTTTTGGAGTTCTACGTCAAAGAGGCAAACGACGAAAGCTCACGATCAAGAGTTTCTATTCAATCTCGTTTCGGAAAAATCATGAGAAGTTGCAACAAGTTTCGTGGGTATCTCAGTAACTTAGAAAATATGCAACAAATTGAAGTCTCCGAAGCCCAGAAGGTTAGATTATATATAGATTTCTAGTTTCTTTTTTTTTCTCTCTCTCTCTCTCTCTCAGATTTTTCACCTCTTCTTCTTGATGCCGTTTATGGTGCTTTTGTGTGTACGTAAAATTCCTTCACGTTTGCCTTTTGCTGTTCTCCCTTGGTTGTTTTTGTTTGTGTGCTTTCTAGCTACCCTTTTGGCTTTTGCTTCAATGAAAGTCTCTTTTCCCCCATCTCTCTCTCTTTTTTTTTTGGGTTGAATTTTTTTAGAACACACCTCATCCTTTACAATGTTCTAGTTTTTAAGAATTTTTAACAACAATAAAAGTAATAATTTGCATTTAGAATAACAATTTTTGTAAAATTTAAATTTATTACGCGATTAGCATGTGATTATTTCCTTTAAATATCAGAATTTTGTAGCAAATTTTAGTGTCAGTACTGAAATTTTAAAAAACTCAAAAGTACAGAGAGGACAGAAGTATCAAAATATTCATAGTTTAGAGGCTCAAAGTTTAAATCAAACCAAAACTTTTAGTTATTGCAGTGTAAAAAAAAATAAACTGTAATATAAAACGTAATTTTTAATTATTGTAAAACGCTTGTATGTTATAGTGTTTGATTAAATAGTATTAATAACTTTAATTTTTTTATGTGATGGCTAATATTGTAATAATCGATGTCCAGGTTCATCAAGCAAAACTATTATACAGTCAGCTTGAGGGAAAAAAGTTTACATTTGATCATTGCTGGGAAGTCTTGCAATACGGTGTGAAGTGGCAAGATTCAGTCATACAGAAGAAACATGCTTCTGCCAATGACTCTCCCAACCCCCATTCCCCTTCAGCGTCACCAATTTCTCTAAGCTCCAATCATGATCCAATTGAAGATGATAATCATGATGATCACGATCATGATGATGACATTGGTGGTCCAAATGCTAAAAGAAAGAGAGCCGAAAACGAATCACGAAAGAAGAAGAAGAAGAGCAAGGTAGTTGTCGTCGATACTTCGATGATGCGATTCTGCGAGTTGCTTTTTGAATTCAGTAAGCAAGCATGTGAGACTGAGAAACGCAAAGCTCTTGCCCAAGAAAGGAAACTAACAATTATGGAAGAAGCGGATCAAAGGGAGAAAAAGAAGGCAGAAGTGGAATTGAAAATAATGGTGGAGAGGAACGAAAGGGAGCAGAGAGAAAAAGATGATCAGATTATGATGATGGACATCTCCAATATGGAGCCTCAAACCAAGGCCTATTTTGAGCACCGCAAAGCTGAAATTCTTGCCAAGTTAAAGCCTTTATCAAGCTTGTAGTGTTATTAGGTTCCCCTGCCTTCATCGTCATAGATTTAAATCGATAGTTTTTTTTTTTTGTCCCGTTTCTTAAACATTTGAGCGCAAAAGTTCTTCAGGGCAATGTTATTATTTGTGTTATATTTGACATGATAATAAATTAATTTACTTTATATACAACAACAATTTATTTTTTTAATTTTGAAACTTTGATTTTTGTTATTTTCTTTTGGGGGGGAGGGGGGTTGTCAGTGGCATTAAAAAGTTCAACCAGTCTGTCTGTTCAAGTATCAAGGGATTGAAAAAGTAAAACTAAACCTGCTTTTTTTTTTCAGCCAAAAAAAAAGCTGTCTGTTTTTCGCATGGCAGGGAGCAGCTGCAGTTTGTCAGAAATCTGAATATTTGCCACCAAAACTGGTAGCTGTTTGTACCCCCCTGGCTTTCCAGGGACATGCAAAAACAGTGGTGTTCTTTCTTCTCTTCTTTCCATCAGCACTTTAATAATTTATTTACTTTTTTCTTTTCATTTCACTTGGGTATCACTATTCTGAAATTCAGCAATGTCTTTTGGAGGGTAACAATTGATGATTGTGATATAAAATTAACCTTCCAACATAGAGAGTAAAATCAAAGTGGAATTGAGGTAAAAGCAGCGTTATTATACAACTTATATTCGCGGAAAAGACTATATGTTACACAAACTGAATTGAAACTTCAGGGTCCAGCTACATCACCTTTTAGTCCTTAGTAGCGAAAGGTAAAAATTACCAAACCTCTGTCAGAGTCTACAACTACAGCTGTTGATATTTGGGGACAGATTAATGTCCAAAAGCAACGCGCCACATCATTCACCGGCCGTTGAGGCTCGGTTTTACGCCAATTTACTCGGCCAGTGCATGTGCGGGAATGATGCACGGAGGAAACACAATTTTTTTGGATAACAGATAGAATCATCATCTGAGCTGTGGATGGGGGGTGCTATGACAAGAAGCTAAAGACAAGGACAGCAAAAACTAAGACAATGGAGATGCAAAGAAACGGCTGCCATCATTCTTGTTTGCTAGGCTGAGGTTTGGTGACCGGCCAGGGTAGTGCTGGGGAGAAGCTTGAGTGCTATTTTGGCTTGATAAGGTCCTCATAGGCGTTCCTTTCCTTGGAGCAAATGTTGGCTGTGTTCTAATGCCATTCTTGGGATTTGGCATGGAATTGGACCGAGCAGCTGCTTGAACAGATTGGAAATAATAGGAAGAGCTGGCCATGTCCTTTAGTTTTGGCAAAGGCTTTAGGGCCTCGACAACTTCGCTCATCAAGGGTCTAGCTTTTGGATCACGGCTAAGGCAGTGTGCAGCAATCTGAAGAGCTTTTTGGGCACCTTTGATTGAAAAATGACCTTCGAAACGAGGGTCCATTAACAGGTAGAACCTTCTCTTGTCTCCAAGAAGTGGTCTTGCCCATTGAACAAGGTTGTGCTCCCCGTTTGGTCTATTTTTATCCATGGACCTTCGGCCAGTCAGCATCTCTAGCAACACCACTCCAAAACTATATACATCGTTTTTCGATGTCAGATGTCCTGGACCGACAAACTAGTTAGATTTTAAACAAAACCAAGTCAATACTAAAGGTGCATTCATGGGTCTACACGAGTTTCTATAACTGAAGATTTATAAAAAAAAAATAGAAGCAACTGAATCAGCAAGCCTTCATATCGATGGCAGAAGTCAATTTTCAAATTCTTCTGACTAAAGAATTGCTGTGAAAGTATAAATTGGTCCTAAAGAGAAATATTCAATAATATGGCGTTGTCATTCCAATCTTTTGACAAAACATGGATGAAAGATGTCAAGAAAAATCTCTTGCAAAGTTTATCACCACTAGCTGGCACTGGTAGTTGTAGTAAAAGAAAAAAAAAAAAAAATAGCAGCAAGAACTCACCAGTCATCACATATTCTGGAGCTGCATAACCATAGGTTCCCAGAACTCGCGTTGAGACATGCGTCTTATCTCCCTCCGGGCCATCCTTAGCCAGTCCAAAGTCCGACAGTTTGGCATTGTAATCCTACAAATTATTTCACTTACCAGATCAGGAGGGATAGAGGAAAAGGGAGTAGTGTCGCAATCGTAATAACAATGACTTACCGCATCTAATAGGATATTTGATGTTTTAAAATCACGATATATTACTGGCCTTTGAACTTCTTCATGAAGAAAAGCAAGGCCTTTTGCAGCACCAAGTGCAAGTTTCATCCTGATAGACCAAGGGAGTGGCACTGACCCTCCTACAAATAATATGGTCACAACCAGGAATTGTTAAAGGTCAAAAGCATAGTACTAATAAATTACCAAATGCTTGTAGATGTGTCAATGCATCCAAGATTTGAATATTTTCCTGGACATTTCACAATCTGCAACAAATACTGCAATGGGGGATTTTGCCCGTAGGCATAGAGCTGTGCGAGCAAATCAGTTCTTTAAGCAGTTTTGATTTTAAGAATGGATTTTTATACTATTATGATATTAAGTCCAGGTCTACCACTAGCAGTTAAATCTTAATACCATCATTCCAGATATACCTTTGAGTCACATTCAAAAGCTTTTAATGTCTATAAAATGAATATTTTATCCGCGTAATATTTTAAACTTATAATATTTATTGCATCAAAGAACCAATTTTCTGTTAAAATGTTTGATTTTTTTTTACTTAATGAGGAAAAAAAAAAGTTAATATCATCCAGTTCAATTAAAGAAGCTGAAAGGTTCGATTAAGTACTTCTGAAAAGGTGGTTCTCCAAGCTTCCTCGAGGCATGAACTCGTAAACTAGTAATCTATGATCCTCTTCAATGCAAAAACCAATCAGTTTAACCAAATTGGGATGGATGAGATCACCAAGAAAATTAATTTCAGCCTGCAATACAAGAAACAGACGTCATGATAAGAGTGAAAGAAAGAGTTAAAAATAATAGGTATAAACTTAGTAAAAGACATAGGGTGGAAAAAGAAAAAAGAATGGATAGAATCCATACAAGCCATTCTTTATGACCCTGAAGTCCATCATGGTTGAGAGTTTTAACTGCTACGGTAAGTCCAGTACCAGGTTTTACAGGAGCAGTTCCGTTCTCTTCGATCCAACCCTTGAAGACACAACCAAACCCACCCTCGCCAAGAAGACTCTCGGGTCTGAAATTCCTGGTTGCTAACTTAAGGTCGTTAAATGTAAATTTTCGAAGCTGAGAAGCGACCTTCAGTTCCTCGCTGAAATTAGGCGTGGATACCGTACTTTCAACATTACTAGGTGCTGTTGATGACCCCATTGGAGCAACTTCGTCGTCTCTATTGCTCTCATTAGTAGATTTACCTACCAGGGGGAAAAACTAACTAAATCAACATACAAAATATTACAGAGAAAAAGACATGACATATATGTAGCTTTCTACTTTATTATGGACATCCATAATAATTAACAGATGCTACACGATTTCAATCTGGAGCAATTTCTGCAAGTCATGACCATGAAATTTATTTGGAAGTTGGAACCACTAGACTAACAAATATGGATCAGTTTCACATGTACCAAAAAACCCAACTTCCATTAAAAAAAAAAAATCGTACTTACAAATTCAAGTGATGGTACGACCCTGCAGATATTGATGTCATAAAGTGCAAATATTAAGAGTATCAATAAGGCTCCGTTGGATACAACAAGACCTTCGGTTAATTCTTCAAAAACTAGCTAAAATTCATAAAGCCATCTTACTATTACTGGCCTTTTAGTTAACTAACTCTATATACCACTTGTAACAACAAAACTTTCCAATATTAGACCGAACATTAAAGGAAAACTAAGATCCATTTTTGGCTCAATAATCCTAAAACGTTTCACAAAGTCTGGTCAACATTTTGGCATGCCTCCCAAAAACTTACAAAAATAATAGGAGAATAAAAAAAATATTGAAAAAACAGCCAAAAAAAAAAAAAGAAAACGACATGAAAAGAAGAGATTGACTTACAATAGGAAGCAGTAGTGCCACTCATAAAGCTATCAACTTTTGATCTGGAAGAAGGCATGCAACTCCTAAAACTGAACTTAACCCAACACCCAGTTTTCTCCACTGACCCATCCTCTTTGTTCTTCTTCTTCTTCTTGACCTCTGACTTTCTCTTCATCTCCTTCCAAGTCTCCAACTTTCTAGAATCAGACCCTTTTAATCCCATCTTCTAAAAGTCTCTCAGAAGTCAAAAAACCAAACTCAAATAGACTCAAACCAAACACAAATCTTTACCCATTTGAAACCCATCTAGGAAAAACTCATGTTAACAAAGAGACAACATCTGATTTTTTATTCTGTAAGTGAAAAAGATGAAAATTTTATCAGGTCCGGTTGGTCAAAACTGGGGTTCAGAGATTCGGAAGAGGCAAAAGCAGAGAGAGGAAACGAAGGCGTGGAAAAAGAGGCAAGCTTGAGAAAAGAGGGAATAGAAAAGTTTTGCCTTTCCTTTTTCTTTTCTTTTTTCCGTCATCGGTGGTGGGGGCAGGTCGGGGGGTTTGAATCAGAGGAGCTTGGGCAGGTCGGGCAAGAGAGAGGAGGAGAGATTGTGCGATGATGAGAGAGAAAAGGCCCTCTTTTCATTGACCCTGTTTGTCATATATGACAAGAATAGTAACCTTAGCATCTTCCCAAACATCACATCATACTTGCTCACGATCAAATGATCAATACTTTTTTCAGAAAAAAATGATCGATGCTTTTATGGCCCAGCCAAGTTCCAATTACTTACCCAATCATTAAAAAAAAAAAAAACCCAATTACTACATTTGTATATATTCTCGTTTTTAGAGAAATTTACGGCTTATTTAGTTTAAATATTTAAATAAAATTAAAGTCGATAATATAAGTTATAACACGACATAAATTTGATATGTTTTTTTAAAGTTAGTGTAAAAAAATTTGATCACGGATCATTTTAGTGTCCACTCAAAACTGACCCGTCAAAAAAGGTCGTGTTCGAGTCAACTCATTTAACACTAAAATGACTCATTTATAACCTGTATTTAATTAATTAACTTTAAAAAAATTAATATTATTTCATATATAATATAAGCTCTTAAAATATCAAACTCTACCTCTCTTATCACTCGTCTTCTTGTTGAAGTGGTATGAAACTCTTCTAATTTTATTTTTTTTAATATTATATATATATTAATGTGGGCAGGTTAGAGGCATGTTACGGGTCATAATCGGGTTACAGGTCAAAAACGGGTCACGAGTCATTATTTTTTGACACTATGCATAAGAAATGGGTTGACACAGGTCGTGTTCGTGTCAACCCGTGTTAAAACGGGTCATGTTTGGGTTGAGAATTCTCAACCCGTTCATGTCACGGGTCGGGTTAGTGTCGACCTAATTTTATAAAAATTAACTCCAACCAGACACGAACCCAACCCGTCAACCCGTTTTGTCACCCCTAAATATAGAATGATTTGAACCACGAAACAATAATTCGAACCATGGTTTGAACCACGAAACAAACGGCCCTTAGAAAATTATTTCTTCATTCAATATATTCAAATCTTATTACTCATTAAAAAGTAAGTCTCCTTCTAATAAACAATCTAATTATTAGAATTGAATCTACTGTTTTTAAATAGTATAGTTTTAACTCATGTGATTATATAAGAGTGTTCAAAAAAATATTTGGCATATCATATTCTATATTAAAAAAAAAAAACATGTTGTACTCTATATAGGATAAATTAACATGTTTTTTTTAAAAGGAAACATTGACATCTTTTTTAATTCCAAAAAAAAAAAAAAAACATGCTTTTGCGTATACGAATTGTCTGTTGATATTATGGAAAATACCAATACGTTATATAAGCAAAAATTATTACGTTTCTTTATGTATACGTAAGTCTTGATAATATAGGCAATATCAAACATTTATGTTCTACAAATACAAAAAACATGTTTCTGTATTATAGACATTTTGTCCATTTGATAACAAGGGAGATATTAACATGCTATATTCTCCAGATTGCTAACAAAAAAAGTATCAAACATGCTGTATTACAGACAAAATACTGTAATGTGTGAAATTTATATTAAAGAAGTTTTTTTTTTGCATGGCTTAATTAAAAAAATGGTTGTCTTTGCTTTGGCAATCATGTGAAGAATCCTTGGCAGATGAAATTGAAAAGGGTGATCGTCAATACTGCATAGACATGGCTTTGTTTATCAACTCATATCTCTAACTGCAAAAGCAATTAATATCTTGCTTATCAAATAGGAGAGGAGAAAAGAAAGCATCTATGAAAAAGCAAAAGAAAAAAAAAAAAGCAATTAATATCTTGTTGGATTTTAGATGTAAGCGTATAACTGACTTATGTACAAGAAGTCAGCAAACTGATGTTTTTCGTGCGATAAAAAATTATTTATGTGGATTCATATGGCCGTCTAATTTTTTTGTCTTAAACGATGTCCAACCGAAAGATTGATTAAATAAGATTTTAAATAATGTATTATTATATGATTGTTTAGACATATTATACACCAAAATTAGAAATGTGATTTTTTTTAAGGAAAAATTAGATTGATGATTTAAGTCTCTAATTTTGTAATTATTGTATCCATCACAATAACACATAATTAACTTTCACACGGAATCTCATATCTAAATACGCAAGAATATAGAAATCTTGATAAGGAAAATAGAATATCATCTTGATACAGATAATAGAATTCTTAATATGGTAAATCTTTATTCAATATAGATTTGTATGTACACCGTTTGAACCAGAACTATATACTTCCAAGTTCCAAGATAGTCCATTCTGATTTTTCACCCTTTCAAAAATTTACATGTTTGCCTCTATCCCTATTCTCTCGCAGAGTAGTTTCTGTAAGCTAAAAAAAAATTAAATAAGGGTTAAACATAGTAAGTCCACCACTTCAAAGCTATTAAAAGACAAAATAAAAGAAAATCTCTTAACTCCGTTGCTTTCAGCAAAAGTCTTTGCCAGCCAGGCCAGCCAACAAGAAATCAGAATATTGCTCCTTCTCAGAAGTATCCAATTAAACGATGTGCTTGATTACCTGCCCTCGTTCCAAAACCACAAGATATTTGCTCATAAAATCTTACCAGACAA
This sequence comes from Artocarpus heterophyllus, assembly GCA_025403435.1. Taxonomy (NCBI): domain Eukaryota; kingdom Viridiplantae; phylum Streptophyta; class Magnoliopsida; order Rosales; family Moraceae; genus Artocarpus; species Artocarpus heterophyllus. The sequence continues at coordinate 5,004,150 of CM046348.1, read as the reverse complement.
TAAATCGTGATAAAAATACAAGTATAGAGAATTCACAAGAGTTCACCACTGTAAAATTTAGATAGTACCCTCGGTGTTTACAAGTTACTTTGGAAGGAAAATGTTTTCCTCTTACCTTAAGGACGGACGATAAAAGTCGAGAGTTGCTATACAGAAATTTATAGAAACAACATTTAGCATAATGACATTAGCTCAGCTACATCACTAAACTAGACAAGAATTCAAAGTCAAAGAAAAAATGTGAGTCAAAAGCATATGATCTTTTCCACTCCTAGCGCGAATCAGAAGTCATGTACAACAGTACACTGTAGTAATCCTTATCAGCTATAATCATCAAGGGGATGTCGCAAACTTTGTGTCCTAAATACTTCATGTTTCGAGCCATGTCAAGTTTCCCACAATCCGATATTTGCTTGGAAGTTCACCAGCAGATGGTGCAAGATACGTGATTTTCTTCCTGTGATATCAAACACTGATACGTCGCACAAACCAAGGATTCAACAGATAATGAAGACGTTAAAGCTCGAAATGCAAACCTCTGAACGTCAATATCTGTGATGTAAATAAACTGCAACAAAAAAAAAAAAAAATCACCTAAGTGATTGGCAACATGAAAGAGAGAGAGATGGAGAGAGGCAAATAGCTAAACAGATTTCCAGATCGGTCGATGGAATTTGTTCATAAAAAGCCTGCTTTTTACTCTGTGTACCCAACACCATTTTGTCAAAGGTACATCCCTAATGCAGACATGAAGACAGGATGCGACACCAGAACTTATTACAATCCTCCTATCGTGACACATTTGGTGAGGACAGGGGACATCCTCCAACATGAAACGAGGACCATATTTTGCTAAATAGTTTCACATAGTATTTGAATATCCATGGAGCAACAGTAATTACCTTGAAATAATTTGCTCAGGTTCTTTGGCAAATGAAACAGCGAGAACTAAATGGAGCAAATCCTGCTTTATAGTCACAGGGACTAATCTTGTTGGATCAGTGGCAGGCTGTGCACCAATTAGCAGAGCTGATAGTGGCGCCTGTGGCCTGCCACCAATTCGATAGATTGATAAATCACTGAAATTTGCGCTGTTAGAATGTGGGGAGAAATCATTGGCAAGGCCATACAAGTATTCCTGCAGTAGAGAGCAGTATACTCATCCTCAAAAGAATTCATAGATTGATATAGGTACATACATATGTATGCATTGAACTTTAGTTTCATACGCCATAAACAACTAGAACACTCGTTTCATTTGCTAATATAAAGAGGGATGACAAGAAAATATATAATAACCCATGATTAGCTTAAACATGCTATAACTGCCAACATCCGATATGCATCCTAGTTTAACAAATCCTTCTTCTGAGAAGCAATCTGGACAAAAAGCAACAAAACACTTCATACAATAAAGATAAATAGTTTTGGATTAGGGACTTGACGGAAAGGGTAAAAACATGATAGTGAAGGCTTGGATCCCAATTCCAATACTAATTTTTAAGAAAAGGATACATACTCTCTTTGAGATAAATAAATAAATACACACAGTGAAACAACTTCAAGAAGCTTGTATTATCCGTTAGACAGTTAGCATACTAAAAGAGGATATTCAATGGTCTACACAACATGACCAACCAAATGTATAGTTCCCAATATCTCAAATACTTACCCGTATCCTGTAATTCCTGGCCTTCTGACAAAATTTGGCATTCCTGGATACAACACCACCTGACCTTTGCAGTTTCACGACATCCACATTTGGCTTCTTCCTTAGGCCGTCTCTGAGCATGCTGAAAAGCTTTTCCTGAAACAAAATTTTGGAGAAAATCTGTAATTTCATGGAAGCCTGATGAAAAAATCTACATCCTTAAATCCCTAAACGGATCACGAGCATATAAAAGTTGAGACTTAAATTGGGAAAAATAAGAATGCTATAATCAGTTAACACGATTACAATTAAACAGTTTAACATGCATGGATTTCAAACAAATTATTGACCAAATATTGACATCAAGAGCATATGAACTAGTAAATGCGCACAATAAAAAGAAACGGAAATGGTGATAAACTTCTTTTCTTATATACTTTTAAATTTTAGATGCATAATACATCTTACTTGAGAAAATCATAGCTTCTCAAATTTTTTTTCTCAAGTTCATAAGGATGTTTACAAATGAACTATTTTCCAAGAATGCAGAATCAGATCAAAGAGAAGGGGTAAAAAAAAGGCATCTACCTGACCCAGAACCAATACAACCTTGGCATTGAAAGTTTCAATCGCATGAAGAAGCAGCTGCAGATAGGAACACCGCCAAAGAAAAATCATTAAGAAAACAGGTCCCAAAAAAATGAAATTAAGCTGTTTTGAAACATAATACCTCATAGCCTACGCCTTCTATCCATCCCATGGTATTTATGACCATGCCTGCAGCTCGAGATTCAGCGTTACCAGCAAATTGCCTCTCTAGCATTTGAGAAAGCTCTTTCACAAGCACCTTGTATAGTTCTACATTGGCACTGGAAAAGGAAACTAATTCTTAAAAAATCTCCCAAAACATTGATATATGTAATACAGGTCAAAGTTCAAACTGCACCCAAGTAATTACTAATTTCTTTGATCGTAAGGGAACCAGCTGATAAATACAGAGAATGAATGAATAAGTGACAGAACTCAAGATTAGTTACCTAGGAGTCGTGTGTCCATAGAAGTAAACCAGAGGCATGTCAAGAGGAATTCCTTCTACTGGGTCAATAGGCATTTCAATGGGAGTAGCAGCAATGCATCCAGGGATTGTAATCGAGCCTTGCCCAATATCTAAGTCCACAAAAGTGGGTTTCCAACCCTGTTTAGCTGCCTAGCTAAGAAGCATTCTTGACAAAGTACTCTTCCCAGAATCCGTAGGTCCCACAACAATCACCCTGGAGCCTAAACACAGAGTACCACAGACTGAAATCAAAAGCACATTACATATTATACTAGTGAAAACTTAATCCTAGTTTGTTATGGACCCGAATCCATTAGTATGGAACATTTTCTTCTAAAAGAGCATAAATGGGAATTTGAAAGAATAAAAATCTTTCAATTTCTAACTTCTAAATCTAACTCTTTGAAAAAAAAAATATTGAAAGTCTGGCAACAATAGTATTGTTGAAACTTGCTTGAACATTGGGCAGCTTTCCAAGATGCTAACAGAAATGTTTGCTAAAGGCCCTAAGGCCCCTAACTGCGGGCGTTACCTCTCGACAAGGAGAGCATCACCTCAACTTCACAGAATGTGCTAGCGGTTAGGCCTAATATGCAGGGTGTGGTCTGAAGCACCCTAAATGAGTATTGAACACAGTCCTTTGACCACTCAACACTCATAACTTTGACCAGTCCTAGCCACAATAATCATTTTACCGCTAGGCCGCCACACTCGATGGTTTAACCCTGGATTTAAATCGCTAGCATTGGATATTAAACATCTTCCATTTGCTGCTTAAAACACCACCAGAATTACAATTACAGACATGTAAGCAGGTTTGAGGATGACAACAAGAAAGAAGTACCTGGAAAGAATTGGAGCCATCAGAAGATGAAGCTTTAGCACGGTTTCTTTGACCATCAAGAATAGCGTGTACATTCACGTAGCTGATCATAGGCGTCTGGGGAAAAAATTAAATAAAAACAGAATCAAAATTTATCCATCCACTGAATGAAAAGAACAAAAAAAGCGAATTGAAATTACCTCATCAACAGTGTAGTCAGTTTCGGTCGAACCGTCCAGTTCGACGGTGGCTCCATACCAAGTGAAAACCTTTTCTCGGAAAAGAAAAGAAAAGGAAAAGAAGAGTTATGTCTTGAACATGAGAGAGAGAAAGAGAGTTGAACCTGGGAGGGATGGAGAGCCAGATTTGAGGAGGGAGCTCGGTGCCGAAGATTTCGGCTGTGCCGTTGAGGAGGCGGAGGCGGAGAGGAGAGTCGTTTCCGACTTCGATTCGGAGCTCGCTCTCTCGCTCCAATTTCACTTGCCGAACAGTCGACGCCGATGTAGAAACGCCCACTGGCGGCGCGCTGGCGGCGCGCCCACCACCGCACCGCCGTACGCCATTGTTTTGTCTTTTGATTTTCTGTCGCGCTTCTTCTCGGACTCTGGACAAGCCTAGAGCTTGGATGCTTATGGGCTGCCGCTGAGCATGCTCCTTTTATTTTTCTGGCAATTACTCTAATGGGCATTTAAAAAGTTATTTAACCATAGCCGTTAAAAAAAAAAAAATGATTTTTATAATATTTAACCATTTGAAAATATGCATTACTGTACATTTAAGAAAAAATAGTGTAAAAAAAATACATACTTTTGTTGGCAATTTCTTTAAAAAACTATTTTTTCTATAAAATTTGATAAAACTTATAATAAGAAAAGTATTTTTTTGTTGTATTTGCAAGCAAGATTATCAAGTTAATTTTTAAACATGTTAATTTATGATCGAAAGTAATTATGTGTGTCACGTTATAAATTTTTAGTATAGACATTCGCATATGAGAGAATTAAGATCTGTTGTTCTATTTTATTGCCTTCTTAGCTATCTGTTGTCTTATTTTATATGTTTAAGTTGTTGAGTTTAAATGATATGTCAAAATTTACTAAGAAGAGACAACTAAAGGAACAGAAAAATGAGACAGCAAATTTAAACTCCATGTGATACCATTACAAAGTTCATTCAACTGTTAAAATAATAGTACCTATAGGTAGGAAAAAAAATGTATGTTCCACTATAAGCGTTTCTAACTTATCTTTGAATGGAAAATTGTATGCTGAGATTGGTTGTTCTACTCAGAATAAATATTTTTAGTAGTTCGATTAAATTTTAACGGTGTAATATACAAACACGAGACTTTTCTATCATCCAATACATCATTTATTTTCAATGTGGACACTCATAAATCATCTACATAAAAATCATATCATTGTATTCTAATTTCTAATCAAGCTGTTAAAATTTAGTAAACAACATGCCCCTGTAATTTTTTATTTGAATAATAACGTAGTTTTTTTTCATGTGTACTTAGTTAAAAGTGTCTTAAAGGATCATACACAAAAAAAATCATGACAAAAACAACGTCACGTGAATTTTGCATTTATGCTGCTACTTACATTTTAAAATTTTAGGTTTTTATCTTCTTTTTTTCTTATTAAGACTTTAGTTGTGCCTAAATTAATTTTAATTAAGAATTTTGCATTTATACTGCTATTCACATTTTAAAAGTTTAGGTTTTTATCTTTTTTTTTCTTATTCAAATTTTAGTTGTGCATTAATTAATTTCAATTAAGCTTTTTATTTTATAAGAAAACATTTAACCCCACCACTTAATATTTAAAAATGCATAATTATATTCTCATTCAATAAAAAAATTTGGAGAGAATTATAAAAATATTTTAAATTTACTTCTACTTAAATTTTATTATGCTCACTTATTTCAAGAACAAAGTAACTTTTCTTATTTGTTTTTCCATTTAATGTTTGAGTAAATTACATTATTACACCTCAAACTATTTGTTTTTTATATAATACATTTCAAACGTTTAATCTTTATAAAATACATTATGAATTTTAAATTTATTAACAATTGAAGTCCAAGAGCTAAAAAGTATTAAAAAACGTGGATGATTTTTTGTTTTGAGATTCATACCTGAGTTTTCTAAAGATAGAGCTTGTCAATTTAATAAAACAATTAAAACTCAACATTTGAAAAAAGAGTATTTAACAAAAATTAAAAGTAGTTATTAGACCCAATTATAAATAATTTGAAAGTTTAAAATGCATTATGCTAAAATTGAAAGTTAATGATGCATTATATAAAAAGTGAATAGTTTAAAATACTACAGTGTAATTTATTTATTTTTATTTCTTTCAATAAAAAAAATAATAACAATCTATTAATTAATAAGTTGTTTACTGTAGATTCTGTTTCGTTTTTTTCCCCTCCGCTCTTTTAACTGTTGTCCTCCTCTTTTTTTTTTTTCAGCTTCTTTATCTTTTGATTTTTTTTTCTTTTCTTTCCTCTTCGTCTCCTTCTTCACCTTCTCAGAGAAAAGGCAAAGCAGTTGCTTTTTTTTTTTTCCGCTGTAGAACTTGCGTCTCCATTCTGGTAAGTTTCCCGGCGTTGTTCCCCTGCTGGTCTTTTTTTTTTTTTTTGTTTTTGTCTGGTCTCTTCTTATGCTTGTTTGTTGGAGATTATTTATTGTACTGTGCTTGGGTTGCTGTTTTGCTTTCGTTTAATATCGTGGAAAATAATTCAATCTATTCATGCCCTAATTAATCTACTGTTGCTTGTATAATCTTTTGGGAAAAAGTCCAAGACTGGTCGAGACTAATTGCAACCTGCATAATTGGATGGAAGAATTGTTGAAAGGTGAGTTCTTTGTACCTCTATTATTTTTTAACACATCCCATATGTCTGACAGTTTGGCCGAGTGGTCTAAGGCGCCAGATTTAGGCTCTGGTCCGAAAGGGCGTGGGTTCAAATCCCACAGCTGTCAAAGTTTTTGTTATGTAATTCGCTCATTTATTTTACGCAAACAGCGATTAAGAGTTAATATCGTGCATGATTGGGTGACTTGTTAAGGCAATCAAAACTTGTAATCTATACAATTTGGTAGTATGTGGGAGTTATTATAGCTTTTTTTTATTGTATTATATGAAAGTTTTGTATCAATTTTTTTTCTTTATTAGGTCGTTTGAAAAAACGATTGGAACCAATAATTTTAATTTAAAAACTGTAACATGAGCATGATTGGGTGACTTGTTAAGGCAATCAAAACTTGTAATCTATACAGTTTTGGTAGTATGTGATAGCTATTATAGCTTTTTTTACTGTACTATATGAAAGTTTTGCATCAATCTTTTTTTTTTATTTAACCGTTTGAAAAAACAGTTGGAACCAACAATTTTGATTTAAGAACTATAGCATGAGCATGATTCGGTGATTTGTTAAGGCAATCAAAACTTGTAATCTATACAGTAACATGAGCATGATTGGGTGACTTGTTAAGGCAATCAAAACCAATAATTTTAATTTAAAAACTGTAACATGAGCATGATTGGGTGACTTGTTAAGGCAATCAAAACTTGTAATCTATACAGTTTTGGTAGTATGTGATAGCTATTATAGCTTTTTTTACTGTACTATATGAAAGTTTTGCATCAATCTTTTTTTTTTATTTAACCGTTTGAAAAAACAGTTGGAACCAACAATTTTGATTTAAGAACTATAGCATGAGCATGATTCGGTGATTTGTTAAGGCAATCAAAACTTGTAATCTATACAGTTTTGGTAGTATGTGAGAGCTATTATAGCTTTTTTATGGTACCATGTGAAAGTTTTGCATCAATCTTTTTTCTCTATTATGCCCCCATTGTAGTACAAAAATAAATCCTAATCAATAGGACTTTAACAAAGCTTATACACAATGAATAAATCTATACAGTTTTGGTAGTATGTGAGAGCTATTATAGCTTTTTTATGGTATTATGTGAAAGTTTTACACCAATTTTTTTTCTCTATTATGGCCCCTTTGTAGTACAAAAATAAATCCTAATCAATAGGACTTTAACAAAGCTTATACACAATGAATAGAACCTCGTTTGGGAGCCTAGTTGTAACCAATTAGCTAGAATCATAATTTATGATTGGATTTTATATTTGATAAGTTTATCAATATATTGTTTTTAGTTGTTTTAAACAAAAAAAATTAAGCTTAATAACGGTTGAAAAAGAACTATTATAACTAATAATAAGTTAAACAATAGTTTTTAGTTGAAATTAAAAAAGTCGTTTGAAACCGTGATTGTCAAATAGGGGCAAAATTCAATAAACCAGTTCAATTGAACTACTTTGCCAAAGCCTTTAACAAATTCTTTGCATAACCCCTCACCGTGTTGCATTAACAGCTTCAATGGCTTTCAATCTTTAAGATCAAGTTCTAGCCGACGTACCCGGCCGCATAATTTGTAAAGCCGTTCGTAACTTTCAAGATCAGCCAAATCTTTCGAGGATTACCGAAGCATTAGTCCAATAATCATCTAATACTAGCAGCATAGGTCTCAAAATTGTTAGTATATATAGGATAAAATGTGTTGCGATGAAGGTCGATATCTTCTGGAAATGCTATCTTAGGTCATGTGGGGTTCACTAGTAAATCAGTAAACTGTTTATGAGTGATAAATTATTGACATGCCAGTGATTGACCATTGTGAAACTCAAAAAAAAAAAAAAAAGAAAGAAAGAAAGGTCATTTGGCTTAAAAAAAAAACAAACAAAAAACAAAGAATGGTTATTTGGCTTTAAAAAAAAAAAAAAAAAAAAAAACAAAAAGTTCGGCCTTTATATGGAGTTCATCTATTTTATTTTATTTTTATTATTTTTTTACTTTTAGAACTTTTTTTTTTTTAAACCGACTTTTGGAACTATTTTTATGTCTTTGTAATGCTAAAAGTAACGTCTTTTGTTAGTTTTTTCCAAGGGTGTTTTCAGCCAATTTGGACAATTTTTTTCTTTGAACCACTTATAAAACCAAGAATAAATTTTATTTTTGTGTGATTTGATATTTTTTATAAAACCAAACCAAACTAAAAGATTCATAAGTGGTTTGGATGGTTTATGCTTAAAATAATTTTTTTAATATTTAATAAAAATTGTAAATGTCTAAAAGTTTACCCGTTAAAATTTTAATACAAATCAAAAACCAACCTAAAAAGTCACAATAATGCAAATCAAAGTTTATAAATAACCAAACTAAATGGTAAAAAATAAAACTAAATAGCATAAGACAATATAATTATATTTTAAAAGTTGAATTAAAGCTTTCCACTAGTGTCGACAAAAACTCTCCTCATACTAATATCCTTAATTGATACCGTTGTAAGTTAGGCTGGTAGCAAGAGAGATGACATGACAATAACAGTAACAGCGTAGCATGTAGCCGCACGACGATGCAGAGAGAAGATGTTAGTCGCTAGATGAGAGAGACTAGAGTTCCATTCCATGAATTAGTCTTAGTTGTATATATTGATTCTATAATTTGATTTTGTTTTTTTTAGATACCGATGATGAGTGATTAAGAAAAATATAATTATAGAATGTAGAAAGGTGCATTTTATATGGGTAGAACTTTTTGTAATGAGTTTAATAAACGATAAAAAAAATATATGATAGTTTAATATTTTAAAAAATAAAAATATTTTCAAAAAAAGATAAAAACTCTTATATAAAAATATTTTCAAAAATAAAAATTATATAATATGATAGTTTAACAAAAATTTTATAAAATTTTGTTTTCAAAAACTTTATTTTGTTTTAAGTTGTATAAATAGAAACTTTAAGCAAATTAAATAAATTCTTATTCTAGTATATTGAGCGATCCTTTTATTTTTTGTTCTTGTTATTTGAAGTATTTTATAAATAAAACATCTCTAGAATCTGAAAGTTTATTTTTTTACAATTCACAAACAAAAAAGTACAAAATTGTTTGTTACTTAAAAAAAAACACATATCTGTCTTTTGAAAAAGAATCCAGGCAAAATTTTCAGTATTTTTTTTTTAAGTTTGAACTGTTCATGTCATGAGAGAAGAAACTAAAAACTCCTTAAAAAAAAGGTCAAAAATTAAAAACAAATTTGGAGATGCGGGGTATCGATCCCCGTACCTCTCGCATGCTAAGCGAGCGCTCTACCATCTGAGCTACATCCCCACGTTGGATGATACGAATTTGAACTTACTTTATATATAAAAAAATTTCAAATGTTTCGTATTTATGGTCGGAAAACTGAAACGAGTCTTGGCACTCCACAAAGGCCGTCAGTTCCAAAATGCTGAGAAGAGCGCTGCTGCAGCTGCAACAAGCTCCCCTTTCCAACGCCTTCTTCGCTCCTCGCCTCTCCTCCCCTTCTTTGCTTCGCCACAAATTCTCTCTTTCCTCTTCTTCTTCTGAATCTGAAATCCCACACACTTCTTGTTCTTCTTCTTCTTCCGTCGAACAAATCGACGACGCAAACCAAACCACTCCTCAGGCCGCTGCCACGATCTCCGTCGACCGCTCCGGCCTCTGCAATCCCCCTGGTGCCTCCACTTCTTCTTCTTCATATATATATATATATGATATAATCTTCTTCGCACTTCTTTTTCCTTCATTCTCACTAACCACAAAAAAAAAAAAAAAATGATACTTCTGTTTTTTCGAATGGCAGAGCATTCTCATGAGCCTACTTCCGACTCTGAGCTCGTCAAGCACCTCAAAGGAATCATCAAGGTCACTTCTTTTCCTTTGCTATTGATGCCGAATCTCCTGTTTCTTTTACATTAATCTCTCGGATTAGGATTTTTAGTTGCTCAAATTTAGATTTATAATAAACCTGAATTATATTTGATTAATCCTCTGAATTGTATTTTTATTGTTGGTTGTTCAGTTTCGTGGCGGGCCAATCTCAGTTGCCGAGTATATGGAGGAAGTCTTGACAAATCCTAAAGCTGGATTCTACATTCATCGAGATGTTTTTGGAGCACAAGGGGATTTTATCACCTCTCCTGAAGTAAGCCAGATGTTTGGAGAGGTAATTTAGCCTTTTTTTTTTTTTTTTTTGAACGCTCAGTTGTTGCTCATCATCTAAATTTACCGAGCAATTCGTACCTTTTTTTTTTTGGTTATAACTCTAGATGGTTGGTGTCTGGGCAATGTGCTTGTGGGAGCAAATGGGACAACCAAAGAGAGTTAACCTAGTTGAGCTAGGTCCAGGCCGAGGAACTCTCATGGCTGATCTTCTTCGTGTATGAAACACAATTCCCATTTTACTTTCATGGTTTGAGTTGGATAATGGAGGCTTGAAAGCATATCTCTTTCATGTAGGGTGCATCGAAATATAAAAACTTCACTGAGTCATTGCATGTACACTTGGTAGAGTGTAGTCCCGCATTGCAGAAGCTTCAACACCAGAATTTGAAATGCGTGGATGAAGAGCGTGCACCAGACAAGGTTGATAGGATTATCAGCACATTGGCGGGAACTCCTGTATCATGGCATGCTGCATTGGAGCAAGTGCCTTCAGGATGTAAGATGTTATCTTCTTTTTTCTGTCGACTTCAGTAAGAATGATGTGATGGATATATGGCGTTAAGATTGATGTGATCGATATATGGCATGTCATTTTCGATTGAACAAAATAACCTCCATCTTTTTTTATTGTTCATTATGAGTGCAAAAACTTGTAGTTATAATAAAGCATGGTAGAACATATAACATGAAAGTGAAGTAAAATTGAAGACATTTGTACCCCAAGTAGACATGATGTGCATGCTAAATTTCTTTGTTGGTTTCTTTAGAACTCGGGGTCAATGGATTGGGTTGTTAAGGGGCAATAATTATTAAATCATATGTTGACGCCAATATCTAACTCTTAGCCCAATTTGATAATTCTAATTGCAAAAGTTGGCTATTTTACATTGATCAAAGTATTGTGAAATGCTCCGTGCGAAGACCAAGTTTGGAAGTTTTTTAAGTCAAACTCTATGCTTTTGCATATCATGTCATCGTCTACTTAAGAATTTGAGTTTGAAAGTTTTCTCCCTTAACTTCCTGACTACCTTTTTTTTAATATCAAATTTTCTTTTCTTGAATCTTTGTACCAGTGCCTACAATCATCATTGCCCATGAATTCTATGATGCTTTACCAGTTCATCAATTCCAGGTTTGTCCATTTACATTCTATTTACTGAATAATTTTCAAAATCCCTTTAAATGATGTATCTTGAATGATATGCTTGAAGGACTTCTGCCAAACTGCTAATTGTTGCCAAGCTTTTTGACATTGTAAACTTTCTTATTTTTTGGTGGCATCCTGTCATCTTATTCTTGTCACTCTGGTTCCTAATTCTTGTACAGAGGGCTTCTCGTGGCTGGTGTGAGAAAATGGTTGATGTTGCAGATGATTCGAAGTAAGTATTTTGCAATTAATATATAATTCTCACAGAATAAGTCTATTTGCACACTCAGATTTTAAAATAACAGATTTCTTTTATACTCACAAATCTGCTAGGTTTCGTTTTGTTCTGTCTCCACAGCCTACACCTGCAACTCTCTTTTTGGCAAAACGCTGCAAATGGGCTACACCTGAAGAAGTGGGTAAGCTTGAGCAGATTGAGGTCTGCCCCAAAGCAATGGAGTTGACTCAAACTATTGCTAAGAGAATCAGTTCTGATGGAGGTGGGGCTCTTATAATTGATTATGGCCTTAATGGAGTAGTCTCAGATAGTCTGCAGGTTAGTACATTGCCTTTGTAATCTGTCAGATCATTCACATGACCTTTGTGTCTCTCTTCTTTCTTTCCCCCATTCTCCTGAGGAGAAACTTGCCAGACTTTTGAAACATTACATGGTTGATGCAGTCAAATTTTCATCCTGAAAATATAGTTGATTTGATATCTTTTGGATGCCTCACACGTGTTGTTGGTTGGCTGAACTCCAGACTTCTCGGAAAATATTATTCTTTTGTGGGCGTGATACACAACTAGTATTTTGGCTTTATGCTGCAGAGTAGCAATACCATAGTTTTGATATTGCTCTTCTTGCTTCACTTGTTGCTCGCACTTCATTTTTGTAAGCACATGAAATAATCATAACATATTTGTTGCAGGCAATTCGGAAACATAAATTTGTCAGCATTCTCGATGATCCTGGATCTGCTGATCTCAGCGCATATGTTGATTTTGCTTCCATCCGGCACTCAGCCGAGGAAGCTTCAGGTGCGTTTTCTCACCATTCCATATTTGAATGGAACAACTTAAAAATGGAGATACAATCATGCGCTTTCTAACCATTGCAGGGCATGTGTCTGTTCACGGACCAATTACTCAGTCTCAGTTCCTTGGTTCTCTTGGGATTAATTTTCGAGTGGAAGCATTATTGCAGAACTGCACAGATGAACAGGCAGAGTCTTTGAGGACTGGATATTGGCGTCTGGTGGGTGACGGTGAAGCACCATTTTGGGAGGGACCAGAGGAACAGGTGCCTATTGGAATGGGAACCCGATACATGGCCATGGCAATTGTGAACAAGAAACAGGGTGTTCCAGTTCCATTTTAGTGAATTCTTAAATAATGCGACTTTGCGTTATAGATTAGCAATAACCAAATTTTAGTTTCCCAACAATCTGGCGGAGATTCAACGAGCATAAAAAATTTTGTCATGTGTTTCTTTATTTATGCTAAAAGTTTAATCTTTTTTCTCTTTTCGGATTTGCAAGTTAAACATCTTAGTCAGTTGCATGTTAAACATCTTACTCAGTTGTGTTGCAGAGTTTTTCACACATGCGATTCCTTCTTGCTGCTTTTTATTAGCCGTCCAAGCAAGGAGCGTGGGTACCAAAATTTGATGATAAGGCGCTGCTCAATTTTTCTTTGTAGTTTTCCACCCCGACTTTATTGTCTAAGCGGTGAATTCTGCATAATCTTAGATACTTATCAAAGTATTGTTAATTTGTTTGTTGTCAAGTAATTTTTGTTTTTGAATGTGAAATAAAGGGTGATGATTTTTCATCAACGTTGCTTAAAAAAATGTTAACAAGCAAATAGGAATAAACGAGAAAATTAACATATATATCTTAAAAAATAAGTGTTTGGAAAATGTGGTTAGAACTAATGGTTTAAACTAATTTTGGTTAAAAATAATGTAGCTTGTAAGAGCTTTATATTGTAATTCATTTTTTCTTGATATTATAACATATGAGAGTTTTACACTATAACAATTAAAAGTTTTGGTTAGAAATGAGGTTGCTAAATATACGACAATGTTAAAGATAATTATAGCAAACATAAAATTTTATTTGGGAAATTTTTTTTTTCCCCGATAATGTGTGCTGTTGCTTATCACAAAGAGTGAAGTGTCTGATGTTCCACTAGAGCTGTGAACGACCTCTGTGGTCGGTCTCAAACCGCCGATTTTACCGACTTCTAGGCCATGGCAAGTCGGTTTAGTTTAATTGCGGTTTTGAGCGAACACTTGAGCCCATTGGTCTAAATTGGAATGACCCAAGTAAACAAAATAATTTTTAAAAGTTAGTATTATGACGTTTTTAAATTTTGAGAACTTACTATAAAACCGTTAGTTGGACTTGGTTAGAGTAATTTTTTTCTATAGATTTAATAGTTAAAAGATAAATATCAACTAGGTGGATACTTTTTTAGTTCCTACAAAAGAAATTACCTAATTTTGAGGGTCTTTTAAGTTTTTAAAGGTTGAAAACTTTAAAACTTGTAGGTTAGTATTTTTATTAAGGTTTTAAGTGTTGTAGTCCCAACTATACAATCTCAACCATAAACTTTTCACATCTTATAACTTAAACAAAAATTTATTACGATGTAAAGCTTTTATATGCTACATGGTTAAAACCACAAATTTTAATTTTTCTTTCAAACACCACATATATTTCATATTTCTCGAACTTAAAGTCTAAAAAGTTAAATACAACTTGCAAAGAAGTAACAAGTAACAATTACAATATGCCACCCAAATTTTATAGTCCATAAGGCATACTAACAATAAATACCTTTCGAGTTTTTTTTTTTTTTAAATTTATATTGCAATGGGATTGTCTACTGATCCAATCACCGATTAACAGTTCTAATGTGGAACTGGACTAATATAATTACCTTTTGGACCAGTTTTTAGTCTTTTAGACCACTCATAAATGGTTCTAACGTGGAACTGGTCTGACGACTAATCCAATCAAATGATTTTCACTTTACAAGATTTTTAAAAAGTGTGGTTAACGTTGAAAATGTAACATGTGAGAGCTTTTACATTGAAACTTTTTTTTAATCAATATAGTATGTTAGATCTTTACAGTATAACAACCAAAAATTTTAGTTAAAATTGATTTTACTAAACATCTTTTACATTTTTAAAACGCCAAAAGCCTCTCTTGTACCCTACGAATTATATTAAAATTGTCTTTGGCTGTTTTGATTATTATTGTTATAATGCTAGTTGCCTTATTCCACTCTTTTTAAGTTTTTAAAATTCCAAAAGCCTCTCTTGTATTGTACAAATTATATAAAAAAATATTTTTGGCTGTTTTTGATTATCATTGCTACAATGCCACGTGAAATAGCATCTATAATGCTACCAAAGTTAAGGTAGTGTATTATTTAATGTCATTTCCAATAAAAGCGACAAAAAACCTTTCATCAAACCACAAATACGGATAAAAGAATTTTATAACCCTGTCAAAGAAGTTAAATACATAACCACACCAAAATTACACGGTGTGGTCTTGCAATGTAAGTCACATGGTTTAGGCCTAAACTTTGACAAATTTAGAGTAAGCAAACAAACTTAGCAAATTTGTATAAATAATTTATTTTTGATATGCATTCATAGAAAATATATTCATTATACGATAATAAAGCACAATCAGGAAAAAGTTTAAGTTTTAGCATCTAAGAGCATGGATGAAAATATGTGGTGTGGTCTGTGCAATTATTTCTAAAGGAAAATCACACTATGTTGGACAATGTGGCGTAGTTTTAGACTGTTTTTATAGTTTATAAGGTGTTCAAGAGAGTAGTTTAAATTATCAGTTGGGGTTTGAGAATTGTAACATGTTATAGCTTTACACTGTAGCTTTTTTTTTTTGGGTAATATGTGAGAGCTTTACACTATTTACCGTTCAAATTATTGGTTTAAACTACTATTCTAAACACTCTATTTGCAGTTATTTTGTTCACCCCTTATTGCAAGGCCTTGTAGCGGGTGCGTGACACAGTTGCAAGCGTTATTTCAGCGAAGCAAACACCAAGCAGGTGGATACCACTGAGACCTAAAGATGTAAAAGAGGCAGGTTTGGTCTGGGTTTGGCAATACCATCCCCGTCCCCGATCCTTGTTTACAGTACCATCCCCGCCCCATAAACCGCTTAAGATATGGCAGGGATTCCCCGGTGGGGGTAACGGGACGGGGATGGTGCCCCATAACTCCAAGAACAACTTTTAAAAAAAATATATATGAGAGATAAAATCAAATTTGAACAATATATATAAAGTATATAGCAACATACATCAACTAAAAATACAAAAAAAAAAAAAAAAGAACAACAACATTAAGCATATTAAATATACATTTTATATGTTTTGAAAAACAAAGTATGTATAAGTATACCTGGACGGGTTTGGGGCGGGGAATACAATGCCATCCCTGCGCAGCCCTGATTAGAATATATTTACAGAAAACCCGCCCCGACTCCAAAACCGCTTAAAGCCGGAAAAACCCGCTCTATTCGGTGCAGGGTGCCACCTCGGCGGGAAAAATTGGCATCCTTGCTGAGACGGGAACCTAAAATCCCTTCCTTCCTTCAAGCAAATCGCCAAGGAGTATAAATGCTGTCGAACACCACAACTAAATGTAGCGTGAATTTTATTCCACTAATAAACCGCATATTACAGGCCTACTTTCTATTAGCATATGCCTTTCAGCACTTCTCAAATCCTTATCATCCCGACAAAAATCTTTAATCATGGACGGTTCATAGACAGCTGGTAAGGTACCTTATTCCCAAAAAAAAAAAGAGCTTGTGGTAAAAACAACTATATAATATTATATCAACTCCGAAACCAACGAATTAGGGCTTAAGGCGAGAGCTTTGTTCGGTGAAAGTGAAGAACTGAAGAAGAAATGGGCGGGCTTCTCTCAAGATTTTTCCGAGGAGGAGCAGGAAGAGCAGCAGCAGCAGAAGGATCTCCAGAGGACGCCGCTCCGTCGTCGGTCATCGCTTTTCACTCCTCCGCCGGATGGCAGCTCCACTTCAACGCCTCCAAGGAATCCTCCAAGCTCGTCCGTAACTCTTCTTTGATTCTCTTTTTTTTTTTCCCCCGAAACCAAACCTTTTATTTTTCCTATTCTAGATCTGATATATATATATATGTATTGGTTTTTTATTTTGTGTTAAAAATTGGACGAGAGAAGACGGTGATCGATTTCTCGGCGTCGTGGTGTGGTCCCTGCAAATTCATGGAGCCGATCCTCAACGACATGGCTGGCAGGTTCTCCGACGTTGACTTCGTCAAGATCGATGTCGACGAGTTGTCCGTACGTCCCGTTTCCCTCGGGTTCTCAGTTCTTTTTTTTTTTTTAATTTGATTTTTCTGGTACTGATTTTTCATTCCATTTTGTGTAAAAAGGATGTTGCGCAGGAATTCGGGGTTCGGGCGATGCCGACGTTCGTGCTGACGAAGAAAGGGAAGGAAGTGGACAGAGTGGTGGGATCCAAGAAGGATGAGCTCGAGAGGAAGGTCCAGAAACATCGCTCCTCTTGAATTTCAACTGAATTTGAACTCGATTCCTCACTCTATCTAGTCTATAAATAATGCTTTCCGTAAATTGAAAGTTTCAATTTCGGGTGTAGATTTCATAATTGTGATATGAAAGTTTGCATAATCTGATGTTGATAAATTATGGTGTTGAATTGAATTCTCAAGTTTCCGTGGTAATTTCATGACTGATGTTGATGTTGTTGATAAATTATGGGCAATTTCTCATAACTAACTTTCCGACCAGTCGTCGTTGCCCTCCGCAAAGATTCTCAGAATAGTAGTTGGTCAACCGATTTAGGTTGTTGTCGTTTTTCTTCAGAAGTTGACGTTTCTTAATATGATGTCGTTATGTGGCTATTGTCGTTTGTTTAGAATATTGTCGTTTAATGAGAATTCTTTTTGGCTGTTTGTTAAGATATTGTCGTTTGAATTTGATTTTGTACTTGCGTCGTTGTGTTGTTTTCTTGGAGCTCATTGACTCAAGGACACAGGTACGAGTCCATAGAACAAATGCCGTTCAAGCAAGGAAGTATATGTTGATGCTTACCGCTGTCCGGTGTCGGATCAACACCCACGTGTGACTGAACACCTTCTGACCTCCTCTTAAGCTTGCCCCCGGTCGGGATTGAGTACCTGCGAGAGGGATGATTCGGAGAAATGGGGTTAGCCAATAGACAAGGGCTTTTCGATGCTCAAGGCAAGAACTGCTCGGCAGAGGTCGGCAGCTGATTAAATGAGAAGAGGTCTCTCTCCCTAAAACGTCATAAATGCATCCTATTTATAGGCCACCAGCTGGATCGGGTGCAAGATGGGTTTTGCCCATTACCCAGGTGTCACATCAAAGTGTATCAAGCAATAGGTGACAAGTGTCGCGTCCATTGTCCAATGGATTGGACTCTATCGGACGGCAGCACGCCTGCCTGGTGTTGGCCCACAAGGATGGGTAGTGACGTGTTATGATGAATAGCGTGGCCCGGCCCGAGCTACTGTTCATCCCCGAGGTGGCAGCCTTCTTGGGGTGTGCCCTCAGATAAGTGGAAGGCTCCTCGGGAAGAAGCATAATTCGTCGGGTCGGACGGTAGCCTATGTCTGCCGAACTGGGTTGCCGACCACCAAAGTTAATGTCCTCGGTGAAAGTGCCGAGCTAACCCTCAACAGTATATGTTGTTGTTTTCTTGGTGGATGTGGTTTTCACGTTGTCGGTTCTAAATCTGTTAGGGTCTTGCCGTTTTACTTAGAAGCAGTTTTGGCCCGTGTCGTTTAAGTTGCATACCACAGTCGTTATATCAAGGGCCCTTTTTGCTGTCGTTCCGTTTTTTCATATTGTCGTTTATCAAGCCACTAGTTACGTAATATGTGGGAGAGAAACTTACCAACATTACCATCAGATTCTGATTCAAACGACGATATTCCATAACTAGAAGAAGATGCAACTTGCAAATTACGACTTGGTGAATCGGCATGAGGTAGGGTAGGACGGACTTGGATTTAGGAGGGCGTGAGTTCAATATTGTATGTTCTTTTTCAAAAAAATAGTTGGCCTATGATTTTGGAAAGAGAGTGAACGAGCCAAAGTTGCCAATTAAAATCAACAAATTGGAACCCAGATTGGCCAGCTGCAGTATGTAAAATATATAAAGCCGCCTAATTGCAAATGAGTTTATAGGATGATTGATGCGTGACATTTTTTCTCCCCCCTCTTTTGCTCAGAAGTTGATGCGTTTCATATGTTTCTACGGAGAGAACTACAAGCTAAGAGGACAAGGACAACATAAAGAAGACATTTTTATGAAGAAACGAAACTGTTTCTATAAGGGTCTCATCAAACGGTGTATGCTTGCTGAATAGTGTCTATGTCAAGGCCCTTCAGTCGCACCACTGATTCCACATGCCCTTTCAGAGTTTGCAGCTCTCTTAGTCTGCACAAGTTATAACACCATCAGATATTATATTCCGTTCAGGCATTAAAATCACATCTTCTCAGTTCAAAACAGAAAAACATCAAGATGACATATTCGGCTGTAACAACAATGGAACATGCATATCTCCACATTGGTATGATACTATCCACTTTAAGTCTAAGCCCTTATGGATTTGTTTTTGGACTTTACCCAAAAGGCCTCGTACCAATGGAGATATCTTTCGTCCTCGTAAATCGATCCTCGTCATGTGTAGTGAATATAGGACTTTGGTTGCATTCCTAAACAGATACTGTATAAATGGGGGGACAAAAGAGAAAAAATGGAAGATTACCTGGCAATCTCAGCTCGTCTCTTAGCTTCTTCTGCCATCTGGTTAAGTTCTGTATAACTAGTGCGCTCAGTGAACATCTTGGTTTCAGGCGGGTGCAGGCCATGGAGGGTCCTCTGTGCGTGTGCCCATTTGAGCTCACGTTCTTCCTTGCCAAAATCCTTCTTCCTCGTAAAGGCAATCTGCCAAAAATAAAATAGAATAACATAAGGGGTCAGGAGCTTCACCAAATAAATTAGTCTTGGTGAGCTAAGTTTCATTCTTACCCTTTGCTCGATTACAAGGTCCCAAGCCCTTCCGCTTAGAGCATATCTAATGAAGAATTTGATGAAGTCAAGTGGGAAGTAGAAGATGAGGTTGTATAGCCAAACCACACCGGCCCATCCCCAGCCGATTCCCGCAATCGCAGCGAAGCTCCAATTTGCATAGACAGCAATCAACGTGGCAATCTGCTCGCCAACAAAGAGTTTAAGCAAAGTCCACAAGATTTCTTGGTAGAAGATGACGATGAATATTAGGAAGATCGGAATCAGAAGTTACACTCACCAGCTGAGCAATAACAAAAGCAGCAACAAGTAAGAGACCAGGACGCTCAACAAAGGACCAACTCCGGGATCTTGTTACGAATATGAGAGCCTGACTGATGGTGCTCACTTGCAGGTATACTGCGGAGGCTACTTTCCTGAAGTCCTCTTCATCTTTCTCTTCATCTTTCTCTTGAAGGCTCGAAACCCCAAATGTACGCTAAAAATTTCCAAGAAAGTCGAACAGGTCTATTAGTTTGAGCATATCATCTAGAACTGAACAGAGATATATCTAAACAACATGAAGCTGTAACGAATTCTGTAAAGATAACTTACAGGAAAGAAGTCTGTCTTACAGGCGGCCCAAAAGAAAATGACAGTCATCATGGCCAAGTATCCACCGAGAATGATTCCGGTTGTAAAGATCTCGGCCAGCTTCCAACTGTCTGGCTGAGGAGACGGTTTCACCCTATCCTTCGATATAGTCATAATGGTACCTGATATGCCAGACAGTGTGTTAATTTAAATAAAGGTTAGCTACTGTGAGAAGAGCAGTTACACATAACGAGTGATTAAAGAGAGGTACAAACCATCATTAAGGATAGCAATAATCAAAACCATGAAAGGCGGGAAATCAAACTGCCATATGAGGGCCAGTAACATGAATCCAAGCTGTTGCACAAGAAATCAAAAGATCAATAGGTCAAGGTCAGATACACAAGCACTAGGGAGATATGAAGATAACGTACAAAAGATAATTTACCATCACAAAACCAAACCACAAAACTTACCACAATACGAATTGTAATAGAAACAGCATAAATCTGCGACAAGAAACAAAACATAAACATGAGTGGTAGAGTTCTGGATTATAAACATTTGAAGAGACTTTGTTTTAGTTTTGCAGAATTTACTCACTGTGTAATTTTTCATTCTCTGGAATATTGCACGGCTAGTAAGTACAGCACTTATGATAACACTGAGGCCAGGTTCTGTCAAGACAATATCAGAAGCACTACGAGCTGCATCAGTTGCATCGGCAACAGCTATCCCAATATCAGCCTTTTTAAGAGCAGGAGCATCATTCACTCCATCACCAGTCATTCCACATATATGCTTTCTGGCT
Organism: Artocarpus heterophyllus; assembly: GCA_025403435.1. NCBI lineage: Eukaryota > Viridiplantae > Streptophyta > Magnoliopsida > Rosales > Moraceae > Artocarpus > Artocarpus heterophyllus. The sequence goes on along the minus strand of CM046348.1, from coordinate 4,982,910 downwards.
TGCAGTCGTTTCACGATTTCGTATTTGTGCTCTGCAGCCAAACAAGGCCAGTCAAATAAACGCTGAAAAGGGCAAAAATGACATAGGCCTCTGCAGTTTAAGCTTATAGGCTAAACTATAGGCCATTGTTCTATTATAATACCAGGAAAAACTCCGGCAAATCCATCGGCCTTTTCAATCAGCTCATCGACGGGCAAAGCAGCAATGGACTCATCCTTCTGTTGTCCTAATAAAGCAGAGGAAGGATACATGTTGGTTCCCATTCCCAGACGGCGCCCTGTCTCCTTTCCTATTGCTAGTTGATCACCTAACGGACATTGCAAATGGTCACGCAGACAACATCGTCTCATATCACTTTCATCAGTTGACCAAGTATCTAACCACAAAATTAACATGGGACCATACCTGTGATCATTTTAACATTTACCCCGAGATTTAACGCCCTTCGAATTGTCTCTGCACTATCATGTCTAGGTGGATCAAATAGAGGCATGAGGCCAATAAATTGCCAAGGCCCTCCTGGGCTCTCCTTCTTACCTTCTGGAACTTCCTGTGGGGGGAAAAAATCAACAGTCGTACATGTTTCACAAGCACAAATTCTTTATTAGTGAATAAATGAACAGAATATATCTGCAATCATTTTGCAACAAAACACATTACTTAAGTGAAAATTATTTTATTACCTGGTAAGCTACTGCAAGGGATCTTAATCCTCGTTCCGCAAATTTATCAATCACAGCATGAACTCTTCGTTCTATCTCAGCTTTATTATGTGCAAGATTCAAAATCTAGCCACAAAACAGAAAAATTAATTACTATGATTAGCATTAGAATTTGGAGTAAGAAAAGATGGTCAATTTGTAGCTAATATCATACCTGCTCAGGTGCACCTTTGCTTACACGGTGCATTTTCCCTCCACTGTCGATGTATGTCAGAGCTGTTCGCTTGTCAGTTGGGTTGAATGGAAGGAAATGCACCTCTTGGATACCGGCTCGTGCCTATTTTGTAATCAAAAGCAGTAACTAGTAAAACATACAAAGGAAACAACCAATGATTTCAAAGAAAGCGATTCATCATTGAAGTACATACCTCCTTTGGATCAGCCAACATTCCCACAATGGCAGCATCTATTGCGTCTTGATTCTCCAGACGGGAAGCTCGAGCTGCCATCAGAACGACTGTATCTGCATCTACTCTTTTCGCAAACACCTGCACAAAAAAACCAAGGGGGGAGAAAGCTGAAACAGGAATCAAACTTGCATAAATATGAAAAATAGAAGGCGAAAAATTTCTAACCAACCTCTATAAGATTTTTGTCAACGGATAGTTTGTTCAATGTTAGAGTTCCAGTTTTGTCGCTGCAAAGCACATCCATTCCCGCCATTTCTTCTATGGCCGTCATTCTTTTGGTGATAGCTCCCTGCAGGAATTATATCCTAAGACACTCGTGTCTGCTAAAAATAAAAAAATAAAAAAAGGAAATTCCATCATAACCAACCTGCTGAGACAATCGGTGAGAACCGATCGCCATTGTCACAGACAAAACTGTAGGCATAGCAATAGGGATTCCTCCAATGAGCAGAACCAATAGATTGTCAATCCCGGGGCGGTATGGTCGGTGTTGAATTGGGTACATGACAATAATCTCTATAATCATCCCCACAGCAATGGAACATATGCAGAAATTCCCAATAGCAGTCAAAACCTGTTTAGCCAAACGCAAAGAAACTTCTCAAAACGAAGGATAATACAAAGCACTCAAGCACTAAAAAATTTTTGTTTCTGGCAATAAACAAAATTCAGTACGACTTCTCTTTTAACCTTTTGAAAGTGGCCTTGTTGGTTAGTAGTATCCACAAGGTGAGCAGCCTTGCCAAAGAAGGTATGAACACCAGTGGCAATAACCACTGCTTCAATCTCTCCTTGTTTGCACGTTGAACCCGAATAAACGCTATCACTGGGGCCCTTCGTAACCGGAAGGGACTCACCAGTAAGGGCAGACTGCAAATACACAAAATAGATTACTTATGTATCCATTCATAAGTACATACACCAACTCACTTGACATATCATAGATTATTACACAAGGAAAATGATACTCATCGCGAAAAAGAATTTCATGATGCTTAAGAGAACCTGGTCAATTTTCAATGGATCACCATCAAGGAGACGAGCATCTGCGGGAACAATGTCCCCTAGCTTAATGCTGATTATATCACCAGGTACAAGAATGGATGCGTCTTCTTCAATCCACTTCCCATCTCTAAGGACCTGAAAAAAATAATACATACATATATATATCATTATATATGTTATATTTTCATATGATCGTGGAAAATTTTTAGCAACTATTGCTAAATAAATAAATAAGTTAGTAAGATTACAAAGTGAGGTGATTATTTTGAGTACCTTGGCTTTGGGTGCTAGACGTGCCATGAGGGCAGCAGCAGCATTACCGGCGTTGTTCTCTTCTATAAAACTTATTGTTGAATTGATTAGAAGCAGAGTAATAATCCCAACAAAATCTTGCCAATCAGGAGGTTTACCCTGAAAACATAAAAAATACTTTCTTATGCCAATTTGAAAAACTACTTAAAACAAATCTTATCAAGAAAGCTAGCCAAGAGTTTTTTTTTTTTTTCATCAAATTTGCTCTTTACAAGTAAGACAGATAAAAATCTGAAAAAACAGAGAAGAGAGAGAGAGAGAGAGAGAGAGAAACTCACTCCGCCGTTGGCGAGAGCAATAGCCATGATAGCAGCAGCTTCCATGACCCATGATAGAGGGTTCCACATAAACCCTAAGAACTTCAAAAACTTACTTTCCTGCAAATAATAAAAAATAAATAAAAAATAAATAAAAACCACCAAAAAAACCAAGAAAAAAGAGAGGAAGAAATTCCGTTTGTTTCACAAAAGTGGAAGTTTCTTCTTCCTGTTTCCACAGATGTTGGAGAAGAAGAACAAAACATAACTTCTCAAATGCAAACCATGAAATTCTCTCCATAGACTTACCTTCTTTTCCTCAAGCTTGTTATAGCCAAAAATGAACAGTCTTTCTTGCGCAGCTTCTGAGGTGAGGCCATTTCTGTTACACCTCAAGGTCTGGAAAACCTCCTCAAGAGGCACGTTCTCCTGCAACCCAAAAGAAAAAAAAAAAGTTTCAAATTCATCACAAAAACTCAAAATTCAAACCAAATAAATTAACAAAAAAAAAAAAAAAACAGGGACAGAAAACACAAACAGAGCTAAGAAATGATGCTCTGTTTTGGTGTTTTTGCGTACCAAATCCACGGCTTCCTTCACCACAGCCTCCAATGTCTCAGCTTTATTATCTTCCATATTCGATTTCTTGACCTTCTAAAGCTGAAGGGCTCTCTGACAGAGCAAAGCTGAAAAGGCCAGAGAAGGATAACAGAATTTCGGTTTGTGGGTATGATACTCTCTTTTTTTGTCTCTCTCTATGTATATGCTTTCTCTCTCTAAAATCTGAAAGTGAAATTTTTGCTTTCTTTCTCGGTTTCTGGACACGACTGTCGCTTGGTGCGGATAAACTGCTTAAGATCGTGCACTGTACTTGGCAGGTACACACTGTCTCCGTATTTAGTTTGTTTCCTTTTTTTTTTTTGCTTTAATCTCAAACAGAAAATGACACCTGCAGGGCTATCTATCTTTGGATTGTTTAATTTATGAAAAAAAAACAATTTTTTGTTTACAAGGGATTTAGGAAATTTTAAATTTTTTTAAATGAAAATTTTTTGTTTTACTCTTACTCTCTTTTTTTTTGGGTGAAAATTATATATTATATTCTTTAGTTTATGTTTTACTACCATTTACCTTCTATTTTTAGAAATTCGCACCCATTACAATGAATTTTTCTTTTCCTTTTCCAAAATCATATTTCAATAGGTGTTAAATGACCATTTTGCCGATAAATTATCTAAAAATTGTGTTTGAAATTTTGATTTATTTTGAATTTTTTTGACAGGAGTAACTTATATATTGAAACTAGACAACACAAACCCTAAAATCAACAAAGAGACGGTGTTCTAACGCTTCTTTGTACGATGCTGCCCTCGTGGGAGATTTTACTTATTTTACCTCGAGAGTTGGTGGAATGCGAGGCGAAGTCCCTCACACCCTTGCGCAGACCTAGTGCAAGGTAGCGAGGAGATATTGACATACGCCAAATCTACCATGAGGCACGCCAAGTTGCTAAGCTAGCGTAAGGTCGACGTGAGACGTCGTTCTCACATCGACCTTACGTATACACATAGGTAAAAACTATGGAGGAGAAGATGAAAAATTGTTTGGATTGTATTTAGTTGCTATGTGTGTGTAAGATTATAGACCGAAAAAAAAAAAATTGAATCGTTTGTTGGAACATGGCGTAATTCGAGCAATGTTTGGTAGGGTAGAAAAAAATGGAAGAAAATATATTGTTGGAGGGATTTTAGAGTACTAAACAAAAAATATTGAATTTTTTGGTGGATGGTTAATTTGGAAGGAATGAAGTGGAAAATTCACGAGGCTCACCTTCGTTTTAATCTTTTAATTTTGAAAAGAAAATACAAGAAAACAGTGGTGCAAAAAGCATGGGTATGAAATAATTATTCTGCTCTTAATTACATCTGTGGATTTGTTTTGTATATGGGAATAATAGTAAAATAAATTTGTATAGACGAATTCTCTACTTTTTTTTTTTATCATCTTCTATGAAACATTATGAAAAAACTTTAAAAACTAGTTATCTTATCTGGCTTTTATCTTCTTCTCTTACTATTTTCCATCTCTTTTAACGGGACATAATACTAATATATATTTTCCCAATTTCTTTAGTCATTAATGAGTCAATATGGTAACATTAAAACTAAAAGCTTACAAGGTATTTGGCAGGGTGGTTAGAACTGTTTTTATTGTAGCATGTGAGAGTTTTACATTATAGCGATTTTTTTTATTGTTTGAACTATACATGTGAGAGCTTTACTCTGTTTATAACTCAAAAAGTGTTTCGGACTATAACTATCAAACACCTCTCTAAATGTGAAGAGGGAGAGTGTAATAAAAAGTATATACCACGTAAATTAAAAAAATTATATCACAATATTAGTAAGCAACGGCGATGCTACTGCTAAGCATCACACTCTTATAGAAAGTGGCTTTCACAACATATGACTCATCTGTTATTGATTATAGTACTTAATTAAAAAAGGATAATTTATTGATTATCATTGATAAAATTTCAATTCCTATATTTAAAGGAAATACTAAATTAGAAATTTGATTAATTTTTAATTATTGTGTCATATAGAGTAGTAAACACCAGAAAAAAAAGTATATATAGTTTCATTGTCTTTTATATTAAATTTCTTTACGGTATGATAAATACGGCCATATTGTTCTGTATTTTTAGGGAACGTATGATATTGTTTATTTGTAGTTTTTTTTAAAGATCAGTCATATGGCGTTCTTAGGTAATTATTGAGTAATCGGAAAGTTTTTTTTAGATAAATGAGTTGAAAGGTTAAATTGTTTAGAATACAATGTGTGAGATTGCGACCCTCCTTCTTTTTATTTTTTATTATTATTTACTTTTTCCGTTTCCCCAATTGTAACAAACCGAATATATATTTTACTTTATATATCTTTTAGTTTTTTAATTATTGTATATGCACATGACTATGTATAATACATCTCTTAATGGAGAAAAATATATTGCATAGAATAAAAAAATGGACCAATTAATCACTTTAAAATGTTGTGCCTAACAAAATAAAAGAAGGAAGTTACCCATATGACGTTGTTAAATAAACTTTTGAAAATAATAATTCCAATGGATTATGTGACACAATATTTATTCATATTCCATTAAAAAATTCCCCTAAAAAATAATAGCTTTTTGTATATATACTTTCTTCCATGTTCTGAAATTTTGCGGGAAAAAACCATGAAAAAAAAGGGACCACAAAAACAGTCCAGGAGAAGCTAAAATCCATACATATTAACAGGGCATGTTTAACACACCATATTATATTATATTATATTGTATTATATTTTTTGTATATCATACAATATAATACAATACAATACAATAGGTGTGTCAAATATGGGTTGAAATTAAAAATACTGCAGTATGTAAGAGTTTTTTTATTGATTTTTATTTTACACTATAGTATATTTTTATTTTATATTGTAACATATTTTTACTTTATAAAATAACATATAAGAGTTTTATACTGTTTTATATTCACATTGATGAGTTTCAAACGATTCTAACAAACACTCTAAGAGAAGATTACAACCGAGACAAGTGAGTCTGCATTGAATTCAAACCTTTGGCACCAAAAAAAGTCACAGACTTGTTAAGAGAATTCAGTCGTTTTTTTCCATTAGCTTTTGTCTTTATCTCTCTCTCTTTTCCAAATTTTGATTATTTCTTTTGACTCTTTTTTTAGTTATTCTTTTCCTTCTATCCTTGCAAGGTAATCCTGTATACTAGGCAGCTGATGGTTGCCCAAGGATCTCACTTTTTGGACACGCAATTTTTTTTTTAATTTTAAATGTTTAAAGTCGCCAGCAGTGTTAATCATTATAACTAATAAAAAATTAAGATAATTTATGAGTCCTAAATTACAGGACCTATTTTCTATTGTTGTATGGTTCTTAGCGCCATCGATGTCATGCTCAAGCATCTAACCTTTTAGACGCGCATGCTTAGAGTTATTACTCGTGTTAAATATGATAATTAGATTCGCTTGTAAGTCCACGAGACCCATCTTCTATTAATGGATGTCTTTAAACTATCTATTTCAATTAAACACATGTTACGTTCTCTCTCTCTCTCTCAATTCAGTAGAGAGAGAATTTCTATTAGGCGGTCGCTTTCATTAGCCTCCAAGGACAATAATGCCACCGGCCTATTTGGCACAAAGATTATTATGACTTGTTAAAGTTAATTAATTTATAATTAATATGGAGGATCTCTGAGAAACGTAATGAAATTCTCCCTGATATCTTAAATCTTAAATCTTAAATCTTAAATCCTTTCCCGCTTATTTTGCAAATAACTCTCTAGTAATTTTTCTTCCTCATGACTACGTGCAATTTTTTTTTTTTTTTTGGTTCTTCCCCCACAATATATGCATGTAACTATATTATTTAGTTGAGAGTTTTGTATTTATAATCTTTTAATTTGTTGCCATAATTTTGTTAAATTAACTCCTTTTTTTTTTTTAATCTTCATTCACACACACACACACACACGTACTTAATTTTAAACTTTGTTTTTCACTTGCTCAAGTAACTGATTACGTTTTCAAGGAAAAAAAAAAGTAACTGATTACGTGATGTTTCTAGTTCTTAAACTCGTTTCACAATTGAGTTGTGCCATTTTTAATTAAGAACTTAAAATTAATGAAAAAGGCTATTTCATCTTTAGGTGCAACTTTTTTTTTCTTCTGAGGTAATATTGTATCCTTCCCCTTTCTCCTTGTTTACAATGTATAATTTAATAGTTCCTTTCTCCCTCTTTGATATAACACCACACGTATCTTTTATCTTCATTTTTATATTGGCTATAATTCCATAACAATAGATGAAATAAACTTATGTGAACACTGAATTAACTCTGTAGCATATATGATAGCTTCATTTACTAATAAAACTTATATTTCTGTCGTCTCATTCAAGCCAAAAGTTAAGCTAAATTAAAGGGCTAACTATATATATATATTTACATATATATATATATATACACATATGGCAATTTCTTTAGTAGAATATCTGTAGAAAAATATAATTTTAATTGAATATAAAAGTTTCAAAATATGCATGCGGTTTTTTCATCGGAAAAGTTTCTCATATATATATATATATATATATATATATATATATATATATATTCTGTACAGGCAGTCACACACGGTCGGATTTCTTATCTTTGAGTTTATTTGATCACGGAACGACATGTTCATAAAAAGCTAAAAGGGCCACTGAAAATTCTCTTATTGTCGTTTTTTTATTGAAAACGCACACAACGAAATAAACATGAACAAAATTACGTTAAAGTACTTGTCAATATTCTTTTTTTTATCTTTATGGCTAAAACGTTTAATTCATTATTGCTGCATTAGTATGAGAAAGTTTCAGTCTTCGCCAAAAAGGTACTGAAGCATATGAATTAAAAGATGATTAGTTGGGTAGGAAAAATAAAAATGAAAAAAAAAAACTCATGACTAGAGCATGTGTTAGAGTTTTGAATATATTCTAAGAAATTAGGTGCTTCAATTCCCAGCAAAATTCACGTTTAGTTCGTTGACTCCCTAAACTCTGTTTATTACACGTCTTTATCATTTGGTTCCTAAAAGTTACTGTTGTTAAAGAAAAAAGAATAATGACCGCAGTAAGAAACATGACAAAATACAGAAACATATATATTTTTTTAAAACTTCTTGATTAGACGAGATTAATTAAGACAGACGAAAGAGGTTAATTAATTTCCTTGAATTCCTCTCTCCCTTTGAATATCATATTCAAATGGTAATGACCTTCTGAGTTTTCTGAACAATGACATCCGTACGGTCGCTTTTTTTTTTGTACTTTTTTTTTTTGCTTCTAAAAAAGAAAAAGAATTCCTTGTTGTCACCATCATTTTATCCCCTTTTTTTTTTTTCCTTTTAGAACTTGAAAGCTCGTCAATAGATGAAAAGAACCTATAAAATATTAAATTTTAAGCACTTTTTAAAAGGAAAAAAAAAAAGTATCCTTATCGCTCTTCGTTGGTGTTATTCTTTTTTTATTTCAACTACTTAAAAAAAATTATTAGTGTCATGCTATCTACGCCTCCATGATTTACAAAATAAATCTCGTGGCCCGTGAACATAGAGTGGAAAGGGCTTGATTCAACTCTATTCACTCGAAAAAGAGCTCAATTTCAGGCACAACAGTACCATCAGTTCAATGTCACAAACTCAGTGGACAGGCAAGTTCTGCATTAAGGCTGCCAAGATTCAAACTTGAGGATATTGAGAAGAAAAAAAGGAAACGTATTCTTGCCACAACACCAACCAATTCTTCGTACATCTGCTGAATTGGGGTCAACGTCACCTCGAAAATAGAAGCATATTCCCAGGTCTAATCTCACAAATAATCTAGCTTTCAGCTATAGGGACGTGAAGAAAAGTAACCATTAGCAAAAGAGACATCAAAATGAAGTTTCCGTTCATATTGAAAGGAGGTGACACAAGCTATAGATATGCCTCTCTTTTCAGCAACCTACGGATCTTTCCGCTCTTTACGCGCCATCTACACTTTAAGGTGTTTAGAAGGGTGATAAAAATCGTTAGTTAGAACCATTTTTATTGTTGCATGTGAGAGCTTTATATTGTAACAATTTTTTTATTGTTTTTATAACATGTGAAAGTTTTACACTTTTTATAATTGAATTTGTGGTGAGAATCAACAATCATTTGCCTTATTTGAGAATAAATTACTCGTTACTGTGCAGGCAATCAAGTGTGTAGAAGCTACGATAACAATTATTACAAATAATGGATTTAAGTAACAGTAAATCATCATGAGAAAAAGGAGTCAAAGAACAAAAAAGTAAAAAATAAAAGGCTTCATGATTTTGCGTAGAGATATATTAAATTAATAAAGTTTAGAGATTAGATTTGATTAGGTGAAATATTATCTAGGAGTTTGAATAAGAAGGTTTTAGAAACAATATCTAACAAATAAAAAATAAAGAAAAAAGAACCATAACGTGAGGACAACGACATGCATGAATTTAGATATTCGTAACTTACAAATTAAGTACATATAGTGCCAATCGTAAGAAAGAGATAAGGTGATTATTGGCTTCATAGACAGTTGTATGCACTTAGGTGCTAGATAATCTTTGAGCATTGGGTTCCTTTATTCTCAGCATAAGATGGAGTGTTGTTATCGAATCCTGTTTTAGACATGGCTAACAAAGCTTCATGAGAAAAAAAAAAAAAAAAGGATTCCCGAGTATGGAAAAGTTGAAAAGAAGTAATCATGTAATTCGAATATAAATAAAGTTTTCAATTATAAGATTCCTCCTTTTATAGCTGTTTGACGTAATGGTTAAAATCATTGTTTAGAATTATTTTATTGTAATATGTGAAAGCTTTACACGGTAGCAACTTTTTACTTTTTACTGTAACATATGAGAGCTTTACACTGTTTATAACTGAAGATAATGGTACGGAGCATCTCTTGCTAAATAGGCTATTATTATTAGTGATAACCCCCACCTTATTTTGTCAAACACTTTATTCACAATTAGACAATTCATCTCTCTTTCATGAAAGCTGTGGAGTGAGATAGATAAAAAGGTAGATTACCTACTATTGCCGTATGCCTAAATAGTGATCTTGAATACTAACAAAGTTGAACTATCAAACCAAAGAAGAACCCACTCCAATTAATACCGACAAAGGTTTTGGTCATATAATATGTGGAATCATGAAATGGCAAATATATAGCCGCACACTATATAAGTTTTGCTGTTTGATGAGCGTCACCAAGAGGTCTAGATATACGAGAAAGGAAACAAAAGGTATCACAAGACTAAACAAATAGTCGGTAACTTGTGGACTAGGAAACGTAATTTTACACTATCGCTAGGAACTGTTACTTTAGTCATTAGATTAATTATTTGACGATATAATTAATAGGTGTTTTGGTTAAAAATTTACACCATATAACATATAATTGTTCTTGATCATAAATTAGATCGAAAAATAAATATAACAGCTGAAACAATAGTTCCGATTATAGTACAAAAGTAGAATTCCTACCATAAAGGGAAAAAAAAGGTGGGAAGATTTTTAGCTCACATCTTGTGCCATAGCAGAAGCATGGCAGTGTTTGGAGGTAATGCGGGAGAATGCAATGGGCGAGTAAACATGAAAATTATGAAGTGGGTTTAGGTGGATTAGTGAGATTGCATTAGGTTGAATAATGCCGCGGGAGGACGTGTCATGTCCCGGCGTACCTGTCATTTGCTCGCTGTATGTTTTTGTGATATTATCTCCATTATCTCTCTCTGTCTTTTTTTTTTTTTTTTTTGAAGCGATCTCTCTTTTTTTAGGTGCCGCTTTCATAATATTTTACTGTTACTTTTAGTCTTGATTATATGATAGAGGGTCTTTCTAGAGATCTCTATAGAAAAAAGGATCTTTCTACTCTATGACCTCATACCCATAATGCATATAGATCTTGTCACCGTCATATCAAAATAAGAAAGTATACAAAATAAACAGCTTTTGATAGAAATTTGATGGTTGAAAAATAATGTTCTACCAATGGTGCTTTTTTTATGTTCTACCATAAGATCACTTAAAAGAAGGTTAAATACTAGGGAAAAACTTGTAGACAAATGAAACACAAGGCATTTCTAAATAATTTTTTTTAAAATTAATCCTGAACCCCAACATATTGAATTGTTTGTACCTGGGTAAGTATTAGACTGGTCGTTGGGGAATAACATGTTGATTTCCTATGGAAGAACTACGCTTGATTTGTTCCTTCCAAAGTTCAATGTTGTTAGAAAAGTATGTACAATTCTGATTTCTTTATTTCAGAAATTCGTCTTTCACCTCAGATGTGTCATTAGTCATTTAAAAGTCTATCGTTGTTTGCAAACAAAACGCCATGTCGTTTGTCACGTTAGATGAACTTAAAGTTAAAAAAAAGAAATCTCTGGACCATTTATTATTATCATTTTGGTAGAACATTTTTAAGTATTTACGACTAAGCACGTTTAATTTAGTTTTTCAGCATATGTCTGTAATTTGATTATTATTTTTTAATTTTTAAGATCATGACAAAATATGGTTGCCTTCGGGAATCGTCATAAAGCAATAGATAAAAACAAGATATTTTTGAATTGTGTGTGTGTGAACACCCTTTCAAGAAAGGGGAATCTATTGAAGAGATGAAGAGAGTATATTTAATATTATATTAGGAACAAAGAAAAAATACAAAGTCTCACAATGAAAACTTGGATCAAGCCTATACTAGAGCAAGAAAATTCTGGCATTAAAGAATCTAAAATCTTAAAGCTCGGAACAAAAGTTTAACTTTGAGGCGACACCGATTTTGCGGTTACGTGTAAGAAAAGATCATTAACTGATGAAAATCGTTATTCTCATTCAAAAAAAAAAAAAAAACAAAAACGAAAAACTATGTCAGGTCCGATTACCATGGTTACTTCCCATTTCAGAGACAAAAGGTCGATTTGTTCCCACGTTTTTCGAAAAAGAGCTCAAAGTTACCAACTTCGATGGTTCAACCAACCTTTAGTTCAGGTTATGCTTAAGACGAAGATAAGCAGTTAATGAAACTGACGAGGAAAAAAGAGAATATGCTTGTTACTTTCCATTCGAATTTGCATTCTTGTGGAAAGGCCAAAGATTTACCAGTCGCTCGAGCACCGCCGCGCTTTTTGAGAAGTAGCCAGAAAATCCAGCAGGCGTTGATGGAGGAGGAAAATCCTCAGCTGGCATTGCAAATGGTCGAATCATTTTCTCCATTGTCTCCATTGTAAGATATGATCCCACTTCTTGTAGCCTCTCTGGACCCATGATCGGCAGTGTATGTTCCTGATGTAGTGAAGCTGCCTCACTGTCGTTCTTCTGCCAAGAGAAGGGAAAAAAAAAAAAAAAGAAACCATAATTGACAAACAGGAATATGTGATATGTCCATCAACTTTTGATCCAGAATTTCCAACAAAGACGATTATTTTGCTATGACTATCGGATTACCTCCAGCGGGGATAAATCTGCACCACGGCTAAATGTCATCTCAATACGGAACCTTTTTGGGTCTTCTAGAGCTACCTGCAGTTTTATTTTTATTTTTAATTTAAAAACAAATGACTGCATAAATATATTACAATAATGGAAAATATAGTAATATGAAGCTAGAGTTCAGAAAACAGCCACGTTTGATTTCAAGATCGGTAGGAACCATTCAAACACGAGAAACCTAACTCTTAGAGGTTTTTCTGAGTTGTAGAGATGAACTTTGAATCTATTATCACGCTGAATGGTTCATGTTTTAAAACCACTAACACCATAGTCGCTGGATACTGTGATCAACTTTTTGAAGAAATTTCTGGACTGAAATAAAAGAGATTGCTCTCCCATATAGATCTAATTTGTGTAAGTTGAAGGACGGCTAGTCTCTATAGAGCTTAAAACATAGATTAAATCAGCCAAAACCTATAGACAGGGTCGACCAAGTTACTACTTAGTTTGTCTAGGTTTAGTTCTTCTCAACGAAGATAACCCGCTGTTATGGATTCTTTGTCGTTTTTAAGACCTAGAGGCATGAAGAGAGAGGTTGTGGAGGGCCTTTGGGTGTGTGTGTCCAATCCCACTTGTAATCTTTATTTCTTATTTACACAATGGCACATGCTATAACATGTGCCACTTTTTTAAATAAAAAAAAAGAAGAAAAAAAACAGCTGCTATAGTTCATTTCCATCAGACAGGCTGGGTATCAAGAAGTAACCATGTTGGAATGCATATCTAGGAAAACATCAAAATTACTAACCTCTGTGTTCTCAAACATCCTGAGCACGATGTAGCTCATGTAGTCAAGCTCCTTAGTCTTGTATAAACGCTCCAAAGCACTATGGCAAAAAAGGCTATCCTCTCCTTGAAGAGATTCATCCAGGTTACAGTACCGGAGAACATTCATGAGAGAATGGATATGTGACTCCTGCAATAAAGGATATGCAGATTAAAGCATACTACTTTCCAAAGCAGATCAAGTAGTTGGACCCAAGGTGGGAGCTCTTATACTTACTGATGTAAAGTAGAGGCGTGTGCGCACATGGCGTTCAGGTGTCTTGACATTTGCATACCTAAAAGAGAACAGAGATAATAGATTGATATAATCAGAATCAGTTATACCTTAGACATCACACAGTAATAAGCGAAAAAAAGGCTTGAATATTCACTTTGGATCCAAGCGATATTTAATCTCTTTATCATCGTCATCATCCTGATCCATGGATATGTCACTTGTAGTGCTAGATCTTCTCACATCATCATTCTTAGTTTTAACCTTTAAAATATCATTAGTGCTTGATCTTTTCGCGTCATCACTCTTTATGTAGAACTTGGAATGATGCTTTGCATCATCCTTTTCAGATGTCACATCTGAATTTTGATCCTGATTACTCTTTAACTCAGCAACACTGATGGCTTCTTCACGAGTGTTTCTCAGATCAATCAGAATCTTACCCAACAGACGTCGAGCAATCTGAAATGCAGGACATACAGTCAAGGTTGGAATGTCACAAAATTGAGACCCTAATCCAGAATAAAAGATGTTTAATTTTGGAAGCACAAGAAACAAACCAAGATTTCAGTTAGTGTTCAAAAATAAATTATGCGGTGCTAAAGTTTGGTTAGCAACTTTACTCAACATCAAGATATAGAGGTATCAGATCTCATTAAAAACTTAAGTCACATGATAATCAAGCAATGAGAAAGAAGTTTTGAATATCACGAGGTGTCAACAGCATTCAAGATTTTGGATCACAGAACTCTTAATCGAAACACAAGTTTACGCTTTAAAAAAAGAAAAGTTAATGCTAAATCCAGCATTTAAAAGCTCATAATATAAGAGGATAAAATAGCAGGAAGCTACCTTTGAGCCAATCTTGAGCTTTTGCTTTGGATTGATTCCATACTCATTTGGGATGACACCATCTGCAAGTAACTGTTAAGCAATACAATGAAGCTGGTGCAGATCAACATTTACGAAAAGTGACATGATACATCATACAACAACTCATATATACATTGATACGCTAGAGGCTAGATACAAGTAGTTCCTTTCCAAAAATTGCTAAGACCCTCTACACTCGTCTTGTTTATGTGGACCTTTTTTATTTTTGTCTTTGTTCTTGCTTCTTCTCTCTCTGTCTGTCTCTTTCCTAGAAGTGTTTGTAGGCTGCTTAGTTCTCTATTCATGCAAGGAGAATTTCTCCTCACAGACCTAGACTGAGAGCAAGTAGAAACAAGTAGCAGATTGGATAATGTGGGTGAGTTGCATTCTGTACCTGAGCCACTTTGAAGAGCTCATCCAAGCCTTCTAAATTGAGATGTGCATTGTGCAAAAGATCATATCTGAGAGATGACAAGTTAGGAAAACAGATGCATCACATTCAGTAGAAGAAAATAAGATTTTGTAAGCCCATAATATTATTTTTAATGGCATGTCATTATACTCCAAATCATAATAAACACACAGTTCAATGTATTCATGATTGATTGCAGCAAATCAGAGTGCACAATGTAATTCATAAATCATAATAGATTCAGCAAATCAGAGTGTTTAAAGTTATTCATAATTAATTGCCATGGGACATAGGACAGGCAAAGTAGGGACTCAAAACTGCTTTATTCCTGATAATATTGTTTGGCGAAACTTGCACTTGTGTGAGAAAAAAAAGTGAAAGGAAGAGGTGAAGAATTGGAACGGAATTAGAGGACGAACCATGGAAGAACTACATGTTAAAGAATTAGATAATATGAGGACAACACACAAAAGCCAGACAAGAGTATTTCCAGCAGCAGACGTGTAACACATAGGACAATTTTAAACAATAGAATTTTTAAAAACCTGGCATCCCCAACATGATGATACCAGGTGACTTACTTGCATGAGTCATAGACATCTGGAATTTGTGTAATGTCAAACCGCCTGCAAGTAAACCCTCAAATCAGAGATGAAACACTTCAAACAATTTTTTCATTTTTATATAAAAATTTTGCTTTTTTTGTTTTTGGGTGATGACTGAGACTTCAACATACTAAAGACACACCCATAGTTTATCTCAAGATTCAGAATATTTAAAAATGAAAAGAAAAAAAATAAATAAAAGAGATGCTCAAAACTTCTTAAATGTTCCCAAGGCCAAAAACATTCCCAGATTCAGAAAAATCCATGAACTTGTCAAACATTTTACGTATGAAAGAAACATAAGGCAAACAACACTACACATCCAAAACAGGCCAAGTAAATTAAAATGGAAAGCACTCACACTTTGCGTTCGTTGTACAAGTCTCTTTCAAGCTTTCTCCAGCGAGCATACATCAAAAGGAATCCTTCACTACCACATGGTAATCCAGCAGCAATACGGTCAACATCAATGTTAGTCTTTCCAAGGGCTTTTGCTTGATCATAAGGGGGAATCACATCATAAGCACTGGACTCGGTAAGTTCTTCATCTTCATCTTTAGCTAGCAGTCTTACTTGTTCTGTAACCTTCTTGGTGAGCTCTACCTATTCATCAGAAGAGATACTTTTAACATCTACTTTATGTGTGAGATGTCAGTGGTATACTAGAGATATTGTTGAGCACGCACATATGCATGTCATTTTAACATCCCATAGCAATGTACTTGCAATTTTAGAGACTCTGTTGTGCAGAGTGATTACAAAAGAAAAGAAAAGAAAAGGGGGCATTTTTGGTTTTGTCAAGACAACGTGATTACCAGTTTTGGTAGAAGTTCAAAAGCATTTGATGGCAGCCCAGCTCCATCCATCATCCATAAAGGTGATCCATTGCTATGAACCGTCTTTGCACCAGAAGTTATAATATCATTTAACCTTTCCTGCAAATTATAACGTGGGAAGGAAGAAATCACTACCTGGGACAAGAACATATCAAGAAAACTTTATTTAACAAAATTGCAAACATAAGCAAGAATACCTTGGCTTCTTTTATCTCGACACTGGCATTCTCAAGTCCATCCAACATAGATGAGTCCTTACTTACAAGGGAGACCTTGAAAAATATGATAGTGTCAGTCATAAAACCTTAACTTTTCAAAAGCATTCACGGCTCTCTCAAGGAAAAGCTGACCAGGATTGGCGTTAGCTGTCCCTCCAGATCAAGGAGGCCTTTGGCAAATGCAGCTGCAGACATCTGTAGACAATTACGTTGTAAATAACGGTACTCCTTAATGATGCTGAAGTCAATGGTTACAAGTATAAACAACAGGAAATAGGGCAAAATTTGAAGAAACAAACAAATAGAAAAAGAAGAAAAAGAAATGCAAGTATTGCAGCAATTATACCTGCACACGGCCCTCATCAGAACTGTAGATTTTAAGATCATGACGATATGTACTATGGAGGCGAAGCAGGCCAGTTCCTTCACCTGCAATTTCATCAACTCAATGCGAAAAGTACCCTTAATATTCAACATAGATTTTATACTGGATGTAAATCATCTGGATGCATACAGAATGATCATTTTGCAAGAAAAACTAGTCATAAAAAATAAAAACATAATATGTTCATGCAAATGGATTTTGTCTATAATAGTGAAAAGAATTATGGCAGTAACCTGGATACATGTTGTTTCTGAAATATCTACCAAGTTCTTCAGCCTGAAAATATATGAGAGAAACTAAAACTAAAAAACAGAAATTGAATAGATAATAACAAATAAGACAGACACAAAAATGATAGGTCACCACCTGTTTTCTTCCTGCATGTGTAAGGACACCCCCATATTTAAGAACCATTAGAGCTTCAACAGGTCGTTCTTCCTCACCTTCGCCATTAGGTTTTGCTACTTTGACCCACTTTAGTGGCTTAAGTTGTACCTTTCTATAAATTCCTGAGAAATGTCCGCCCTGAATTACATTTGAGAGATCAATAGCAAATGATAAGAGACAGTTTAATGCTATCTAAGAAGTAATGCAGGACTCAACCTCATACTTAAATGATCTATAATCTTAGGCCATTTGGTGGCTATCTGGATACTTTCAAAAGGAAAATGATAAGTCTCAATTTATTACAAAACCTCTTCAAGGACAGCTTTAACTTGACGAAGCTTTTCAGCATGCTCAAAGTCTTCTGCTTCACTGTCACTTTCTCGACCTGGCCTGGAAAATGTAGAGACTCACCAATAACCTGAACAACAAAGCATTGACAAGTTAAAATGAAACTAATAAAAGTAAATCAAGAGAGTACCTAGTATGAGGTACAAGCATCCGAGTGGCATCTAGCAGATCTTGCAACTGGACGGCACTTTTCAGTTTTGTCTACAAGAAAAGAACCAAATCTGGTGGTTAGAACTATATAGTATCTTTAGAAAACAAAAGGAAAAGATGTCAAGAAACTAAAAGGAGTAAATAATCACTTCAGATCTAGGCCTTCCTCCATTGTACTTCAACATTAAGTTTATCAACTTTTCTTCGGTGACCTTCAGCTTCACCTTTTGTTTTGGAGTTCTATCACCACTGCCAAAAACATAACAACGCTAAGAAAGGACAAGGATATCTTTCTTTTTTTGAAAATAAAAAGGCAGCAGAGAAGAATATCTTTCCGTAAAAACTAGGAGACCAAAAAAAATGACGTACTGGCGAATGATAGCAATCACACATCGCAACTCCTCGGACTGCCCAGACGTACCAA
Source organism: Artocarpus heterophyllus (assembly GCA_025403435.1). Taxonomy (NCBI): domain Eukaryota; kingdom Viridiplantae; phylum Streptophyta; class Magnoliopsida; order Rosales; family Moraceae; genus Artocarpus; species Artocarpus heterophyllus. The sequence continues at coordinate 4,964,436 of CM046348.1, read as the reverse complement.
TGATTCCACTTCCTTGGCGAGTTAACCCCTCAGAATGTTGGCTTGGTTCATTAGTTTTCCATGGTAAAGTTGGTGGAATTGCTGAGGAAAGATGAGGAGCTTTAGCATCTAACAACATCTTCCTAAGCACACAAGCAGCATCATCATAATACCTGGATCAGGAAAAAGAAAATATATGCACATGTCAAAAGAAGAAAAACGTAAAAGGAAATGATTTTAAGATTTCTTAAATTTTCAGGTTGAAAAGAAATATTAAACTGTAATATTATGACAAGGATTCGTGAAATTAAGCACAACAACAATAAGACCACAAAAATGAGCTATTTGATTAACACAAAAAAAAGGCATTACTTGTATGAGTTTTTCACAAAACTCCACCCGTTCACATCACAAACATAGGAGCGCCCCTCACAACGCAAGAGATCAAATCCACAAACCTATATGGAATGAAAATAATTCAAAAATTAATAACCAATACTAAGAAAAATAATATAAAAATTATTATAAAAGAAAGAAGTACAATGATAAATTAGCTCCACACTCTAGCTAAATCTACTGTATCAAGGCTTTATAACCATAAGTATGAAAAAAAAAAAAATCCCAGCACATCCAAAGCTAACTTGCTAATGCTATTTTACTATAGGCAGAGTAAATAAATAAATAGAAAAATAAAACAACCCAGCACATTTAAGGCTAACTCAACAATTTGATATAATGAACAAGAGCATCTTTTGGATGATAAAAATGCCAAGAAACAAGAAACTGACTGTGTTGTGTCTACTACAAATGGCATACCGCTTGCCTGAATGCAATACAGACTTCTCTTGACATTTGCTTCTCCATGGGTGTCAATAAGACAGGATACCGTACCTGTCAATAGAAGTAACAAACATATGCTTCAAATCTTTCGAGTCCCTGACCAGCAATGTTAGTTTACTCCAGCAGTTCCTGCTCGCTATAGAATATGCAGTTCAATGCATAGTTACTATATGCAGCTGAAACATCAACAGTGTGGGACGGATCACTAGTCAAGAGCTCAACCAGTGCATCACTACTCAAATCGGAAAGTGAAAAAATTATACAGCTCAGCCCGTGCATAACTAGTCAAATCAGATAGTGAGAAAATTAAGTTAAAGTAACAAACATTGCCTATCAATAATCCTAAAGGTGCTGAAACTATTTCTAGGTGTCTCTGAGACACATCTCTCAGATGCAAGAGATGGTAGATAAGTCATAAGGAATTTTGATGGCAAAGAAATTACAAAAGTACAACAAACTAAGAGCGTTGGACCAGAGAACGGGATTACATGCAGTACTTACTTCCTTGCCATCAGGGTTTCTCATAACAACACCATCGACAACAGGAGACTTCCTTGCCTCAGCATGCGCATATTCAGGACCAACTGTATATACCTATGAAAAGACGGCAAAGGTTTAACTATAGAGACAAGAAAAACAAATGATTGCATTGAAGGTAATGCACCAAGAAAAAGAGAGAATCTGCCTTAGTTTGCTAGACTTCTGCATAATTCAAAATACAAAAAATTCACTACCGAGTAATATAGACCAAAGCTATATAACCTTGACATCTGTTCCTCCAGTTGGCAAGAATTCCTCGTATATATAGGAGCCTTCACGTCTCACTCTTCTAACCTCTGGATGGAACTCACTAGACCGGTTGCCAACCTGATACAAAAAGTGATACATACGTAAAGAAAAAGAATAAGCATTGGACCTTTACATCAGTGAGCTGCTAGCAGAGTTGAAATCATACAATTACACATCGGTTATGATACATCTCCTAGCATTCTAATATGTCATTTTCACAAACATGTAACAAATAGATCATAAGGCAAAATCTTTATTAGACCTGCCAAATCATCCACGCCTCCTTAGGAACACATTTTGGTTGCATACTGGTATGAATTATAAGCCAACTGATGACAAATTATGTATGATTGGTTTAGACAGCAGCTAGCGTGAACCAACGTTCTTGGGAGAAAAAATGGAACCAAAATTGAAAACATATCATGGTTTTCTTAAAAATTTGCCATTCGACAGGAACGTGAGAACCTTGTCTATTAAAGAACAACCTAAGACTAAGTATGCGCTATGTGATTTTCTCTTACTTGATACAAACGAGAAAATAAATGGAAATCATAGAGCTGACCTTCCTAAATAATTCCTTCATTCCACCACCTGCTGAGCTAGGGTAGTATATCATTATACTATGGTCATCCCCTTCACAAAAGCACCAGAAAAAGCTATATCACCACGTAGAAAAAAGCAATATTTGCATATTGATGTAAATCTAAAAAGCTGTCAACTTCATAATTTGAAGAAGAAAATGATGGGAAATTAAAAATAAAGGCAATTTCGTCCATAAAACCCGAAAGAAAGAAAAAACAACTAAAAAAAAAAAAAAAGTTATGCAAGAATCAGATGAAAAGCTAACCATGAACAGGCTTCTCCACAAACGGTTTCCAGAATCGCTCGTTGTGGACCTCAACAAAGTCTTCTTCCTCAACAAAATAGTCCAGTTCTTGATAAGGCACCTCCCTATTTACAAGGGCATATCTTGGAACGGGGATTCCAAACATTTCAAGACGCTTGAGCCAAACAAGACTAAGGTATTAGCTATTTGCTCAACTTTTACAACCACAAAATATTCAGATGAAACAGAAATTGAATAATACTTTGTGGATGAAGAGTTAATTATACGTCCCTAGGATCCTAGGGCCCTTTGGTCCAATGGCATGGTAGGGGGTTTAGGGAAGGTTTTGGGTGGTGGGCTGGGGGTTCGCCTCCATTTGTAATCTTTATTAATTATACGCCCTTAGGGGTTCTGCAAAGCTAATCTCACCAAAATTACTGCAGGCAGTTTCTTGTGCTTGCACATAATGCCGAACTCAAAATGAACAAGCTTTTCAATTTGTATTCGAAACATATTTACACGAAAAGTATTTTCATAGATAATGTAAAGGAGGTGAAAAGATAAACAGAAATTACAAGCAGAGAAGCTTGGCTGAAGGTACAAGCTCTCAACATTTTTAAGTCCTGTTCGCATGCCATATTTAGCTCATCCCTCCCTATAACTTCACTCTAAACTTTTGCTTAAGCATACTGGTCACAGAATGTGGACATAATCAGAGATCCAGTAGAACCAATTCAAGCATGCAGCATGGAGGTTTATAAATTCTCCTTTCGTGTCAATTATCTTTTTTTCCCCCACTGTGTTTAATTTTAGCCTTTAATTGAGCTGACTATTTAAACCAAAAAAAAAAACCACTGAGGAGGCGTATGATATTCTGAAGGATCATCACAAAAATACTATGAAACAACAAGAAGACAGCAATCATCAAATGAAGACACCAACAGGAAGTTGAAAGTTCAGAGACATACCTCATATACCTTCCTTCGGTCATGAAGAAGGTGTTGTGGCTCCATCTCATTGACAAGGAAAGGTCTGCATCGGAGATATAGTTAGCGCACAAAAAAAAAAAAAAACTCTCCTAGTATTTGAATGCAAAAGTTTGTGAAACATGTATCAGGTTCTATAAAGATAGTTATAAGAAATATTAAGTGATAATAACAATAATATTAAATAAATAAAACAAAGACACGTCTTTAATTTATTTCAAGAACCAAAGCTAGCACTTAATCTCCTTTATATTGCCCAACCCCCAATGAATGCCTGTTTCTTGTTCACCAACAATCCTCGTAAAGATTTAATCAATGCTCGTTTTCCGGAAGTAAATTGACCTTGGGCAGGAGTTGTATGGATCTATTAGGACTGAAAGGAATCTTCCGGAATAATTTGATTAATGTAATTACATGGATAAATAATCTTATCTGACTGAAAATGATACATCGGTGAATCTACTACAATGAGAATATAATAAAGACAAATTCTTACTTTCTTAAAGCGGCATATGCTTCAGCCTTCTCAAGAGGATATCCAGAGGAATAGAAGGCAATCAAGCAATCACATATGGGCCAGCTGAAACAACATGAATCAAACAGTTATACGTTACTGACATCAGAATGTGAGATATAACTCTCTAATGTCGTACATGCTACACCACAGACTACAGTCATTTTCTTATTATTTTTTTTTCTAGCATTTCTTTACAGAAAAGAAATTTACACACAGTCACAGACATGCTTCGGCTAACTACCTTTCCATTAAATATCTTGTCACGAGAGCGGACAATCCTCAAAAATACACATACAAAGATTGATCATCACACATCAACTAATGATGTGAAAATGTACCTTTCTATTGGATCTTCAAGAATGACCTTGTCTCCGAAATGTATTATCTATCAGAACAGGCACAAAAAAACTATAAGAAAGAACTTCAAACTAACATGATTTTTCAATCCAAACACAATCTGCGTCTATTTTGCTCAGAAAACAAAATCAACTTAAAGAACACGCATTAAGTTTTAATCAGATCAAAACAAATATCTACCTCAAATTCACCAAATGCCTGTAATCTATCAAGGATCTGTTTCATTGGAGCCGATAACATCTACATTCAACGAAGAGGTTAGAGTCGCTACACATATACATTTCATATATTCGAGTGTAATGTGTACACCAACGAATTCTGTTTTGGACTTAAACGCAAAAAAAAAAAAAAAAAAAAGGGAAGAAGAAGAAGAAGAAAAGAAAAAAATGTAGTAGAACAAGATGAACCTCGGCACCACTTTTCACCTTCTTCTCCATCACGCAGACTCCAATCGTGATTTTCTTCCCAACATCTCCGTCCTCTTCCATTTCCGTCCCTAAAACCGCAGAATCCGAATCCAATCTCCTTCGTCAAAAAAGCTTCCACACCTCAAATCCAGTTCAAACACAGAAACACACGAAGCTCGTTCTCATCAGCGATTTACCGCCATTGATGATCGCGTAAAGCTCTTAAAAAACGCATACAAAATACAACACAATACAATATAGATACAAACATATATACGCATGAATTTGAATGTAATGTATGTGGAGAAGGCAGAGAAGATAAATACCGGATAAGGAAAGCGACTCTCAACGAAGCTCAGACCACCGACTCGGAGAGGAGAGAGAAAGCATGGAGGCGAGTCAAGGAAAAAGATCAAAGGAGAGAGAGAGAAAGAGAGAGGTGAGGCGCTTTAGCAGCCAGAGGAAAATCCGCGTAAATAATAACTTATGTATAGTATATCGTAAGGGCGGCGTTTGGAGATGAACATTTTTGGATTCTGGAATATACAGGTAAAAGCAATGTTTTTTTTTTTTTTTTCCTTGACATGGAAAGGTGGTCTAATGATTTTGGATTATCCTGATTGGACAAAGTTTATAGTGGAATTTGGTTGGGGGCACTCAACTAATTTAATTGTGTGGAACTTTGAAGTGTTGCATTGAGATCTATCTGACAATGGTCCAGCATTTTCTAATGGTTTTTCAACTTTCATTAAATAAAATATTATAGTACTTCCGCACATTGCCGTACCAAGTGCTGGCGTATTACCTCCACCCAATAGTTTCAATTAAATAAATAAATAATAGTGCCCACGTGATGGCAAATTTTTATATTTTTCTAGCTAATGTTAGGTATCAATATGTTATAGATTAGTTTTTTTTTTTTTTTTTAAGAATTGCAATATTTTTACTTTTCAATCAATTTAATATTAAAAGTTCAGTGTTACTAGTTTTAAGGTTTAATAAATACAAATATGATATTTTAAATAATATTATATATTAAAGCATAAAATAAAATAACATATCAAATATATTATTTCTACACTTTTATAGTAGATATAACATTGACATTTACATTTACAGAGAAGATGGTCTTAAAACATTTATACTGAAGATGGTCTTAAAATGGTTAATAACATTTAATATAAGTATAATAGTTTAAAATAAGATCTTTTGGTTTCAACATACCAAAGAATTCTTTAATAAAAATCTTGATATTCCATCTTTTTTCCCAAATGAGATGTGCCATCTTTTTGGGATATCTAAGCATGCTCCAACCTTTTTTCATTTCAAAATAAAATATATACATACACACACGGGCAAAGATATTCGTATTATGTAGACATTTGATTGAAAATTTAATTGTATTACATTAATAAAGCTAATGTTTTCATACCATGAACTGAAAAGGGAAACATATAAGAATATACCCCACTAAATGAGATTGACTAATTAGAGAAAAAAAATAAAAGAAAAAAAAGATTAGATTGACTAATAAATAGCTTGTTGATTTTGGTGCTTAAGGTTGATTGGAGAATAGTAACTCGAAGGAGACGAGTCATACTAATTTAATAGAGTCAAATCGCAACGGCCGGTCAAATGGTGAGAAAAATGCCTATTGGCTCACGTGAGAACCGCATGCTTGACCGTTGACGGCTAATAGTGCTCTGATTTTGCGCTTTATTCCCCGGGATCTTGGGCGTTTGGAAATATTCAACGGAATTTGTTTTCATTTTTTTTTTGATAGAAAAAATTTGATCTGTTAGTTCATATTTATCCAAAAATATGTAAGAGAAAAAAAATTATAAGCTTGGATCTGGGAAAAAATTATAAGCTTTGGAAGTTCCTTTCTCCAATTTTTTTTTTAATAATTTAAAAGGTGTTTGGTAAAACCTAAGTCTAACAAAAACTTTTGATTACAAATGATACAAGGATCATAAAACATGAGCTGCAGTATAAAACTCTTACGGTACAGTTTTTAGTTTAAAAGTTTCAGTTCTAACCATACCTCTCAAACACCTTATTGGTGACTTTTACATGAATTGTAAATACCTAGACTTTTGCTTTCAACCATTTTACCAATTATCTTGATTTTTGATGATAAGATTAAATGGGGCGTTTGGCTCTCTGTTAGAACCAATTAGTGTAAATTTCTCAACAGCTATAATAAAAAGCAAAAAACTACTATAGTATAAAGCTCTCACATGTTACAGTGTTTCAACTAAAATTGGTTCAAATTATTGGTTCTAACAACACTTCTGAAACACTCTTTTAAATTTTAACAATGGACAGAAAAGGGTAAAACACCTGGGCAATTTTTTTTGGAAGTAACCCGGCAATTTTCGTAGTTATTTTTTTAAATGAATTTTCATAGTCATTGCATAACTATTAATTATCTCTTTCTTTCTTTTCTTTTCTTTTATTTTTTTAAGAACTAGAATTTCGAAGAACGTCCCTCTAGACAAGAAATTTTAGATTCACGCACCTCCTTAAACATTCTTAAGATTCATGAGCCTTTTTTCTCCCTTTAAATTTATATCGAGGGTATTTCTTGCAAAGCAAGCAAAACTTTAGTTGAAAATTAAGTTGCGTATTTCCCTAATTTCTTTCTTTCTTTCCTTCCTCCCCTCTTTCTCCTCTTGTTCACTGTGGAATACAATAACTACTTATGTAGGCATCTCCTATTTTCAAGAAGGGCCCTTGTTTATATTTATTTTGCGACATAGAGTCATCATTTGCTAAAAATAAAAGCAAAGATACAGCATTAGAAAAACAGAACAGAAATAAGAAGATGTTATTAGCTCATTCAGAACAGTATCAGATCTGAGGAGGAAGTGATTGGAATCAAAACCACTAAAGCTTTGTATCAGTCAAGAAGGCCATTGATTGAGATTTTCCGAGGAAAGAGTTGCCAATCAAAATTTGTCAACAGATACGCAATTATCCAATTAGAAAAAGAATAAAAAAAAAAAAAAAAACCTCTTAGGAGTATAGCTTTCCTTTTTACCTAAAAAGTGCACCAAAGCTCATTTCAAAAAAATAAATAAATAATTAAAAGAAAAAAAGGATAAAGAAAAAAGGGTAGACCAAAACGATAAAAGAATCAACAAAATGCATTCATGATAGAATATCCTACTGCTCAGCCAATCTTTACTTTCCCAAAAGGGAAACTTGAAGCTAAAAACATAAAACAAAACGAAAAGGTGGTGATAAACATTAGGAAATTTCTCTGATAAGAACCGAAAAAAAACCTATTAGTAAAATATTTTTTAGCTGTCAGAATTGTAAAAAGAATAATTGCAATCAGATCTAAAAGTTTTAAAAGGTACACTATCAATGGGTTTCTTGCCGGAGAAGTGCCCTAAGCGTTAACAAGGTCAGTGCAACTCTTATGTTATTGGGCTAGAGAAATGTATTGTGCTTCCAAGAAAAGCAAAAGGGCATTGGAGTTGGACAAAGAATATTATGAGTGAATTTTCAAATAAATTAAGATTAAAAAAAATTAAGAAAAAAATAAGAGAAATGTGTTAGTTTACAACTCAATCACGAGATTCACTTGTATACTTTACCACCCAAAAAAATAGAGAAGAAAAAAGTAGCAATTCCCATGTGTACTTCCAATCTTATCCTAAATCTAAAACCCTGAGATGAGCATTATGCACTCGTGTACCAATAGTAGTTCCAGCTATATATCCACCTGACCAAGCATTCTGAAAAAAAAAAAAAAAAAAAAAAAAACCCTTAGCAATAGTCCACTAATGAAGAGTGATGAACAAGTAAACATCAAATACACAAATACTACAGTTAAATTTTTAAATGCTTCATCATATGAAAATTAAATTTGAGCAAAGAAAACATTTCATAGTGACAAATTGCCACCATTACTTTTGTGCACATAGTCGCTTAACAAAGTGAATGTTATAGCAAGCATCATCTAGTCCAACATGTTGCATAAGAAATATTATCAAGTCAAACACATTTATTCTCCACGTCATGTTTCTTTACCTGAAAATTGAAACCACCGGTCACTCCATCAACATTCAATACCTGCAGTGCATACATCCCTTAGTCTTGAATCTTGAGTGCAAGAAATAGAACACCATGGTATGGACATTCATGTTAGTTTGTAAATGTTTGTCATGTAAAGCCACAAAATATTCGACGAATATTACCTCCCCGGCAAAGAACAAACCGGAATGGATTTTGCTTTCCATTGTATTCAGGGAGATCTTCATAGAAGCAAGAAAAGGATTTACCATTCAATGAATATATATACATGTGTATGCCAGTATGTATTACACTGGGAGTGAGAGATACCTCGAATAGCGGAACACCCCCAGCCTTCACAAATTCATCCTTGAATTGACCCTTCACCATATGATAAGATGCACATCATTTTCAGTACGCATAACGGATTAATTTCAGCAACAAACAGAAAACATCAAAAGAATGAAGGAAAAAATTATCCAAAAAGAAAAACTCTGTGGAAATTTATATATGTTTACCTTTCCTGTAACTTCAAAGTCACAAGTCTTCAATACAGAAGCAATAGAAATTAAAGAGTTATTTGAAATAGAAGCCCACAAATCATCTCCGAATAAACCCTGCGTATGAAAGCCAAATATATAAGGAAATTCCGTCTTTAAGAAAAAGTATATATTCCAACTTTGAAAAGAAATATAACCTGACGGTCTAATATGTATTTCCAGAATCTCTTCACAAGACCGAATTCTGGCGGATATGAATTGGACACTTTTTGCTTCTGTAGAGGCGACAAAAACAAATAAGCAATTGAATTCACACACAATGAGTTACAACAGAAACATGCACAGGAATGGCCACAAAGTTATCAGAAAGAAAGTGTAGAAGTGTTTAAAACTAACCAATACAAAATAGCCAGTAGCCAAGTCAACAAAATGGAATTTTATCAGCTTTCCTTAAGCAAATTTAATTCTACACCTATTGAAGGATAATGTCAAATAGTTTGCAAGGGATCCTAATATGAGAAGTGAGAGAGCATACATTTTACCAGCCTGAAATATGTGGTTTTATAGGGAGCTGCATAGATTGTCATACTATGCAGATTCTGAGTTGAGACGCTAACTTCATGTTTTGACAACCAGATACCGAGTTGGGTAGTATACCTAGAGTTATCAGTATTTTTCCGACTAAATCATTTATAGAAAAGGACACTCCCTAGTAACACACACACACACACACACCCAAAAAGAAGAAAGAAAGAAAAAGGTCCAAATTTGCACCCCAACACCCCCACCCCCACCAAAAAGATAAAAACTAGTAATGGTGATAATAATCACAAAAGAAGCAATTTAGTTCCAGGCATACTGCAAATTGGCGCTTGTGTTGGCCAAGGATTGACTTAACATCTTCTATATGCAAATCAGGTATAAAATCCACAGTAACAATCCCTGCGTCCGAACAACATCAGGTTAAGAAATGACAAAATCCATAGAAATATGATAGCCCAGGCAAAAGAAAAGATAAGGGGCAACTTCCTTACCTTTGTAACTTGAACTGAATAGGTCACGAGCACCCCATGCAGATAACCGAAGGATAACTGGCCCACTGAGTCCCCAATGAGTCACTAACATGGGCCCAATCTACAGGTCCAAAGGTCCCAGATACATCTTATATCATGTTGTTGAAAATGAATGGAGAACATCACAGCTAGGAGCAAAAGTACCTGTGTAAACTGTTGTACGTTCCTTTTGACATTTTCTAATACCAGCTTTGCCTTCACTTTTGGAAATGTAACCTGTACATAGAAAAAGGGAAAAGATAGAACTATTGACTTAGACAGAGAAATAATATGACAGTAACCGATCAGCAATCTTATCATGCAATTTAACCCAACATTACAGAATTCAGATGAACAAGGATTCGAATGATTTTTTATAATTATAAGTAGTTCTTAGGAAATAAGAAACCATTGCCAATAAATGAAAGTTGGAAGAGTCATGAGAGGAAAATGATATATTTGTAAATAGTTTTCAAGTTTTGAGTTCCATGTCCGCATGCACCATTTTATCATTCTTGCCAATTATGGATACCACTTCCAGTATGAGTTTGAATTTCTAACAGAACATTGTCTCAGAAAAATTGTTGATAGTCAAGAACAAAACACAAGCTTGTTTTTCACCTGAGTGCGTATGTTTCGCGAGCAACAACAAACATACTATTGCTAATTATTAATTAACAGCGTAAAAGAACATTACTCCTGACAACTCTGCTAGCTGTGAATCTGCAATCTTGAAAGTGAATAAACTTGGAACAGCCTCTACAATCGAATGACCAAGCTGAGATGCAAGACTATAACCCTGTAACAATAACATACATTTCAACAATTGTAAACAGCAGACATGAGAATGCAAGAAAAGACCATATGTCCAAACCAACCTGACTGCTACTACCACTAGCAATCAATAGATAATCAGCTTCAACACATTCAACGGAACTGGTTGTATTCTTTTCAACATCGAGAAGGAATTTTCCGTGATTAGCAGATGCAGTTTTTACAACTTTTTTTGTCTGCATAACAACTGATAAAAAACATGCAGTTCAGAAAAGCAACTTAGGATCCTTAATCATAGAAAAGGTTTTTCATAGTTTTCCCATAGAAAGAAACCCAAGACCCTATAGCTTGCTAGTGCAAGAAACTAGAAAGGAAATCACGTAGTACCCTAGTTCAATGGGTGGACTACCTCCTCTCCCTTTTGCTTCCGACATGAGGCAATCGATTATCGAAGAAGAACTATTGCTGACAGGAAATACCCTTCCATCTTCCTCAACCTATTAGCATTAAGCATAAATTAAACAAGAAAAATTACAAATGAAGCAAGAGACTTGGAAGTTTGTGGAACAACCTTGAGCTCCACTCCATGGTCTGTAAACCAGGACATCGTATCAACTGGCCCATGCATGTCGAAGAAAGGTCCTCTAAATTCTTTATGACCTCTTGGGTAATTTTCTGCCAAAATCTACGAAAAATTCATCGTTACGAACCCTATTTGCAAATACAGAACTCCTCAAGCTACAATTCCAAATATAAAGGGAAAAGGAGACATTATAGCTACCACATGTTAAGCATTATTCACAAAATGGGGCAAAATTCTCCAATTCACATGAAGGCAAAGCAACATAAAGGCAACAATTTCGCTTCCTCAATAAGCACAAACCCAACTGAGTAAGTCTTCTAAAGTGAACAGACAACCCAGCAGACAACCAAAAACTAGTTGTTCTTATAGCTATGCAGCATCTAAGGAAACAATGGAATCAGGCAAAATGTTATTGTAGAGAAACCTTATTTTTTTTTCCCGTTAAGATTTCTTTAGTTGTAATAACTACTAATAAAACTCACCATATTGTCAGTACAATGTCCGTTAGTCACATTGCATCGACCACCTCCAGAAATCTTTACCTGCCAATAAAATTACAGGACACGGATTTTTTTACTTAATCTATTTGTTTAATAATCAAACAAAAAGAGAAAAAGTAAGAAGAAATTTACTAAGGAAAAGAGAAACCTTAGAAAGAGGTTTTGCTTTCTCAATAACCAAAACATTAAGCTGAGGAGCAACAGTCTTAGCTCTAATTGCTCCATAAACACCAGCCGCTCCACCCCCAACTACAACCAGTAGCTCTTCACTTGTTATCTGCCCATTTTCCAACACAGAAAATACTACCATCACATAAAAAATTCAATAAAAAGAAAAGCCCATTTTGAGATTTTGGGAGCACTGAGAATTAAGAAATAGCTATTCACCTTTTGGGCTATTGGAATGGCAGAAGAAGTGGTAGAAAACTTGCGGGTCGTCGGAGTTGAAAGGAGGCAGCCAAACTCCCGGGCGGAACACGAGACCCCAAAGTGGAGGAGACAGCGAGTCGAAGTGAAGCTCATGCGTGCGTGCACACTGATGTCCGTGCGGTGGTTAGATTCTCAGCAAATAAATGTCTTTGCAATGTGTATACATGGTTTTATATTATCTTAAAACCAACGAGATGTCGTTTTTCAGTCTAGACCAATATTCAAGGACAAACATAAAAACTACCTGTCGTTTATAGCAACTTGTAAATCTTGTCTTTTCCGTCCAAAGACAATTATTCAAGGACAAACGTAAAAACTACTTGTCGTATATACAACTTTTAGTGAATGTACGACTTGCCAGCCATCTGAGTAAACGATGAACAAATTTTGTAGGGAAAAACACGTGAATTAAAGACTACATGTATTTTTCATGTAAAGCCAAAGACATGTGTTTGTACATACAATTCACGAAACAACATGCCGTTATTATGTTATAAATGATAGAGAATTTATTTTTAAATTGTTAGTAATATCTAATTAATGGTAAAAGGTAAGCAGCAAATAGTTAAAGCAATTTGAAAGAGTGGGAACGGATTGGGTCTTATATATAAGTACATGTTTTCTTTAGTTCTTGTTCTTTTTTCTTATATCCGAAAACTGGATGTTACTAGTTAGTGTCGTTCGTTACCAAACTTGTTGTACCTCAAGCGAGATCATGTTGGTTTAGGTAGAATCAGTTAACCACTTCTTTGCTATTCCTGACTGCATGGAATAGCTGTCAGATATGTGTATATTGATGAAATAACAAGTGAGATTGATAGTATCTTTTTTGTTTTTGTTTTGTTGTTGTTGTTGGTTTTTTCTTCCTCTTCCCAACCATGTTAAATGGCACCCTTGTTGCTCTGAATGCATGACATGAAGTTTTAGTTTTGCCAATGTTAAATATTTACAATTCACACTATTAGACAAGAGGTCGCCTTGTTTTTTCTGGATTGAATGAGTTTCTTCTTTGCTTTTTCTTTTTTGGCCCATCCCCCCAAACTCCACTTTTATGAATAGAATCATAGACGTTCTAGTTGTTGGAAAGTTCATTTGCATATAAAACCATTTTTCTTGTCTGTTTCCTATGGTAATCCATAGGGATAGGGTCGTGCAAGCGTATGCATGTTTGTGTGGTTTGCTTCAAGAATGGCATACGTTATTTTTGCTTATATCTTAGCATCATAACCTATTGAATGTTCAAATGAGTTATACATTATTTTTCTAATGTTTAGATACTCATTTTCGGTCTTCTTCTTAAAACCTTTTGCAGGCGAGGTCTCGCTGATGAACTTGGTGCGGAGGCTTTGATGTTTGACGCCTTGGAGCAAGTTGAGAAAGAACAGAAAAAGCCTCTTTTGAGGAATGACAAGAAAGGAATGTCTCTTCTTTTGGCAGAGTTTGATAAGATCAACAAGAAGTATGTGTTTAGCCTAAAGTTTAATCTGAGTTTGAGCAGAAATAAAATTTCACTTGTCCAATCCTTTATTTTCTAGAATTCAGTCCTCGCAGCAATGTAATCAAGAGAAATGCATCCAGTTTATAGCGCTACAGTCACATGCAAAGTTTGTTTCGAATTTATTACAGTCACATGCAAAGTTTGTTTCGAATTTATTCAATATCCTTGACGGCTTGACCCTGCCAAGTGTGAGAGAAAAGTTTGGTAACCTAGTAATAAGTTTCAATTGCTACAATGTAAAACTCTCACATGCTATAGTGAAAAACAAAAGTTTACTATAGGGTCTTACATGTTACAGTGTTTAAGTTTCAACTTGGCTTCCAAACATTCTCAAGACATGGAAATATGACCCCTTTAAGGAGTACAACAACATTGTTGCTATCTTTTATCTTGCACTCAGGAAAAGAACCGATGAATGAAAATTCTTAAACCCATATTAATTTCGCTAGAAAACTCGAAAACAAATCCATCTGTCATATAGAAAACTATAACAATGAGTTGAAAATAAACAGAACTACAAAAGTAACATTGAAGCCATTAAAACTACAACCTTGTCATCGTGAGAATTGGAAAATTTGCAGTTTCTTTTATTGGAAAAGCAGCAACAAAAGTAACTTCGCAGGAAAGATTAGTTACTTGGAAAATAGGGTGCTATCTAACACCTACAATGTATGCATTCCAAGCATCTTGTTGTTCAAAGTGTTTCACCTCTTCAAATTTTATGTCTCTCCCAGTGCCAAATCCGACGGTACTTCTGTTTTCTCCAGTATCGGGCATCTGCCGGAGCCAAAAATGGACAGATCGGAACCCAGCTTCTTGTAAGCAGTCTTTGATTTCAGGCAACGACCAGAGTCTCCAGCTGTATGAAAATGCATGGCGTAATTTCTTCTGCTGCTTTTGGAAATGAAAGTGGAGGCTAATCCTCGTCTTCCGCTCAATGATATTGAATTCAGCTTGCTCCCACACATACGTAAAATTGGCGAATTTCCTCTGAAGCCTTAACTTCTGTTCTGACGATGCACCGCCATACAAATCCATCACAAATATTCCACCTTTCTTAGACAAGGCTTCAAGAGCATGCTTGAAATACGACACCAGTTCCACGCGTGTATGAAGACAACAACAACTATAGTTAAAAGCACAAACAATGTCTCTAGCAGGCAGTGTCAAATCCCGCATGTTTTTATCATTAGCTGCAGATATAGACCCCTCCGAAACAGTAAATCCTAGTGCAACTTCATCGGAACCATCTTTGTTCTCTTCTAGTGAAACATTCCTTATCAGCTCCTGGGGTTCATATTTGACCAATTTGGCCTCTAGCGGATTCAAAACATTTCCATGGAAAAGGTTTATTCTGGAATACCCATCAGCCCCAACTTTATTTATGTTGTTCTCCATGCACCACTGTAGTGCCTCTAGGTCCAAATCCAATCCCACAGCGGTCCTTCTAGGGTCACTCCGGAGCCATTCTGTACTGAGAAGTGCGGTGCCACAGAAATCTTCTTGGAAGTGGAGGGGCAATCTCCCACCCACATACATCAGAAAGAACTTTTGCAGATAGCTGATGTCTCCTTTTGGTGACTGCACAGATTGTTGGTAAAGAAGAAATTTTGAGGGCGTTTCTGTTGATGCGTATCCTTCAGTTTCATCTTTTCGCTCAATTTCGTCATCATTTTCTTCTTCTTCTTCTTCTTCTGCAGTTTCTTGCTCACCATCATCATCATCATCGGACTTGGTGAATTTGGAGGAAGAAAAGGCTGAGGAAGGGAGGTTATAATCCTCTTCTTCTTCAGCATCATGAAAGAGTGGTCGACGATTGTGTTTTTGTTGGTGTCTCTGCTTCTTCTTTTGTTTCCCCATTTCCCTACACTCTCTCTGCTGCCAACTGATGATGAGATCCTTATGTTTCCATTAAATCAACTCCTATAAGTTCCAAAAACAAATAAATAAATAAGCAAAAGACAGAGGTAAAAGCTGTCACTAAATGCTATCAAGTATCAACTTTGAAAAAATAAAACTCCAATATAAAAAAATGCATACACATATAAATTGATGAATATATATATATATATATTGATGAGCAGCAGAAGCAAGGTAGAAAGTCAACTGGTGCTCGTAAGACAGATTATCCTCCAATAAAGCCAGAATAGATAAATCATTTATTTAGGGCTGAAAACTACTAAAAAGGAAGAACATGGGTTTCTTTCTTGTCATAAAGATGAATTTACAGCATATATTCCATCAAACCAAGACAGGAATAACGAGCAGACACAAAAAAGAGTAGCAATTTATTTCCAAACATATAAATACTTTAGAATGCAGAAAATTGCTCATTACTAGAAAACAGAGTAAAACAATATTAACTTCATCAAACTACATAAACCACAGATAAATTCGTCATCATCTACTCAGAATTTCCAGTCCCAGTAAACAAACCAAAACCCAATAGCTTTAAAAACGTAACCACATAATTATTGAAACAGAATCATTACTTTGCATCAATTTAATTTCACCTAAACTAACATAAATAGAACACAAACCAAATCAAACAATAAAAAGGAATAACTGACTGATTCAGGCAAATAAATATAGAGAAAAGATGACAAACTGATTGTATAAAAATCAGTAAACCAAGAATGCAGTAAAAACAATTACCATTATAAGAACTCACGTGGGCAAAGAAAATCATAAATTTATTTAGATTTCTCCCGCAGCCTCTGTTGTTGCCACCACCTCTTCCTCAATCGTTGCCGCTATGATTCCTCTGTTGGGTGCTGTGTCCAACAATAGCCGTTCTGTAGGAGTCTTCTTTCACATATCTGAAATATAAGAAAATCAATCACCAACATAAAACATGATGCACGGTCCTCAATTATGCTTAATTTCGAAATCCTTTTTAAGAAAAAAAAACAACAATTCTGGTTATTGATTATTCTCTGGTGGAGACTTTAGTGACATTTTGAAGTTTCTAAATTTCCTTACTTGTAGTTCTTTGCAGATGTGCTTTGTTTAATAATGAGTTAAGCTATTAAATCAAATTTTAGCATGCTTAAGTTTCGTAGTAAAAAATTATGCATGTTTATACTTAAGGATGTCACTTTTTATGCTTCAGCTTCTTCAATTTAGAGAGTAGATATGTTGCTATGCACCAACACCGTAACAGTAATAGTAAATGTTTGAATCGAGTATATTTGTTCTCATCTACACTTGATTTTAAAAATTCTTTCATTCATCATTGTTGTAAATATGAGCATTAATACAAACAAGATAGACATAAATCACTAAGCAAGACAGTCATTAATGCTATAATTCACCTTGATAAATAAAAAAAAATTGGTTGATTGTCAGATTTTCATCTCATGAGACTTATTGAACAAATGCAACAACCCTTCTAGCATGAATGGTTCTCAAACAGTAATGTGTTACATCATCAGGCATCAATCCTTTTCGCATCACATCCTCGAGAAGTTCAAGAGCAGCATATACTCTATCATCTTTTATGTATCCAATGACCAAGGTGTTGTAGGTAACAATATCAGGTTGAACACCCTTTAAAGTCATTTGTTCAAAGACACCACTTGCCTTGTCCATTTCCCCCAGCAAACAATATCCCTTTATCAGTGTGTTGTACGTTATTGTATCAGGCTTCAAACCATGTTGAATCATTCCATCGAACAGCTTTTGGGCAGTGTTCATCATACCACTTTCTGAATAAGCATCCAAAATTCCATTCAAAGTTGCAGTGTGAGGAAAGATTTTCAAACTCACCATCTCATCAAGCAACTTAGATGTTTCTTTCCATTCACCAGAATGGGACAATCCATAAAGTAATATGCTGTAAGTGAAAATATTTGGCCTTATACCTCTTTGAATCATTTGATGAAACACATAAAGGGCTTCTTTAATCCTTCCCGTCTTTGAATGAGCATCCAATATAGTGTTGAAGGTTATAGTGGTTGGCATTATACCTCTATATTCCATTTCATGTAACAAATTCATGGCCTTCCTCCATTGCCCTAAACGACAAAATCCACTTATCAAACAATTGTAAGTAATACAATCCGGATTTAGACCTCTATTACTCATTGCTTCCACAAGATTAAGTGCCTCCTTAATCCTGTTCTCCTTGCACAAAGCATTCAACATAGTATTGTATGTAACAATATTTGGAGGGCTTCCCCAAGCAGTCATGGTTTCTAAAAACTTCGTTGCTTGCTCACACTGGCCAGATCCAAGTAATCCGTTAACCATAGAATTACATATGATGACATTTGGTGGAACATCATGGCTGACCATAACTTCACAGAATCTCAATGCCTCGTCCACTCGTCCTTCTTCAAAAAGGCTACGAATGATTGGACAGTAACAACCTCCGTCAGGTTTTATTCTTTTCTGGTCATACATGTGCCTAAGCAGCTCAACTGCCTTCCAAGTTTCTCCAGCTTTACAAAACCCATTAATCATTGTACCATAAGTGATTTCATCATACGTTTGTTCATCGTCCACCATTTTCAAAAACAACTCAAAAGCAGCATCCAGTGAGCCGCCTTCTGTGGCACAAAGCCCGTGAAGAAGAGTATTTAGCATACAGGCATCCGGCTTAAGTCCACGCTTAAAGACAGTACTCAAAACGGAGAAACATAAGTCAATCCTCTCCAACTGGCACAGACACCTAATTACCACATTCATAGTACGGATGTTGGGTCGAAAACGGACCCCACAATGAGCCATCATCTCTCCATACATATAAACAACAATGGGATGGTGATTCATCTTACAGAGTGCACCAAGTAAGTGATTGAAAGCCCAAATATCAGGCATGGATTGCATCTGAATCATGGTATTAAAGTAACCCGAAGCTTCTTCTAACTTAAGAGTTCCCAATTTAGATTTTGTTCGGATTAGTCCCCCCAAATGGGCAATACAACGCCTTTTACTTTTTCTGCTTAATTGGGTAAAAGAACGTTTACTAGTTGCTGTAGCAGCAAAAGAGGGAACCTGGGTTCTGGAAAAAAGGACAAATAGATGAAAGAGAGAAGAAGAAGAAGAAGGATTACCGGTACCAAAGGGTTTTGCCGTCGGCATCAGGGGTTTTTGCTGCTGACTGCTGTGCAAAGTACAACCCAAACTAGTTAGCTCGGAACATATACATATATTTGTATATATATAACTATATCAACAATCTAGAATCAAAATTTATTCTAAATAATCTAGTCTAGACCTAGCATACATTTATACATAATTATCTAACAAATATTCAGAGTAGAAAACGGCAGAGCAAAGAACCTGAGAGAAGAAGGCGAGGGGAGGCGCACAGGAAAGACAGTCTGGAGACGTCTGCTGGACGGTGGCCGCCTCTCTCTCTTGAAGGGCACTTCTTCTTTTGCGTTTGTGTGCTCAATGCTTCACACTATTTTTATTTAGCCCAAAAGATGGGTAAATTACACTCATTCACCCTCAATTTCTGTTGTTTATAAAGTTAAACCTCGAAACTTTTAGTTTTGATAGTTCTTGGTCAATCAATGGACGACACTAGGGTTCAAAATATAAAAATTTGAACAGGTTGGGGTCTAACTTACCAACCATTAAGAAGCTTGTGTACATTTGTGTAAAAAAATTTAGGGCATTATCATTGATTAATTAACATTTATTAGATTTCAGACCACAATTACAACAAATATCACATTTAAGGTCTCATGTGAAAATCAAAAGCTTGTGATCTAAGTTGCAAATGCTGATGAGTGTGAAGTGCAGCAACGCACTTAAGCCATAAAACAACATCTTAAGGTGACAAGCTCAAGTTTTATTATTATTATTATTATTATTATTATTATTATTATTAGTTTATTTTTCAAAAATTTCCCTCAAACTACGTCACTTGTATCAATATGCCTCGTGAACTTTAAAACGTACATATTGTGTCCTTCAAACTATAATATTTCTTTATATTCATCCCCTAAACTTTGAAACATATTTTTTTGGAAGAAATTATTGAATTTCGTTTGATTTAAAATTAGATATGATACTCAGGGTTAATATGAATGTTTTTTTTTTTTGTTACTTTTAATGAACTAGTTGGCCTCCAAACTCTCGTATATTCTAATTTAGAGTACCTTGTCAAAAAGCAAGAAAAGAGTGAGAAAGAGCGTACCATAATTCAAGTTAGCTTTTTAAGAGTTTTGAGTAAACATGTGAATTTATCTTTTAATGAGCGTAATAGGTATTATTTGTCAAAAAAAATAACACGTTTTAAAGTTAAAGGGTGAATATACAGCAATATTATAGTTGAGGGGTACAATAGGTATGTTTTAAAATTTGAGAGATATTTTAACACAAGTGATATAATTCAGAAGAATTCGTAAATTTGTTGTTATTATTATTATTATTATTATTATTTAAATACATGTTGGGTCGGGTAGGTTTCAACTTTAGTCCTAAATGCTCATCCTGCCACTCGAACTCCTAGTATGTGAAGTGGTTGGGTTAGATCCAGCCATAGTTTTGTTGTTGAAAATGGCGTAGCCATATGGTATTCAGTGGGAGCATGTGCCTCTGTCCAATACCAATAATCACTATCAGTTTTAGCAATTGTTTGCATGGAAACTCGGGTTTTCTTTCAAGGTTCAAAAAAGCATCAGTTTTTCCAAAGTTGTCCACAATGAGGGGTGAAGAAAAGGAGAAGTTGCATATAACCAAGGTGAATGGTTTGTTAAGATAAATAATGTTTTGTAAAAGACATATTTATAAATAAATAAAGTAAATTTTTTATCATATCTGTGTGCATGTGTTTTGAACATTTTATGAATATAATAACAAATCTCATAATTATCTATGTAATCTAAAATTTTGTATATAAGTGTTACATATAAGATGATAATATTTAAGGATAATAATTAAAATGGTTAATAATATATAATTGATTATTCAATTAAAATGTGGAATCTTTAATTGAGCGTTACTAGTGCACGTCATTTCTATTGAGAATAGAACGGTCTTATCTGAACTATTAATATAGTGAGTCATTAAATAAGTGCATTGTACACAATAAGATTATGTAGGATTGGGACATCATATGATATGAAAGGCTAAATAATTTCGGTTAGAATAAAGCAAGTTCTAATCACCTCGACCGATGGTCATATAGAAGAAGATCTTAATTCTTAGTCATTAGCAGACTTCTATTAATAGAATTATGTCTTTTGATTTACTTGAGATACATTTGAGAATCTATCCTATTGTTTGTATTTTGGAGGCATAGTAACGGGATAAGTTCTTAATTTCACTTAGTTTTATGTCATTCTTTCTCATATTTATTTTGTTAGTTTTTGAGTGTTTTTGGCCCCGTTTGATTTTGTTCTTATAATTTTTAGAAATGTTTTGCATGTTTTTTGAGACAAAATTTTAAAAACACTCTCAGCACAATTCTCAAAAAATTCTCATTTTTCAAAATAAAAATATTTTCACCTATTTTGAAAATAATACCAAACGGTTCTTTTGTGTTTTGTAGATTTTTTGGATGCTAAGGAATGTTTTGGAGTCAAAAACCATGGTTTGAGAAGTTTTGGGTGCTGTAGCATTGATATTGGCGTCACGACTTGAAAAAAGAGCAAAACAAGCAAAAAACCTAAGATTAAAGGGCTGTGGCCTTGGCCGCAGCCCTTTACGATGATAGGTTTGGGCACTGCATCACTCGGGCGTAAAAAAATCCAAAGAACAACTAGTTTTATGAGGGCTACAGCACTTGTTTTAGTGTCGCAGCGCGAGATTATGCATTTTGACCTAAAAATTGGTCCAAAAAGCCCCAAACTTTTCCTTTACTGCTCTAGCATTATATATCTATAAATACCTCATTTTAAAACATAATTAGAGGACAAGAAATAAATACTTTAGTTGTCGTTATGACATTTTTAATGAAATAAATAATATTACAAATATTACATATATTAATAATAGTCTCATATTACTATCATTGAATATTAACAAACATGTGATCCATGAAAATCAAATCTTGAAATTGGGCGCATATGAACTTTATATGGCGAAGAGTTTATTATCGTCTGACTTAGATTCACGACCGTTGTGCATAATATACTGAAACATACAGATATTCACTTCATAAAAATAGTTAATCGGAATCTTAAGTTAACTGAACATTGATCTTGGTGGTTAACTTTCAATATTTTGTTCTGCTTCACATGTGTTTGTCATTACACCAAAGTGCACAATTAAATGTCTTTACACTATCTCCGCCAAAAAAAAAAAATGTCATTATACTAACAGAGAGAGAAAAAAGTTAGCAGTGAACTGTGAATGCAAACGCGTTTCCTTTCATTGCCTGTTCTCAACTTCAGCCTCTTATTAGGAAGTATATACAACAAAAAGAATTGACATGCATGACAGATACTGATTTGTAAAGGAAAAAGAAAAAAAAAAAAACAAAAGAAATCGTGTAAGGCTGAAATATGTCTCAAAAAAAATGTTCTTATTCACATTGAAGTTCTCAGAAATTGAATAAAACTTCACCAATTGCCATAACAATCTTCAGCATGCTTTCACAGCTGTAGCAAATAAAGCTCCCTTTCCTTGGTGGTTCAAGTAAAGAAAAACAATCCCGCTAACCTTCTCCCAATGCTTACTGGCAGTCTGAGCAGATTAAGAAGCTGAACATACAGAGAATATGGATGTTTAACGTCGTTATTTGGTTCTGCAGTGATCACTTTCCTGCTGTCGAAGTTCACAAGACGATTACGGTCCAATCGACAATGAATAGAAAGTCAATAATAACATGTATAAACCAGATCTAAAATTGCCCCAGAAAATAAATGAAAAGTTATGTTTCTCTATCCAAAACCTAAGCCATCGTTAATGACAGTGATATGAAGATCAATAGCAACTTAATTTGCTATTTTCCATTGCCATATGATCTGCACATCATGCATAAAAATTGCTCTGGAAATCAAGATGACTAGAGATGAGAACACCAAAAAAAAGAAGTGAATAAAAAGGTGCATCTTGAAAACTAACCTTGAGATGATGAGAGAACAACTACAACGTGCACATCTGCATTGTTGGGAGGAAGATGCAAGCGAAGGGGATAGAGCTTCCCATTGAACGGATTGCGGGAACACACAGAGATGTCTTCAAGCCCTGTCTCTTCCTTCAATTTTTGCTTCAACTCCTCAACGCCACTGCCTTTGAATGCAAAGGAAAGCTCTTCTATCGCATCATCTTCGTCTTCATTTTCGTAAGACACACGGTAGTAGATCGTCCTTCCTTTGGCTTTCACCGCCACTCGATCAAATGAATCACTTGACTGCATTTCAAGAAATAACTACAAAGCCTTAGAGGAGTGCACCAAGAACGGGAGTGCACCAAGAACTAAACAAAAGCCTGACATGACATAACACAACAATCAAGTTATGGAGCCTAATTATTGTCTTGGTGCAATGCAGATTAACTTGGTGGAAGGTTCCATCCCCCTCTTATGGCAGGTGCAGAGTCATAGAGCAAAATTTTATTATAAATTCTTGACAGTTTTCAACTTATAAATTTGATTATTCTAGTTTTCTTTATATTGAGGGTGGACACCATTCATAGGTTAAACGAGAAAGACGTTTCTTTTGAAATTTTTTATTAAAATTGTTGCGAAATTAATGCGATAGAAACAAAGATAAAAAACACGCAGAGAATTTACGTGGAAACCCAAAACGGGAAAAAACTACTGACAGAGGAGAAGAAAATCACTAAACTAGTGAAGATTACAATAGATGCGCTAGGGAGGCTAAAAATTCGCTAATCATAAAGCCCTAACGCAATACATCATATATATAAGTATAAGCAAAACACTATGGGTCAAAAAACATAAACAAAACGGCCCAACAACAAAGGTCCGTACCGCGGGGCTCTGCTCCGCACCCCCGATGAGATCAATGGTGGGCTACGGGATCGGGCCGTCTTGCGGCTACCACCACATCTCATAAAAAATCTCATTTTTACTTTTCTCTATAATTTGTACATCGCAAGCTTTTTGTATTGGACCAAACTGAATTCGGGTCACCATATTTTAACAATAATATATTTTTATAACGGTTGAAAGTGTATGTAATTTTTACATTAAGATTGAATTGTCGTTGAGTGTTGCGTTTTTTTTTGTTTGTTTGATTTTCTTCTAAAAAAAATTGCTCTCAATAGAAAAGAATTAGTGCATTTAACTCTTAACAATAGAGTAACATAACAATGTCCTAGATTAATCTGAACAAACCTCGCGGCCGGGATTAAGGTTAGAAAATGGAAGTTCAAATTTGGTCGGGGAGGCCGGTTCAGAACATGAATCAGGCGGAGGACTAGGTGGCGCCGTTGCAGGCAAGGAACGTTGCGGAGATCTCGGACGGAGCTCTATGACATCGACGTCCCACAGGATCCAATCCTGCGTCAAGGTTCTGTGAGGGACGTCGTGCGTGATTGAATTCCTCCACGGCGGCAGGCCGCTGTTGGCACGGAGGAATTGGCCGTATCGCGTCTTGAGGCGGACCTGGAATCCTTCCCTGATCGGCTCCCATTCGACGGAGGCATCCAGCCTGGTCGGCAGCGTTTGGAGGACCTTCTTCCCCGTCATTCCCAGAAGGAACGGCATGTTGGACGCCGTCAAGTATTTGCCATAACAGCTCTTGAACCGCAACGCGTTGGCGCCTGTATTTTCGACGAGCTCCACCGTCCACCTCGCGTTCCTGACGGTGCCGTTGCGGTCTTGGCAGACGGACTCTTGGTCGTCATCGGCTAATAGGTACTTTTCATGATGGCTCCGCAGGCGTACCACCCGGGCTTTTTGGAAAAGCTCCATACCACTCTGAAAAAAAAAAAAAAAAAAACTGAATCATCTTAGATCTCAATACATGTTCATATTATAATACAAAACACATTGTAAAAATTATTGCATATTGCACCTTGGATTGAAGCAATGAATATTGTAATTCTGGATTGAAAACTGGTTAATCAAATTAGAGTCAATATTTTGATCGCATTAGGGGAGGAAAACCTGCGATTCTTATACGAAAATTTTTATACCGTGTGAGCCACGCGTACAAAGTGATTATTTCTGGTAGTTTTTTCTGGTATGGTCTTGGTGTATTTTAAGTGCACATTCTCACATTCTCACGGTTTCAATTGCAAAACAAACTTGGATAGGTTCTGGCAAGGGCTGGGATATATCATTATCTATTATATCACAACTGACAGGGTAATCTATTGTCTGTTATCTTGTTATCTTCTAAGATTTGATGTATTCTCTATATTAAGTCAACAAGATGCATAATCTCCATATATACATATATATATATGTATATAAGAGTCCAAGAGCTAATTAAGAGCAACAAATCAGATTAGTTTTTATTAGCTAGTTGTTCGTTTAATAATTTGTGATGTTGATTCTGACTATATATATCTTATTGGCCAAGATGTCACGTTTGACTCTTGGAATTTAAACATTAATTTCTTTATTGAAAATGACTTTACAATATGCTAATTTACCTGGAAACAATTTATCAGATGATTCTAAGATTTCAAGTTGGAAAATAAAAGATATGAAAAGGGCATATTTCTTTCTATTTTTAGTTTATTTTAAAGATGCTGACATGATACCGATGAATAGAAGTTTTTTTTCCCTCTCCCTCTCTACGAATATTTAAGATTTGGCTCTCTAGAAAAGGAAATAATAAATAAAGGGAACTAGCTAGTGGATTTCATGTCAGCTCCATTTGAGAAAAAATTCTTGCCTTTTGCTTGCAATAGTCGAAATAACATACTTATGAAAGTTATGATATTTCTATGCAATATTAGACGTATAAAATCAGCATTATATATATGATCATTTCCAAAACGGCAAATTTTATGAAACATATATAAAAGCTTACTTTAGAAAGGAAAGGGGACACAATATATCTCCTAAAAAATGAATTTAAAAATATAAAAAGCCCAAATGAACACAAACCCAAAAAGTCAAAACCCCATTTGATACTTAGCCACATAATATTGACTATGTATATATGAAGAACAAAAATTTGACAATGTCATACCTCCCTCCAACCTCCAAACCCGTGTCCCATAGAAACACGGCCAACACGCGCCGGAGAATCCCTATCTGACCAGTCCCAAAACGACGACGATGACGACAACAAGCTCGACGTACACGACAAACGACATCCCGCGGAATCCTCCTCCGTCATGAGCTCCACCACATCCACGCTCCAAAGAATCCAGTCCTGCGTCGCCGTCCGACAAGGAACATCATGTGTGACCGAGTCCCGCCACGGCGGCATCCCGCCAATGGCCCTCAAGTACTTCCCTCCTTTGGTACTCCTCAGCTTCACCTGGAACGCCTCCGTCCTCGGCTCCCACTCTATCAACGACATGTCGTTTTTCGAGCTTATTGTCGTTTGGAAGACCCTCTTTCCCGTCATGCCCAAGAGAAAGGGCTCGTCGGACGCCGTGAGGTACTTGCCGTAAAAGCTCTTCAGACGAATGACGTGGCTCTTGCCGTCGACGGATTGTCTCTTCGTCGTCGGCGGCGTACAAGTACTTTGCGAGGTGGCTCTTGAGTCGTACGGCCTTGGCTTTGTTGAAAAACTCCATTCTTTTTTTCTTTTTTTTTTGTTCTTCTCTTCTTTTGGGTTTGATACACGAACTTGGGGAATTCTTTTTTTTTTTTTATGTCTATATACTATATATATATATATATATGAATAGATTTATAGAAACGGTGGCGATGACTTAAAAATTGCGTTGAAGGAAGCTTCGATAATATTTGTTTTCATATCAATCTACCATGACATAATTAAAGTTTTAAAAATATTTACAGTAAATAATAAATGTAAATAGTTTATTTATTATACAAATAAAAATAATTTGCATAATAAAAAAAGATAAATAAATTATTTACATTTTAAATTTTTTATTGTATAAATAAAAATTATTTATATTTTAAATAAGATAGTAGATAAATTACGCCATAGATCTATTATTTACTATAAATTTTTGTTTTTAAAACTTGATATTTATTATAATTAATTTTGAAAAGTGATGTTTAAAACCATTTAAAAAAATGCATATGGATTTTCTGAAATATGATATATATAGTGAAGGAAATTGAACGGTGAACATTGATCACGGAAAGGTGCAACTAGAAGTAAAGAATAATATATTGTACAGTACGGTCTTGATGAGGTCTGTTTGCTGTTCAAATTAGTCCATTGTAGTCGTTAAGCTCCATAGATTAATCAAAGAAACACCATAGATTTATCTGTCGTAAGTACACAAAATTATGGATTTGAGTTTGATTAGTAAAGAGTTTCTTATTGTAGAAAATTAATGAAGAGGCATTCATGGTAGGTTTGATCAACAAATTTACCGAGTTGAGTTGATTTAGACACAATTAAAATAAATCCTGATTGGTAAAAAGTTGAGTCAATTTTGTAAATTTAATTACTAATTTCTTTCGAACTTTTACCTATTTTAATACATATTACACAACTTCAGGTAACATTAATAAGTTATAAAAAAGATGACATGTATCATGTATGTTTTGCGAAAAAATTGATGTTATCGATGGTTTAAAATGCCTGTACCCTTAATCACCAATAAAGAAAATAAAATTTTAAACCATCCTTCTTAGGGGTGAATGGAGGTTAGTTTGACAGCTTTTGGGTTGGTGCGGTGCGGTTTTTTTGGATGGGGGTTGGCGATTAACTAACCCGTAAACCGCCCACCACATGACGGGTAGTTTCGGTTTGGTTTTTGGTGGTTGCGGGCAGGTGCGGGCATGTTAAGGCGGTTTAGACCTATACTATTGCCCAATGTAATTTTTTGAACCTTTTTTTTAGAAAGTGAAGAAAATTTGTAGAAAATATAAGAGGATAATATATAAAGCATTTCCAACAACAAGCAAGTTTAATGCCTAAAGACAGTAACCAACAGAATTATTCACTACAACAAGAAACATCAACTACAGATGAAGTGCTGAACAAAGTCAAGAGTCCATAAAGATTAAAGCCTATTCACTGGGTTTGAAAATAATAGAATGCTACAAATGAAATGATGAACAAAGTCAAGTGTTCTTTTTCTTTTTAGGGCTTTCTCTACTAACTTTCTTGATATGAATTTTGATCATTTCACAAAATAATATGAGAATTTCTAGTTTCTAATATGTCAAGAGGCAGCCGAGCCCGTGCTTGGAGTGTTGGATTGTTCAATCATCTCTAAAATATAAACAAAATCAAATAAATGATAAGTTTTTTTTTTTTTTTTAAATATATAAGCGGACGGGTGCGGGTTGAACCCGCCCTCAAAAACTTAAAACCAAACCCGCCCACCTGAATATATTGGTGGGCGGGTTCAACCCGCCAGCCAGTGGGTTGCTAATATAAACACATTTTTTTCGAGATGAGCGGACGAAGGCGCGGGTGATTGACGGGTGCAGGGCGGTTTTTGTACAATCCTTCTTGTATTTTATGTTTGGCAAAAATGATTCACACCACTTTTTCAGTTATAAACAATGTAAATAACAATATCTAATTGTGTGCTTTGGAGGCAATATTCTTCATTGACAAAAACACGGATTATGTGTTAATTGTGTGTTTTAAAAATCCTCCTAATACGGGTTGTTGGCAATATCTAATTTGTAAGCATTTTGGTCCTTATCAGATATGACAATGCGTTTATAACTTGATGGCTTGGAATTTTATAAAAAAGAAAAAGAATAAATAAAATTACATAATTTTAAAATAAATAATAAATAATATATCATAAAAAATCAAATAATATCTTATAAAAAATTAAAAACAAAAGCTTTAAAATATCTAACCTATTTCTTTTTTATATCTCTCACACTTCTCTTTAGCTGACATTGACATTGACTAATAAATATTATATTTACATGATAATATTATATTTTTAAATAATAAAAAAAATCACAGACGACTTCGTCGAACCTCCAACTAGCAAGAAAGATAGCATTAACTTGTTAATATTGTTTTAATGTATCAAGCAAAATTTCAGACAAGATGACAAAATATAATATTTACATAAAAATATTATATTTTCATGAAATATATTAAAAATAATCTCGTATTTTCTTGTTAACATCGTATTTTTAAGTAAATACAACAATTGAAAATACAGAATTATTTTTTTTAAAAAATAAAAACAAAATATAAAAAAAATTTTTTTTTAAAAAAACAACAACATTGTGGCGACTCCTCCGATGCCTATGATTTCGGCGAGGCAAAACTTGTGATGGCGGAGATCGAGGCCTCTCCGTCGTTGTCTTGTCGCGCAGCAGCAATCATCGTCGCCATGGCAAATCACAGCAGTTGTTGTCTTCTTCGACGCTGTTCTATTGTCTACAGTGCGGATTGACCCTCATCGAAGATCGACAGCCACAGAAAAGATGATTGCGACCGACAGTGTCCTTGTGAGACAGTGAAGATCGGCGATCAGAGCTGTCAAGCAGCCGTGATGTAGATCTGATTTAGCCGAGATCCTTAAGATCCCATCAGGCTTGACGCTAATCGTCGAGATTCTGGACCTATCATCGCCGCCGACGACGACGACAAACCGATGAAAAAGTCGGACAATAAACCAGGCGGTAGAGAGAGATGAGAGAGTCGTAGGAAGGTGGCTGGGACGAAGAAAGATGAGGGGAAACCAAATTTGATTTGTTGCATCGGGGGTAATTTAGTCTTCTCATACTTATAAAAAATACATTCAAAACTAAACCTGCCATTATTTAGACATTTTTAAAACCCTAACATTATTACTATTGATTATTAAAATATACTATATTATGCAATTTCTCAATGGAGAGAATCTTATGTGCAAAATACTTTTCACTACAGTACGTACTTAAAAACACTCAAAATTAAAACATTTTGCACTTATATAACTATTTTTACAAAATTATCGGTTATTATATGATAAGGATGTGATTATGCCCCTTAAATTTCACAAGCCTTTCACGAGTCTTAGTATTCAAGGACCAAAATGGTAATAATAACAATAATAAAAATAATAAAACTTTAGAGAAAAATCTATATACTAAAAATTATCGGGACTAATGCGTCGTTATGCAGATAATTTAGAACTATTAATAACCAATCTAAAATCCAAATTTGCATTTTTTCCTCCCTCGATCCGCAATGTTGTATTGAAAAAAGTCCTAAAATATATATTTCTTACTAATTATTTTGTTTATTTAAGATTTATGTGGAAACCATTTATTTTTGGTGATTAAGGCCTCCAAAGGGAGGAATAAAACTTATTACAAATAGTCAAAATCGATCAAAGTACAGCCAAAAGTTCAAAGATCTAAAACATGATATACAAGCAGACTCAGAAAACCTACTAGACAATTCATGCTCCCATTGATGGAGCTAGGAATCTCTAACCTTAGACAAAACTGAACTCCAACTAACGATGATCCCAAATACAACAAACAAGGGCCACACCTTCACCCAATTCCAACTTTGAACACCACCTACCGAACCAAGAGGCATGGCAAAACTATACTCTATAATTGACAATACTTGTAAAAATACAAAAACTACAAACACAACCCAGATGACTAGTGGGAAAACCATTGACCTTATTACAATAGACCCAAAGAACAAAAAATATACAACACAAAAGATCAAAGCATAGTCTCTATCATAATCCGCGAATCTGAAGGTCCTCAACATAACTACCTAGAAGCCACCACCTTCAAACTCCAACCCTGCCCGTCGGAGAGCATCCACGGGCCCACCTCGGCCCACCCCATGGAATCCCCATTGGCCAGCCCTATGGCTCCCCCTCGGCCAAGTCCACGGTAAAGGCAGACCCATCTCAACCCACCTTGCACCGGCGGCACGAACCTAGCTCCCACCATGGCCGGATCCCTGAACATTGGCATTAGGCGAACACAGCACATCCCATCCAAGGCTTAGCGGACTTGAACAGTCGAGGTTCCCTCCTCATCCAACCGACGCTGCCCAAACCTAGAGGAAAAAGCAGCACTCTGACGGCCACTGGTCGCGATTGCGAAGCCTCCTTCCCCCGTTCTGAGCACAGTACGGCAGCAAAACCCTTTCTCCCTCCTCCATGCTTGACGACCATCCCGAGCGAAGCATCCTCTAGCTGGCGACATGAACTCCAGAGCAACGTAGATTGTACGACCATGATGGCCCTGCCCGCTGGCCTCAACCCCCTCTCTCTAGCTTTCCTTTTTTTGTTCTCTCTCTCTCGAAAAAACAGAAGCGTAGATTGCTGCATCGCACATTCTTCAACATGAAGAAAGTTCTCATTTGGCGAATCTTTCCACGATGAATCTTTCCACGATCAAGCTTCTCAGCAACGGCAAGTTTTATAGGCGAGGAGGTAGTGGCCAAGGATCGTATAATTAGCTATTATCTGCTCAAAATTTTGCTCCTATATGCTTAATCTAACCGGCAGTAGTTTTTTATTTTTTATTTTTTATATTTTTTTTTCATGTTTTATTCAACAAATTGTCCACTGACCGTCTTAATATTATTTTCCTATTTATTACTACAACTAACGCAAAAAGACGAGTAGCAAATTCATGTGGCTGTAAGGTAACAAAATTGATAATATAGTAACTTATACCCTAAATTAAAAAAAAGAAAGATAGCTATCGAGATTGTAAAGAATTTCAAAGTATAAGAGCTAGTGGTTTATTTTTAGATTTTGTTTGTGCGGTAAATACCAAAGTCATAATCAAGGCGGGAGATGAAAATGTAGCTTTCTCTTATTTCTATGTGTAATAAGTAGTAAATTCCTACGTGTAATGATTAGTATGAGTTTAAGGTGAAAATTCGCCTGGCCTCCACAATGAATTATCAATTAGAGATGTAGAAAGTAAAGCATAATGACAATTAACAATAATTTATTCTTAATACGAGAGAAAGAGTGGACTACATACGCTTTTATCATTAGAATAGTCTCTTACTTATAATATTTTATACATCGTTTGAAAAATTAGTTTGAACTAAAAAATATTGATTCAAACTTATTTATTACTGTATTTTCTTTGCACAACTTAAATTAGTATTGTATAAATTAAAACTTTTTTTTGTTCAAATTTATTTCCTGAGCAACCTATTAACTTAATAGGTACAAGTATCTAAATAATATTTATGAGGTGATTCCTAGCATGGTTATCTTGATTTGGCTATTTTGGAGCCTAAAACTTATTTTCTGTTTGAATTTGAAGTTGGGACCTCCTAGAAGATAATATTTTTGAATCTTAAAATTCAAATCGCTTCGTAATTATCTGTAGTATTATCCTTGGCATAATATTCTGAGCGGTGCCAATATAATATTTTAGACGTATATATAATCAAATTTTGAATGCAAATATTTGGCTAAAATACACATGCCTTTATAAGAGCGTCGCAATATTTTTTGTTTTAAATTATGAGCGACTTTTCAAGGGAAGACTTCAAATGAGAGTTGCTTGGTTTGGGAAATAGGTTTAAACAAAAATCTTGGTTTAAATTTATTT
This sequence comes from Artocarpus heterophyllus, assembly GCA_025403435.1. Taxonomy (NCBI): domain Eukaryota; kingdom Viridiplantae; phylum Streptophyta; class Magnoliopsida; order Rosales; family Moraceae; genus Artocarpus; species Artocarpus heterophyllus. The sequence goes on along the minus strand of CM046348.1, from coordinate 4,931,829 downwards.
CGTTATAGTATTTTACTCGTTAATTTTAAATTGATACAGTATAAAACTTTTTAGTCCAAACTTATTTTCTAAATTGCCTATATATTAATTTCACTACAAAATAACGTTCAATTATTTTTGGAAAAAAATGATATCCAACTTTAAATGGGTTTCAACCAAAAAAAATCTTAGTTTAAGCTCATTTTTTAAAGGTATTTAAACTCATTTCCCTGCAAGTTTTTACTTATAAATTTTAAATTGATACAGTACAAGCTCAAACGGTTTAGTTCAAACTCATTTCCTAAACTGCCTATATTTAATTAATTTCACTACAAAAATGACATTCAATTTTTTTTAGAAAATATGATATATCTAAATTTCCAAAAAGAAAAAAAAACTTATTTTTAGGTTAAAACAAAAAAAAAACTTGATGATATTTCCCTTTAAAATCAAAATTTTTTTTTCTTGTAGATGCAGGAAAAAAAAGAAGAGAAATAATCTGTACGTAAACTGTGCTTAAATTATTAATTCTTATGTTTCTCTTTTGAGCTTGATTGGAGAAAATTTTCCATCCGTACATTTTCATAAGCCCAAACACATCATCTAGGTTACAGGTGTCAAGTGTGAACTGGTCAAAAACTACCTGAAGCACGTAATTGTCAGTTACTAACAACATTCTCCATATCCGATAGTTCAAGATCATCCCTAACAGCAAAGTTTTACTGTTTCTTATATAAAATAAAATAAATAAAATAAAAAATATAATAACCAAAGTTTTGTTTTTGTTTTTTTGGTGAAATACCCAGTTGAACTACGACAAATTTAAACCAGATATTCAATATCAAACTCTTTTTGGACTGGGGTTTCGTCTATAAATATTAGACTTTGCAGATAGTACTTCCAACATCAACGGGTCTGGCCAATTGAATAGGAAAAAACTTCACTTTACTTGGCCCCTATCTAATTCCCACCTAAATGCTTTCTCAAAGAAGATCTAGCCGCGTCTTTTCCCTCCCATATTCATCGTCTTCCTCACCAATTCCTAACTCCTTTTTTAACTTCATCTTGATCTCATTTCTTCTAATATTTTGCGCAAAATTTGCGCATACAATGACAATAAAAGGCGGCACAAGCCAGGCCTGTGCCGCATGCAAATACCAAAGAAGGAAGTGCTCCAAGGACTGCCCCCTTGCCCCCTTCTTTCCGGCCGATCAACCCGAAAAGTTTCACTACGCGCATCGGTTGTATGGAGTTCGCAACATAATGAACATCTTGAAGGCGGTGCGCCCCGAGTGCAAGCAGGATGCGATGACGTCGATAATTTTCGAATCTGCTATGCGCGCTAGGTTTCCTGTCCATGGTTGTCTAGGCATCATAAATCAATTACATTCTCAGTTACAATACACACTTGAAGAGCTGCATCATGTGCAGACAAGGCTTGCAATTTGCAAACAACAAGAAATGTCTTCCACTAGTTCTTCCTCTTTGCAATTAAGTATTACTCCAAACACCGACCTTATAGATCCGATTTTTCAACCTAATTCATCAAGTTTAAGCCTGCCCATGATTCCAAATTTGGATATGTATATAAATTCTAATTATGAAGAGAGCCAACTAAAACCAGTCATGATCCAAAACCCTAGCTTTAGTAGTCTAGAAACTGGTCAATCTTCCAGCTTCTTTTCATCACAAGAATATCCAATTCAACAAGAATTAGATGTGTCTCAATATGATGATATTCCATTCGATCCAATACTTGATGACAGATCACAGGAAGCTTATGATTCAAGGTACTTATTATAATGGAGATCTTATATCTATATCTATATATATAATATGTGCAATAAAATTACAACAATATAATTTTCAATTTTCATGAAATTATCTTTTAATTATTTGTTGCAGGGTGGAGCAATCTTTGAAGAACAAAATTGTGGAAACCGAATACAATCTTTCAAACGCTGTTTCAAAGACGGAGCTAACAAATGCTGCTGCATCCTTCAGTTTAACAAGAGGACAAGTGTAGAATTTCGAATGGAGATCCAAAACATGACCAGCACTGCTAGAGTTAGTTTTTATTATTTATTATTTGTTTTTTTGTTGCCTTGAATAAATACATGTACATACAGCAAAAAAACTAGTCCTTTTTCATTATTATTATTTTTTTCCTGACGGTCACTCACTCTAATATTACATATAGAGACTACTGAGTGTCAAGTAGTTTGATGTATATATTTGAATAAATAATACATAGATGATTGTTATTTTTTTAATTGAGTTGTTAATCATGAAATCGCGCGTGTGACTATATATTTATTTTATTCTAGGCAATCTTTAAGTTAATTACTGCCGTTGAAAACTTATTATGCCATTATCTTAGTATTAATATCTTATTAGGATATTCTTATTAGAATAGAGAGAGACAGAGAAGAGAGATAGTGGAGCAACGAATAGAGAAAGGAGGGAGAGACGTACTGAAAGATAGAGAGGGAGATGAGAGCAAAGAAGAGAAAAAAGGAGGAGGTAGAGACGTTGCAGAAAGATGGAGAGAAAAAAGCAATTTTATTTCGTGGCATAATAAAGAGGAGAGGAATTATTTTATGAAATAATTTTTGTTACGTTTCAAGCCCCATTGATTTGCGGATTCACGTTGTGTTATTTTCAACTTTTTGATTTCCATTGAAAAATGTGTGATTTAAATTGCTATTTAAATTGACGAAATTGACTATTGAATGTAGATTTAAAATATTAATTTGAATAGAGAATAAAATATAAATTTATGTTTAAATAAATAATAAAAAAATGATTTAAAAATTATTGATTTATTAACAAATCTAATAAAATTTCAAATATTCATGACATAGTTTAACGGGAAATATGGCTGAAGATTTGTTTCTTTCTTCACTTTTAAACACAATAAATGGAGATTTACAAAATAAAAATTATGAAATTATAAAAAATTTATCAATACATATTAAAAATAATACTAAATTAAACCACACATAACACACTTAAAATAAAAATACTTTTTGCTTATTTCACATAAATTGATTATTTTATACAGTTGTAAAAATTACTAAAAATACTTTTAAACCTTAAAACATATTAAAAACACATAATTATATACATTTTTATATAAACACACAAAAAAATGATTTATTTAGCCTTATGAATACGTGTTCATCACTCTTAGAAACCCAACCTCCAGTTTCAGCAACTTCCATGGCTTCCATCTTAGCTTTGACTCTGCTAAAATCCTTCTGTTGTGCTAATTTGCTCCTCCAATCGACGAAGCTCAAGACAACGAACACACAAGCCTCATCCCTACGAGAGTGAGCAAGATTCATTGGGAGGGAGGGAAGCTCGGGAGGAGAGATGATTCTGATCGCGACGAAAAGAATGGCGATGGGAGATCTATCCCCTCGCAACAGCGTGCTTGACAGCTGAATCACACCGATGCTCGTCCTTGGTCGTCGATTTCAGAGTGTGAAGCAACGACTTGGGGTGCCACGAAAACTTCATCGAGGCCCTGGAAGGTTCCAGGCACGACGACGGTTGCTAGACTGAGGAGAGGGCCCAAGGTGAGAGAAAGAAAGAGAGAGGGGGAAGGGAGAGACTAGCAGGAGAAAGAGGATGAAAGATTAATGTGATTATTACGGTTTTTAATTTAGGATATTTTATTTTTTATTTTTTAAATTAATAAGATTTACAATTAAAATGACCAATTTTATTAACAATACTTAATTTGGTCTATTAATTTTTATTCCTTCATTTGTTTCGCCTACTTCTTTAATTCCCCCTTTAAATTATTTTTTTAAAAAAATTACATGTTATGCCACACTTTTAAAAGTTGTGTTTATTTATGCTACATTTAAAAAAAGTTATACCGTATTATTATTCATATTGCATGTTAAGTTGTGCCACAAATAAATATTCGTGACATTTATAAAAAATGAATATTAAAAGATGTCATTAATGAAATTCTCCATTAATTTTCTCTAAGGTTTGAACCTAGAAAGACACAATGGCCTAACATAGATATCCTATCATTTGGATCTGAGGCCACTTTTCATCACAAAAACCCATCAAATCTAGACTCTTTCACTTCCTCAGATGAACACCATACTCCAAAGTTCCCTTGAGATATCTTATACAAATTCTATAGACTCCTCTTCAATTTTCTTTATCAGGATTTTGCGTAAATTGACACATTTTGTTGATAAAGAATGCAAGATCTGGTCCAGTAGTTATAGTGACGTATTGTAATACCCAATTTCATTTCTATATGACTGAGCATTGTTCATTGCTTCCAAAAGAATTAATATATATTTGGAAGTTTCCCTTTTAGTTTTATTTTTTGCGGTTCAATTTGATTTGTTTTCAATTAAAATTTGAATTGATTGTCTACTATCTTTATAGGTAGTTGCACAAATTGTATTGATATGGGGCCAATTGTTAGCGCTTATTAATAGTGAATTATCTCTTTCTCTAACTGTTTTCTTCTTTCTTTTATTTAATTAATTTTTACATAGCATAGAAGTTTGTATAAACGTTGAGAATACAATTAGAGTGATCGACATTTTTTACAGGAATTTATGCAAATCCAAAGGTGGTTACAATATTGAATCCAAAAGACATTACGATATAAGTACTTATTTGGAGGAACAAATTGAGGCATGCCTTTCTTTTGGTGATTTATCTGGGAAAATCAAAAGGTCGTAGAAAAAGTCTTTGTTTTTCCCCTTCTATCCTGTTGTTTATGTAAACTTTTTTCCAACCTGAAAAGTTATAAAATTTAGGTGACTCTCCCTCTCCTGAAAAAGAATTCGATATCGACACAAACGACAAGTGCCAATACAAGGCTTCATTTAGTATATTCGTTAGAACTTAATAGTTCTAACATGTAAAGCTCTCATATGCTATAATATGAAATAAAAGTTTACTATAATGTAAAGCTTCCATTGTTGTATTTTGGTTTCAAATATATTCTCAAACACTCTATAAAACGTCACATTATAATATGAGAAAATCATTTTCATAATAAATTATTCTGAGAATACGGTGCATAATCTTCAAATAAAAGTCATGTATCAAGCATAACTTTACGTGATTGGTTTTTTAAAGTTGATCAGCTAATCATAAATAAACTAGTATAGCCAAGAAAATAATATATGTAAAGAGACATTAATTTGGTCAGCCGGCCGAGCCAAAAAATATTTTCAAAAAAGGTGGGTAATTGAACAAAAATTTTAAACTGTTATAGATTTTTTTTTTTAACTTTATTCTTATATTTGCTATCGTTTTATCTATTTTTTTCCTTAATTAACTAGACTTCAATTCCTTTTTAAAACTTGAAACCAAAAAACATAAATTTTCATAATACTAGTTTTGAGTTTGATATATATACGAGTATATTTCAAAGTGAAAACTTGGAGTATTTCTAAAAATCCTACCTTTTTAATGCAATTTTGTAAGATTTTAAGAGGCATGAGTGGTAAAAAAAAATAACAAAAATATTTTTTTAGAGTGACAAAATTAGAAAGTCATTAGGTTGAGTGGGGGTAAGGTTTAGTTCAAATCGGGTGGAAGAGCCCACCGGGCCTAATGTATTGTAATTTATATATATAAAATTTGTATATCTTTCATATATATAAACAATTTATGGGAAGTTAAAAATAATATTTTGGTTTTGGGTATTGGTACAATAAGGACCTACCTTATAACTATTTTTCAGTTGAAAATTTCGCAAAGATGTTCAAGACTTTCCATGTGGGAAAGAACACAGATGAGGAACTCCACAAGCCTTTCAAAAAAACTGAACTACATAAAAATGCTTTATCATTTAGTATTTACTCTTTGAGAAAGTGGGAATTGCTGAAAGCATGCACTGCTAGAGAATGGCTTCTCATGAACCGTAATTCATTCCGTTATGTGTTCAAGTCTGCTCAGGTAAACCAAGGTTGTAACGAGCAAGTGAAACTATGTCGTTTAGTATCCAAAAAAAAAGGTGATTACAATCTTGAAAACTTCTCATCCAGAGTATTTCTTTTCCCAGCTTGTTGTGGTCATTGCACTAATATAACAATGACCGAGTTTCTGCGTACAAGGATGAGTATCGACGCAGTCGATGCTAAATACTACATGGGTTCCTTGTTTGATGCTCTTATTAGACAGACTAATGTGCAATGGGATTGCGGAGTTGTCATTGACTGTCTCAAGACTAGCTGTATTCTACAAGCATATTTCTACTTCTATCTGTCATGGACTTGCTCCATGCCAGCTGTTATACTAAAAATCCCATTGTCGCTTTTAGACGCCTTTCTTTGGACAGTTCTTACCTCCTAGTACGAAATGTGATCACTAATTACTCACTTCTGAATTTCCTTTCTTCATCTGTTATGAATATCAGGTTTCTCAAGCAGTTCCTTCTCCTTTTCCTTGTGCATCAACTATCCATCTCACTGTTTCGTTTAATCGTGTCTGTGGTTCAAATCCTTCAGCTGCAGGCGCTTGTGGCCTTTTCTGTTTAATTGTACTATTTCTATTTGGTGGCTATGTTATTCCAAAACGTAAGTGAACCTTTAAATGAAACTCTTGAGGAGCACTTAATGTATAAAATCCTCAAATTAATATGACAAACTTTTTCTTAGTGCAGCTTCTCTCCCTTCTTTGCTAGAGTGGGGCTTTTGGCTTTCTCCATTGGCATATGCAGAGATTGGCATTTCAGTTAATGAGTTCCTTGCTCCCAGGTGGCAAAAGGCGATCCAAAAATTCCTCCTTCTTCTTCAACAGGGAAAATCATCTTGTTTATTATTGATTGGACATTTTGCCCATTTGCCTATTTCAGATTTCATCTCCAAATGTAGCTGTGGGCCAGCAAGTTCTTATAAACCGCGGTCTAGATGTCAGCGACTACTTTTATTGGATTACTATAGGAGCTTTGCTTTGATTTTGGATGCTCTTCAACATTGTATTCACCTGTGCATTGAGTTACTTAAAATGTAAGTATCTTCTTGTCTATATTGCATAAACAAGCTTGGAGAAAAAAAAATAGTAGAAGTATGATTTTATTGGTTCCATAAATACTAATCTCCATATATGCTGAAACTAATGCAGCTCCAGGAAGATCCCGGTCTGTCATTTCTCACAAAAATCTATCTAATTTGAAGAGAAAAGAACATGACTTGAGAAATTTAGGGGAAGAAAAAGAAATGCCTATTAGTGCTCAGTGCATTATAAGCACTGATTATATAGTTTATATTAGTGCCTTAAGCACTAAATGCACTAACATAAGTGGCCCGTGTATTGTCTTTTGGCTTTTTAGCCAAACACTGTGCGATAGACACAGATATATGAAGAACAAGTTTGGGTCCCTAAGTCTGCTGGCTTTCCTTCAGTTTTTTTACACCATTATTTGAGTTCAGAGAGGACTTGGAAGCATCCAAACAAGGCAGCAAGCTTCCCATATGGTGGAATACCTGCTACATCTCAAGAGCTTCAAGTTCGGATTGCAGTAAGCATCAATGGTAGGAGGTAATTCGATTTTTACATTTTTGCTTTTGATCTTGTATACTTATCGCTTATTACATCTCTAGATCATATTCAGTCTAACAGTTGGCATGAGAGCTGTTGTTTACCTCTGCTTTGATTAATAGACGAATTGAAAATTTGGAGGTAATTGACTACTTTGATTCGGACTTCATTGGCCTTGTTGATTCATAGAAATCAACATCTAGGTATATTTTTATGTTTGCCAATGGAGCTGTATCATGGAAAAACGCAAAGCAGACTTTGACTGTTACCTCCATTATAGAGGTCGAGTTCGTATCTTATTTTGAGGCAATCTCACATGATGTATGGATGAAGAGTTTCATTTCTAGGCTTAAATTGTGAGATTCGATTTCTAGGCCATTAAGAATATATAGTGATAATTCAGCTGCAATTTTTATGACTAAAAACAACAAAAGTGGTAGTTGAAGCAAACACATCGACATTAAGTATTTGGCCATAAGGGAATGTGTTAAAAATAAAACAGTGGATATTGAACAAGTTACCACTTAATTAATGATAGTTGATCCTTTAACTAAAGGCATGCCACCTCTAAAATTTAAGGATCACATAGAAAGAATAAGACTTGGTTCCTTTGTGTAATTTTTATTATAAGAACGATTTATTTTTAAGGAAACTCTACTTCATTTGTATCTTTTCTCATATTTGTTTTGTGTATACATTTATTTATTTGAAAAATATCATTAAGTTTGGACATAAAATAAACATAAGGTTTATTCATTAAGTATTAAGAAACGTAATGCATTATAATACATAGAAGATAATACTCGCTTTTAGAGGAACTATCATCATGATTCGTGTGTTTTGTTTCTTATTGTAATAAATAATGGAATATATGAGCGAAATGGGAGAATGTTAGCGTTTAGTGCATTATAAGCACTGATTATATAGTTTATATTAGTGCTCTGAGCGCTAAATGCACTAACATAAATGGTTCGTCTATTGTCTTTTGGCTTTTAGATGAACATTGTGTGATGGACACACACACATATATATATATATGAAGAAGAATTTTGGATCCTAAGTCTGCTGGCTCTCCTTCAGTTTTTCAACACCATCACTTGACCAAACAAGGCAGCAAGCTTCCCAAATGGTGGAATACCAATTACAGCTCAGGAGCTTCAAGTTCAGATTGCAGTAAGCATTAATGGCGGGAGGTAATTCGATTTTCACGTTTCCGCCTTTGATCTCATATGCTTATCCTGTATTACATATTTAGATCATATTTAGTCTAACAATGCCTTCTTATGCTACCACTAAGCCAGCTATTAGAGAATCAAAATGTAAAAGTAAGGAAGTTCTCCTTTGTTTGTAGTACTTAAAAGATATTTATTTGACATATATCATCCTGACATGCAAAAAATTTATTTCTCAGGTGTGGTCTTACCTTTTGAGCCCATCACAATATCATTTGAGAATGTGCACTACTTTGTGGATACCCCTAAGGTATAAAAAAAACCAATATATCTTTGAATTTGACTTACCAAGAAACTTTTGATGTGTTTTACATTGATTCGATTCCATGAATTTGGTTCAGAAACTAAGAGAGAAAGGTTTTCCGCATGGAAAACTGCAACTTCTACAAGATATCACCGGCTCATTTCGGCCTGGAGTACTTACAGCTTTGTTGGGAGTTAGCGGAGCTGGTAAAACAACACTGATGGATGTTCTTTCAGGAAGGAAAACCGGTGGAGTTATTGAAGGAGACGTTAGAATTGGTGGGTACCCAAAAGTCCAAAAGATTATCTCAGAATATCGGGTTACTGCGAGCAAACTGATGTTCATTCTCTACATATTACTGCTGGAGAATCAGTGGCGTACTCGGCCTGGTTACGCTTGCCTGCTCAGATTGATAAAAACACTAGAGCTCTAAGATTCCCTCTCAACTTGACTATGCAAGTCATACTTATTATAGGGTCCCACATAGCTTGAGAGGGAAAGGTATATGCTACCTACCTTCTTGTGTAGACGCGTTTTGAAAAACCGTAAGGCTGAGGTATCTATACGAGGGGCGGGTCCTGAAAGTATAAACGATCTTCTTGCTTGCTACAACAATGTGAAACAACATATGAGAAACTATTCAAAACTCATAAATTTTCTTTCTGGCCAGGAATTTGTGGAAGAAGTCCTTCAAATGATAGAGCTTGATGAAGTCAGAGACGAAATAGTTGGCATGCCCCGTGCTGGTGGTATATCTATTGAGCAGCGGAAACGGCTAACAATAGAAGTGGAACTTGTGTCAAATCTTTCCATACCATTCATGGACGAACCCAATACTGGTTTAGACGCCGGAGCTGCTGCAATTATCATGCGCGTCGTGAAGAACGTTGTTCGTGTGAGGAGAACAGTAGTTTGCACCATTCACAAGCCAAGTATCGACATATTTGACGCATTTGATGGGGTGATTTAGCCTATATTACACATATTCTCAGTTTCTTGCTATAATACATGTGATTTATATGAATAAAAATGAAAAGATTTCATACATCAGTTGCTACTTGGTAAAACAGCTTATTTTACTGAAAAGAGGGGGGCAAATTATATATTCTGGAGGGCTAGGCAAGAATTCAAGTAAGCTTATGGACTACTTTGAGGTAAGTTCAAACTTTACAGAACAAAGATAGGTTCGTCACTATATTGGGCACTTCATTCAAACATTTAAGTCTACAACAGGGTGTTCTGGGGGTTCCGAAAATCAAAGAAAATTACAACCCAGCGACGTGCATGTTAGAAGTTACCTGTCCTTCTGTAGAACCTCAACTTGGTGTAGATTTTTCCCTTTTCCCGCCTATACCGGTAAGAATAAGAAGAGACATAATACACAAATTCATATTACTATATTTGGCATTAGTCTTTCATGTTACTGTATTTGGCATTGACTAACAGCTAGAATTTGATCTACCATCCTACTCCAACAAAACAAAATTCCTAATGGTTTATTTAGTCATGAAGCGAAAACAAAGAACTGGTTAGAGAACTGAGCTCTCCACCCCAAGGTTCAGAAGAGCAAAACTTTTCTACTCGCTTTCCGCAAAACGGTTGGGAGCAATTCAAAGCGTGTTTCTGGAGGCATCATCTGTTTTATTGGAGAAACCCCAGATACAATTTGGATCGGTTGTTGTTTATCACAATCTATTCTTTCCTATTTGGCGCACTTCTTTGGAAGAAAAGACAAAGCCTGTGAGTTCTCGACAACAAGCATATTAGGCCGTTATGGTTCTCTTTTATTTTGCCAAATTTAACTGTATATATTGTAACATTGTCAGAAGACTAAAGGTGTCTACCTTTACTATGAGTTAAGATACTGACATTGTAAATCTTTGTTTTTGAAGAGATGTTGAAGAGGATTTATTCAATATACTCGAATCGATGTTCGTTTTGATACTACTTATCGGAATTGGAAATTGTTCTGCTGCTCTCCCTCTTGTAGCTTCTGAGCGCGGAATTGTATAGAGAGATTTTCTGGGATGTATTCTTTATGGGCATAATCATTTTCACAGGTCCAGATATGACAATGTTAATATTGTTTTTGACATTTCCAAACTCTATTAACATGAGAACCCAGAATTTAGAAATGAAGATACTAGTCTTTGCATGTGTTGCAGGTGACAATTGAAAATCCTTACACACTTGCTCAAGCGTTTTTGTTTTCCATGATTACGTATCCAGCAATAAACTTTCCAATGGTCATTTTAGAAATGTTACGAAAATAATGCGATGAAAACAAAGAACAAAAAAACACACACATTTACGTGGAAACTCAATATGGAAAAAAACCACAAATAAAGAATAAGAAAATTACTAAACCCGAAAAAGATTATAAGATGTTAGTAAATAGGGAGACTAAAACGATAATAAAAACCCTAATACAATACATCATATATTTATCCTTCGCTATCATGAGAGATTTCATAAAAAATTTCACATTTAATCTTTCACCACAATTATCATTCCGCCTGCTTTTTAGACCAGGCCAAACTGAATTTAGGTCACTATAGGCTAACAACAATGCATGCTGGTACTTCTACTCCATGTTCTGTCCAATGCTCTACTTCAACTATTTGGTCTGTTTCTTGCCTCCTTGGCCCCAGTTATCAAATGGCTTCGGTACTTGCTGGCTTCTCCTACACCATGCTAAACCTCTTCTCAAGCACCTCATCCCTGGACCAGTTAAGCCAACTCTAACTCACCATTGTAAATAAAGGTTATAGAATATTCGGGAGCAGAACATAGCATTTATTAATTTCTTTTTGTTACACCTTTAAAAGCCATTATTTCCTATAAAAAAAGGGTTAATTACATTGGTGCATTATGAACTTGTTAGTGTTTAGCAACTTGGATCCTAAATATTTAATTTTGACGTATAAGACCCTAAATATGAAATTGCTGCAATTGAGGACCAATAACTAATTTATGTCAATTAATGGACTAAAATTGCCCAAGAGGACCCAAAGTTTTTGTTTGTTGGAAAGTTGGACTCTAAACTTTTTATATTTTGGCATTTTGGACCATAAATTGTTGCCCATCAATTGAAATGACGATCAGTTCAAGTTGCATATTCCTTTATACAAGATTGTCATGTTACACTCCTATTGCCACATATTACATGTAGAAATTAGGCATTGCCTTCTAATATATTGCCACAGTATTCTGATTACTTACACCTTAACTTTTAGTGGTTAAATTAACGCAACATCTTTTTTTTTTATTCTGTTTTTGGGATTAAAGCGTACTGATGCATAATTGTTGCATCACTTACATTGCAGAAAATTCCCAAATGGTGGGTATGGGCTTATTGGATTTGACCAACCGCCTGGTCCTTAAGGTCTTCTCACTTCACAATATGGAGATTTAAAGAAGGAAATCATGGTATATGGGGAGCAAAAGGCAGTCAATGACTTTTTAGAAAGCCACTGTGGGGATCACTATGATGATCTAGGAATTGTAGCAATTGTCCTCTTAGGATTTTCACTAGTTTTTGCTTTTGTGTTTGCATTTGCTACAGCAAAACTCAACTTTCAAAGGAGGTAAAAAGGTGTAGTTCTCACTTATCGAAAGTAAGAAGGAAATCCTTACGGTGGAGAAGACAATTTTATAACACCAGTGGAGCGTATTGTTTTAGCCATTGGATTAACTTTTTAAATGTCTGATTGTAATGAGAAGCAGTTCTATATCATGTACTATAATTTTTAATGTAAACCGTCGCAAATCACATCGTTAAAAAGTTAATCTAATGGCTAAAACAACATACTCCACCGATTGTACAAGACTGCCACCTCAACCATAAAAATTCCCAAGTAAATATTCAGTGTCAGCTTTTGCTAGCTTTGTCGACTGTATCTGTTTATTTGTTAATATTATTTGAGTCATTTTAATGACATGTATATCAATCTCTAAATCTAACATATATGAATTTTAAAAAGAATAACCCTGTCATGGCTATAATTTTGTTCATAAGGTTTGTAGTGTAATCTAAACCCAGAATAAATTGCAAGAGACAGTTGGATAGTGGAATAATTTCTTTATTAGCTATTCTATTCAGTGTCGATGGAGTTTCTCTGTAAAGAGATATAAACTGATTTCCAACGTTAGACCCACATAAGAATTGAATTGACACTAGTAGAATGGAATCTTAAACAGTAAAATTCTAGTCCCACATAAAAAATGAACAGTGGGATAAAACAGTTTTGGCGTGGTGATTTCAACCATGGGATGCCATGTTATATTAAGAGGCCTAATGGCCCTTCCTAATTAACATAATAATGATAAACGATGTTGAGGGTGAGCTCGGCGCCACCGCTAAGGAGATAAACTTCGGTGGTCGGCTAAACAGATCGGCAGAGCTTCTAGGGAGCAGACTACCGACCCCGTTGGCGACGTGCGTTCTGTCTGAGGTTCTTCTCAGGGCCCCCAAGGCCACACCCTAGGCAGGCTGCCACCTCGGACCATGTACCGGCTCGAGTCGGATTGACCCCACTCACAGGCATACTGCTATTTGTTACTACAGGCCAACAAGCGGCAAATAACTCACCATCCGATGGGACCCGATCCATCGACGGGGACTTGTCACCTACCGCCTGACACGTCTTGATGTGACACCCAGGTTGTGGGCAAAACCTACCTGACACCCGATTCAAGTGGTAGCCTATAAATAGGATGCATTTATTGCATTCTAGAGAGAGAGACTCCTTCCCACCTAATTGGCTTCCGTCCTCTGTCGAACAACCCCCGCCTTGAGCATCAGAGAGCCCTTGACTGACCTTACTCTCACCTCCGAAGCGCGCCTCTTGTCGCAGGTACTCCAGGCCAATCAGAGGCGAGTCGGGGAAGAGTTAGACCGTGTGCAGCCGCACGTGGTATTGATCCGACACCGAATCACGGTAAGCATCAACATTTTGGCCTCAGAGCGGAGAGCCGTGTTGCACAGGCTCTGAAAGTCCTCCTCTCGGAGGTTCACCAAGAAATCTTTCTAGGGCATCACATCCCCGAGGCGCTCTAGGATGGTTCGGCGGTAGTTTGGGCGGCTCCTCTGGGGATCCTGTGAGGACACCGCCATGGTATCGTCTATGGGTCTCTCCTCCGATGAAAGCCTAGTCCTTACAGATGGGGGTGGTAGCTCTTGGAATGTAACGGGAATCTGCTCAGGTCGGGGAGGAAGTTTCATCCTCGGAGTTTGCTTACGCTTCCTCCCGACCTCCATGGCCTTGCCCTTTTGTTTCCTGAGGCTCTCCATTAAGGCCCGCCTTTCAACAGCAGAGCTTGGACTTGAAGATATCTCTGTAAAACAATTTCCAAGTCAAAATCAGGTAGGAGACACATAAACAAACAACAACAAAACAAACAACTCGGGGCTGACCTTCGATCCGGAGCTAGCGAGACAAGTAAATGAGCCGAATCACATCCTCGAGGTCCTCGTCTGCCACGGGTGGCCCAGCATCGAAGGAGCCACTCGACAAGTCCTCGAAACTGGACGATGATGGCTCCTTTGTCGGCCACCTAAATCGGGAAGTGCTCGGCCTCGGGACGTCTACGGCACCAGGCCTGGTGACTGTAACCTGCCCCGTAGACTGGACATGACGGACTGGTGGGGGATTTGTTCTACTGGGTTTCCTAAACCAGCCATAATGTGAAAGAGTTTCCTTCCTGAGAAGGAAGGATTGCTGCCTGGTTGACTTCGGTTTCTCTAACAGGTCTTCGACCGCCCTGATCACGTGGCCCGGTGCCCAGGGCCTCTTAGACCACACGTGCCCTTGTTCAAACGTCCTCGGCACGTGCTGATCGGCAGGGACAGCCTCACCGGCCTGGGCTAGGTAATTACCCCCGACGTAGAACCACTCATATTTTCAAGGTTTGTTCGAGTCGAGGTTGCCCAAAATAAAATCCTTCCTAAAGCCAGTGACATAATACCACCCAGACTGCCGATGAAGTTTCTTTATCTTGTACACTTGCTTGAAAGCTTCCAACGGCATCTCAGTCGTCCAGTGGTACGTCCACAATACATACATCCCAATCAGCGACTTGTAACTGTTCGGGTTTAACTAAGCTGGGTACACGTTGAAATCATTAAGTGCTCGGCGGAGGAATGGATGGAATGGGAGGCGTAGCCCAGCCTTGAAAAACTCGACGTAGAGCGTAATGCATCCTTCTGGCGCCTTCAATGGCAAATCATTCTCCTCGGGCATGATGAGAATCACGTCATCCGAGATGTTGAACTCGACACACAAATCCTCCAGCCGAGACTCCGTTATGGCGTTGGTATAAGCTGCAACTGATGTCTGCCAGGGTCGGGTCACCCTATATGCCGTCACACCTCAAACGCGGGTGACCCGAACCCGCTCACCCTCTTCGATCTTGGGCTGTTCTGCCTCCTCCATCTCCTCGATCCCCCGCTCTTCGTCGGAGATGTCCACAGTGATTATGCCCTCGACTTGAACTGGGACCTCATAATTCCTGCCTGATGTGCTCGAGCCATCCCCAGTCGCCTGGAGTTCAGCTCTCTCCTGGGCAGTAACTCTGGATGAGCCTCCAGTTGCCGCCCCAATGTATGGGTCCTCGTCCCTACACGGTCTGATCGGCCTCTCCCTGTCTAGCAGGTTGAGAAACTCCTGCTCGAGTACTGTCTTGGAGTCAACCCTCAATATTTGTTCAAGTCGCCCGGCCTTGTCTTGTTCTGAGGACAAGTTCTCGACATCGACCTAAACGGTGGACGAGCTGCCCTACGAATTGCTTTTTGACCAGGAAATGTCTATATTCTGGGAATCAGTAACATCACTCATTTTTGTACTCCTCAGGAAATTACCTGATCGGGCAGTTGTAGCTTGGAAACATAAAGTATTCGGGTAAATAACTACAGTTCGGCAGCTAGGAGCTCTTCAGGTGCGAAATCTGACTTCAGTCATGTGAAATTAATAGAAAGAAAGGCCCTATTTATAGCCATTTCAGGCGATAAATCTCGGAGCAAAAAAAGAAAAGGCGCGATCATTACCGTTGTCAGGCGGCGCAGTCGACCGAGGAGCGACACGTGTCCCCCGGTTGATCTACGCGACTTTCATCTTACCCCTCTTCGAAGTGCCGTTTGGTCTTCTTTTCTTTCAGCCAACCTCACCCACTCGGCGTAGTTCACCCGGTCGGACACCGACTAGGTGAACTGGGGGGCTAATGTTGAGGGTGAGCTCGACGCCATGCCGAGGAGACAAACTTCGGCGGTCGGTTAAACAGATCGGCAGAGCTTCCAGGGAGCAGACTACCGACCCCATTGGCGACATGCGTTCTGTCTGAGGTGCTTCTTAGGTCCCCCGAGGCCGTACCCTAGGCAGGCTACCACCTCGGACCATGTACCGGCTCGGTTCGGATTGACCCCACTGACAGGCATACTGCTACTTGTCACTACAGGCCAACAAGCAGCAAATAACTCACCGTCTGAAGGGACCTGATCCATCGACGGGGGGCGTGACACTTGTCACCTACCGCACTGACACGCCTTAATGTGACACCCGGGTTGTTGGTAAAACCCACCTGACACCCGGTCGAAGTAGTGGCCTATAAATAAGATGCATTTATTGCATTCTAGAGAGAGAGACTCCTTCCCACCTAACTGGCTTCTGTCCTCTGCCAAGCAACCCCCGCCTTGAGCATCGAAGATCCCTTGACTGACCTTACTCTCACCTCTGAAATGCCCCTTTTGTCGTAGGTACGCCAGGCCAGGCAGAGGCGAGCCGGGAAAGAGTCAGACCGTGCGTCGCAGCACGTGGTGTTGATCCAACGTCGGATCATGGTAAGCATCAACAAACGACAATAAAATTCAAACCACGAAAAAAAAAACGTAAACGACATGAAATGAGGAAACACAGTTGGGGTTAAAAAAACATAAACGACGAAATTTCTAGAAGTTAATGAGAAAACAACCACAATATACGAGAAAACGACAAAAGTATGAAACGGCAGCAAGTTCCACAGGGAAGAAAACGACTCGTAAAAGAATAAACGACAAAGATAAACAACAAATGAGAAAAACTATATTAAAAAATTTAGCAAAAAATAAACGAACAATAATAACGAATGAGAAAACTTATGTAAGGAAAATGACCCAAAAAAAAAAAAAAGAGAAACGACAATAGAAAGTATACAACAATAAAAAACATAAACGGCAACAAATTAGGAAATTACAGTAAAAGAAACCACAACAACTTAGACGAAACGACGGTAAGTTCAAGAAAGATAAAACGGCAATAAAAATTATAAACGACAAAAAATGATAAAGCGACATCAAAGGAAAACAAATGAGAAAACGACAGTAAAGGAAAACAACAACAAATAAGCAAATGAAAGTAAAAGAAAACGACAAGAAATAAGAAACGACGGCATAACGAGAAAAAGATAATCTTGGGAAAAAGCACAGCAAAGAATAAAATAATATAAACGACACTGACTGATGAAACGACATAATCTATCGACACAAACAATAATCTACAGACACAGCAATAACCAATAAATATAACATATTTGTGAAACTATATAAAAAACATAAACAATAAAATCACAAAATCCTTAAAAACTACATAAATTGTTGAGAGAACTACCTCTTAGTGAAAGAAAATTAAAAAAAAAAAAAAAAGAAAAGAAATTGAACTGGATTTTAGGCTTCAATCCTTAAGGTGCACAGTTTACAGTTTACAGTTTACAGTTACATCCGAGAATATTTACCTTTGCTTCTCCAAGGCAATGAAAATGTGGAATTAAGGCAAGAGACCTCATAAAATCTCAAAACGGTACAATTCAAAAAAGGTTCAACTTTGACACGAAATAGTTGCTTTCTTGGTACAAAAGCTTATGCTTTAAAGAAAACGAGAAAAGCCAAATAGGAAAAAGAATGAAAAATAGAAGATCAGCTCTAACAATGAATGTCCCAGGCTTACACTGGCTGAGTTGGAAGGAGACGGTGAAGGTGAAGGACCGGATTTCGGAGTAGCAAGACCGGTGACATGCTCAGTGGCACAAGTATAGTTGCAGCGACTAGGCCTCACTACCCTATACAAACCACTACTAGCCAGCATAAAGGTATCGTTTCTGTTATCCTGGCCAAAGGAGAATATAAGACCTAGTGAAAAGCCAGAGCTTCCAGCCTCGTCGCTGCATGGAATAGGAGAGTCTTGGGCACAACTTATGTCAAGTTCAGTACTTGTAAAGTTCCCACTATTTTTAGGACTTTCTGTTCCTGCCCATATTCCGGCACCATACAAATCCGCATAAATATATCTGCAATATTTACAAGGCGAGTTCATGAATATGTTGAAAAGTAACTAAATCTTGTAAAATGGCTTCGTGAAGAGAAAAAAGATAAGGTTGGTTTTATTACCTTCCATACAAGCAAGGATCGGTCATAGAGCGGTAGAAGTAGCCGCCTGTTATGGAAGCAGATCCTGCAGCTTTGCTGACATTAGAGTGGTTGTATCCCATCACGGGAAAAATCGGGTTAATGGAGCTGGAAGATGTGTTTCCTCCAGGAGACTCTGGGGGATTGTATAGAAAAGGACCCTCATAAACACGCCAACCGTAGTTTCCTCCCTTGGTGACTATATCAACCTCTTCAAATTGATCCTATGAGATCAAGACTTAAAACATTAGACACTTTAGATGGCATTAGACTCTTAAGCATTAGACAGTTCAATATGAGGAATAGAATCCAACCTGTCCAACATCTGCACATAGGAAATAGGAAGGCCTTTCAACATCGAAACTACATCGCCAGGGATTTCTAAATCCTAAAGCCCAAATTTCAGGTTGCAATTCCTTGTCTTCAGAAAATGGATTATCTATAGGAATGGAATAATTTCCCCATAGGTCTAATTCAGCAATTCTTGTTGCACCTGCAATTGATTACTAAAAATGAAGAAGGCGGACAAAAACTATTCTTTCATTGAAGTTATGTTGTGGTTAGAAGAAATTCTGGAAAAAAAAAAAAAAAGAAAAAGGACAATCCACCTAAACTTTTGTAGCTTCGAAATTCGAAGTTTGTGAAAAAAAGATCGGAATGTCATATCTGCAACAAGACATTTATGTCACAACACTCACTTGGTATGTTATCTATGTCAAGTCTCATAATCTTTCCAAGCAATGATTTCTTGTTCTGTGCGAAGTTGTAAGGGTCACCACTGCCTCCACCATCTCCCATCATGAAGTACAAGTATCCATCTTTTGGTCCAAATAGTATTTGCCCAGCATGATGTGAAGTAGATGGAAGCCCCATTGTGAATATTCTTCTAACTTCTTGTGGCCTAACACCAGTACCTTAATCCAAGCCCAAAAAGTACTTATTAGAATCATCACTAACTAATAATTACAAAAGACAACTCTTGAAAAAACAATGCAAGTTTGTTATGTGGTACCATTAGCACTGAACTCTGCTATGACACTGTGATATCTGCACGGCTCAGCAACACTGTCAAAGCTCAGATCCGAAGGATCGCATCCCGAATCTGAATTACAGGAACACTTTCCTGAACACTGCGGCCACATGACTTTATCGCAGTTGAATGAGGTGAAGAAACGGCCGTTCTCATGAAACTTTGGATGGAAAGCTATTCCCATCATGCCAAACTCGGTATCGGCAAACACTTCATCGGTTAAATCAAGAAAAGGGTTTGACTCATCAATCACCAACTCTTCGCCAGACCCCTGATCTGGAATACTTGCCAACCAGATTTTGCCGGGTTGGTTGGACAAGAACACGCGGTTAGACCCATCGGGATGAGCCACCATGTTAAGGTAAGATCCATTGCCTATTTTCTCAAGGCACATGCCACTTGTGGGGCTTGATGTTTCAGTGTCGTTTAGCTTCACAGGTTCACCAGCAAAGCACACCAAATCAGCATCAGAAGATCCTCCATATGCATTGCAGAAAGCTCTTTTTGACTCCCAAATATCAGACAGCTTGGAGGTAGAGTTGACCGTCTTTCCATCTTGTGGTACAAAGGGTGAATTCGTTATTGTCACATTTTGGCATTCATTCCAAACTTCAGAACAGAAGTCTATTGAATTAGAGTCTGCTGAAACTGTGGAGTTGCAGAGCACAGGAACTTTCCGAGGCTCTGATTCAACTCTGTATAGCTCTGCGGAAAATGGATCACACCTCTTCCAATAAAACCATCATTTTATTTTACGCGTCTGTCAAATATTAAGAGAATGCTCCACAGCAGAAATTAGCTACTACAATAGATAAACGTGGAAGAGTTTATACTTTTGGTTCACACTCAGATTCACATATTGCTGAAATTTTCAAAATTGCAAATATAAGCAGAAATCAATTTTATAACTTCACATGTTTTATTTGTTGCAGTTTTTTCAGTTGTTTAATAAAAAAAAATTGTCATTTTAATATCTTGTAGTTTATGACTTTATCAGATTGGTACCTCAGTATTCCAATGATCCTATTGGGATACCTATAGCTAAAAAAAAAAAAAAAAAATCATCTTCAATATGTGTTTTGGGGACGTATAAATGCCCATTTGCTCTAAAAAGAATAATTAAAAGGAAAAAAAGTAATCCAATACTCATAGCTAAAAAAAATCATCTTCAATATGTCTTTTGGGGACATATAAATGTCCATTTGGTCTAAAAAAATAATTAAACGGAAAAAAAGTAATCCTATTGGGATACTCATAGCTAAAAAAAAAAATCCATATGTTTTTTGGGGACATAAAAATGTCCATTTGGTCTAAAAAATAATTAAAAGGAAAAAAAAGCAATCCCATTGGGATATTCATAGCTAAAAAAATCACCTTTAATATGTTTTTTGGGGACATAAAAATGTCCATTTGGTCTTAAAAAAAAAAAGGAAAAAAACATAAGAGGAAAAAAAAAGAAAAGAGGGAATCTAAACCATGTTAAGACAATCTAAACCATGATAATAAGTTCGCATAAACCTTCATAGAAAGATGAAATCTGAAATAACATAAAATAAAATACAAACTATAATAATTCTTACCGAGCAAAGTATTGATTTCAGAAGGGAAGCACAACCAGAATCTGAGACTTTCATTGCTGTCAACTGATTCTGCAACTGCCTATCGTCAGTTGAGTTACAACAAGCACTACCATTGTATTGGCAGAAAGTCAGTGGGGTCTTCAGGTTAAAGGGCGCTTCTGTTCCAATAAAACAGGTACAAAAATCAATGAAAAATTAGAAAAAACAACAAAAGGAAAAAAAAAAAAAAGTGGAAGCTGAAACAAAGAAAACTCACTTTTATTAGTACAAAGAGGATATGAAGAAGAATACTCAGAAATCAGCAGAATGAGAGAGAATATGATGATAATAGTGGGAACTCCCCTCATCTCTCAAAAACACAAAGATTAGCAAATGAGCGAATTGAAAGCATAAGAAGAGTGCTTTATGAAAATTAAAAAAAAAAATAAAAAACCAACAACCCAATTGGCATTTTTTTTTTGCTTTTTGGATCTGTGAAGCTCCCTATAATGGAAAGCATTTGTCCACAATTGGTTTGGTAGAATAATCGTGCAAGTCAATAAACAATGTTCTTCATTTTTGTCCTTTTATCAGATGAAAAAGTAGACTTTTGTTTACTTTACGTGCTGCATGGATAAGCGGATCATAAAAAAATAGGCCCCTAAACAATTAGTCTTTTTTATTTAATTGTGCTATTGTACTTATTCTGGTGGATCAATCATGGTTGACTTTCCAAGAATTCTCAAGTTTTGAATTTTGATCTTGGGGATTGGGATAGCATGAGAGAACCAACCCATCAACTTGCCTTTAGAAATAGCAAATTTATTGTTGAAAAAACAAATAAAGAACCAACAAGTGGGTTGGGTTTTGGTAAGCCGTAAGCGAAATCCAGCAAATTAAGGGCACATAACTAACTAAGGTCAAACCCCCTTACGTTTACTTTCATTATACACACATACATGTATGAGTGTAGTTTTAGTAGGTACGTTCTCAACGTGTATCGTTATTTTTAACAATGTGATAAGAATAAGACTGTTGTAATGAAATAAGTAATTGACTAAAAAATTATGATAATTAATAAAATTAAATTTTTGTCACGCTACAATACTTACATATATCTATATGTAAGGTGTAAGTTTATATTTATTTTATGTAACACTAATTTTAAAGGAGTAATATTAGTCCATGATGGATTTTTTTATTTTGGGTTATATTTTTACAAAGTCATTGTATGTAATTCACACCCTTTTCTTCTATATTTTACATTTTAATCGAAGTTTACTTTCTTAATTTGACTCTCCTGCAAAGATTTCTTTTCACAGCATGTAGCATAGAGCTGCTGCCCTTCACCCTAGGACTAATTAGTGTAATACAAGCATGAAACAATACTAGGAGAAACAAGAAAACGAGTTTTGGATTGAAATTTTCCATTAGAAAAGAACAAGAAACAGACAAAAAGAAACGCCTAGCACCCAACATGATGTTTGCTGTCGTTTAATGCAACAGCTTCCCAATTATTTCGAAATAAATTATGTAAAAGTTTTCTTGATGTTAGTTAACATACATCGAAGTGTTATTTTTCATTTGTGATTCAATTTCCTTCCATGTAATTATCGTTTGAAAATAATCTTATGACCCATAACATAAAACAACTTATAGTTTCCCCTCCAAAGAGAGCCATCGATCCAAGTTACCCCTCTAAACGGTATCTATATTGATGTCGTATATCTTGGATCAACAACCAGTAAGCGACATGTAGGCTGTAGCTTATCTAATTTACATAATTTTTAACACGTCCTTCAAATTGATGTCGTTCCTATCTGTTTACAAACGCCATTCGTCATTAAGTTATCTCTAATGTCGTTTTTGTAGGTTTTTCCTACTAACAATATACTTGATTGACGACTTTTGCATCATCGTATAAACGACATATAATTTATGTGTTTTATAAAGTTTGCCCGTATAAACGACAGGTCGTTTTGTTGTTTCTTCACTTGTGTAAAATGTTCTTCAATTGGTCCGTAGTGATAACGACACGTGGTCTTGTCACGCCCCGGAGTACGGGAGGTGACGTGGCGGAATATTTATATTAATTAAAAGCGGATTTAATTAAAAATCGAGAGTTTGAGAATCAAATTAAATAAAAATTAAGAGGATTTTCCACCACATTCTATAAAAGAATTTATAAATATTTAGCAAATAATAATAAATTGAATAAAAACCGCGAACATCGGTTCCACAACCCACAACTTGTGCACACACATGGTTCTGACAATATCATAAATACAATTACAGTCCAAGTACAAATAAAGTTAAGTCTTACATGCCTTGATTAAATAAATACAGAATATAAATAAATTCTCCTATTGCTCATGAGTTTGGTCCGAAGAATCTTCTCCAAACCTAAATGGGAAACCACCTAGAGGGGGGGAAATTTAAAACAATAAAACGTGAGCGAAAGGCTCAGTAGGACTAAGTTTTATAAAAAATAGTTTAACGCAAAGGAACATAGCATTATTAGAAGTTATTCCAAGGAAACTTAAATAAATAAATAAATAAACAGTTTGAGTAGGACCGTCCTGACACAGAACAGTCTACTCGTCAAATCAAAACACCATTTTACTTTTACCTAGGCATACCATGATATCACCACCGTAGTGGCCCAGCTGGGTTTCGGGACCTGCCCCCAAGGTCGATCGCTACACGACCCGATCTCTGATATGGCATCATGCCTTAGTGTTTATTATCATTGTCACTCAAAACCCAATTACCGAGTGTTGTCAGTTACATTTATTATGAAGTTCATTTCATAATCACGGTATATTAAAATATAACCGATAAAACCATTTTCAAACAACCGTTGAAAACATTTTGATAGAAATCCCTTTTTAAAGCCAAACCATTTCAAAACCAGGCTACCAAAGAAATAGGATAGAAGTCCTACCTCAATACTCGTGCCGGTACCCCACACCGTAATCCCGGTCCGCTATACGTTAGCTCCACGGAACCACGAACAATCCTAGATACCAACTAAGTCAATCAATATCTAGTTTGAGACATTCTATGTTACTAAATCATTTCATGATGTCCTAGTGTGCCATTTGTACCTTTAAAATCATCCTATAAGGTTGGGATTTAAATCAGGGTTCAAAACAGTGAAAACGGGTAAAAATCACAAGATTTTCCATGCCTCGGTCGGCCTGCCGGACGCCCTGCTTCGGCCTGCCAAACTGCACAGTTCGGCCTGCCGGAAACAAGGTTCGGCCTGCCGAACATTTCCCCAGATTCGGCCTGCCGGTCTGAAGAACACCGGCCTGCCGATCATCACTCCGGCCTGCCGAACATGAACTTCGGCCTACCGAACTGGGAAAACCTAGACATCCCAGCCACGGGTTTCTCGATCCCCAAAATCCAAATCTTGTTTCTAACCTGTTTTTCTCAAATCCCAGGCATGAAAAACAACTATAGTTGATAGAAAAACATTCTAGAACATGTTTGGAATCATTTAAACAACATTTAAACTCAAAATCCTCAAAAATCCAAAAATGAGAAAAAGAGGAGAAAAATGAAAAATCTTGAATTCAATCTGTTTTTCTTCAATCTAGGCTTAGATTCTAGTTGTTCTAAGTTCATCTAACTCAAATCCAAGGTTTTCTAAGCTTAAACAACCCTAGATTTCAAAAATACACAAAATTAAAAATTTTGTAAAAAGTTTAGAAATTTCGAATCTAACCTCGAATCGAAGCTTCAATCCGCGTTCTCGGTTGCCGAATCACGTCCCCGAGCTTCCTCTTTGCTAACCCAAAGCTTGGATTCGAAATGGAGTTCAAAATTTGAGAGAGAATTGAGAGAGAGAGAGAGCTGCCGAGAGATCAAGAAAGAGAAGAGAGAGAGTGAAACCGGGAGAGAATGAGAGGAGAGAGAGAGGAAGGAAATAAATAGAGAAAATCGGTGGGCGATTTTACTATGCAAAAACCATGTGCCGCCCACGGTTTTGCAAAACAGAGTATTTTTAACATTTTACAAATTGTTGTGTTTTAAAACTCAAAGCATTATTTTAAAACAATAAGAAATCCTTCGAATTCATTAATTTAACAAAACAACCAAAAATTCAAAAATCCAACCAAATAGTCTAATAAATGTTAAAACGTTAATTATGGCACACTAATTCATCATTTACATTACTTTAACATTAAATAAATTTCGGGACGTTACAGCTCTCCACCCCTAAAAGAAATTTCGTCCTCGAAATTTACAACTCATCTCAAAAACAAAACAAATGCGGATATAACTCCCGCATACCCGACTCTAGTTCCCAAGTGGCTTCATCAACCCCGTGATGCTGCCACACGACCTTTACCAACGGTATCTCACGACGACGCAAGCTAATCACTTTCCGATCGATAATCTGAATTGGCACTTCTTCGTACGTCGTATCCTCCTGAACCTGCACATCGCGAAACGAAACTATCTTATCCTGCCCAGGTGGACATTTCCTAAGCATCGACACATGAAACACATCGTGCACATGAGAAAGTTCGGGCGGAAGATCAAGCCGATAAGCGACCACACCAACACGCTGAGTGATCTCGAACGGCCCGATATACCTCGGCGCGAGCTTCCCACTCACTCCGAACCGCATAGTTCCCTTACGAGGTGACACCCTCAAGAGAACAAAATCTCCAACCGCGAACTCTAAGGGTCTACGTCTCCTATCTGCGTAGCTCTTCTGCCGACTCTGAGCTGCTCTCAACCGACCCCGGATCACCGCAACTTTCTCGTTGCTGTCACGAATCTCATCTGGCCCAAGAATAACTCTATCTTCTGGCTCGGCCCAACACACAGGTGACCGACACGGTCGCCCATACAACGCCTCAAATGGTGCCATGCCGATACTCGCCTGATAACTGTTGTTGTACGCGAACTCCGCCAAATGCAAACATTGCTTCCAATTCCCGCCGAAGTCCAACGCACAAGCACGCAACATATCCTCGAGAACTTGAATAACCCGCTCAGACTGCCCATCAATCTGAGGATGAAACGCCGTACTGAAGTTCAAATCCGTACCCAAAGCTTCCTGAAAACTCCTCCAGTACTTAGCATTAAACCTGGTGTCTCGATCAGAGGTGATGGACAAAGGAACTCCATGCAACCTCACAATGTTCTGCATATACAACTCCCCGAGAATCTTCCTAGAACACGTCGACCTAAACGGAATGAAATGCGCCGATTTCGTCAACCTGTCGACCACAACCCAAACTGCATCGTGCCGCTGCTCCGTCCTTGGCAAACCTGTGAGGAAATCCATCGTCACATGCTCCCATTTCCACCCTGGAATAGGAAGCGGCTGAAGCTGACCTGCAGGCTTCTGATGCTCAGCTTTCACCTGAAGACACGTCGAACACTTGGCCACGTACTCGCGAACATCTTTCTTCATGCCTCTCCACCAATAGTGCCTCTTCAAATCACGATACATCTTGGTGCTCCCCGGATGAATAGCGAACTGAGACCTATGAGCTTCGTCTAGAACGGCTTTCGTCACCTCGGCAATAACTGAAACTGCAAGACGCTCCCGAAAGTACAACGATCCATCTGCATGCACGCTCCATTCCTCAAACTGCTCCCCGTTCTGAATCCGCGACCAAATCCCCTGCAAATGCCGATCCTGCCACTGGCTTTGCTTCACCGTCCGAACAAGAGCTGGAGTCGCTTCCACATGATATAACGAAACTCGATCACCATCTTCATGATACAGTAGCCGATACTCACTCACTGTCGCATCCCTGCTCCAGTTCTCAAAAATCAAACAAGCGAGAATCCCTGAAGACTTCCTGCTAAGCGCGTCCGCTACCACATTAGCTTTCCCGGGATGATACTGCAACGCGAAATCATAATCCTCCATGTACTCCACCCATCTGCGCTGCCTCAAGTTGAGATCCCTCTGAGTGAACAAATACCTCAAACTCTTGTGATCGGAGAAGACCTGAAACGATGCTCCATACAAGTAACATCTCCAAATCTTCAGCGCGTAGATCACCGCCGCAAGCTCTAAATCGTGAGTAGGATAATTCCGCTCGTGAGGTCGTAGCTGTCTCGATCCGTACGCAACCACACGTCCATGCTGCATCAACACGCATCCAAGTCCGCGCCCTGAAGCATCAACATAAACCTCATACGGCTCGTCACTACTAGGAATAACCAACACCGGAGCTGAAGTCAACCGGTTCTTCAATTCCTGAAAAGCAAGCTCACAATCTTCATTCCACTCAAACCTGACATTTTTCTTGATCAATCTTGTCAATGGAGCTGCAATCTTCGAAAAGTCCTTGTAACGCCCCTATGTGGGGGTTAACAGTTTTTAATGAGATAAAATAAAAATAAATAATAAAAGTAAAACCTTAAAAATAAAATTTGCCCGGGACTTAAATGAAAACTCTCAACTCAAAAATAAAAATATAAACGACAAATAAACCACAGTTTTAATGTAGCACCTTAAATTTAATAATATAAACTGTTGTCATCATCATTTTAACCCTCAACACATTGTAATACAGTCACAGAAAGTAACAATTGATGCTTACATTATCATGAAGAACATTCTCAACAATTGAAGCAGTCCCAATGTAATATAGCTACATCACTTCCTCAACTATATTTCTCGTAGCCACCTCACACTTAGTGAGTCCTGAAAAGATATAAACATAAGGGTATGAGCAACACTATGCTCAGTAGAGAAAGCCATTACTCACCTTTAGGTTTTTATCATTACCACATTAAAATCTGCATGGTCAGTAAGTCACATCATATTCCAGATTATGAGGTTTATTATGATCACATCTTATGGATACCGTAGTTAATCATTACTAAGTGTCATAATTACACATTTATACAAATATTACCAATCATCATTGTTCCTAGGTATCCATGTTAAATTGAGTATCACTCAACTCATCGAAACCCAAATGGGCGCACTTGATCACCCTATAAACATTCCAAGGGTGTTCCGGTGAGGGGACATCAAGCCCCGAGTCCTCACCAAGTCGATTCCTGTACAGTGTGTTCTGGGACTTTCAACCCAAGGAAGCGTCATCACCTTCCCCCTATTTTACCTTTTAGGGTATTCATGCCCAAGGACGTAACCGTCGCCCTTTTCATGTCTCACAATTTCTCTATATTAAATCATTATTAATAGAGTTAATTTTCCTAACCATGCTTCTCAATTTATAACATGTGTCAATTCATTATGTTCCTCGCCGTACAATACAAGACGAGTCCATGTCATAGTTTTATATGTGATACTCATATAATATCAGTTCAACATAGATATATATATATTGCGGCAAAACAATCAATTTTAATTCTATAAAAACCTCACAAAAGATGAGTAATAGAATCCCTACCTTTCAAGCTTATCAACAGTCTCTTAATCCTGGAATCAATTAACGTTAGCTCCATACTCCCTTGATCTTGAACTCCAAGCAAAACAGATCCAGTTGTATCTCGTTGTATCTACGAAGCATCCTCTGTAGTGCTTCTCGAGCGACTATGAATGGCTAGGAATGCTTCCTGGAGATCATACATTCTTGAAAACGTCATTCTGGACTCCGATACTGCTGTTTGAATCGCCTCGATTCGCGTGCAGTCGGTACCGGATGATTTTCATCGGAGTGGAATTCGCTCAAACGGAGGTCACCATTGCATCCAGAGCATCGAAACGAGTCAGGAGGCGGTCTCGGATCTTCGATCGGAGGTCCGGATCACAAAATCCCATTTTGGCCTTTGACTGGCCGTTGACCGGCGTTGACCACCGTTGACCGGCGTTGACCGACTTTGACCGTCGTTGACCGGCGTCAATCGGGGTCCGTTGGCAGCTGGGCTCGGGCCTACCCCCCCTAAATCGACCCTTCTGAGTCCAATGGCGGGGTCAATTTCACCCAATTCTGCCTCTAACATAGCGGGTCGTGAAGTACAACGTCGGTAGAAATGGATGAGCTCCGATCTTGATTCTCCGACGATGGAAACCTGAAATTGGCTGAGGGCTTTTGCTACCCATCCTCCTATGAGCATTTCCCCTCATCCAATTTGAAGAAACGTGGCTGGGAAGAGCCAAAACGGAGGCTCCCGCGGCGGTTGACGGCGGCGTTAGCCGTTCTCCGGCGAAACTGGCTCCTTCCGTGCAATTGATCGAGGGTTTTTACTCCCCTTGATCCTCTGAACTCATTGGGAGGGGTGGTGTCAGTCACCTCCTCCGGCAAGGCGGAGTTCCACCATGGGGGCGGCGGTGCACGGCGGCAATAGACGGGCGGAGCAATCCGGCGGTTGTTGAGCTGCCACCAAGGGTGGGTTTTGTTCCTCTCATCACGGTGGTCGTGTAGGAACAAGAATCACGTCGATCGGACGTCGGACGGCGAAGATATCTCGTCGGAAAGAAATGGGTTTTGCCGCCACTTTGGGCGGCGCGTGTGGTCTCCTCCGGCGGCGTTTTGGGCGGCGCGGCACCTCGTTGGACTCAGCTCGTCGAGAGCTTTCCATTGGTGCGGGAGGTGTCGAAAAATAACGCCGGAATCTCAAACGATCTTTGAGGGGAGAGAGAGAATTCTAGAGAGAGAAAGAGGAGAGAGAAAGTGTCGAGTTTCTCTCAATTTTCTGATTTTTTTTTTTTTATATATATATATACTAAAAATTAATCTAATTACCTTAATACCCTTAGGGGAATAACGGGTGTCACAGTCCTTTACAAATTTCCTGTAATATCCAGCAAGACCTAAGAAGCTACGAATCTCCGTTACATTCCTTGGTCGTTCCCACTCCAATATAGCTTCAATCTTGGATGGATCCACTGAAATACCATGCTCCGAGATGACATGACCCAGAAATTTGACCTCAGTCAACCAGAACTCACATTTTTCCCTCTTAGCATACAACTGGTGCTCCCGCAGAGTCTGAAGCACGACCCGAAGATGCTGCTCATGCTCATCCCATGTCTTAGAATACACAAGAATATCATCGATGAACACGATCACAAACTGATCCAGATACGGCCTAAATACCCTGTTCATCAGATCCATAAAAGCTGCTGGAGCATTCGTCAACCCAAACGACATGACCAGAAACTCGAAGTGCCCATACCGAGTCCTAAAAGCTGTCTTGGGAATATCCTCTTCCTTGATCCTGAGCTGATGATAACCTGAACGCAAATCAATCTTCGAGAAGTATCGCGAACCTCCCAACTGATCAAATAGCTCATCAATCCTAGGCAAGGGATACTTGTTCTTCACTGTAACACGATTCAGCTGCCGATAATCCACACATAACCTGAGAGTCCCATCGTGCTTCTTAGCAAACAAAACAGGTGCTCCCCACGGAGATGTGCTATTCCGGATATACCCTTTATCAGCAAGCTCCTGAAGTTGCTTCCTCAATTCCTTCATTTCTGTCGGCGCCATCCGATAAGGTGCCATAGAAATCGGTGATGTCCCTGGAAACAACTCGATACCAAACTCAATCTCCCGATGCGGTGGTAACCCTGATAACTCGTCGGGGAAAACATCCTCGAACTCATCAACCACCGAAATCGCTACACTACTACTCGAAACATAGGGCTCGCAATCTAGGTTGGCAAGAAAAGTACAACAACTTAGATTCCTTCGCCCTCCTAGACACGACTTTATAAGGCGCTCACTCATTAGCCAATCACCACCACCCTGGTAAGTGATTACCGTCCCCCTATCAGACACTAGGGTCACTTTCTTAAGTTGGCAGTCCACAACTGCACTATACCTGGATAACCAGTCCATCCCTAAGATCACATCATAGGAGCTCATGGGGAGTACAATCAAATCACTTTTCAAAATCTCATCCCCAATCTTTATTTTACATGATTTACACATACAATTTACACACACCCGCCCCAAGGGAGAAGTTATGACTAGGGGTTCATTAAACTCTTCTATCTCTAATCCCAAGGCATGTACAAAAGAACTCGAAATGAGAGAACGAGAGGCACCGGTATCAAATAAAACGCGAGCTAGAGATCTGGAAACCAAAACCATACCATCGACAACCGCGTTACCAGTCTGAGAATCTGACCCTCCAGATGCCATTACATGAACCTGCACTGGCGCTTCCCCTTTTCCTCTACCAACATTACTGGATCCTGGATTACTCGGCCGATGCTGCTGAGATGGAGACGACTGCACACTACCTGTACTCGACGCTCTATACTGAGGAACACTACGCTGAAAATACTGCGGCTGCTGCCCCCGTGCCGGATGTGAGAATTGCTGAGGAGAAAACAACGGATACTGCAACTGTGGGTACTGCGGAGGCGGAGGTAGGGTCTGAGGCTGAGGCTGAGATGAACGATTGGCATCCTCCCCGATCTGCGATCCAAGACGAGCACTCCTGATTGGGCAATTCCTCTTGATGTGTCCGGGCTGCTGACAGAAATGACAATGAAAGCTGTAGGGGTTGCTACGCCCGCTGCCAGACGAACTGCTACTGCCACTGGTCGCACCGCCTTGCTTGCCTTTCCCCAGAGCTGGACGACTACTAATGCTCTTCCTGCCACTCCTCTGCGGTCCTCCTGAAGCCTTGGCTCGGTCCTCACAATACTGCACGTAATCGTTCTCCACGGAGATTGCCGACGACACAAGCTCTCCGAAACTCCTAAGCCGTAGAGCAACCAACTGCCGCCGAATAGGAGCCTTGAGCCTTTCCTGGAACTTGATACACTTTTCACGCTCTGATGCCACAGCTGATGGAGCAAACCTAGTCAACTCGTTAAACTTTGCCTCATACTCCCGAACTGACATATCACCCTGTTGCAATCTATAAAACTCAGCTGCCTTCTGATCTCTATATCCCTGCGGAAAATACCGATCATAGAACAGCTCC
Organism: Artocarpus heterophyllus; assembly: GCA_025403435.1. NCBI lineage: Eukaryota > Viridiplantae > Streptophyta > Magnoliopsida > Rosales > Moraceae > Artocarpus > Artocarpus heterophyllus. The sequence goes on along the minus strand of CM046348.1, from coordinate 4,899,923 downwards.
TCGAACTTGTCCCAACTGATATCGCCACCACGCTCCAGACGCTTAGTCTGTTTCCACCAGGTGTTAGCGCCACCCTCGAGCTTATACGCCGCGAATTCCACACGATACTCTTCAGGCACACCAAGAGTATCTAGATGCTTCAAGATCGAATCCAACCAATACTCTGCTAGCTGCGGATCCCCATTACCATCAAAAGTTGAAATAGACGCCCGCCGAAATTCCTTAAAGAAAGCATGTCGACTACCAACACTGGAGTCTTCTGGTCTAGCCCTGGCTGCCATCTGCCGGAAAGCAGCAAACATAGACCTCATCAAGCTCTCATCATTTCCGAACTCGGCGTCAGCAGTCGAACGACGTCTAGGTGCCATTCTCTCACTTCTGAAAACAAAATTTGGACTGTCAGAGGTATCTCATTGTCAAACCTATGCGTGCACAATTCCCAAGGTTCATAACCTTGAGCTCTGATACTATTCTGTCACGCCCCGGAGTACGGGAGGTGACGTGGCGGAATATTTAGATTAATTAAAAGCGGATTTAATTAAAAATCGAGAGTTTGAGAATCAAATTAAATAAAAATTAAGAGGATTTTCCACCACATTCTATAAAAGAATTTATAAATATTTAGCAAATAATAATAAATTGAATAAAAACTGCGAATATGGGTTCCACAACCCACAACTTGTGCACACACATGGTTCTGACAATATCATAAATACAATTACAGTCCAAGTACAAATAAAGTTAAGTCTTACATGCCTTGATTAAATAAATACAGAATATAAATAAATTCTCCTATTGCTCCTGAGTTCAGTCCGAAGAATCTTCTCCAAACTTAAATGGGAAACCACCTAGAGGGGGGAAATTTAAAACAATAAAACGTGAGCGAAAGGCTCAGTAGGACTAAGTTTTATAAAAAATAGTTTAACGTAAAGGAACATAGCATTATTAGAGGTTATTCCAAGGAAACTTAAATAAATAAATAAATAAATAAATAAACAGTTTGAGTAGGACCGTTCTGACACAGAACAGTCTACTCGTCAAATCAAAACACCATTTTACTTTTACCTAGGCATACCATGATATCACCACCGTAGTGGCCCAGCTGGGTTTCGGGACCTGCCCCCAAGGTCGATCGCTACACGACCCGATCTCTGATATGGCATCATGCCTTAGTGTTTATTATCATTGTCACTCAAAACCCAATTACCGAGTGTTGTCAGTTACATTTATTATGAAGTTCATTTCATAATCACGGTATATTAAAATATAACCGATAAAACCATTTTCAAACAACCGTTGAAAACATTTTGATAGAAATCCCTTTTTAAAGCCAAACCATTTCAAAACCAGGCTACCAAAGAAATAGGATAGAAGTCCTACCTCAGTACTCGTGCCGGTACCCCACACCGTAATCCCGGTCCGCTATACGTTAGCTCCACGGAACCACGAACAATCCTAGATACAAACTAAGTCAATCAATATCTAGTTTGAGACATTCTATGTTACTAAATCATTTCATGATGTCCTAGTGTGCCATTTGTACCTTTAAAACCATCCTATAAGGTTGGGATTTAAATCAGGGTTCAAAACAGTGAAAACGGGTAAAAATCACAAGATTTTCCATGCCTCGGTCGGCCTGCCGGACGCCCTGCTTCAGCCTACCGAACTGCACAGTTCGGCCTGTCGGAAACAAGGTTCGGCCTGCCGAATATTTCCCCAGATTCGACCTGCCGGTCGGAAGAACACCGGCCTGCCGATCATCACTCTGGCCTGTCGAACATGAACTTCGGCCTGCTGAACTGGGAAAACCCAGAAATCCCAGCCACGGGTTTCTCGATCCCCAAAATCCAAATCTTGTTTCTAACCTGTTTTTCTCAAATCCCAGGCATGAAAAACAACTATAGTTGATAGAAAAATATTCTAGAACATGTTTGGAATCATTTAAACAACATTTAAACTCGAAATCCTCAAAAATCCAAAAATGAGAAAAAGAGGAGAAAAATGAAAAATCTTAAATTCAATCCGTTTCTCTTCAATCTAGGCTTAGATTCTAGTTGTTCTAAGTTCATCTAACTCAAATCCAAGGTTTTCTAAGCTTAAAAAACCCTAGATTTCAAAAATACACAAAATTAAAAATTTTGTAAAAAGTTTAGAAATTTCGAATCTAACCTCGAATCGAAGCTTCAATCCGCGTTCTCGGTTGCCGAATCACGTCCCCGAGCTTCCTCTTTGCTAACCCGAAGCTTGGATTCGAAATGGAGTTCAAAATTTGAGAGAGAATTGAGAGAGAGAGAGAGCTGCCGAGAGATCAAGAAAGAGAAGAGAGAGAGTGAAACCGGGAGAGAATGAGAGGAGAGAGAGAGGAAGGAAATAAATAGAGAAAATCGGTGGGCGGTTTTACTGTGCGAAAACCATGTGCCGCCCACGGTTTTGCAAAACAGAGTATTTTTAACATTTTATAAATTGTTGTGTTTTAAAACTCAAAGCATTATTTTAAAACAATAAGAAATCCTTCGAATTCATTAATTTAACAAAACAACCAAAAATTCAAAAATCCAACCAAATAGTCTAATAAATGTTAAAACGTTAATTATGGCACACTAATTCATCATTTACATTACTTTAACATTAAATAAATTTCGGGACGTTACAGGTCTCTACCCACCTCGACTCCATCAACGTAAAGACCACTTTGGAAAAAATGGAGAAACGGACATATTCTCTCTTTTTTTTCTTTTTTTTCTTTTGAAAAGAACGGCATATTCTTCTTTAACAACGTTGTTCCTCCTCAATCTTTTTAATATTAAAAACGACATGCTTTATTTCTAAAAAACGACAGTCGTTCTTTACTCACATTTTCAATCTTGTAGAAAGGACATAATGTTATAGTATAGATGAACATCATACCTCGTTTTTTATTAGTCGTTTTGTATTTCCTCTTACACCAAGAGCCTCGGCGTAGATTTTTTTTTTTTCCTTATAGGCTCTGATATATGTAGAAATTTAATGAAGAAAGTTTGTCTAATCTCTCTAATCATAATTATCTCAAAGCCAGCATTCCCTTCGTATGATAATAAATTTGAGTTTTTAAAATTTAGACTTTAGATTTTTAGAAATGACTACAAGCTCGAACTCAAATTCTATTGACAATGTCACTGCTCCAAACACAACTGTGACACAAGTGCCTACCCCTACGGCTCCAGTTTCAGTTCTGGTGAACCATGGGGAAAAACCAGAGAAATTCGATGGACTAAATTTCAAAACGTGGCAGTAGAAAATGTTGTTTTATCTAACCACCTTAAACCTTATGAGGTTCTTGACGGAAGATAAACAAAATAATGATGAGATCGAAGCTCAAGTTAAATATGCAATTAATGCATGGGAGCATTTTGATTTCCTTTACTAGAACTATATTATACACAGTTTAGCTGATTCATTGTACGACATGTACGTTGTCAAAGAAAATGGCTAAGGAATTGTGGGAGTCTTTGGACCATAAATATAAGATTAAGGATGCCGAGGCTAAGAAATTTCTCATGGGCTAGTTTCTGAATTATAAAATGGTGGACTCCAAGACGGTGATCAGTCAAGCTCAAGAAATTCAAGTCATCTTGAATGAGATTCATGCAAAGGGAATGATTGTAAATAAACCTTTCCAAGTGGCTACCATTATAGAGAAGTTGCCTCTGCATGGAATAACTTCAAGAACTTCTAGAAGCATAAGCGGAAGGAAATAAGCATAGAAGACTTGATTGCTAGACTTCATATTGAAGAAGACAACTTAGGCTTTGATAAGAAAGGCCCATCTCAAACATATGCTAAGGCAAACGTAGTGAAGCATGGTCAAAATTCCAAGTCCAAGAAGAAGAAGCCGAGCAATGGGTCCAAGCTGGGACTTAAAGGAGGTATCTGTAAGATTTAGAAATTCTAAGGGAAGTGCTTCAATTGTGAAAGATGACAACTTAGGCTTTGATAAGAAAGGCCCATCTCAAACATATGCTAAGGCAAACGTAGTGAAGCATGGTCAAAATTCCAAGTCCAAGAAGAAGAAGCCGAGCAATGGGTCCAAGCTGGGACTTAAAGGAGGTATCTGTAAGATTTAGAAATTCTAAGGGAAGTGCTTCAATTGTGAAAGATGGGTCATGTCTGCTGATTAAAGAAGAATAGAGAGGCCAAATAGTTGATGACATCATGCAAGACGATTCTGATATTAGCCTTTCTATAGTGGTTTTTGAGGTCAATCTAGTGGACTCCAACCTGAAGGAATTGTGGCTAAATACTAGAGCCACATGCCACATCTACTCCAAGAGAGGTGCGTTTGCTGATGGTACCCTTAGAAACTGCGGAGAAGCTTTACGTGGACAATTTTGCAACTTCTGAAATTAAGGGTCAAGGAACAGTATTCTTGAAGATAACATCAAACAAGGAAGTAAAGATGTACAACGTATTGTATGTACTTGATATTTGAAAGAACCTTATTTCTGGGACAATATTGAGCTAACATGGTTTCAAAATGGTGCTTGAGTCCAAGAAAATAGTTTTGTCTAGATATGGAATGTATGTGGTAAAGAGTTATGTAAAAGATAGCATGTGAAAAATGAATACTATTGTTGTAAAACCCAAAACTATTAATAAAAAGAGAAAATATTTTGTTTATATGCTTGGGTCTTTTAACTTATTGCATGGTAGATTAGGACATGTTAATTATGATAAATTGTGTAGATTAATTAACTTGGATCACATACTCGCATTTTACATTGATTTCAAACATAAGTGTGAAACTTATGTAGAGGCAAAATTAACGAGGTCGTCATCTCAAACAATTGAAAGGAACACTCAAATACTTGATATAATTCATACTTATGTATATGACTTAAAATTTGTTCAAACCAAAGGTGGTAACAAATATTGTCACTTTTACCGATAATAGAACAACATATTGCAATGTTTATTTGCTAAAGAGCAAAAACGAAGTTATAGAGAAGTTTGCCTTTTTATAAGCAAGAAGTTGAGAATCAACTTAATAAAAAGATTAAGACGGTAAAAAGTGACTGCGGTGGTGAATATATAGAACTATTTAGTGCACTTTGTTTACAATATGGAAGATTCACGAGGTCAAGCCACCTTATTCTCCTCAATCAAATGGCGTGGCTAAATGCAAAAAAATCATATTCTAAAGGATATGATCGACGTTAATAAGTTTTGGGTTACCACAAAACATATGGGGGTAAGTTGTTTTGTCGGCTAACTGTCTCTTAAATAAGATTCCTTGTAAGTTGAAGCATTAACCTGCGTTTTTAATTCCAAAAAAAATCCCTTCATTAAGCCTATAAAAGGAGGTTCTTTCAACTCTCTAGAATATGAGTTGAGAGTCTATTCTGCCCTCCTCTTCTCCTTCTTACTCGTCAAACATCTCTTAGAAGCTATAAGTTTGGTTTTAGGTGTTTTCTGGTGATATAAAGAAATCACAATTAAGCACGTCGGAGTAACTCTTTTGGTACCGAAATCTTACTTGATCGTCGTTGTATCTTAGGAAACAGATGCTTAGCGTTATCTCAAGCATCCTTAAAGAGAGAATCTGTTTTAAAAAAAGTGTGTATGCATGTGCCTCAACGTTTAAATTTTATTCTTTCATTCAGTTGAAGATTTAAGATTTTCTTATAACTGTTTTCGTCGTTAGTAATTTATCATAACAGTAACTTTTTCGTTTATTCTCCGTATTATACTCTATTTTTGCAAGCAAAAACAAAGCTAAAATATAAAAATATAATAGTTCTCTTGTACGAGTAATGCAATAATTCGTTAGTTTAAGACTCCTGTTACAACAATGAGTTGCTTCCCTCATATGTGGAGCATTAAAATTCAGAATTTTTTTTTGAGATAATTAAAATTCAGAATTAAAATCAAGAATCTTGTCACTATAATTAAATTTCAGAATTAAAATCAAGAATCTTGTCACTAAATAAAAAAGAAACAAAAAAGAAAAATGGAAATGAGTTTGGGCTAATATTAACCCTTTTTCCCGAGTGTTGGTAGTTTGTCACTTTGTTTTGTAAGGACAGCAAATAAAATAATTTCGTATTTTAAAGCCAGCAAAATCAAATTATCTCTCTTATTTTTTTTTTAAAATGTGTATTTTCTCGCTATCCGCTACTTCCATGCAAGTGGGCTCGTCTCCATCTCCCTCCTTCCCAACGATCACACCCCATTACCTTTCATCTTCATCAACAACGACAAAACGACAAAACACCGCATCCTCGTCTCGGCCTATTCAAAATCCAAGGATGTATGGAGAAGAACACCATCACCCCACAAAACGACGCCGTCGACGGGCCAACTTCTCCACAGACGCCACCCAAGAGAACGGCGAGAAACGACCCTCCATTTGGATCACAGCGTGCACATGGACGAGCTCTTAAGCTCGATATGGCAGACCCAGAACGAGCAAGAACTCTTCGCCGTCCTTTCGCCGTATAAGTCTAGACAGCTCTCGATCAAGTTCATGGTCTTGGTCCTCTCTCGCGAGCTCGACTGGCAACGTTCGCTGGCCATCCTCGACTGGAGCAACGAACAGGCTCGGTACACTCCCTCGGCTTTCGTGTACAACGTTGTTCTTCGAAACGTGCTTCGTGCGAAGCAGTGGGAACTTGGGCATGGGCTGTTTGATGAAATGCCCGAGAGAGCTTTGGTGCCCGATAGGTATACTTATTCCACGATTATTACGTATTTTGGAAAGAGGGCATGTTTGATGCCGCCCTTTCTTGGTTGCAGAAGATGGAGCAGGACCGGGTTTCCGACGATCTTGTTTTGTATAGCAACTTGATCGAACTTTGTCGAAAGTCGTGCGAGTACGCCAAGGCGATCTCCATCTTTTCGAGATTGAAGAGGTCGGGCATTACTCCTGACCTTCTTGCTTACAATTCGATGATTAATGTGTTCGGAAAGGCTAAGCTTTTTCGAGAGGCTCGTCTTTTGCTGACGGAGACAAGGGCGGTGGGTGTATTGCCTGATACGGTTGGCTATTCGATACTTGCAACATTATGATTGATGTTTATGGGCAGCTTGATATGGCTAAGGAGGCCGATCGGATGTTTTGGAGCATGAGGAAGATGGGAATTGAACCTAATGTTATGAGTTATAATACTCTTTTAAGGGTTTATGGTGAGGCAAAGCTTTTTGGGGAAGCCATCCATCTTTTTCGATTGATGCAGATGAAGGACATTGAGCAGAATGTTGTCACTTACAACACTATTTTTAAAGATTTATGGTAAATCTCTTGAGCATGAAAAGGCTACCAATCTCATTCAAGAAATTCAGAAGAGAGGGATCGAACCAAATGCCATTACTTACTCAATGATAATATCTATATGGGGTAAGGCGGGGAAATTGGACAGGGCAGCAATGCTGTTCCAAAAATTGAGGAGCTCGGGGGTTGAGATTGATCAGGTTCTTTATCAGACAATGATTGTGGCTTATGAGAAGGCAGGCTTGGTTGCTCACGCTAAGCGCTTGCTTCATGAGCTCAAGTGCCCAGACAACATCCCTAGGGAGACCGCAATAACCATCCTTGCAGGAGCTGGTCGCCTGGAAGAGGCTACATGGGTTTTCCGCCAGGCTAGCAATGCCGGGGAGATAAAAGATATATCTGTCTTTAGCTGCATGATAGAGCTTTTCTCGAAGAACAAGAAGTATGCAAATCTAACCGGGGTGTTTCAGAAAATGAGAGGGGCTGGATACTTTCCCGATTCCAATGTGATTGCTTTATTCCTGAATGCGCATGGCAAGTTGCGAGATTTCGAGAAGGCAGATGCTGTATATACAGAGATGCAGGAAGAAGGGTGTGTTTTCTCAGATGAAGTTCACTTTCAGATGATCAGTCTTTATGGCGCGAGAAAGGATTTTAAAATGGTAGAGGAATTGTTTGAGAGGTTGGACTCTGATCCTAACATTAACAAGAAGGAACTGCATCTTGTTGTTGCCAGCGTCTATGAAAAATCAAATAGACTAAACGATGCATCGTGAATCATGAATAGTATGAACGACAGAGGAATTTTGAAATCGCAAATACCTTAATAGGTTCTTGATGGCTTATGTTCAATACATTTTTTTTTTTCAAACTATTGTAAGTTGCATCATTTTGCTGATTAATCTGTCAATACATTCTGCCACAGGTATTTTTATGTTACATATTTCTTATATCTCTTGCCCTTCTTTTCTTCAACCCGCGTTTTTTTTTTAATTTTTTATTTTTTTGGTGGAAAAAGCATCTCAAATGAATGGAAATGTAATCTTAGATGGTGCCTCAACCTCAAACAAAAGGAAACAAATGAAACAAAATAATTTTCATGCCCTTTATTTCTTCTTTCTGCTGGGCCATTTAATGTTATTTATGTTCTTTGATAAAATCACATCTTTGAAAAAAGAGGAAAACAAAGATTTCTTGTGGGAAAATTTCCAACAACTGAAGTTACTGCTCCTCCTGTTTTCTGCCAGCATTATATTTAAAGCTGGGCCATCCAATAATAAAATCTCATAAAAATTCACAAGGAAAAGAAGTTGAAAACAAAGAGAGAGAAAATGAGCTCTGTATTGAATGAGTTGGATAGGAATTCCACACCTCTTAAATGTGGCACTAATATTTTTAACTATCAACTAGCTAATCCTGATAAAGTATTTTGACCAAAAAAAATACACAACTGACTTGACTATCCTAAGAGAGAGCGTAATTTGACCAAAAAATTAATCTTATCTCAATTAGTAGGTTTTCTGGTTGACCAAAAAATTAATCTTATCTCAACTAGTAGGTTTTGTGGTTGACCAAAAAAATTAATCTTATCTCAACTATTAGGCTTTCTGGTAAGCCTATACGATTAATCTCTTCTCAATCTTAAAATAGCATGGATTTTCTTTAATCCCAACTTAACGATGCACTTAAAAACAATTTCTTTTACAAGTTAATGTTTTTCCTTTTGTTAGATAAGTACTGAGCTTATTCCTTTATTGCATACAGGCTTTAACTGACACCTTGCTTTGCAGTTCAGGTACTCCAACATGGCAAATTATCCATGCGCACGTATAAATGTGAACAAAACAATGGTCATGGATCCGTTTATTTTTTTTCTATGTCCATTTTTACTAGAGCCACTTAACAATTCCCCCATAGGTAGTTATTTATTAAAAAAAAAAAAAACTTAAAAAAGTGCTTACAACAGTAGGCACATCTTATCATAGTGTATGTTTTTTAACGTTGAATTTAATTAAGATCACGCAAAAATAAACAAGAATATAACAAAACAAAACCATACCGATAAGCAAAGAAAAAGCCACCCGTTCCTTTAAAACTTTTTTTTTTTAATTTCGTATATAAAATTTTTATTTTAACTTCTTAAAACTATATTATATCTTTTTCAAGATTTTATATCTTTTCATTTATGTCATTTTATTAGTTCAATAACATCTTTTATCTTTTTTATTAATTCTTCTGCCTTTGTCCCTGTTGGTAAACTTTGATTTTCATACCCTACGGTATCTCAAGCCTTGTTGCATTCTTTCTAGCCGAACCTTGAAGCCTCATCAGCTTATCTTCTAGCATTTATTATAAGATTGTGCCACAAGAGGCACCTCACCGCTCACCTCCCTATGCTATGCAATCAAAACCATAGGCGTCCTATGATCAATAAATGGAATTGTCCTTTTCAAGTCCTTGTTCTAGGCTATATATCATATATGATCATTGCACCTTGGGGCACGCTCTTGACTTTGGAATGCTAAAAACGATATGGCAAAAAATGGAAATAGCTGCATATACATCGGTGCTAAAGAGTTTGATTGGAGGGTGTAAGGTGTTTGTTACAATATAATTAGGACAAAAATGATTTATAGTATAAAGCTTAATCAATGTTTTTAAATATCAAAGACAATTAATAAATTACATCTATCCCGTTTTGGAATCTGTTTTGGGCCGTGTTATTGTTCGATTTGTTTGTGGAATAATAAAAGGCTGATTGTCAAGGTCGGTTTAAACTGTAATCTTGATTATGAACAATGTAAAGCTCTAAGGTTGGTCTGGACTACAATCTCGATTATGAATAATATAAAGCTCTCACATGCTATAGTAAAAATTAAAAAAATCGCTACAGTGTAAAGCTTTCTTATGCTATAAATAGTTCTAACAATTGATTTTAACCATCATGTCAAATGCCTTATAAATATCTAGTCATTCCACACTTATCATTGCAACTAAACGCAGGTTAAATTCAGTGATGGTGGATGATAAAAGGATAAATTAGATTTTCTTTCAAATTGGTAGAAACAATTACACATAGCAAAGCTATTGGATGGCTGAGATTTATAGATCATTGTTGGCATATTGAGTTAACTTTTTAGACTTTAAGTTCAAAGAATAATTTAGAGATATGTTTGTTTTTCTTTAAAATTCAAATCAAATGATTCTTTTAAATTCAAGTTTTCAGAGTTTTACTCCCCTCTTGAACTTTTTGGACTCAGTAAATCTCATATTCCCTATCCTATATTTATAGAAAAAAAATTATAACTTATTCATTTGATATCCGATTAAGAGAATTCTTCTTTTATTGCGTTTCTAATGAAGAGAGGAATAAATCAAGATCTATATTACATATTTTTTTATATCATAAACATTAAGATTTTATTATATTTGTTAATAAATTAACACTTTTTTTCACTATCTATTTAAACACAATTTTTAATTTTATTTTATTTTAATATTAACATTTTAAATGTACATCTAAATATTAATTAGATAATAATTTAAATCATATAATTTAAATCAAAATAATCAAATTAATACAAATTGAATTCATTTACCAAATAAACTTTTACTAGGTTGGTTGGGTAGGCAGTTTGGAGGGGGAGCCGTGGTACCGCCTAAAGTTTCTTTTTTTTTTAGGGGGGTGGTGGTGTGTGAGAATCACTTCCTAAAGTTTTACGTCCACACTGGGCAAGTATTTCCATTATTTTATTCTCTTCTCCTCCTCCAGAATTTTTCTCCTTCCTTTGAGTACAAATGCAACATCATTTGGCAAGTATTTCCTTGATTTTATTCTTTTTCCTCCTCCAGATTTTTTTCTCCTTCCTCTGAGTACTAATGCAAAAATATAATTTAAAATTAAGATTTGTATTGAATTGAAGCGTATTTCCTTTTTTTTTTTCTTTGCTCCCAGACTGTTATTTTTAATTATTTATCGCCATACAATCACTATCAAAAATATATTTGATAGGTCTTTTTATCAAGTGATAAGCAGATCAGCTTGCCTTGCAACCTTGTTTTATGCTGGTTCAAAATCCAAAGAATTATGCAGATCAGATTAAGATACAATAAACTAAGAAGATTGAGTTTAACGAGCGCATTAAAGAGGTTTTATAAGATTAAGATACAATAAACTAAAAAGGAATGAGTTTAACTAGCGTATTAAAGAGGCTGTTTTGACAAATAGTCTGTGCCTTGTGGTTTGGCATTAGTGGTTTAAACCACTTTCTCTGTTACTAATAATATAAACTCTCACATGCTACAATAAAAACCGTTCTAATTATACTAGTTTAATCTTTTTTTGTTTGACAGACAAGTCAAAATATCTTCAAAACCAGTAGATAAGTTTAAGGACTAACCAAACCAAGAGCCAATAAAAGCATCAATATGGAAGTATGAATTTTTGGGCCAAAAAAATACCTTTTTTCCTTTAAAAAACCATTTTTTAAAGGGGTATAATACCACGCTGGTTTAGGAAAATATGATTTGAATTATTTGTTTTCAAGTTATGTTTCAATTGATTTCAGTAATTGCTGAAAATTATCATTTAAGTAGAAGTTAAAAAAAACAAAACTCTAGATTTATTAATAAACAGAGATATACAAAATTAGTCTGACAGAGTATTTGGCACGTTATTTCAACATTCTTATATGCTATAGTTTTTCAACAATTTTTTTTAGTTTAAACCGGTTGCAAATCATCCTATAAATACGTAGAATTGAGAGTTACTAACGACCAAAAGATTTCAAATTTATGCTATGCTAATCAAATATCAAACTAATTTAATCACTATCTCTTCCTTCTGTTGCGTCCTCTTACGTTTTATTTCCTCTTTTGCTTGGAACAGTTCCCATTTTGTTGGAACTCAAATATATTATTTTTTCTCCCTTTTGCTGCTTACATAAAGCTCGTTACTCGATTCCCCAAACCTCTCTCACGGCCAAAAAATAAAAATAAAAAAAATAAAAAAAAATCTTTTGCTGACTCTTTAGCCTCAAGGAAGAAGTCCACTTTTGAAGTCAACGCATGTTAGGCATAAACAATCAAAGTTTCTAAAAAGGAAAACCCATAAATCAAAGTCATTAATTAAGAAAACCCATAATCTTGTCCCCTAAATTGGTTTTTACGTAGTTAAATTCAATTCCTTAGACTTGAATTTAATGATTTTTTAGCTTAATACATTCCTTACCTTATTTTTTTTTTCTTCCTTACCCCTCCCGTCGCGGCGAGACTAAATGCCATATCATATCAGTCCCAGAGTCGTTCCGTTTAAATTACCCCAAAAAAGATAATAAAAAAATAAATAAAAAAATTAAAAAGGGAAAGAATGGAGCATTTATAAGATCTCATTTTCCATTTCCACTTTCACAAACAGAATCAACTACCTAACTCTCTCTCTTAAAAAAAATGAAAAATCAAACCTCTCTCAGGTGAAGAATCAGAATACCCGTTGGCTCAAAAAAGAAACAGAAAAAAAAAAAAACCTCAAATCGTTGTTTGATATTCCCTCATTTTCCTTCACTTTCTTTCACTTTCCTTTCCTCGGAAGGAATTCGTTGGGCGTGATTTGAAGGAGGAAGAAGAAGAAGAAGATGAAGAAGCTGAAGAGCTATTACATGCATCTGAGGAACAATCAGGGCATGGAAAGGAAGTGGATCTTCCCGTTGGCGATAGGCTTGATCGTCTCTCTCTTTCTCCTCTTCCTCACGACGTTACCCTCGTCGGACGGCACGCCTTTCCTTCCGTTCTACCGCTCCTTGACGGCGGCGAACTCCATCTTCGTGGAATCCAAGCTCCATCCCGTCCCGGTCTCCTACATCCCTCCGCCGCCACGGTTCGCCTACCTCATCTCCGGCTCTAATGGCGACGGCAAGATGCTGAAGCGGACGCTCGAGGCCCTCTACCACCCGACGAACCGCTACGTCGTCCACCTCGACCTCGAGTCGCCAGTCGAGGAGAGGCTGGATCTGCAGAATTACGTGAGGGATCACCCGACCTACGCCAAGTTTGGCAATGTGAGGATGATCACCAAGGCCAATCTCGTCACCTACAGAGGACCGACCATGGTCGCCAACACGCTCCATGCCGCCGCGATTCTCTTGAAGGAAGGAGGCGATTGGGATTGGTTTATCAACCTCAGCGCCTCTGATTATCCTCTTGTTACTCAGGACGGTGGGTTCGATATAGGCCTCGACTTGAAATTTGGGATTTTTCTTCAAATTCTTGTAATTGTGATTGATTTTGATTAATTGTTTTTTGTTTAATCAGATCTGCTACACACATTTTCGTACTTGCCGCGGGATCTTAATTTCATCGATCATACTAGTGACATAGGGTGGAAAGAGTATGTGGAAGCAATATATATATATATAGATCTTTTTTTTGTGTTTCTATTTTTATCTGTATTTGTGTTGTATTGTTTGATTTCTGAACTTTCTTTTTTTGTTTCTTGCCTTATATTTTTTGTGGGTAAATTTGTTTTTGTTGAGTCTGGAATGCTATATGTTCTCAGGTACCAAAGAGCAAAGCCAATAATTGTAGATCCCGGGTTGTATATGACAAAGAAAGAGGATGTTTTCTGGGTTACACAACGGAGAAGTGTGCCAACAGCATTCAAGCTTTTTACAGGTTATTTTATACTTATTGTTATCTTTTCTGGCTTCTTTTATCTTTCAGTTAGTTTACATAGGAGACAGTGTTGTTCTTCGTGATGGGTTTATGCTTCTAAGTCAAGCTTCTATATATCCGTTTCTTTTTTGTTTTTCGTTTATCAAATTTATCCAGTCGAATACTGAACTGATTCTGCTAAACTTCCTTAGTTGCACCTTATATCTTGTTGGACTGGAAATCAGTATCCTTTCTATTTTGATCTTCACTCTTGAAGATTTTTATATATTTAGATCGTAGAATTGCAGCAGCTTGTTATGCTGTCTTCAGGTGCCATTTGAGAAACATTAGTACTATATTCATGAACACTGGAAAGTGCTATCAGAAGAAGAAAATAATTTATGGTTTGCATCCAAACGCATCATTCTTCCAATAGTCTGTCAGTAATGACTTTGCTAATCAAAATAAAGTTTCTAATGGTTGTTGTTTTAAGTATATTTGATGACAGTTAGGTGGAAAATATGGATTAAGAGTTAGAAAGACATGTTTCTTTTAACAGTCAATTCATGGGAAGGAAGAGCAGCTTTCTCTGTATATCTTACGGTAGCAGGAAGGACTGAATATTCTTGCTCTGCATGGTTGTTTATCTAGAGTAGATACTTTTAAGCATAAATTTTTAGAGGACCAATAGTTTTGAGGAGATGCTTTTTCCAGTTTTTTGTTTTCGATTTTAAATGATGCATAAAACGCCATTTAATGATTCTTAGTAACAGTTCAATTTCAAGAATGAATTCTTAGGAGACTTTCCAAAAGTTCCTGTGTGAATGCCTGATGGAACCATTGTTGGGAAAAATGAAAAAGCATATTTCTGAATGTCACATTCTAGGTTGCATGTAAATGGTTGATTTTGATGCCAGTACTGTGTAAGAGTGTAGATTTTGAAAGGTTGACTCACAGCTCTCAACCTGCTTCTTAGCATCTGAAAACTATTTGACGCTGGGCAAACACAACAAGAATATAGAGAGAGGAAGAGAGAGATAAAGGTAGAAAGGAAGAGAAGGAAAGAGGGAAAGAGAAAGGAAGTTTGGAATTTAGAGGGAAAAGAAGAACAGCGGAGAGGAATTCTGAATAATCAACCTCAAGTGTATATTGAAATGACAATCACTGGGCCCTATTTATATAGGAGCACAAAAACCATAATGGAAACAAACTATATAACAGTGAAGAATTTTCTTCTCCGAATCTGAAATATCTTTATTAATATATCTCTTGACCTGCCACCGTATGTGTGTTATGTAATGGGCAATCTAGTCATAGAAAATCATGGTGCTTATTGTGGGATAAAGCCATTTTTTTGAAACCTACTTTTTTATTTTCCTTTTGTCAGGTGTGCGGGAAACATACATAGTGAAAAGGAATACATGTGCTTGGTTTAGATTGCCCTATGCTTCTGCAATTATGATACTCATAAGTATTCAAGTTTCTCTGGCTAATGTTGAAAAGATATACTCAAGTTACATTTTATTATTTGTTCATTTTTGCTAAACATGTACTTGGTTTCCTCTAGTGAAATAGCTCTTGTTCTTGGAGATATAGCTCAAGTGGATATTGAATTCCTTACTGCACTCATTTGATGAATGTTGCATGATTTTGTTCAGATATCATGTTCACATTAAGAATAATAATATTCCATGTTCAGTGAAATTTACTTGGTGAGAAAAGGACGAAATTTGTGCCATTTGTGTCGGATATTGTGCAATGGTATTCGCAGAGTTTGACCTCATTGCAAGTTCTTGTTCAATGTTTGAGGTTATTGGTTATGGTAACTAAATTTTTGCCTTATGTTATAGGTTCGGCTTGGATGGCTCTTTCTAGACCTTTCATTGATTACTGCATATGGGGATGGGACAACCTACCTCGAATAGTTCTTATGTATTATGCCAACTTTATATCGTCTCCAGAAGGATACTTCCATACTGTAATTTGTAACGCTCAAGAGTTTCGCAACACAACTGTGAATAGCGACCTCCACTTCATATCTTGGGACAATCCTCCAAAGCAACATCCCCACCACCTCAACCTTGCTGACATGCAAAGGATGGTTGGCAGTAATCAACCTTTTGCAAGGAAGTTCCGCAGAGATGATCCAGTGCTTGACAAAATTGATTCAGAGCTCTTGTCTCGCGGTCCTGGCATGGTTGTTCCTGGTGGTTGGTGCGTAGGAGGCAAGGAAAATGGCACTGATCCCTGCTCTGTTGCTGGTGATATCACAGTCCTCAGGCCCGGCCCTGGTGCTAAAAGGCTGGAAACGCTAACCAGCTCTCTGTTATCAAAGGAGAAGTTTCGACCAAGACAGTGCAAATAAGAAGGCCCCAAAATTTTTTTTAGGGTGTGATTCTTGTGCAAATCGAGTTAGTTTTCACTTGGAGATAGAAGAAGCCGCGATCTTCTTATAGGAACTGAAAATGGGGGGGTAAAAAGATTCATATATCTGGCCTGTAGACTGGCAAGGAGGATTTGGATTTTGGCCGAATTACTCGACTAAAGAGATCTGGATACTTCCTGCTGTGATGGCATGGTATGCACACGAACGAACTGATACACTAGCACAGCGTATGGTTCTCCTTTCTTCTGTTTTTGTAAAATTTTTATAACTGTATCTCCGGGTCCTGCTGTTACCAATGGAGCCGTAAAATCATGGGTGTAAAATCAATTGCAAGACAAATGTTTCAAAAGAGGAAATTAAAGAAAACCTTTTACCTGATTTTATTTTGCTGCTTCCAAATTGTGAATCCTTCAATGTTGTATGACAATGTCGTTCTTTGTTTTGGACCAAAAACAGAATAAATGTTTTCTTGCATGTTTCATACTTTCATTAGAGTTGCATAATTGTTTTATACTTTCATTAGATTTGCATAATTCTTTCCCAGCACACCTGCATCCCATGTGATGTATTTGCATTTTGATTAGCTGCACATAGGCATGTACAATGCTAGTACAGAAGTTATTGAGGAAAAACCTTTCCTTGTTAGTGACACATTAAATATGTCTAGCTATCTATAAACTGCTTGTTAATAAATGTATGCACTGTAACCCTAAAGTTTTTCAAATAGCATTTATCTCATTAGTTGCATGACTTAATCTTAATTTACATCTCTTTGGCCCACATTTTAAAACTCTTTTTTTGGGAGTTTGGAGAGGTTGCGGAACGGTGGTAGGGTTTTCTTCGGAGCTTTGCCACAACTGGCAAGACATCTGAATCTGAAACTAAACGTAGCATTCAAGGTTTTTTTTTTTTTTTAATGATTTATGGATCTAGTTTACAAACATGTACCTTAAGACTCAAGACATTACCATATCGCCACTCGCTAGTTGGGCTGTTGCTTTCTCAATTTCTAGGATGTAAAACAAAGGAATTTAGAGAAAGTACACTGCGAGATTAATATCAATATGGTAGGGATTTTATTTTTTCTCACATGACTTCATTGGATTTAACTTTATTTCCAAAAAAAAGGCCGATTATTCGCCTACTATGCTAGAAACAACATTTTGAAAACGACAGCAAACTGCCTTTAAAAAAACAAAAAAAGAAAACGACAACAAACCGAAATAATCATTTACTGAAATACGACAGCAACAGATTTTATTTCCACAAAATGCCGTGTTGTACAGTTATTACGTTAAAAACAGCATTTTGAAAACGACAGCAAACCAAAATAGACGTTTACTGGAATACGACAGCAACAGATTTTATTTACACAAAAGGCCATATTGTACAGTTAATTACGTTCAAAAACAACTTTTGGAAACGACAAGAAACCGAAATAAATATTTACCGGTACAATAGCGACAGAAGTGCGATAACTTAGATAAATAACGCTGTCTTTAAAAGCAATCACCCACCAAGTAAACGAAAATTTAATAAAAAACGATGACACCACTGCATCAGTTATTGCCTCAGATATACGACAACTTGACGAACTGCAACATCCTTATAAACGACAGCAACCACAAAACGACAATATACCATGGAATGGCCACACGAGATATCTAACGTCGGACACCCAAATAACGTCAATATATTTGAGAACGACAGCACCAGATGTACGGCAACATGTTTCATCATGACGACCGCCGTCTAAAAAATGACCATCGTATAAACATTGGCGGAGCCAACCTTATTTTTTTGTGGGGACAGGTGTATACTAATATTTTTTTTTCTAAATAAATAATATAAAAATATATAAAAAAAAACATGTATTAATATTTTTCAAGGACTAAGAGATTCATATTGAGAAGTTTTAAAAATAAAAACATACTCTACTGATAGGGCTTTGTTTTGACAAGTTAGCTATTTGCTAAAAAAATGTTTGTTTTGCATATTTTTTATGTGATTTTAATTAGATTTAATATTTAAAAGCATGCACAATTGATAAAGATACCCTACCATAGTTTTTTAAGCATTTTGGGGATATAAAAAAGGAATTTTTACGATAGGAATTGTCTTTTTTCACTATTATTATTAACTATGGGTTTAGTCGTTAACATTTAAGTATGCAAGTATTCATATTAAAATATTGGAGTACGAGACATATAAATGCTCCCACTTATATGATACCATTGAAAATTAATCTCGGTTTTTACTGGTATTGACTAGGGCATTTCTTACTATAAAAGTCCCCCATAGAAAGTTATACTTTATATTTTAAATTGTATAACAAATTTTAAAGTTATGTTCCATTCTTACCTTTCCTCAATTATCAACTGTCAAGTTAACCATAAAACAGATTTAAACTCCATAAATAAGATAGAAAAGATAATGATTTAACATAAATTTTAAATGTGAGGGTATGAAAAAACCCTCTAAATTATAAAGTGTCATAAAACATATTGCAATAACTCATGAGTAAAATGAATAAAGTTGATTATAATAGAATTATAGGAATAAAATGAAAACAATAAAGATCAAGGGAGCATATATAAAAATATTAAATCACAATGGAGGCAAAAGAAAAAAGACATAAAATTTTAAGGGTCAAATTCTAATTTTTAAAACGCAGCCCCCACTAGCCTAACTCAAATCCGCTAATGTTGAGAAATGACTTTATATGATAATTTGTCACAAAATGACAACGTCGAAGCAAAAAATATTTAAAACGACAAAAATCCAGAAGCGACAACATCAGAGACGCTGCAATTTTTCTAAACAACATATCTAAAAAACGTCAATAATCCAAGACAACAATTTTCGACAAAATAATGGCAGCAAATTAATATCGACATGTCATCTTCATTAATCAAAGCATCTTACAGAACGACAACCCCAAAAATGAGAATATGTGTGGAAACGACACATCATGCATAAGGCTATCCCGATGAATGAAAATATCCTTTGGATGGTGGTAAGAATCATTGGTTAGAATAACTTTTATTGTAGTATGTAAGAGTTTTACACTGTAGTAATTTTTTTTAATTGTTACTGTAGCATGTGAAAACTTTACACTATTTATAACTAAGTTTGTGGTGAAAATTATGGTTCCCACTACTATTATGCCAAACATAGGGTAAAAAAAGCAAAAAAAAGTAATGTATTTGAAAACAACACGTCGTTATGAAAAGAGACCGTGTTAATAAAAACGACAAAATGTCAGAGCTTAAGAACTTCACTATCATAACAATGCCCCACCAACATCATATTAAATAAACAATAATATATCAATAACCCACATTATCTTTGTAAAACGACAAAATGTTAACAAATTACGGCACCTTCAATAGACGACACAATATTATTGAAGCGGGTAGAGAAGTCAAAAGTGCACCAAGAATGTGATGCATTATTTAATTAATTTAACCACAACACTTGAGAGACAAATTGGTGGTTTATTGGGTTCTAAATTTGTATCCTGTAGTATATAAAGGCATTGCCGAATGGGAAATATATGAGAAAATGTGGCAATTGTAGTTCTTGATGTGATATATGATGACTTGACTATATTACAAAGAAACCCTTCAGTAAAAGGTCAAAAAAAGACAATTACACAATTAAATTCCTTTTTTACAAAATAAACTAATAATATATATTTTTTCTTTCTACATACACCTATGTAAAATGACAAAACTCAAATTTTCGCTATTTAATGACTATTCTAAAAAATCATATGATTACTATTTTGTCAAATTGTGTACAAATAAATGGTTTTTTTTAATATTTCATTCATAGTTGTTTTGTTTGAATAAAGTAGCATTCATGATAAGTGCTTGATTAGTTAAATTAGTAGATATAATAATAATAAATAAATAATAAATTTTTTTAGAACGTATAATTATTGTATATAATATTATTTTTCTAATAAAATATTTCATGCCTAAAGCTTCAATAAAAATAAAAAGAGATAAAGAAATAAGAATATTAAAATAATGAAAAAAATAGTAGGAGTGAAAAGAAAAATAATGTGAAAGGAAGTAATGAACGTAAGTATAGTTTTGAAACTATAGGGAATGCAATAAATAATTTAGTTATTTCAAAATTATAGGAGAAGGAGGTGTATTTAGAAGGAGGTATGATAAGACAAAAGGAATCTAATTTAACATCTTGACTAATTATAATCCCAGGCAAAAAATTATAAAGATTGACTTTTTCAAAGCAGCTGTCTCCTCTCAACTTTTTTCCCTTTCATGTAGTATATAAAATTTTATAAAAATCATATTTTGCCCCCTTAAAGTTATACTCTGCCCTATGTAAAATTGTGTTCAAACCTTTTTAAAGTTTTATATCTCCTCTTCTTTAACTTTTTTTGACAATATTAGCATACTCTCTACCCCAGACTTTTTTTTTTTTTTTTTTGGGTCTCTGCCCTGCCCCTGATTTACTTATTAATACCTTGGTTTTCGATTGTAGGCTCCATTTAGAATTCTGATCGATTACTTATTTATAATTAATTTATTGTTACGAGTAAACAGAGAGAAGAAACTGACCTCCACATGTCTTATTCGTCAGCTTTAATTTGCCACACAGCTCATCATAGATTCTCCACTGCAGCTTAGTTTAACTAAAGTTAATTATTAGGAACCAAGCCTTAGAATTCGAGCTTAGATTCTTATGGTTCAATAATATGCAAGTTAAGTGCTCCAATAAGCAGAATGAATGAGCCAATTCGAATATATATATTAATTACAACATATGATAAATTGTTGTTATATTATACAAATAAAAGCACTTGCGTCAAGCCCCAAAAAAAGTATACAAACAGTTGCATCATTCTTAAACAATTATTTAGACAATATTAATCAATTGATTATAGTACAATAAAGATAAAGCAAGTGCTTTTTAGGCATTTATTTAGACAATTTAATTCATTAATAGTACAATAAGGATAAAGATTAGAATGTTTAGAACTATAAATATATGGTACAATGTAATGATTTCCCACCACTTATGAGAATTAGAAACTTTTTATGAACATTAATCTCCATTAATCACGTTGTTTTAAATCTTGCACTGAGTCATGTAAACAAGGTATACCCTTATATATATGTGTGTGTGTGTGAGAGTGAGAGAGTGAGTGTCACCCTTTCATAGACACATTCTCTAGTGGTAACACCAACAATTGATTACTTTACAAATGTATAGATCAAGACCAAATTACAAGAAAAGAAAAACCTAACTATATGTATGATGGCCCTTAACTAAGACCTCAACCTTCATGAACATAGGGGACACAAATGATCCCTTCTAGTTATTCTTTTTCAAGATATAATTTCAGCATAACTAAAGTTGATATATAGTTTTCATGTTTGGTATTTTTTTGAGAATTTTTGTAAATGTTTTTCACGGTTTTTGAGGCAAAAAATTTTAAAAACACTTTCAATATAATTCTTAAAAATTTTTCATTTTCTAAAACAAAATTATTTTTACCTATTTTGAAATACCACTAAACAGATCTACCCAAGAAGAAACAAACTAACAACTAGGTCTTAGCCAAAAAAATAAATAAATAACAACAACAGCAGCAGCAGCAACTCGGGTGAAATTCACACGAATCAAAATTGTAGAGAAAGAATTAGAGGAAGGTTATCTTTAAGATCTGAGTAGCACAACAGTGGTCTTCTTCTTCGCATGGTTTATTATATCCATTCAATCCTAATTTTCTATCAACATTCAATGTTTTTAGCCACCAAAATTCAAGCGATTCTTATTATAACTTAGGATACAAAGCTACCAAAATCCAAGCAAAATGTTAGATTTTTCAAATAATCTTAAGCATATATCTTCAGAAACACCATCTTAATGCATAAAGTGAAAAGAGAAAACATAAAAAAAAAAAAATCAATAATGTACCTGATCTCTCTCTAAAATGAACATTAATATGGACTTGAGATGAATCCAACTTGATTAAGAAATTGAGAGGGGCTTCAGTCGAGGAGAGATGAAGCCTAGTGTGGTATTAGTACCAAATTTTATTAATTTGGATGGCCATTTTGTGATCAACATCGTCACACCAGGCGTCATCTCTCCTGCGACAGTAGTCCCTTCAATTCTCTAGTAATTAAATCCCACTGTTGGTCCTTCCATCTCAGATCGATCGCCGCCGGTGTGTCCGGTGACTCTCATCAGCACCCTCTTTGAGTAGTCCCGGCAAAAAGGGATTAGCAAGAAATGTGGTAGCTAGATGTCTTGAAATATTGGCATGGATGAAGACCGTATATATATATATAAAATACTTGAACTCATGACCTATAATTGCCTTTCGTCTATGCCTAAAAGGCATTTTGGGGATCTTTTTAATGATAGCCTATCCAAAGTGTATGTATATGTAAGTTCCGAGTTTATGCTCTTAGATGATCATACATTAAAGGGTAGGTAATATCAGGGCCACGTTAATTGGGGAAGCTAATAATAGTAAGACATATAGGATTAGAAAACAAATAAACTATATATATATATATATGTATATATAATTGTACTTATGGCACATCCAATTATGCTGCTCTTCTTCATCAAGCCATTGGTCATTTTGTTTATGTATGTCAACGCAACACAGCTGTCGATGATCTATATAAATATATGCACACAGATATGCGCACACACACACACATATATATATATATATATATATATATATATATATATATTCATATATATGTGGAACCCATCGGATGTCATTTTTCTAATCCTATCTCATTTATAAACGTCATGTTGATGATGTATGAGAGTAAAATAAAAGTAGACAAGGCCATTTATCATGTGAACTCTATTAATTATATTCTGTTAATAATAACTGATTTTACAGGTAACCTTAGGTCCAAAATGAAAATTTTTAAATCAATGAGAAGATACATGTTAGGTGGTAATTATTAGATGATAATCTAGATAGTGCCACTTCAATTAATTAACAATTAACAGTGGTCCACCTCTTATGAATCTTCTATTAAAGTTTGACAAAGCCGAGAAATATTGAGATGGTACAAATGATTTAGAGTCCTTAAAAGCCCGCCAAGAAAATGTTCTTATGAAAAAAAAAAATACCATCTTTCAGGATTTGAACCCAAAACTGAACATATTAAAAACAACTCACACTTTTACTGAACATCACTTGAGTAAGAAAAATTAAATCTTGTTAGGGGAACATATCATACGGTGAAAATTAAACATAAACTTCATCTTTTGAAAAAAAAATGATAGTTTAAGTTACAGAGATAGAAAGAGATATATATGTGAGTGGAGACACGTCCCACTCTCATTTTGAAATTTTAGTTTTTAATTTCTAATTTTTGAGTAAAATTTTAGTTATGTCTCTGCTAATTTCATTTGTACTCTCACTTTGTAAGAAAAATTATAATTGTACACTCACTTAATAATTCAAACATATAATATTGATGTTTTTATTCAATAAAAATATTATTTTTGACTTTTTTTAGTGCCTCTACTAAATATATTTTCTAGCCTGTAACTTAATAACGAGATATAAATACTGAATTAGTCGGAGTTAAAGAAGTTAAAAGTTGTCTTGTTTCTCCGGTCATTATTTCTTTCTTCTCTCTTTACTTGCATAGACTTATTAATGCTAGTTTTTTGAATAAAAACCATAGGCCAAGATATTTCTCTCAGATGCATTCCAAGAAGACCAATTAGTGTGAACACACTTACCACATGCATATTGAATAATATGAAGCTAGCGTTTAAATCCATATCTAATTCTGAGTTCACACGTGAGAATTGAAACATATGGTCAGAGATGATTGTTAAGGTGACAATACGGAACAAAGGCTGCTAGTTTATCATATGACTCTTTCCTACGCCTCTTTTGACTGACCAAAGAAGATCAAACACCTGGAGATGCAAAATATTCAACGAACCAATTGATTTAAAAGTAAAAAAATTTGAAAATTTTGCTGACAGAGACCTCCACAATGATGATTGGGTGCCTGGAATCACCATTGATCTTTTATTGTGCTTGCTTACCAGATTTTCTTTTCTTATTTTCCACGAGATTTTATTAAAAGGTCCTCATAAGGGAACGCAAACCCTCACAAGGTACGGACTAAGGAGGTGTGGGTCCTTTGCCATATAGTTTTGTTATATGGCATTCAAATACTTGAAAATATTATGATCCTCTAATAAAAATAAGATATATGTATCCTTCACTTATTTTGGAATAAAATTAAAATGACAGAAAATTGAAACTATGTGTAGGATGATCAAAGGCGATCACAATTGTGTGTCAATATATATGCTTTATACCTATTATATCGTCGATATTTGTTAGACCATAAATTCAATATTTATGAGCTTCTAACAAATAAACTATGTATCCTTCATGTTGAACACATTATAATTAGTTAATTTGTAAAGTTTTCCGTGAAAATATGGAAACTAATATCACAATCCTAACCAAAAATCCTACAAATGAAATAATTATATTAAGACCATCTCCAGTGCAAATACCAACGCCAATGTTGTATTTGTTACCAAAAAGTGTAAAAATAGCACATTTGATGTGTTATTTTATTTTGTGTTCTCATGCATAATGCTATTTAAAATACCATGTTTGCCTTATATCATTATTAAACCTGCAACTTGTAAAAGTAAACTTTAAATATTAAAATAATTAAAAAATAAAAATGTTATAATTATTAAAATAAAAAGTCAATCTATCCACTAATAAAAATCAACTATCAATTTTTCCTATGACATTATATTGGAAAGTGTTTCTTTATACTCAAATGTCAAATTTGTCATTAGCACATTAATTTAGCCTTACTTGGAGATGCTCTAATAATGCTTAATTAACAACATGCCTGTACTGGAGGTCCCCTAATAATATGTTGAAAAAAATAAAATCCGTATTTTTCTTAATCTATTTATAAGTTAATATGCATGCACTTTAATAGATTCAAGAAATGTCACCTTTTTTGGACAAGTTGCATCTTCTGCTGTCAACAAATTGCGATGTAGGGCTCTTTGTATTTAATCTTTTCCCTCTGATCTATAGAGCTCTCAATATTAATAAATTTCACATATTGATTTAAATTAAAATTTAAAAAAATTATTATTATTTTGTTGTTATAAACAACGACAAGTTGTTAGATCAGCCTTAAAAACAGCTGGAGACAACCTTAGTATCTTTGAACTTCGCACAAATTTAACTCTTACTAATCCTTCTAATCCTAAAAGTTCACAAATTGGATATAAGTTATCGAGGGTAGGTGTAAAAAAAATCTATAAAGGAATCACGCATGTACGTGATCTCCTAGACAAGATCTATATACATAGATAATTCGGCTTCCTTTTTGCCCAATCCAAGCTGTGGATTTATTAAACAGGAATCAATATTATTAACAAAAAAAATCTTCTATATAATTATAATCACATCCATAAATCCAACCGATTTTAACTAAGAATAAATTGATGAAATCACCCAAAAAAAAAAAAGTTTTACAGAGCAAAAAAAAGATATACCATAAAGGTTGGTAAAAGTAAAAACAAAATTGCATAATCATATTGACGAGAAAGGTACAACAGGGAAAAGAAGAACTATACACTACAAAAAATTTCTGATTATACGACTTTTATTTAATTACCATTTTTTAAAAACCGTCGTGGTAAGGTGAAAAAAGCGCGATGAGTTAAGCCCGCGAAAATGAAAACCGTCGTGGAGCAGGGCGGTAGCTACCACGATAGTATTTTAAAAAACCGTCATGGAATTTTCGGGATACCACGACGGTTTTTTAAAAAACCGTCGTGGAAGCGAGGTGAATTACGCTCGTGAAAATTAAAACCGTCGTGGAATTTCTGGGATACCACGACAGTTTTTTAAAAAACTGTCGTGGAATAGGTTATCTACCACGACGGTTTTTCCAAAAACCATCGTGGTATCTTCAAAAGCTTTCCACGACGGTTTTTTCAAAAAACCATTGTGGTAGCTTACTTAGAGCCCCTTTTTTTATCTTGACATTCAGACACAATTCAAAAACTCACTTTTCAAATACAAATACAAACCCGTCCGAATCAGCTGCCACCGTCCCTCTCCGCCTCCACACTCCTTAATCTCAGCCTAGATTATAAGTTTTTGTTAAAAATTGATAAATTGTTGTTGATTGTGATGTATAATTAATCCAAAATTGATAAATAGTTGTTGATTTGTTGTTTATTCCGTGAAATTTGTATTATGGATCATGGGTATGATTTTTTTGTTTTATAATGAGTTTGTGTAACTTGTTTTATGATGGATGATATTTTTGTTTTATGATTAATTTATATATATATATATATATAGGTGGGTATATATATAATTAAATTGTGAAATTAATTTTAATTGAATATTTGCTATTTATTATTTCGATTTAGGAATTGCAAAATAGATAGGAAATGTATATGGGATTTTCGATTGTCAAGAGAGTATGTGAATGGTGTGGAAGAGTTCTTGGATTTTGCCAAAAGTCATGCCAATGGTGATAAAATTCGATGTCCTTGTGTTTATTATGAAAACCATAGATTGCATCTAATTCCAATTGTTAGAGGACATTTGTTTTGAAATGGAATTATAAGTAGTTATCAAACGTGGCATTTTCATGGCGAGTCGAATTTCAATCCAACTTTACTAAGTAAAGAAAAGTAAGCTATTGTGGAGGATAATATGGATAATCAAGACAATATGGTTAACATAGTCAATGATTTAAAAGAACACTTTGTACACAATCCGGATTCATTTGAGACAATGATAAATGATGCAGAGACACCCGTGTATGAGGGGTGTATCAATTTCACTAAATTGTCTATTTTAGTTGGATTATGGAATTTGAAAGCGTCAGGTGGGTGGTCAAATTCTAGTTTCACAAAACTGTTGGAATTTTTAAGAAGGCTTCTACCAGAGGGTAATAAATTATCAACTAGTATGTATGAGGCTAAGAAGACTTTGAGCACTTTGGGAATGGATTATGAGAAAATTCATGCTTGTGAAAATGATTGTGTTCTCTATAGGAATGAGTATGAGGACGAGAATTATTGTCCAGTTTGTCAACAAGCAAGGTGGAAGAAAGAAAATGATTGTGTTCTCTATAAGAAGACTTTGAGCACTTTGGAAATGGATTATGAGAAAATTCATGCTTGTGAAAATGGTTGTGTTCTCTATAAGAATGAGTATGAGGACGAGAATTATTGTTCAGTTTGTCAACAAGCAAGGTGGAAGAAAGGAAAGGAGCCAAAAGATGGCAAGAATGAGTGCCAAAGAAAGTGTTATAGTACTTCCACAAGTACCACGTTTGAGGCGTTTATTCAGAAACCCAGAACATACCAAGAATTTGACATGGCATCATGACAAATGGGTGGATGATGGTATGCTTAGACACCTGACGGATTCATCACAATTGAAGACTTTTGAAGCCGATCATCCTAACTTTAGTGCAGATCCAAGAAACATACATTTTGCTTTATCGATGGATGGAATGAACCCACATGGTAACATGAGTAGTAGGCATAGCACTTGGCCCGTAATACTTGTTAACTATAATCTCCCTCCGAAGATGTACATGAAGCGGAAGTTTTTAATATTGTCTTTATTGATTTCGGGTCCTCACCAACTAGGCAATGACATTGATGTATACTTGGCACCGTTAATCAATGACCTAAAAAAGTTATGGGAAAATAGAGTTGAAGTTAGAGATGCTTACCGAAAAGAGACGTTTACATTCCGTGCAATGTTGATATGGACAATTAACGACTTCCTCGCATATGGCAATTTATCTGGTTATTCGGTGAAGAGTTCTATTGGTTATCCTATTGCATGACAGAAACGTATCACAAACGGTTAAAGAATGGTAAGAAAACCATTTTTCTTGGTCATAGAAGATGGTTGCCAAGAGATCATCGCTACCGTAAACAAAATAAAGCCTTTGATGGCAACAACGAAGAAAGAGACCCTACTCTCCCTTTGACGGGTGAACAAATATTTGAAATGGTAAAAGGTATAAGAGTCGTATTCGGCAAGAGAAAGTGAGGTAAGGACGAGTCGCCAAATGATAGACCGTGGAAAAAAAGATCAATCTTCTTTGATCTTCCATACTAGAAGACACTTTTTGTTCGTCATTGCTTGGATGTTATGCATATCGAGAAAAACGTTTGTGAATCCGTAGTCAGCACGTTGCTTGACATTCCGGGCAAGACTAAAGATGGTGAAAAAGCTTAGTTGGATCTCATAGAAATGGAGATTAGGCCTAATTTGTTTCTTGAGAAAAGAGAAAACCGTACTTAGGAAATGGAGATTAGGCCTAATTTGTTTCTTGAGAAAAGAGAAAACCGTACTTACTTACCTCTAGCAAAGCACACGTTATCCAGAGCGGAAAATAGAAAGCTCTGTGAATGGCTTGCTTCATTAAAAGTGCTGGATGGATATTCTTCGAACTTCAAAAAGTTGGCATCGATGAAGGGTGAAACTTATTGACATGAAAACACATTATTGTCATGTGTTGACACAACAATTACTACCACTTGCTTTGCAGGGAATTCTAACAAAGGATGTGAGATTTACAATCTCCAAGTTGTGCTTGTTCTTCAATTCAATATGCTCGAAGGTCATTGATCCACTTGTGCTAGATTCACTGCAATCGAAGTTGGTGTAAACCTTATGCATGCTTGAAAAGTATTTTCCACCGGCATTTTTGACATCATGATTCATTTAACGGTGCACTTAGTACGTAAAGTTAAGTTATACGGACCGGTGTATTTGAGATGGATGTACTAATTTGAAAGATACACGAAGGTTTTGAAGGGCTTTGTGAAAAATCGAAATAGGCCAAAGGGATGTATTGCAGAAAGTTACATAGCTGAGGAATCGGTTGAATTTTGCTCCGAGTACCTATCTAATGCGGACACAATTGGGGTGCCAAAGACTATAAACATTGAGGCTACGGGACTATCTACGGGCAATCCTTCATCAATAAATCGAGAGGAGTGGGAGCAAGCTTGTTTTTATGTCTTGCACAATGCTAATGAAGTGGAGCCTTTCATTGAGGTGCACATGAATGAATTAAAAAAAGCGTACCCAAAAAGAGCAAGAAATGAGAAGTGGTTGCAAGATGAACACAACCGGATCTTT
This sequence comes from Artocarpus heterophyllus, assembly GCA_025403435.1. Classification (NCBI taxonomy): domain Eukaryota; kingdom Viridiplantae; phylum Streptophyta; class Magnoliopsida; order Rosales; family Moraceae; genus Artocarpus; species Artocarpus heterophyllus. The sequence goes on along the minus strand of CM046348.1, from coordinate 4,870,433 downwards.
CGGTTGTGGATTAGAGCACACATCTATGGCAAGTGCTCCACATCACAAGATGGAGACATGTAATAGGAGTTGAAGAACCTAGCTAGAGGACTGCCATCGGTAGTTACAAGGTATACGTCATATTCCATATATGGTTACACTTTCTACACTCGCGAAAGAGATGAGAAGCATCAGGTGCAAAATAGCGATGTGACTCTCCGTGCTGAGGCTATGCATATTGCCTCCGCCAAGGACAAGAATCCGTATATGGGACCATGAACTACTTTGGTTTCATTGAAGATATTTGGGAACTTGATTATGGGGGATTATGCATAACACTTTTTAAGTGCAAGTAGGCCGACAATAACTATGTTAAGAATGACGATGACAGCATCAAGGTGGTTGACTTTAGAAGATTGGGATACAAGAATGATCCCTTTATTATGTCATCACAAGCAATCCAAGTTTTTTTATACTACAAATCCCTAAGACATGGAGTTGTCTCTAGTCGTCCTGACAAAACCAAGATAGTTATCGACGGTGAAAAAGTTGATAAGGATTGTGTAGACATCCCTTCATTCACAAAGGAATTGCCATTGGTTGAAGAGATAGATAATTTTGAAGATGATGTTTCGTACTTGCTTCGTGAAGATGTGGAATGGATATGTACTGAGGAACCAATGAAAAAAAAGATAAAAAGATGAGCATCAATAAACCAATTTTTGTTGATTTACTTGTAACATTTTTCTTTAATTTATTTCTTTTTTCAATCTTTTTTTAAGGGTTTTGTATATTTATCTATAGTTAAATTTGTGGTAAAAACGGAGATAAATTATACATTCTAAGCCATTGGATGCTTAACACACGGGCTGGCCACCCTAGACAGCAAAGAAAATTATATGTAAGAAATATTTAAGACAATTTTTTACGACAGTTTTTGCAAAAATCGTCGTGGAAAGCTTTTCACAGTGTTAAAAATGCTATGAAAAGCAGTATTTTTTCACAACGGTTTTTGTAAAAACCATCGTGAAAGTTTCTTATAGCATTTTGTAAAATATAGTCGACGGTTTTTGTAAAAATCGTCGTGGAAAGCCTCTCACAACATTGTAGATGCTGTGAAGAACAGGCCTTTTCCACGACGGTTTTGACAAAAACCATCGTGGAAGATTGAAGACTTCATCTTCCACGACGGTTTTTGTCAAAACCGTTGTGGAAGATGCTCACTTCCCCCCTTTAAATTTTTGAAATTCGCGCCTATAACCCATAATTGTATGCGTGCCTTCTCTCTCATTCATTCCTCACACACTCTCTCCAATCCCTCTTTCTCTCTCTCTAAAATCCCTCTTTCTCTCTCTCTAAAATCCTTACTCCCTTCGCCGCCATCACCTCCACCGTGCCACCATTGCCTACTTGCCGCCGGTAAGCTCCCCCTCCCTCTCTCTCCTCTTCCCCTTACCCACCCCCCCCACCTCAGCCTCAGCCCCCTCGCCCTTCGCCCCAGCCCCCCCTCCCCCACCCCCTTCGCCCCCTCATCCCCTGGCCCCCTCGGCCTCACCCCCCTTGCCCTTCCCCCCTCGCCCCCACCCACCCCCCTCCCTCATTGCCCCCTCCTTTGAAAAACCATTGTGGAAAATAACTGCATACAACTCATTTCCCGCGTCAATTTTTCTATTACACGATGGTAAAAAACTGTCGTAAAAACTTGATGTTGTACCACGATTGAAGTTTTCTCAACGGTTTATAACCGTCGTGGAAAAAAACTGTCTTGAAATTTTTCCACGATGATTATAAACCGTCGTGCAATCCACAGTTTGTAGTAGTGATAACAGAACTATATATGTTAGAAATAAAATTACTTACTTCCTTTGTGAACCAAATAGTGAATTTAAGATATTAATTAGCGCCTCAGGAAGTTGATAGGGTTTAATGTCACAGGAGGATGCCACTAGCTGTGTCTTGCCTATATGTAATTATATGCATAATTGATACACACACGTGTCTGTATATATATATGTGTGTGTATATATATACGGAGGGATAATAGCTAGATACGTGTAATATATACATACTCACAAGCACAAAGCTTGCGCCATCTCTCCTGCGACAGGAATCCCTAAACTCCTTTTTATCTTTCTGTTCTTGTTGATGATTTGATCCATGGTTTTTGTACCAAGCTTTGCAACGAGACTGGTCATTTTTATAGGGTCAAGATTTTTGCCCCCTTTGACTATAATTCATGTTATAAAGACTTTCTTCATAAAAACCAGGAAATTTCCATACAGGATTCAGGAAGACTCCCCATTATTTGGCTAATGACGGATTAATTACTCTTTAAAGAATAATTTTTTACGCTAAATTACTTTCTTTGAATATTTCGTTATAATAATATGTTGGAAATTACCCGCTAAATACCATGAAGTTGCCAAGTTATTAATAGAGGGCTTTGGCCGAACGGAGTGAGGAATAAGGAATAAGCTTGACAAGACTAGTCTTTTTCTCATATAGAGTCCAAAAGTTCGAATATATCAAATAAGAAATTCGTTATTAATTTCTTACAAAGCCCACCAATCGGTCCAGTCCATGGTCATATATTTAGAGGGCTTCTCGGTGACTTTCTTATTAGTTTCCAGTACTTTGGAGATATTGAAAAGAATGAGATTTCTCTTGTAGATACTAAAAAAATAACTTACCTGTTTTCTGGCCAACATATCTGTAGGTAAATATGATTTTGATCAAGTTTAATGATTTAAAAACATATATTACCGGTGAGGATATACACCGACAAACTCTAAAAAAAAAATGAAGTGCAGAGCACCATTGAAACTTGACCCGTGGAATTCACACTAGGAGACAATTGACAAAGGTTTTGTCTTGTCACCATCTTCTCAATTATTAGATTCTTTAGAGGGCAGAAATAAATAAGGTGCAATTAGTAAATAGCATGTGAAGATTTATACTATAATAATTTTTTACATTTTATTATAACTGTTAAGAGCTTTACACTATTTATTAGTTAGAATCAAATAGTTTTAAATAAGAGCTAAACACTATCCACTGAAGTTATGTGGACGTTTGTAATTAATTAGATAAATTCCTTCTTTATTTTTTGAGGTAGACGAGTGTAAATAACTTGAAGGTCCTAATTGCCCTTAGTACTATTTATGAAATTAATATCTTTATCCTAACGCAATATATCCAACCCCATAATAAGATTATGAAATGTTTGGACGGCAGCTAGCTCTAGCAATGCCAGCCACAACATATGTTTATGTTAAATGAAAATTGACCATCAAAGATGGACAAGCCACATATACAGCAATATTCCCATAAAGCATTTCAAGTTTGTGAGACTATCAAATTATGGGCTCCTACCTTTCTTTTTTGGTTTATTATTGGTGTGTTACCTAATTACTTATTTAAATATTCCCGGATTTTCAAGGAGTAAATCAACAAAAGCAATTAGTATTTGTTTAGTTTCTGTAGCCGGATTTTAAAGGAATAAAATAATTAAAATAAATATTTAGTGGGACTACTCTATGGCAACCCAAAAAAAAAAACCAACAGCCACAACAGCAACAACTTTAAGGACTAGCTAGTTTCCATTCAACTACATCCTTGAAATTAATATATGGTAGATTCATCAAAGTACGTATGCTGCAAGGGAAACAAATTGAAAGTATATGCCGTTTCTTTTCTTTTTTGCTTACATGTAGAAGTCATTCAAACTCTAAGACCGTGACAATGGTTGAATTGACTGGAACAATTAATTTAGAATAGAATGATTTTATTTAATCAATTTGTTTAAAATTGCCTTTATTACGTCAAAGAGAAAATTAAGACATTGAGTCTGTAAGAGCAATTAAACTGCTTTGACAGAAAGACCTACAGAAATTTCATGAAAGGAACATATATAGCTGGAATTTATATAATGTGAGGGCTTTGAAAAATTTCACATCGTGAGGAGGAGTAAAGTTGAATGGGCTAAAACTAAAGTCCCCGAAAACAATTTCCAAATTGGTAATGACAATTATAAGATTACTTAGGGCATGATGAATTCTATGATGAAAGTAAGACCAGAAAATTGAAATTCTCATTCAGCCAAATTGATATATTGAAATTCGTTTTAATGAAGCATAATAATCAATTTACAGCGCGTACTTCACTTCTTTGAATTATGTTTAATATGGTTTTTGAGTTGTACTTCTGTTTCATTGTTTTATTTCATTGATTAAAGATAATAAATGAATTGAATCCACCACTTATGGAAGGCCTATCATATTTTTCTTTCTTTGTTGGGATCTTCTTCGGTGTTACAACCAAGATGATCCGGAAATTGATCGAAACACTTTGTGTCATGATCCAAAAACAAGGGTAACGACTAATTAAAAATTAACAAGAAAATAATCTTAGATTTACAATGATTTGAATCCAATATACTTGAGGAATCATGTCATGTCCCGAAATCCGGGAGATGATGTGACGGATTAATTAGGTTAAATAAATTAAATCTTTGTAGAAACCGCCATTTAAAAAGATATTAAGAATTAGTTATAAGAATGTGAAATTTTAAAATTTCTTGCGATATTTGTTAAGCACATGGAAGCGAACAAATGAAAAGGGAAAATATTAAATAAACTAACACCATTGGGCCCTAACGGACCCACACAAGTGTGCACACATGATACAAGCAATATTAAATACATAACCACAGTCCAAAAAAAGGTAAATACATTAAAATATTACATGTCTTGTTTATAAATATCCTAAAGGATAATATCCTAGTCCTGTAATTTCTTCCTAGTTCTTCAGTCTTCCCTAAGCTGAGTTCCACCTAGAGGGGGAGAAAGTTTTAAAACAAGAAAATGTAAGCGAAAGGCTCAGTAAGACAAGTCTTTTAAAAAAATTTAGTTTAAACACATATATTTCATATTTAAAACAAAAACTATAACATGGAACAAATAAATAAACAGGAAACAAATTGGAACTTATTAAATTTATTCACAACGGTTTATCCTTTATTCATCTATAGACAGTCTCATCATGATATTATAGGCAAAGCCATATGAATTACCATCGAAGTAGCCCAACTGGATTTTAGGACCTGCCCCCAAGGTCGCGCTCTCCACGACTCGATCTCTGTACATGGCATCATGCTATGTTTTATCATTCTGGACGGTACTAACTGACACATCCGGTGTCATGTCATTATCATGCCTCTTTTACTAGGTGTTCTCATTAAGTTCATTATGATCATCTATTATTTAACCAATAATGAAAATAAGTGATAAACTTCATTTCTTGAAAACATTTAAGAAGAAAATGCTTTGAGGCCAATTCCTTTTAAAAACATGGCTACCAAGGAGAAGGGATAGAAGTCCTACCTCGATATCTCGTACCAAAGTTCAATACCGCAGTCCCGATCCGCTCTACGCTAGCTCTACGGAACCACAAACAACCTTAGATAGAAACTAAGTTTGTCAATTTCTAGCTCAAGGTATTCTACATCCCTAAGCTGTCTCATGGTGTCTTAGTATACCTTTAGTGTTCACAAGATTATTTTATAAGGTCAGAATCTTGATCCAGGTCGTAAACAATGAAAAACAGCCGAAAAAGGGTCATTTTTCACAAAGTCCAGTCGGCTTGCTGGAACCCCTGGTCTGGCGTGCCGAACTGGCCTAGGTTCGGCCTACCGACCAGATGAATCTGGCCTGCCGAACCTATAAATCTGGCCTGTTGAACCTATGAATCCGGCCTGTGAAACTAAAAAAATGTGGGAGGTCCGAGACTTCGATTCTCGGCCTCCCCAAGCCCAAAATCAAATCAAAACCTGCTATTCAAGTCCCAGAGCATATATAATGATCATAGATGATAAACAAATATAGTATAACGCATTTAAACATATTTAAACAAGATTTTCATAGAAATTTTCAAGGAAATCCAAAAATAGAGAAAAAGAAAAAACTTGATTTAATCCAAATTTCATGAAATCAAGCTTAGATTTTGAATGATTTAAGTCCTACTAACTTAGATTAGGAGTTTTCTAAGCTCAAGAAACTCCGATCACAACCTTTCAAAGCAATTGAAAAATTTACAACAAAAATTTGAAATTTGAAAAACAAGAAAACTAACCTCAAATCGAAACTTTAAAACAGTTTGTGGAAGTCCAAATCGTGTTCCTCACCTTCTAATCCAGCTGAGAATCAAGCTCAAACTCAAAAGTTTGAAATCAAAATAAGGAGACAAAGACAAAGAGAGAGGGCAGCATGGGAGAGAGGGAAAGGAGGGAGAGAGAGAATGTGAGGGAGAGTGAGAGTGAGAGGGAGATAAATAGGAGGGGGATGAGTGGTTTTGCAGAACAAAACCGTGTCCCCAGCATACAGTTTGTAGTTGGGACGTACCGTGCATTTGATAAATTGTTTTGTTTCAAAATTCAAGTTAACATATAAAAATAATTAAAAATGGTAAATTTAAAATACCATAAAATACTTAGATTAAGTTCAAGTTTACTTTAAAGCATACTAATCCACCATCTAAACACCAATTATGCCTAATTAAATTTTCTAGGTGTTACAAATCACCTCAAAAAAATAATAAAATAAAATATCTACTTCGCGAGGACTTAAAAGTCCAAAAAATAATAAAAATAGTCTACGTGCAAAACTTTTTTAGAAATAATACAACATCAAGAATTATCATCAAGTCAAGTCATACAGTATGATTACAACAAACACAAAAGATACCGAAATAACTTAATCTTGAAACTTATGCCGCCTTTACTAACTGCAAATTCATGTAACATCATTTGCTATGTATTTTGAGAACTTTCAAATCTTGATAAGCTAACACATTCTTCAACCGCTTATCACCTGCTAGGGAATAATTTTAAAACAATAAAACGTGAGCGAAAAACTTAATAGGATATTATTTCTTTTAAAATATCACAGTTTAAAAACTCAAAAATCATTCAAATACAGAGGTTAGCAAATAATTCTAAAATATGTACGCTTTCTTAACTTCAATATATATGTACAATAAATAAATAGTAAATAACACAGAAATGGTAAACCTACAGATATAAAATTATATAAATAATGCCAACAATGCAATTTGTGTCCATACTGTAACTTATGGTAGTGTATAATATTACTGGGCGATCGTTAGCAAATACGTTAGTGATTTTCCTAACTGGGAAGGTACATTCTTCACATTGTGTATGCAATCCAGTCTTAATCCATTTTCCATAGCTATGAAAACTATTTTCATATCAAAAATATTTTTTTTTTCCATAAACCTCGGTCCATTTGTACAGTTTAAATACATAAACCTTTTCAAAAGATTTCAAATACTAAAATTCCTCTCTAAAAAGAATAAATACTTTTTCCCATTTTCCAAGAAACGAAAAGAGAATTAATCTTTATGAAAATCTATTTTCCAAAATCACATCATTTCACATGTTATTTTCTAAAATCACGATTTAACAACTTATTTCTCAGATTCTTTCACTTAAAAATATTTTTGGCAAAAACACTTAGAAACAAAATATTGGTTGCCAAGAAAGGGCTTATAGATATCCTACCTCGACCGCTTGATATTTAATGATCCACCCTCAGGCTTCTGTTTCGCATTCCGTTTAATCGTTTTATGAGCTTTCCAAGATATAGCTAAATGTCTCAAATCCACATTCATTTTCTACTAAGTCGTTCCGCATCCTTGTCAAGCAAACAACTAACGTTTTATATATAGAATTACGTAAATTAAGAAGGTAAATACAATAACGTACAAAAATTGAAATAGGAACTCAATAAAGGAACCCATTTCACAGTGTAAACATAGGATTCGATCACTGTCAAGTCAACCTTTGTATCAGTTCTCAACAGAAGTCTACCAAACATCTCAAAACCCAGACTTTGCAAGATACATCAGTTTCACACTCCATTGGAAAAACATGAATCAGCTAAACTAGACGGCGGCCTGATTCTATCTCCTTGAAACAAAAAACTAGTTGAGCCAAAACTCTTGGCTAAGATGATCAAAAGGTGCAAGAACATAATATATTAGTATTAATACCGATACATACAATATTATATCGCTATATTTGGTAGTTAAACACATGTAGAGATATAGAAGCCTCCTCAGGGGATATCCATGCTAAGGTTCTGGTCCTTTTAAGGATCACAGACCCATCTTGAAAGATCACACTTTGCAAGTACGACCCTTTGCAAGCATATATAACCTGCAACAATGTATCACACCGTTAATTTACTATTCTTAAAAAAAAAAAGAAAAAAGGAACGGATCATGGGGTTAGGATTCAAACTCTAAACCATAAAATATCTAGAGATAAGGAGGTGCAAATTTACCGTCTGACTAAGCTGCACCACATAAATCCATTCATGATCAAATATTATACTATAACGCATAGGGGTGTGTGTGTGTTGTGACTTAGGAGTGAAGAAAGATACTCATCCATGGGAAATGATTTAGCTAGGTTATTAAAGAAGATACAATTGATGCAGAGGAAAACCAACAGGGTATACATTAGCGAGAGATTAAGGGGTTCCTGTACGCAGAGAGATGCCACCCATCACCGCCGTTGTTGCGAGCCTTAGGCGCCATGTCTCCTGCGACAGCAACCCATTTTAACCTCTTCAATCTCTTCTCCTTGTGTACTCTCTCCTAAATGATGTTATTCTTTAAGAAGAAAGTAACATTTATAGAATATTTTTGTGTGAAGCGGAGAAAAAGAATCCTAACAAAAATGGGGGATTTGGGGGAGAGCTCTTTGTCGGGTTAAATAATGCCAAGAAATTTCTGATTAGAAGTGGGCTTACTAAGCTGATTAATAACTAATTACAAGTTAAAGCAGAATTATTGATAAGGATTTGTGTGACGAAGCACAAGACAGATTGCTTACAAAGATTGTGCGGATGTGGAGGAAGGCTCATTGCTAGTCCTATACAAAATGCCAAGAAATTTCTCACGAAATGTGGGGGAATCTACCCTTAAATAAAGTACAAATTTACAAGTTAAAATAAAAGGAAAGTTTATCATATTTCATGGACAATTATATTTGCCAATTCATCTATATCTCTATAACAACATTTATAATAGGACAATTTTTGTCAATGTCATGAATGTGCGGTCCAAGACATTTCATAATTCTATAATATTTTACTTTCACAGGTCAAAGAAAGCAAATCTGACAATGCAAGACATCCCATATAACATACAAGTCTCTCCACATGAGAAAATTTGTCGAGTATTGATTAAAAAAAAAACACATACATATATAATATAATATAATATAAATATAAATAAAATGTAATGCAATTATATAATATAATATAATTGAGAAACGGAAGATTGAATTCGGACATGTTGTATCTTCTCAGCACTGTCGGGCAACAACAAACAATATATATATTTACTAGTCTGAGACATGTTGATTATGAGGTGGAAGTACTGCAGTACAGAAAAAGGTCACTTGGATGCTATCTTTATATAACTTTAAAGGTTGATTAAGATTCATTATGCTCTTCAAAGTTAAGTATATCAATCATGAAATTTTCCTAGGACATGCTGAAACAAAAGCATGCTATTGATACTTCAGCATCGAAGCAATTCATATATATGATTATAACTTTTATCAATTTAGCATAAAGTGAATTAGGACATCTTTATCAATTTGAGGGGGAAAAAACAATACACGTCTAGTGCAATAATTATAACTTTTACTTTTTTTGTGGATTTTTAATAAACATATATTAGGAATTGATTTCAGTACGTAATTAGGCTAAGATTCATATTCTTGAACTAATTAGATATGATGTCGTTACTCCAGTGGGATATAGTGGAAACATAAACTAGAGGATAAAAAAAATATGGTCAAATGATGCTGCAGATTATAGAGATTTTACGGCGACGTCACTCTAATGGGGTAGGAAAAAATTCGAGATAATAGAATTTTAGCATAAAATTGTTTTAGGGTTTCCCAGCATTATTTTTAGGGCAATTAATTCTCTTTTTAGTCCCCAAATTGCAGGCCAAATTTTATTAGGGTCCCAGATTTTAAAATTTATCTCAAAACAAATCCCCCATCTATCAAGTTGTCTCGAGGTCCTTTTATCCACCTGATTGTTGCAGTCTCAATAGTAATAGAAATGACTTCATTTTAATACTCGTACCCTAATATGTAAGACTACAAAATGAAACCCCTAACTGTTTTCATTGAGATTTTAATAGACGACTTAATATATATATTGAGCACTCCTTCTAATACATTTTAAAAGTTACGAGAAATGAATATATAGTTGGGCGACTAAAAAATGTAATTAAACCCTTATTTGGTTCACTTTAATTGTTCTCAATGAATTATACATGTAGAGTTATTTAAATTATTTCATTTTTTCAAGGATCTAAATTCTATATTCAGCCAACTTGATGCGAGATAAGGAGACAGCAGAGACCTTAGATTAGAGATATATACTCAACAAAAAAAAAAAAAAAATCTAAAGGTATATAATAAAGCATAAGACCCAAACTTAATAATAATCTCTGATTATATATGTAAGATGACTTCATGCCCACATGGGAATTTACAACAACTATCATGATCCTACCGCACCCACAAGTCCAATTATTAATGTAATTGCCTGGTTACCAAGTAGAAGACTGACCCTACTGCCAGGAAGGTACAGCACTAACATTTTTCTATTTTTTTTTCATTTTTCTTTTCCAGTCGCCACAAGCATTAACATTTTTTTCCTTTTTTTTATTTTTTTCTACGCCAATCTCCATATATATTTTGTAGTATTGGAGATCATAAATGTAAACTCTGAAGAAAAGACGTAGACTCTTCATCAACTTAATTAGCTAGAGCTATCTTCTGCTCATACCAACCCCTAAATTTATAATTGTGCATGTGGCTATTGATGGGTCATTTGCATATATACACGTTTGATAATCTTCTTAAGATCTGCCTTGCATGATCAGGATGTAGTATCTTAATATATACCCCTGTGAGATTGACAACAATTTAGAGAGAGAATAATACATATGCTTGTTAAATCTGATTCCTTTTCTAGTTGGAATAGATCTCATCCGAGCGTTATCTTTTTTGGGGAAAAAAATTAGAGAGGGAAAAACTAAGAGCATTCCAATTAGATTAGTATCCTCATATAAGTAACCTATCACATATCAAGCCCCAACTCGGATTTATTACAATAACAAATAGAGGTAATAATACAAGTAAACCCAAAGGGGCAAAATGTTCAAAGAACCAAAAAAAATAAAATGGAAACACAGACAAATATAATTACTTCAAGAAAATGCTCATAATTAGATCTAATCACAGAGCTGAAGGAGAAAGGCCTATCTGGCATATTATGCCATTAAAGTTAAAGACAGAAAGAATAAGGCCATTACAAGGCCCACGCCTCAATTCTACAACTTTAGGTCCACATTCCCGATCATTATTTTCCTACCCAAAGGGAAAGATCCTTCTCCTTTTGGCCAGTTATGGCCGAGGAGGGATTTGAATCCCCAACACATGGTTTATAACCATGTGCTCTAATTCTCTGAACTACAGCTCCATCCCGTCTCTACTGGATTTGTTTTCAAGAGTATCCTTAAAAAAAAAAAAAAACAAAAGAAAATTATTAAGACTCGTGAGAGGAAAAAATTCAATAAAAAAAAAGAGTGCATGATTCAAGCAGGCTTAGGGAAGCACTAAAAAACCCAGAACCAGAATGCTAGGCAAAAAGTCAGAAATGCCAATATATCTGCTGCAAAACGCCCATCAACTAGCAAATCTGTATTGAGGCAAGAACCGAGCGTTACACTGTAGCATGAAATGGTTAATTTGAATCCTCTTCGTTAATTAGACAACACGAGACATGTATCTCTCCAAGCCTAACTTCAAGAAACAAGCACGTTAATTAACATATATAATAACTTAATTACATCATAACATTATTTAAGTACATGAAAGTTTCACTTACCACACTTAGAATATGACTGTAAGAAGCATATAATATATATGCGCAAACGACCAATCAATTAGAAATTATGGGGATTCCTGTCGAAGGGCGATGACACTAGCTAGCTCGACCACTCGATATGCATGCGTGGGTGTGTGTGTGTGTGTAATATGTCTTTTAAAATAACAGAATGTATACGAGACATGTATATATACATATATATGTATAGAGGGAGAACTAGCCAGTGTCATCGCTCCTGCGACAAGACTACCCAAACTCCTTTTCCTTCTTTCTTTAGTTGCCTTCCCCATGAATATAGCTAAGGTTTTTTACACTACTGCCTTGTCTATTTATACACACAATAATCTAGCCACCCAACGGGCCCAAGACTTTTAATAATCTTATCATAGTCTTATTTCTAGATTTTCTATTTTTTATATATACACACACTAATTCCAAAGACTTTCGCGATCAACCTTTTTATGTGATGCTGTGAAGTTTCTCGTGCAGTGCGTTGAAACTACTAATTAATCATGATCATGATGTGAAGTGAAGTGGGGGCCACATCCGCCCCTTCGTGGTCGAAGAATTGGACCGGTGAATTTGATGGCGATATGTAAATACAAGTCATATCACGTGTTTATAATGAAGAATTTTCAAAACAGTGTTGTTATTGTCATATATATATATATATATATATAATGCATCTGAAATGGAAACCAACTTGTAATTCACAATTAGCCACGGTTGATGCGAGGAAGAGAGACATGAAAGCGACCAAGGCTTTTAAAGATTAAGCTAGTTCCCTCACTTGTTGACAAAGTAGTAATTAAGAATTAATTCTTAATTGTAAAATATATATATATATATATATATATATATATATTATTTGAAAGGGAGGGGTTTTCTTGCATCAATCGAGGTGTAAAAAGAAACATCTAATCCAAGTTTTACTTTTAGTTTTAACAATATATAATGTTTGATAAACTCAGTTTTAACTCAAATAATATAAAGCTCTTATATGTTATAGTGTAAAGTAAAAGTATGCTACAATATAAAACTCTCATATACTATTGTATTTTTAGTTCTACCTCTCATTTTTAAATCATTTCTCAAATACCCTAAAAGAAGTTTTCTTATTTAAATTTATATGCCCTTTCCGTTTTTCACGCCATAGAAAAGGGCATGAAAAGTAAAGGTAAGATAATAAACCACCACAAAATCGATTTCTATATATTGTACTGAAACGCGTTCAATCAGCTAGTTAGCATTTAGATACGAAATTCTATTGACAAGAAAATATTAGAATGAGGAGAAAGCTTATTCACAACTTTCATTTGAAAGAGATTTACAAAAATACTAGTAAAAATGATGATGATGATGATAATAATAAATAAATAAATAATAAATAAAATACAAGTATAAGTTTCTGCCATTGATCAATAGTTAAATTTTATTGTTGCAGAATCGATAGGAGATTTGTCTTGCGTTCAGCGTCCCACCAAATGTCGTGATGTTGATCACAACCTAAACGTGCATGCTTGACCCCCAAAATAAAATATTATATTAGTTTTTGTTTTTTTGGGCTCTCAACAAAGTAAAATATTCCAATTGGCAGCTAAATTTTCTCGGAGTGAGGATAAAGGAAATAAAATATTTCTCATAAATTTTGAAGTAATTAACAAGTTTTAAAAATATTTATAGTAAATAATATATTTATAATGTAAACAATTTATTTATTGTATAAACAAAAATTATTCACAATGTAAACAAAAGGCAAACAGATTATGTGTATTTTATGTACACTATAAATAAGAGGGTAAATAATTATTTATTACGAATATTTTTAAAATTTATTATTTATTTTATAGGTCTAAATTGTTACAGTTGCTTTGTTTAAACATAAAAATAAAATAAAATAAAATAAAATAAAAGACTCAAATTCATTTCTTCTTCATCGGTAAGGACTCTGACATGACATAATGTGCTCGCAAAAGAAACAAGAAAGCTCGTTATTCACACTCTATGTCCCTGCAGTTCTTAACAGAAGATCAATGAGAATAGAAATGGATCATAAATTACAATAATGGGATGATGACAGAAGAAGTGATTTGTGGGAAGCAGTTTTTATAACTGTAAATAGTGTAAAATTTTTACATATTACAATAAAAAATTATAATATAAAGCTTATATATATTATAATTTTTAAAATAAAATTATTGATTCCAATCGTTTTTTCAAACTGCCTATCAAAGTGATTGAATATAACTTGACTGAAACGTGAAAAACGACTCCCGCTGCAATCCAGCCAACGACTTATGAAGAAGTCTTTCTTTTGCCCCTACTTTACTGCGGTTTGATAGTTTCCAACTTCCAAGAGGGGGTTGAATTTTAGGATTTGATGGCGGCATTAAAATGCCAGACACGTTGATGTTAGAAAATTTAACTATAATAGTCCTTTTGATGTTTTAGTTATGCTTTGTTATTAATCAATTATTATTTGTCCAGTATGTTATTTGGTCAAGTGAATATTTGCTACCGTTCCGTTTAACGAGATTGTTAATTGTCCTTGGATATATAAACGTATGAGTAAGGAACGCATTAAACTTTTTTTAATAGTCTAAAGTGTACAGTTTTGATGCTTTGACTTTTCTTTTTTTTAATTTTCCTTTTATATATATATATATATATATATATATTTACTCTTTCTTTCTTTTGCTTTACTTTTTTTCTCCTTTAGTTTCATTTGTCTACTTGCATGTTTGGGAAATTAATTTGAATCAAAATTTTAGTTCAAATACTGTAATATATAAGAGTTTTATATTACTATAGTCTGTGAGAATCTTTCACTACTGTTTAAACTAATTTGTTTAAATCAATGTATCAAACACCCTTAAATACCTTTAAAACCACTTAAATATTTCTTTCTTTTTAATTCCATTGCTTTTATGCTTTACTTTTTGTTTTTCTTTCTCTTTTAGCACTATTTTTCTACTATTGTATCTCATAAAAATAATCTTATTTAACAAAATAGGGTTATACCTCACTACTAATAAAATTGTAGGTCTCAGTCTAAAAAGTATACTACATATTAGACTATATTCTATAATTTTGTAAGTAGTAGGTTCTTAACTGTATAGAGGAGAAAAGGATTTTTCATCTTACAAGTAGGGATGGCAACATAAGGGACAAGATGGAGTGGGTATATGCTTTTCTCATCTCTATTCCCTACTCTCTTTTTATTTCTTATTCGAAGAGCTATTTTTATATACCATACCCATTTACCTATTACAAGGTAAAAAAATATTATTATTAAAACTCAAAGCAAACTCTATTATATTAATTGTAAAATTTAATAGCATAGTCATTAACAACTTTCAAAAACAAACTGAAAAAAAATCCAAACTCTAACATTTAAAAACTAAGTACATGAAGCAAATCAAACATTAAAACACTAAAAACATTATTTTTTCCTCGTACAGTGCCCTATATTTAAGTTAAAATTACAATGAATAATAAAAATTTATATATTAGAGCCAAGGATATTTTTTTAGGTGTTTAACCATTTTTTTTCTTTTTTTTACTGGTTTAACTTTTTTCCTCTTTATTCCTTTTTCGATGATTTACTTTTTTCTTTTTTTGTTTTTAATTTTGGCTCATTTTATTTATAGTAGTGTTTTATGTCTAGCATACCTCTGCCTTTTCTCATTTTGTTACTCTTTCATTTTCTCTCGATCACAGATTTATTACTCTTTCTTAAAACTCCAATCTCAACCTTCTTGTTGGAACATCTCTTTATTTGTGATCAATTCTAACTTCAATTGCGGTTAGTGATTTTTTTTTTTTCATTCCTTTCATGGTCAAATGCGTGTGTCCGCGCTCTTGACTATGAAAAACAATCACCCACCAAGTATTTTTTTATTCATTTATTTTATTTATTGCCTACATTATAAAAACTTTAATTCTAACGCATTACACGTACTTCGACTAGTAATAGATAAAAAATTTGAACGTTGAGATATAATGTAATGTTAGACTAGTAAAATCTATTGAACCTGTTGGAGTAAATTATGTGGTAGGTCACCTTTTTACTACAATTGTTGTTTCTACCACTTCTTTTCTTCTATTTGATCTACATCAATTTTTCTGGTTAAAATAGCTAAAACACATCAATTTTTCTAGTTAGAAAATACATCTATAGACTGCTTGTAAATAAATGTTTGCACTGTGACCCCTAACGTTTTTTAAATAGCATTTATCTCATTAGTTGCATAACTTAATCTTAATTTACATCTCCTTGGCCCACATTTTAGAACTTTTTTTTTTCAGAGTTCGGAGAGGTTGCGAAATGGTGGTCGGGTTTTCTTCGGAGCTATGTCACAACTAGGAAGACATCTGAATCTGAAACTAAGGACGCGTTTGTTTCTATATTTAAATCACGGTTCGAATCATTTTGCTACAGTATTTTCTCTCATAAAAATTTAAATCTTCATTCAAATACTCTATTCAAATACTCGAACCAAACGGGCCCTAAACGTAGCTTTTAAGGTTTTTCTGTGATTTATAGATCTAGTTTACAAACATGTATCTTCAGACTTAAGACATTACCATATCGCCACTCACTAGTTGGGCTGTTGCTTTCTCAATTTCTTGGAGATATAACAAAGAAATTTAGAGAAAGTACACTATTAGATTAATATCAGTATGGTAGGGATTTTATTTTTTTCTCACACGACTTCGTGGGATTTAACTTTATTTCCACAAAGGGCCGATTATTTACCCACTATGCTGGAAACAACATTTTGAAAACGACAGCAAACTGTCTTAAAAAGACAAAAGAAAACGACAACAAACCGAAATAAACATTTACTGAAATACGACAGCAACAGATTTTATTTCCACAAAATGCCGTATTGTACAGCCATTACGTTAAAAATAGCATTTTGAAAACGACAGCAAACCGAAATAGACGTTTACTGGAATACGACAGCAACAGATTTTATTTCCACAAAGGGCCATTATTGTACAGCCATTACGTTAAAAAACGACATTTTGGAAACGACAAGAAACGGAAATAGAAATTTAGCGATACAATAGCGAGAGATGTGTGATAACTACGATAAATAACGCTGTCTTTAAAAACAATCACCCACCAAGTAAATGAAAATTTAAAAGAAATCGATGACAGCACTGCATCAGATATGGCCTTAGATACACGACAATCTTGACGAACTGCAGCATCCTTATAAACGACAGCAACCATAAAACGACAATATACCAATGGCAACGCGAGATATCCAACAACGGAGACCGAAATAAACGTCAATATATTAGAGAACGACAGCACCAGATATACGGCAACACGTTTCAGCGTGACAACCGCCGTCTAAGAAATGACCGTCTTCAGAAACAGTTGCGGAGCCAACCTTTTTGTTCAGTGGGGGCTGGTGTATACTAATATTTTTTTTATAAATAAATAACATAAAAATATATAAAAAAAAAGCGTGTTATAATATTTTTCAAGAATTACAAGATATATATTGAGAATTTTAAGGAATGAAAGCATACTCTACCGATAGGGTTTTGTCTTGAAAATTTAGATATTTGCCAAAAAAAATTGTTTGTTTTGCATACTTTTTTTTTATGTGATTTTAATTAGACCTAATATTTAGAAGCATACACTATTGATAAAGATACCTTACCGTAGTCTTTTAGGCATTTTGAGAATATAAAAAAGGAATTTTTACGATTGGAATTGTCTTTTTTTACTACTAGTATTAACTGTGGTTTTAGTCGTTATCATTCAAATATACAAGTGTTCATATTAAAATATTGAAGTACAAGACATATAAATGCTCCCACTTACATGATACCAATGAAAATTAATCTGGGTTTCTACAAGTACTGAAAAAAGCATTTCCTACTATAAAAGTTCCCATAAAAGTTATACTTTATATTTTAAATTGTATCACAGATTTTAAAATTATGTTCCATTTTTACCTTTCCTCAAATAACCTATCAAGTTAACCACAAAATAGATTTAAATTCCATATATGAGATGAAAAGATAATGATTTAAATGAATTTTAAATATGAAGGTATAAAAATACAATTCAAATTATAAAGTGACATAAAACGTATTACAATAACTCATGATTAAAATGAGTAAAGTTGATTATAATATAATTATAGGAATAAAATGAAAACAATGAAGATCAATGGGGGCATATATAAAAATATTTAATCACAATGGGGGCAAAAGAAAAAAGACATAAAGTTTTAGGGGTTAAATTCTAATTTTTAAAAGGCGGCCCCCCCTATGTCCTACTTAAACTGCCAATGTTCAGAAACGACATAAAATGATAATTTGTCACAAAACGACAACATCGGAGCAAAAAATATTTAAACCAACAAAAATCTAGAAACGACAACATCAGAGACGCTGCAATCTTTCCAAACAACATATCTAAAAAACGTCAATAATCCAAGACAAAACACTTTCGACAAAATAATGGTATCGAATTAATATTGACACATCATTAGTGACGACAACATTAAATATGCAGAATCTTCATTAATCAAAGTATCTTACAGAACGACAACAACCCCAAAAGTGAGAATATGTGTGGAAACAACACATCATACATAAGGCAATCCCAATGAATGAAAATATCTTTAAAAAGCCCAAAAAAAAATTATATATTTGAAAACGACACGTCGTTATGAAAGAGACCATATTTATAAAATGACAAAATGTCAGAGCTTAGGAGCCATACTATCATAACAATCCCCAATCAACATCATATTAAACAAACAATAATATATTAGTAACCCACATTATCTTTGTAAAACGACAAAACGTTAACAAACTACGGCATCTTCAATAGACGTCACGATATTACTGAAGTGGCAATAATTCTAAAACAACATTATGTTTTCATAAACGCAATATTTAGTGAAAGAACAAGAATTTTTGAAAATGAAACGAACAAAAACCTGGAATTGCGTCTTGAAACTTCTTAGCTATTTTTTGTCTTCACCCCTTATGGGAAGCCACGCATAATTCTACAATCCATTGCAAAAAGGCATGTAATTAAGCTTGTTAAGAAAATGCATCAAAATTGCTTTGAGACTTTGTGCATAGACCAGACAACTTTTTTGAGAACATGTAGAGAAGTCAAAAGTGCATCAAGAATAGGATGCATTATTTAATTAGTTTAACCACTTTTTTCCCCAAACACTTGAGAGACAAATCGGTGGTTTATTGCGTTCTAAATGTTAGAGGAAACTTTCATAAATGAAAATCATCACTAAATCTAAAATCTCATGTTAATTCATCAAAAAATTTACCGAAAGCATACCTGAATCTATATGAACGGATGTGATCCTTGAATTTTTTAGTTTTTAATCTTCCAAGCCAATACGTATGGTTTCTCTGAGAAGAAGCCCTCTCTCTTTTCTAATGATGGGATATCGGAAAAAAAATCATAAGTACGTCTTGGGGACCATAACCATTAATAAATATTTTAACTTGGTCTTATTTCTATTTTGGCACACCATAAAAATAGAAATTAGACATTTAGGTTTCTACACATAAATGGGTCCATACTTTATGAGATGTTTTAAAGCCCAAAACTTTATACCTTATTAGATCACTTTAATTAGGCTCAATCTTATGATAGCCCACAATATACAATTATTATATATATATGTATGCTTTCATAGATCAAATTTAACAATTTCTCACTTGGGCCACATATATATAAAACACTTTATAATTGTACGTCATAACATAATCTTATGAGTTCAAAATTTGCTATCATTACCAAAAGTATCTCTAATCAATTCGGTCTATCAACCATATCAGTATAGGATCAAAGCAATCTTTGTTACTAATTAAACCCATCAATGGTCACGTATATTAATATAACGAATGACATGGATCAAGTATGGATGTGTAGCAAGGAAATTCCATGCAATGTGATCTTAACATGCGTATTTCCTATTGGTCCAACTTTATTTCTTAGTGAGATCAAATCAAACATATTCAGAGTGAAAATAAACTATAGACTTTATTTCTACAGAAAATAACCATAAATTATCCATAAAATAACTATAAAATGTGTCTATAACTGAAAAGCATCCAAAATTCAAACTCCTATTGAAATGACATATCCTCAAGAGATACAACACCCATTTGAGCAGTGTGTTCATGAAAGACCTTGGGAGGTAATCCTTTAGTAAGCGGATCTGTAACCATAAAGTTTGTTCCAATATGCTCTATATACACCTGACCACTCTGTACTCTTTCTTTAACAACTAAGAACTTGATGTCTGTGTGCTTTGACTTGTTGAGCTCCTATTGTTGTTGGAATATAGCATTGCTGACTTATTGTCACAAAATAACTTAAGTGATCTTTCAATTCCATCCATAATTTGCAGCCCAGTGACAAAATTCCATAGCCATATCCCATGGTTGGATGTCTCATAACATTTTATAAACTCTGCTACCATGGTGGAGGAAGCTATTAGTGTCTACTTAGCACTCTTCTAGGAAATAGCTCCTCCAACTAGCAGGTAGATAGAGCCCGATGTGGATCTTTGACTGTCTTGGCATCCAGTAATATTAGAATCAGAATACCCAACGATCTCCAACTGATCCGATCTCCTATATATGAGCATGTAATCCTTCGTTCTCTGCAAATACGGCATGACTCGTTTGGCTGCTTTCTAATGATTCATTCCTGGATTACTTAAGTACTTGCCTAGCATTCCAACAATGTACGCAATATCCTTACTTGTACAAACCTAGAGTATATATCAGACTCCGTACGACTGATGCATAAGGAATCTTCTAAATCTCTTTAACTTTAAAGTCATTTTTGGGGCATTGATTGGATTGAACTTGTCTCCCTTAGCAACAAGAGTGTCACCTGGTTTATAATCCTACATTCTAAATCTCTTAAGTACTTTCTCGATATAGCTCTTTTGTAATAATCCAAGTATATCCTAAGAGCAATCTCGGTGTATCTGTATGCCTAATACAAAAGTGGTGTCACCAAGATCTTTTATCTCAAATTTCTTTGCTATAAATCGCTTGGTTTCGTGCAATAAGCT
Source organism: Artocarpus heterophyllus (assembly GCA_025403435.1). NCBI lineage: Eukaryota > Viridiplantae > Streptophyta > Magnoliopsida > Rosales > Moraceae > Artocarpus > Artocarpus heterophyllus. Next base: position 4,849,360 of record CM046348.1, on the reverse strand, counting down.
TATATCACTACTGGCAAGCAATATGTCATCGACATATAAAACTAGAAAAATATGCTTACTCCCACTAAACTGTGGTATATAGAATCATCAACTGCATTCATCTCAAAACCGAACGAGATTATAATTTGATGAAATTTGTAATACCGTTGACGAGAAGCTTGCTTAAGCCCATATATGGATTTCTTCAATTTGCAAACCATTTGCTTTGAGTCTTCTGGCACAAAGTTTTCTGGCTGCACCATATAAATTGTCTCATCAATGTCACCATTAAGAAACATAGTCTTTACATCCATTTGGTGTAACTCAAGGTCAAAATGTGCCACTAATGCTATTATTATCCTAAAAGAGTCTTTCAATGAAACCGAAGAGAAAGTCTCTTTATAATCAATACCTTCCTTTTGAGTAAAGCCCTTTGCAACAAGACACGCCTTATATCTCTCCACATCGCCTTTTGAATCCCTCTTGGTCTTAAATATCCATTTGTAACCAGTAAGTTTTGCTCTTTCAAGCAACGGGACAATATCCCAAACGTCATTGTCTTTCATGGACTTTATTTCTTCATTTATGGCATCGATTCACTTCTAAGAGTTAGAACTTTGCATGGCTTGATGGAAACTGATTGGATCATCCTCAACCACTACAATGTTAACCTTATGTTCTTAGAGAGATGTGATATAATCATCCAGAATCGCACTTCTCCTTTCTCTAATGAATCTCCTTAATGGCATTGGTTCTAGAGGCTATTGAGTTTGTTCTTCTAGAACACTTTCTTGATTTTGAACGAGAGGTTCTTTGATATTGTCTTGATTTGGAATTGCTTCTTGAACAATGTCGTGAAAAGAAGCCTGATTATGATTATTGTCAATAACAATTGGAGGAATAGTGACATGTTCCTCTTCAAAGACAATATATCTATCCCATCTCCCCTCACAAACTTAATATCCTCAAAGAACTGAGCAGTTTTTCTCTCGAAAATCATTATGGGATCATAAAATTTGAAACTCTTGACCTCTCAGAATATCCAATAAAATAACAGCTAACAGTTCTGGGGTCTGGTTTCTTTTCATTTAGCCTATAAGGCCTTACCTTAGCTGGACAACCCTAAATGTACAAGTGCTTCAAACTAGGCTTCTTGCCTATCCAAAGCTTATTTGGCAGTTACTTTACTTGGAACTCTATTGAGTACGTAAACTGTAGTCTTTAAAGCTTCTCCCCATAGAGATTCTAGCAAGGTAGAATAACTAATCATACTCTTCACTATGTCCTTAAGTGTTCTGTTTTGCCTCTTAGCAACACCATTCATGCTAGGTGATCCCGGCGTGGTCTACTATGGGACGATATCACACTCCTCTAGGAACTTAGCAAACGGTCCCAGACATTGTTCACATGATTTGTCATATCTACCATAGTATTCTTTACCACGGTCAAATCTAACGCTTTTAATCCTTTTGCTGAGTTGATTATCAACTTCAGCCTTATAATTCCTGAAGACATCTAGTGATTGGAACTTCTTATGAATGAGATACAAGTAGCTATATCGTGACAAATTGTCCATGAATGTAATAAAATATTGTTGACTATTCTAAGAAGCCATAGGGAATGACCCATAAATATCCATATGAATTAGTTCTAAGATGTCTAAGGTCATGCCGACACCTAATCTCCTTATGTTTGTCTATTTCCCCTTTATGCAATTAACAACATCATTTGTCGGTTTGAAATCCCGCATACCATCATGACCGACAATGCAAAGGAGTTCGAATCCTCAAGCCTCCTCCGCTTGTGCGAGCAGCTCAGCATCAGGAAAATTTTCTCCTCTCCGAGCTACCCACAGATGTTACGCCCCTATATGGGGGTTAACAGTTTTTAATGAGATAAAATAAAAATAAATAATAAAAGTAAAACCTTAAAAATTAAAATTTGCCCGGGACTTAAATGAAAACTCTCAACTCAAAAATAAAAATATAAACGACAAATAAACCACAGTTTTAATGTAGCACCTTAAATTTAATAATATAAACTGTTGTCATCATCATTTTAACCCTCTACACATTGTAATACAGTCACAGAAAGTAACAATTGATGCTTACATTATCATGAAGAACATTCTCAACAATTGAAGCAGTCCCAATGTAATATAGCTACATCACTTCCTCAACTATATTTCTCGTAGCCACCTCACACTTAGTGAGTCCTGAAAAGATATAAACATAAGGGAATGAGCAACACTATGCTCAGTAGAGAAAGCTATTACTCACCTCTATCATTACCACATTAAAATCTGCATGGTTAGTAAGTCACATCATATTTCAGATTATGAGGTTTATTATGATCACATCTTATGGATACCGTAGTTAATCATTACCAAGTGTCATAATTACACATTTATACAAATATTACCAATCATCATTGTTCCTAGGTATCCATGTTAAATTGAGTATCACTCAACTCATCGAAACCCAAATGGGCGCACTTGATCACCCTATAAACATTCCAAGGGTGTTCCGGTGAGGGGACATCAAGCCCCGAGTCCTCACCAAATCGATTCCTGTACAGTGTGTTCTGGGACTTTCAACCCAAGGAAGCGTCATCGCCTTCCCCCTATTTTACCTTTTAGGGTATTCATGCCCAAGGACGTAACCGTCGCCCTCTTCATGTCTTACAATTTCTCTATATTGAATCATTATTAAATAGAGTTAGTTTTCCTAACCATGCTTCTCAATTTATAACATGTGTAAATTCATTATGTTCCTCGCCGTACAATACAAGACGAGTCCATGTCATAGTTTCATATGTGATACTCATATAATATCAGTTCAACATAGATATATATATTGCGGCAAAACAATCAATTTTAATTCTATAAAAACCTCACAAAAGATGAGTAAGAGAATCCCTACCTTTCAAGCTTATCAACAATCTTTTAATCCTGGAATCAATTAACGTTAGCTCCATACTCCCTTGATCCTAAGGCGTGCATAAGGACAATTAAAACTAAAGCACAACATACAACTACATTCATAAATAAATCATGTGTAAACCTATCTTACTAGTATGCCATTAAAGCTTTTATATAAATCTCTTTCGAATACCACAGTAAACAATTTTTGTCTTAACACAATATAAAATGTGAACAAGTAATCTATATGTTTTAGTCCCTAATAAGATTCATCAATCACTTAGGATAATATTGGAAAGGTTGCAAGACATTAAAGAATTAGGTGGTGAGCAAAGATGGGTTCTTGGTTCAGGTTAGTAGTTGGTATACCATAACAAACTGGCAGATTTACTAGTTTTCAATACAAAAATTGAATAATTCTTAGAAAATAAAATACAACTCCGATTTAGGTTTATGATAGCTCGTTAGAAAGCCTAGGATGCTACTTTTCAAATATGCAAACCAATTCATAAAATTCATTTTAATTTAATCTTAGAATTTCAAGAAATAACCACTGCCCATAGAGGTATTACAAAGTTTAACAATATAAATTTTCTGTCTAGGGCATATACACTTAGACTTCATACATATGCTCCAAAATAGCAACAAACATATACTTAGGTTTAAGAACGCAAATTTGAATAATCCTTTAGTATAAAAGAAAATTTATAAATGAAAGACTAAATTTGTTCATAAGATTCTAACCTCGGATTATGGTTAGTTGGAAGCTTGAAATGGCTTCAAAACAGGTTCCTTTACTTCGGTATGACTGAAATTCTTGCTCAAATGGAGGTGATGGTGGCTGATTTTTATGGCTGCCTTGAAGAAGTTCTCTAAGTATTTTGCTTCAGCAAAGAAATGAGAAGAAGAGTGTGGGAACCGTGGAAGAGAAAGGAAGAAAAGATGAAGTCTTTGAAGAGAAGTGATAGAAACAATTATAGAGGAGACATGTTGAAGCATGTCACGGAGGAAATAAAGAAAATGAGGGTCAAGAGTAGTTGGAAAAGATATCCTTATGTCTCATCTAAAGACTTTAACACACATAATGCCAATATGACATTTTTGAGATTTATTAGAAGTTCTAAGGCTTTTTAGTAATCATACTAAATAAATATAGGAGAATTTTAGAAAACTTAAAAATAGATAAAAATAAATATTATAAAATAAATTTAAATGAAGCAATTTTTTTTTTATACATTAAAAATTAATTTAATTACCTCAATACCCGTTAGGAGAATAACGGGTGTCACAGCTCTACCCCCCTTAAAGAAATTTCGTCCTCGAAATTTCAATTCTAGCAATACTAGTAAAAATTTTGATTCCATTATGATTCCAATTTCGAGTCTAAACCGTTAATGTTGTTTATCTTCCAAAGTTAAGTTATCGTATCTCCACTTATTTACTTGCATAATAAATCTTACTCCTAAATCCCTCAATGAGAGTATTTCTGACAAGTTTCAACTTATAACACCGTATAATAGTCTAAGAATCTGATCAGGCATACATATTGACCATATCATGATTCCAGTCCTTCATTGTCCATGGACTGTGATTTACAATCACATTTAAGGAGATTACCAGAGAAATTTTATATACTTCATCTTTAGGTTCCTTTCCCTTTTTAAGTAAGGAAAAGTCAAATATATTTGATTTCATACCTCAACTAATAAACTAAAACATAATCATAAAACATATATCACAAACACTTCTATTCAAAACTATACATTAAACTTACTCATAGAGATATTAAACGGAATCTCAGAGTTGCAGACAAACCCGACATATTTTTCATTAAACAGCTATCCTCATGACACAAACATTCAACCCAAATAATATACTCATATTTCATATGGAATATCCCCATAACTGACTCTGGTACTTCTACATAATATTAACAGAATATTACACATTACAAACATGATACGGATACGTTTCGAGAGTACAAGGCACTCCGTATACCAGCTATCCATATCATGCATGCTTATAGGGTACAAAAACATCGATAAACAAAAGATCGGACCTTAAGAAGGATGCGTTTCGAGAGCATCAAGTACTCCTGTATCCAGCCATCCCGGCATTAGGCTCAATGAATCTAAAAGATTGAACAACGACGTACCACAAGAAACACAGAATACAAGGTAAACGGTTATTCGTAACACACGAAATACGGACACACATGCCTACATGCCAAAGATAAAACAAAAAGATTACAGATGGAGATTCAAATCAATTGGCCGCTCCCGGCTTTCCCTTTCCCATTCAAGCTTGGATGTTGCAGTGTCGGATTCTGGATGTATGATTTGCATTTTATCTATCAATTCCTCAGCTGTTGAAGCAGTAACAAAGATTTGTCTCTCCGATTCTGTAGTGATGTTTTCTTCCACAGCGTAATCTAGAAATTTCAAAAGACCGTCATAAAAACCCGTTACGTTCAGCAGTCCCAAAGGTTTGGAATAAAAGCCCAACAATTGCCCACAAGCAACTATAAATATTTCCTCAAGAGTACCTAGACCACCAGGTAATGCTATAAAAGCATCAGAATTATAGATTATGTCTTTAAAATTTTTAGGGATACTCCTGACTCCTTCTCCCTTACCTATGGCTTCCTTACAAAGGTTTCCTTCAACTGGAATATGAGGCCAAATTCTTACATCAGTAGCGTCGCTAGACCTAGCTGCTAGTGCCATATTTACCATCATTTTTATACTATCACCCCCATAGATTATGTTAATCTTCTTGCGTGCTAGGACTTGCCCTAAGTGATTTGCAGCTTCTAAATAAGCTTTATCTTTTCCAAGGCTGGAACCACAAAAGACACAGACATTCTTTATTTTCTTCGTGGACTGGGAGGTAGACATATTTGGTTTATAGAAGTGGTTGCTTAATGTCTGCTCCACTTAGACTTCGGGTTCTACATGAGATTTTAAAGATGAGAAATATACAAAAAGGGCTAAAGAGATAGACGAGTAGGTAATGAAAAGGTAATCCAAAGATTTAAACAAAATCTTGTGCGGATAAGAAAGTAAGATAAGGTGATTGATAGTTTACAGAAAATCTGATTCACTTTTTGAAAAAGATTAGACTCTAATTGTATAACTTTTGACAATTGAGAACAATTCGACAGAAGACCCTCATGACACAACTGTAGACTTTTTGACAAATATACACCAAGTCTAGAAATTTAATATAAACGACAAATACTGTAGAACTTTTGAAATTTGAGACACAAATCTTGAAATATCTGGATAAGTTTTTCAAAATTCAAACATATTACTGTACCGTATGTAACGTGTCTGATAAGATAATATATTTTATTATATATATATATTTAAGAAAATCATAAATTAAATAAGATATTAACACTTACTGTATCAATCTAATAATCACAATTATTTCAAACACAAAAGCAAATATTCTGAGTAAAAGAAAAACACAAACTGTTGAACATCAGCTAAAACTGCTTCAAATAAGTAAAGACTAAATAACCTTTATAGAGCGATGACTTATTCCCCATCCAGTTTTCTTATGGCTTGACAAACAGGATCTAGAAATACCATATTCCTGAGGCGTTGTCTTTCTGTATAAAATTTAGGCCAGAGTTTAAAAATAGCTCCTTGAACATATCCACTAGGGTGACCGTGGAGAGGAGGATGAATGCTATCCAAGTTCTCCTTTGAAAGTCCATCCCTACAAAACCTTATTTTATCCTCTCTATTCGTAGACATATAACCAGGTGAAGTACATTTACCGTTACAATTTTGTCTTCCACATTTGTTACAAGTGACCACGATGGCACGAGCTCTTCTTTTCATTGCACTACGACTGGTACCCGTTCCTGGTAAACCGACATCTTGACTAAAGTCACTCGGACGGATTTTCCCTCTATTAACATTCTCACATCACAAGGGATACCAAAACGCATAAGAATCCACAACCGAGTAATTCTAGCCTTGTATTTCTTTCTGAGAATCTTTTGGGAGAGTGATGGGAAATACTTTCTCAAATGTTGGTACTTTGGGTCCATGATGAGATGAAAGAAGAGTAAATAGAAAGGAAAAATTAAGATAGTAAATTGCAGAATCCTAGAATTCCTTCTTCTTTTGGAGGAAAAGAAGAATTTTTAATGAGAAAGAAGAGGATTTGCGATTTAGAGAGAAAATAACAAATTAAGAGAGAAAAAGTGAACTCGGAGAAATAAGCTCCTATGCACAGTAAACGTATATGTAAACAATGATTAAACCACTGTATATGACACGTATAGAGACCACGTGAGAGAGACAGTGTGAATCAAACTGATTTAAGATTTGAACTAGGCCCAAATGTTCTTAGTTGAAAATGGTCAAGTTGTTTCAGGCCTTAACACATTTGGAACGAGTTAAATAACAAACATAAAATTGAAAACCAATTCGTATGAATCTTAAACCCAATTCAAAGCCCACTATAGATAAAGTTAACTATAAACAAAAAATCTAATTTAATGACAACAAGGATCTTCCTGAATGATATTTAAAATCATTTCATAACAACATAATCTTCCAGCAACTCAAATAATTTTGTTTTAATCAAAACCTTATAGAACAATGCATACACCCATATGTTATTCATAATACTTAACATCTATCAATGGATTCATCATCATTACTACCAAGGGTTTAGAATGCGACTAACCTTGAAATCAATACAATTTACGTCTTTCAACGTAGACCATATCAATGAACAAAGACACTAGATGTTACTACTTAAGAACATCTACAATCCCCACAATTCTACTCATACAATATATAATTTCCTCATATAACAAAACCTTAGGTAACCAAAAGATTCACTGATACACTTAAATACAATGTACGTAACAAAATATTCCAATTTTGAGATTCATGCATTCTAGACTTTACACAGTCTCAACAGACCAAAAGTCTAACATTTATCTCTCTCAAGATTCAATACCATGATTCCCAACTTATATCATATTCCTCAAATAAATAGAACTTTTAAGAAAAGTTATTGACACTTATGTGCTCCATCGAATCCACACATAATCATTACTTAGGTTTGAATCAATTACGAAAAATTTGGCATATCTATGCCAAACTTTAAAATCAATAAATCAAGCCTTATATTTCTTATTGTTTTTCACGAGACAAAAGGCTCTTAAATCCTCGTATCTATACGAATTTCTCATCGTTTATACGAATTAGATATGCTTATAGATCCAAATATTATACGAATCTCTCATAAGCAATCTACTTATAAACTCATTCCATATAATTATCATTCCCTTATAACTATTAATACTTTCCTTCTATATAATTATTGTACTCATATAACTATTAATATTTTCATTCTATGGCCTTTCCATGTTACATCCTTCTAGACTGTATAAATCAATGTGAAGGTTCATTTTGATGATGACAATAAAAATTCAGCTTCAAAACCATCTCAAAAATATATTTTTTTAAAGTGGTGCTACACTCCCTAGGTTAACCGAACCTAGGCTCTGATACCAAAAATTCTGTTACGCCCCTATATGGGGGTTAACAGTTTTTAATGAGATAAAATAAAAATAAATAATAAAAGTAAAACCTTAAAAATTAAAATTTGCCCGGGACTTAAATGAAAACTCTCAACTCAAAAATAAAAATATAAACGACAAATAAACCACAGTTTTAATGTAGCACCTTAAATTTAATAATATAAACTGTTGTCATCATCATTTTAACCCTCAACACATTGTAATACAGTCACAGAAAGTAACAATTGATGCTTACATTATCATGAAGAACATTCTCAACAATTGAAGCAGTCCCAATGTAATATAGCTACATCACTTCCTCAACTATATTTCTCGTAGCCACCTCACACTTAGTGAGTCCTGAAAAGATATAAACATAAGGGAATGAGCAACACTATGCTCAGTAGAGAAAGCTATTACTCACCTCTATCATTACCACATTAAAATCTGCATGGTTAGTAAGTCACATCATATTTCAGATTATGAGGTTTATTATGATCACATCTTATGGATACCGTAGTTAATCATTACCAAGTGTCATAATTACACATTTATACAAATATTACCAATCATCATTGTTCCTAGGTATCCATGTTAAATTGAGTATCACTCAACTCATCGAAACCCAAATGGGCGCACTTGATCACCCTATAAACATTCCAAGGGTGTTCCGGTGAGGGGACATCAAGCCCCGAGTCCTCACCAAATCGATTCCTGTACAGTGTGTTCTGGGACTTTCAACCCAAGGAAGCGTCATCGCCTTCCCCCTATTTTACCTTTTAGGGTATTCATGCCCAAGGACGTAACCGTCGCCCTCTTCATGTCTTACAATTTCTCTATATTGAATCATTATTAAATAGAGTTAGTTTTCCTAACCATGCTTCTCAATTTATAACATGTGTAAATTCATTATGTTCCTCGCCGTACAATACAAGACGAGTCCATGTCATAGTTTCATATGTGATACTCATATAATATCAGTTCAACATAGATATATATATTGCGGCAAAACAATCAATTTTAATTCTATAAAAACCTCACAAAAGATGAGTAAGAGAATCCCTACCTTTCAAGCTTATCAACAATCTTTTAATCCTGGAATCAATTAACGTTAGCTCCATACTCCCTTGATCCTAAGGCGTGCATAAGGACAATTAAAACTAAAGCACAACATACAACTACATTCATAAATAAATCATGTGTAAACCTATCTTACTAGTATGCCATTAAAGCTTTTATATAAATCTCTTTCGAATACCACAGTAAACAATTTTTGTCTTAACACAATATAAAATGTGAACAAGTAATCTATATGTTTTAGTCCCTAATAAGATTCATCAATCACTTAGGATAATATTGGAAAGGTTGCAAGACATTAAAGAATTAGGTGGTGAGCAAAGATGGGTTCTTGGTTCAGGTTAGTAGTTGGTATACCATAACAAACTGGCAGATTTACTAGTTTCCAATACAAAAATTGAATAATTCTTAGAAAATAAAATACAACTCCGATTTAGGTTTATGATAGCTCGTTAGAAAGCCTAGGATGCTACTTTTCAAATATGCAAACCAATTCATAAAATTCATTTTAATTTAATCTTAGAATTTCAAGAAATAACCACTGCCCATAGAGGTATTACAAAGTTTAACAATATAAATTTTCTGTCTAGGGCATATACACTTAGACTTCATACATATGCTCCAAAATAGCAACAAACATATACTTAGGTTTAAGAACGCAAATTTGAATAATCCTTTAGTATAAAAGAAAATTTATAAATGAAAGACTAAATTTGTTCATAAGATTCTAACCTCGGATTATGGTTAGTTGGAAGCTTGAAATGGCTTCAAAACAGGTTCCTTTACTTCGGTATGACTGAAATTCTTGCTCAAATGGAGGTGATGGTGGCTGATTTTTATGGCTGCCTTGAAGAAGTTCTCTAAGTATTTTGCTTCAGCAAAGAAATGAGAAGAAGAGTGTGGGAACCGTGGAAGAGAAAGGAAGAAAAGATGAAGTCTTTGAAAAGAAGTGATAGAAACAATTATAGAGGAGACATGTTGAAGCATGTCACGGAGGAAATAAAGAAAATGAGGGTCAAGAGTAGTTGGAAAAGATATCCTTATGTCTCATCTAAAGACTTTAACACACATAATGCCAATATGACATTTTTGAGATTTATTAGAAGTTCTAAGGCTTTTTAGTAATCATACTAAATAAATATAGGAGAATTTTAGAAAACTTAAAAATAGATAAAAATAAATATTATAAAATAAATTTAAATGAAGCAATTTTTTTTTTATACATTAAAAATTAATTTAATTACCTCAATACCCGTTAGGAGAATAACGGGTGTCACAACAGAGCAACGAGTAGGTCGAAGCTGTCAACAAGACGATCAAGGACAACTTGAAGAAAAAGCTCGAAGGCCTTAAGGGAGTATGGATCAACGAGCTCCTAAAAGTGTTTTGGGCTTATAGAATAATTGCCTGACAGCTACCGGAGAGACCCCATTCTCGCTCGTATATAGAGCAGAAGCAGTCATCCCGACGGAGGTGGGACTACCGAGCTTTAGGGTTGAACATTATGACAAAATTCAAAATGTCGAGGTTATGATGTCCGAGCTGGACTTGCTCGAGGAAAAAAGAAATCGGGCAATAATCCGTAACTCGGCTCGGAACCAAGTCGTTGCTCGGTACTACAACAAGCAGGTCCAGCCAAGGAGCTTCAAGGTTAGAGATTTGGTGTTTAAAAAGGTAATAGTTCAGTAGTGTGAGTTAGGGTCCTTTGGCCCAAAATGGGATGGGCCATATAAGGTCGTCGGAATTATCCGGCCAGGCACCTATAGACTAGCTGACACAGAGGGCAACTTGCTCGGTCATCCTTGGAATGTTGAGCTCTTAAAGAGATTCTTTTGTTAACCAACATCAGAATTCTTTTTTGACCTCTGGCTAAATTTTTTTTTATAACTAGGCCTACTAGATAGGACTGGAATGTAAATATTATACATCAATGAAATGTCAATTTCTACACCATTTCGTCGAGCAATATGTATCTAAGGAAAAAACAAATCCCAAAGAGGGAAGCCGTAACTCCAGCCCAGGGACTAGACTGTAACTCCCGAGAGGGAGGGTCGTCTTGACTAACCGGACTGGGGGGCTAGTTGGCATTTCGTCGACTATTAGTTTGTCACCACACGGACCACCCAGACAGAGTCGCCCTAGCATGACCATGCCCGACCAATATTAGACTTGTAAAAGTTTTCATAAACTTAAACAAGTCTAGGGGATGATAGGGTATAGAGTATCACACATCGTTGTGCTCTGCTCGACCAAGAAATGGGATTTCCTTGCTTGGATAAACTTGGTAACCACTGAGACATTAAACTTGGCAATGATAGAATTGAAAAAGGAGAACTCAGAATACAATGGTCCAGGAGCGCTTCTTCTGAGGAGCACCTAACTTGAAAAGAGTTCCCAACTCAATCCCTAGGCCAAGGTCTAGGTTAACTCGGCCAGGGCGAGGGGTCAAACCTCGTTCCTGAGGAACTCCTCACCCGAAGTATGAAAATATCTACCTGAGAACAATTGCACTTGAAAAATTTCAAAAAGCGAAATATATAAAATCTGAGAAGCGATGAACTTGAAAATTTTCATTACAAGAGTGATGGGGAGGTATAGTTAACTAGTCACCTCTCAAGCTCGGATAAGCAAAACAAACAAAAGAAACAAAGCTAAGCCTGGGCCCTCTCCCCGGCATCACTATCTCCGTCATCTCTGCCTTGTTGTCCCCGTCGTCCTCATCGTCCACTTCGACGACCTCCTCATCCCCCTGCTGTTGTGTTGCGCTTTGCTTTAGTTTGACTATAAGTGACTAGTCGAAGCTCTTTGCCTCAGGATGCTTTCGGATCAGGTAGTCTCTGAGGTTCGTCATGTTGAAGTAGTAGTAGTCGGCGTACTCCAGGGACGCCTTGAATTCCTCCACGGCTTGGGCAAGTTGGCCAGGCAGCTCTTCCTAGAAGCGCTGGTGCTCTGCCTGGGAAGCCTGCAGCTGCTTCTTGAGCTGGGCAACCTGTAACACCCCTATATGGGGGTTAACAGTTTTTAATGAGATCAAATAAAAATCAAAATAAAAGTAAAATCTTAAAAATAAAGTTGCCCGGGGCTTAAATAAAAACTCTCAATATCAAAAATAAAAATATAATCGACAAATAATCCACAATTTAATGTAGCACCTTAAATTTAATATTATAAACTGTCGTCATCATCATTTTAACCCTCAACGCATTGCAATACAGTCACAGAAAGTAACAATTGATGCTTGGTCTTAGAGTCCTCTTCCTTTTCTTCCCGACCGTCGTAGCCTTCCTTTTCTGTTTGCGAAGGCTCTCCATGAGGTCTCGCCTCTCTTTTGTGTTCCTTGGTCGAGAAGACATCTTTGCGAAATCAAAATCCAAGTCAAGTCAAGCTCAGCTTAAAAAAAAAAAAACTCTCGGGGCTAACCTCCGATCCGAAGCTGGCAGGCAGGTATAAGAACCGCATCACGTCCTTGAGGTCCTCGTTTGTTATGGGTGGCCCCGCATCGAAGGAGCTACTCGACGAGTCCTCGGTGCTGGACGATGATGGCTCCCTTGCTGACCACCAAGATCTGGAAGTGCATCCCGCGGCACTTGGCCTTGCGACTGTCACCTGCCCGGTTGACCGGACAGGTTGGATGTTTAATAGGGGATTGATTCTGTTGGGTTCCCAAACCAGCCATAACGGGAGAGGGTCTCCTTCTCGAGCAGGAACGACTGTTGCCTCGTCGCCTCCAGCTTTTTGAACAAGTCTTCGACTGCCCTAATTATATGGTTCAGTGCCCACGGCCTTTTAGAAGACCACACGTGCCCTTGTTTGAATGTCCTCAGGACACGCTGATCTTCAGGGACGGCCTTAGCGGCTCGGGCTAGGTAATTACCCCCGACGTAGAACCACTCTTACTTCTTGAGTTTGTCCGAGTCGGGGTTGCCCAAAATGAAGTATTTTCTGAAGCCGGTGATGTAATACCAGCCGGACTGCCGGGGAAGCTTCTTCATTTTATAAACATGCTTGAATGCGTCCCACGGCATCTCGGTAGCTCGGTGGTACCTCCATAACATGTATATCCCGATCAGTGACCTGTAGCTGTTTAGGTTAAGCTGAGCCGGGCATACATTAAGGTCGTTGAGCACCCGGTGGAGGAATGGATGAAACGGCAGCCGCAGCATAGCTCTGAAAAACTCTGCGTATAATGTTATACACCCCTCGGGTGGAGTTAGGAGTGAGTCGCTCTCCTCGGGCGCAATGAAGATGACGTCGTCTGGGATATCGAACTCAGTGGGTAAATCCTCAAGCCAAGACTCCGTCATTGCACTGGAGTAAGCCACTGTTGAAGTCTGTCCGGGCCGGGTTACTCGGTATATGGTCGCTCCTTGTACTCGAGTGACTCAGACCCTTTCGTCCTCCTCTTTGGCGGCACTCATCACCGGCTCGACCTCCTCAGCAGCCTGTTCGTCGGATATGTCGACAGTAACGCTGCCAACAATCTGGATAGGGGCCCCGACGTCTCGACCAAAGGTGCTTGCTACATCGCTGGCTGCCTCTAGCTCGGCTCGTTTCTGAGCCGTAACTCAGGACATGCTGGTGGTGGCTACCCCGATGTAGGGATTCTCGCCCCTATAAGGTCTCACCGAGCGTTTCTTATCCAACAAGTTCAGGAACTCTTGATCGGGGACGGTTTGGGTGTCGACCCTCAGTATTTCAGCCAATTGAATAGCCTCGTCTTACTCTGAGGACAAACCTTCTATATCGACCTCTATGGAGGATGATTTGGTCTCAGGACTACTTTTTAACCAAGAAATATTAACATTTTGGGAATCTGATAAGTTACTCATCTTTATCACGCTTCTCGGGAAATTACCTGATCGGACTGTGGAAGCTTAGGAACAGAGAGTTCTCAGGTTGCTAACTATAGCTCGGTAGTTAAAACTCAAGGGTAGTGAAGCGTGGCCTTGATTGCATGTGAAAATGAAAGGAAGAAGGGTCCTATTTATAGCCGCTTTAGGTGGGAAACCCGGGCACAGAAAACGAAGAGGCACGATGATTACGCCTATCAGGGAGGCACTCGCTCGCATTGCGACATGTGTCCCACTAGGCTTCATCACGTGGCCTTTTGTCTCACACTGCCTTGGGACGTCGCTTGATCTTCTATCATGAGCTGACCACACCCTCTCGGCATAGTCTACCTGGCCGGGCGCCAACTAGGTGAACTGGGGGGCTACTGTTGAGGGTGAGCTCGACGCCATTACCGAGAGGCCATACTCCGGGTGGTTAGCCAAGCAGCTCGATAAAGCTACGACAAAGGTTATTACTGATCACAATGAGCCTGGATCTCTCGTCCGAGGTGCTTTTCATGGTCTCCTGTGTCGCACCTCGACAGGTTGCCTCCTCAGATTGAGTACCAGCTTAGGTTGGATCCTTTCCACTTGTGTAAGTGGGCTGCTACTCGCCATTAGTGGCTAACAGATGGCAAACAACTCGCCATCGAATGGGAAGCAATCCACCGACGGAGGGGGGTGACACTTGCCTCCTGTCACCTAACACTCCTTGATGTGACACTCGGGTTGCGGCAAAACCCACCTAATACCCGGCCCAACTGGTAGCCTATAAATATGATGCATTTATTGCATCCTTGGAAAGATAAGTTTCTTCCCACCTAACCAGTTCCCTTTCTCTGCAGAGCAACTCATGCCTTGAGCATCGGAGAGCCCTTGTCTGTTGACTGACCTGTCCCTTTCTTGCCTCCAAAGTGTCCCTCCTCTTGTTGCAGGTTTATCCGATCAGGCAGAGACGAATAGGGAAGAGCTAAGCATCGTGCGTAGCCGCACGTGGTGTTAATCTAACACTGAACTCCGATAAGCATCAACACCTACTATTGGTCCTTCGATCTCAGATCGATCACCGCCGGTGTGTCCACCGGCTGGTGACTCTCATCAGCACCCTCTTTAAGCAGTCCCGGCAACAAGGAATTAGCAAGAAATGTGGTAGCTAGACGTCTTGAAATATTGGCATGGATGAAGACCGTATATATATAAATATATATATATATATATATATATTATTTTTATAATTGCCTTTCACCTATGCCTAAAAGGCTTTTGGGGGTCTTTTATTAGCCTATCCAAAGTGTATGCATGTGTAGGTTCTGAGTTTCTGCTCTTAGATGATCATACATTAAAGGGTAGGTAATATCAGGGCAAGGTTTGTTGGGGAAGCTAATAATATTAATACATATAGGATTGGAAAAGAAATAAACTATATATATATATATATATGTGGATATAATTGTACTTATGGCACATCCAACTATGCTGCTTTTCTTCATCAAGCCATTGGTCATTTTGTTTATGTATGTCAACGCAACACAGCTGCCAATGATCTATATAAATATATACACACAGAAATACACACACACACACATATATATATATATATATATACCCTATCGTATGTCATTTTCAAATCCTACGTCTCATTTATATACGTCATGTTGATGATGAATGAGAGTAAAATAAAAGTAGACATGACCATTTATCATGTGAACTCTATAATTATATTCTGTTAATAATAACTGATTTTACAGCTAACTTTTGGTCCAAAATGAAAATTTTTAAATAAATGAGAAGATACATGTTAGGTAGTAATTATTAGATGATCATCTAGATAGTGCCACTTTAATTAATTAACAATGTCCGCCTCCTATGAATCTTCTATTAAAGTTTGACAAAGCCAAGAAATATTGAGATGATACAAATGATTTATAGTCCTTAAAAGCCCCACCAACAAAGCGTTCTTATGGAAAAAAAATACCATCTATTAGGATTTGAACCCAAAACTCAACATATTAAAAACAACTCACACGTTTACTAAATATCAATTGAGTATGAAAAATTAAATCTTGTTAGGGGAACATATCATGTGGTGAAAATTAAACATAAACTTCATCTTTTGAAAAAAAAAATGATGATTAAAATTACAAAGACAGAGAGATATGTGTGAGTGGAGGCACGTCCCACTCATATTTTGTAATTTTAGTTTTTAGTTTTTAATTTTTGAGTAAAATTTTAGTTATGTCTCCGTTGATTTCATTTGAACCCTCACTTTGTAAGAAAAATTATAATTATGTCCTCATTTAATAATTGAAAATATAATATTGATATTTTTATTCACTAAAAATATTTTCTTTGACTTTTTATAGTGTCTCTACTAAATATATTTTCTAGCCTGTAACTTATTAAGAACGAGATATAAATAGTAAGTTAATGAAAGTTAAAGAAGTTAAAAGGTGTCTAGTTTCTTCGGGCGTTATTTCTTTCTTCTCTCTTCACTTACATAGACTTATTAATGCTAATTATTTGAATAAAAACCATAGGCCAAGATATTTCTCTGGGATTCATTCCAAGAAGACCAATTAGTGTGAACACAGTTACCACATGCATATTGAATAATAAGAAGCCAGCGTTTAAATCTATATCTAATTTTGGGTTCACACGTGAGAATTGAAACATATGGTCAGAGATGATCGTTAAGGTGACAATACGGGACAAAGGCTGCTAGTTTATTATATGACTCTTTCCTACGCTTCTTTTGACTGACCAAAGAAGATCAAACACCTCGAGATACAAAATATTCGACGAACCAATTGATTTAAAAGGAAAAAAATTAGAAAATTTTGCTGACAGAGACCTTCACTTTGATGATTGGATGCCTTGAATCACCACTGATCTTTTATTGTGCTTGCTTACCAGATTGATGATTGGATGCCTTGAATCACCACTGATCTTTTATTGTGCTTGCTTACCAGATTTTGTTTTTCTTATTTTCCACGAGATTTTATTAAGTGGTCCTAAGATTAATTGTTGTCATAAGGGAATACAAACCTTCACAAGCTACAGACTATGGAGGTGTGGGCCCTTTGCCATATGGTCTTGTTATATGGCATTCAAATACTTGAAAATGTTATGATCCTCTAATAAAAATAAGATATATGTATCCTTCATTTATTTTGGAATAAAATTAAAATGACCGAAAATTGAAACTATGTGTAGGATGATCAAAGGCGATCACAATTGTGTGTCAATATATGTGCTTTATACCTATTATGTCGTCTATATTTGTTAGACCATAAATTCAATATTTATGAGCTTCTAACAAATAAACTATGTATCCTTCATGTTGAATTGTGTTTAACATTATAATTAGTTAATTTGTAAAGTTGTCCGTGAAAATATGGAAACTAATATCACAATCTTAACCCAAAATCCTACAAATGAAATACTTATATTAAGACCATATCCAGTGCAAATACTAATGCCAATGTTGTATTTGTTACCAAAAAGTATAAAAATAACACATTTGATGTGTTATTTTATTTTGTGTTCTCATGCATAATGCTATTTAAAATACCATATTTGCCTTATATCATTATTAAACCTGCAACTTGTAAAAGTAAACTTTAAATATTAAAATAATTAAAAAGTAAAAATATTATAATTATTAAAATAAAAAAAGTCAATCTATCAACATGTACTGAAAAGTGCTTCTTTATACTCAAATGTCAAGTTTGTCATTAGCATAGTAATTTAGCCTTACATTAGAGATGCTCTAATAATGCTTAATTAACAACATGCCTGTACTGGAGGTCCCCTGATAATATGTTGAAAAAAAATAAAATCCGTATTTTTCTTAATCTATTTATAAGTTAATATGCATGCACTTTAATAGATTCAAGAAATGTCACCTCTTTTGGACAAGTTGCATTTTCTGCTGTCAATAAAATGGGATGTAGGGTTCTTTCTATTTAATCTTTTCCCTCTGATCTATAGAGCCCTCAATATTAATAAATTTCTCATATAGATTTTAATTAAAATTTAGAAAATTAAAAAAAAAAAACTTTTTTGTTGTTATAAAAATAACTACAAGTTCTTAGATCAGCCTTAAAAACAGCTGGAGACAACCTTAATATTTTTGAACTTCGCACAAATTTAACTCTTACTAATCCTTCTAATCCTAAAAGTTTACAAATTGAATATAAGTTGTCGGGGGTAGGTATAATAAAAAGGGTTTTCATGAAAAAATATAAATAAAAAATTCTAAAAAGTAATCACGCGTGAACGTGATCTCCTAGACAAGATCTATATACATAGATAATACGGCTTTCTTTTTGCCCAATCCAAGCTGTGGATTTATTAAACAGGAATTAATATTATTAACAAACAAAATCTTCCATATAATTATAATGGCGTCCATAAATCCAACCGATTTAACTAAGAATGAATTGATGAAGTCACCCAAAAAAAAGTTTTTCAGAGCAAAAAAAATATATACCAAAAAGGTTGGTAAAAGTACAAACAAAAAGGCAAAATCGTATAGACGAGAAAAGTACAGCAGGAAAAAGAAGAACTATAACAGAACCATATATATTAGAAATAAAATTACTTACTTCCTTTGTGTACCAAATAGTGAATTTAAGATATTAATTAGCGCCTCAAGAAGTTGATAGGGTTTAATGTCACAGGAGGATGGCACTAGCTGTGTCTTGCCTATATGTAATTATATGCATAATTGATACACACGTGTCTGTATATATATATGTATGTGTGTGTGTGTGTATATATATATATATTGAGGGATAATAGCTAGATACATGTAATATATACACACTCACAAACACAAAGCTTGCGCCATCTCTCCTGCGACAGGAATCCCTAAACTCCTTTTCATCTTTCTGTTCATGTTGATGATTTGATCCTTGGTTTTTGTGCCAAGCTTTGCAACGAGACTGGTCATATTTATAGGGTCAAGATTTTTTCCCCCTTTTGAATATAATTCATGTTATAAAGACTTTCTTCATAAAAACCAGGAAATTTCCATATAGGATTCAGGAAGACTCTGCATTATTTGGCTGATGACGCATTAATTACTCTTTAAAGAATAATTTTTACGCTAAAACTGCTTTCTTTGAACATTTCCTTATAATAATATGTTGGAAATTACCCGCTACATACCATGAAGTTTCCAAGTAATTAATAGAGGGCTTTGGCCGAACGGAGTGAGAAATAAGGAATAAGGTTGACAAGACTAGTCTGTTTCTCATATAGATTCCAAAAGTTCGAATATATCAAATAAGAAATTCGTTATTAATTTCTTAAAAACCCACCAGTCGCTCTAGTCCATGGTCATATATTCAGAGGGCTTCTCGGTGACTTTCTTATTAGTTTCTAATACTTTGGTGACATTGAAAAGAATGAGATTTCTCTTGTTGATACTTAAAAAAATAATCTACCTGCAGGGATCTTTTTTTTTTTTTTTTTTATCATCGTATCTCCCAGATAAATATGATTTTGATCAAGTTTAATGGTTTAAAAACATACATTATCATCAGAGAGAATACACACCAAAAAACTCTAAAAGAAAAATAAAAAATAAGGCGCAGAGCACCATTGAAACTTGACCAGTAGAATTCACACTAGGAGACAAGTGACAAAGGTTTTGTGTCTTGTCACCATCTTCTCAATTATTAGATTCTTCAAAGGGGAGAAATAAATAGGGTGCAATTAGTTAAAAACACAATAGTAGCATGTGAAGCTTTACACTTGTAGTAATTTTTTACAGTTTTACTATAGCTGTTAAGAGCTTCATACTATTTGTTAGTTATAATCAATTGGTTTTAAATAAGAGCCAAACACTATCCAATAAGTTATATGGACATTTGTAATTAATTAAATAAATTCCTTTTTTTTTTTTTTTTTGAGGTAGACGAGTGTAAATAACTTGAAGGTCCTAATACTATCTTTATCCTAACGCAATATATCCAACACCCCCATAATAAGATTATGAAATGTTTGGATGGCAGCTAGCTCTAGCAATGCCAGCCACAACCTATCTTTATATCAAATGAAAATTGTCCATCAAAGATGGACAAGCCACATATACAGCAACATTCCCATAAAGCATTTCAAGTTTGTGAGACTATCAAATTATAGGCTTCAACCTTTCTTTTTTGGTTCATTATTAGTGTGTTACCTAATTACTTATTTAAATATTCCCGGATTTTCAAGGAGTAAATCAACAAAAGCAATTAGTACTTGTTTAGTTTCTGTAGCCGGATTTTAAAGGAATAAAATAATTAAAATAAATAGTTAGTGGGACTACTCTATGGCAACCCAAAAAAAAAAAAAAAAACCAACAACCACAACAACAACAACTCTAAGGACTAGCTAGTTTCCATTCAACTACATCCTTGAAATTAATATATGGTAGAGTCATCAAAGTACGTATGCTGCAAGGGAAACAAATTGAAAGTATATGCCGTTTCTTTTCTTTTTTGCTTGCATGTGGAAGTCATTCAAACTCTAAGACCGTGACGATGGTTGAATTGACTGGAACAATTAATTTAGAATAGAATGATTTTATTTAATCAATTTGTTTAAAATTGCCTTTATTACATCAAGGAGAAAATTAAGACATTGAGTCTGTAAGAGCAATTAAACTGCTTTGACAGAAAGACCTACAGAAATTTCATGAATGGAACATGTATTACTGGAATTTGTATAGCGTGAGGGCTTTGCAAAATTTCACATCATGAGGAGGAGTAGAGTTGAATGGGCTAAAACTAGAGGCCCCATCCCCGCGCCTTGCCCCCCCACCAAAAAAAAAAAAAAAAAAAAAAAGGCAATTTCCAAACTGGTAATAACAATTATATGATTACTTAGGGCTAAAGACTTCACGAGCAATTCTATGATGAAAGTAAGACCAGAAAATTGAAATTCTCATTCAGCCAAATTGATATATTGAAATTCGTTTTAATTAAGCATAATAATCAATTTGTAGCATGTACTTCACTTCTTTTAATTATGTTTAACATGGTTTTTGAGTTGGACTTCTGTTTCATTGTTTTATTTCATTGATTAAAAATAATAAATGAATTAAATCCACCACTTGTGCAAGGTCTATTATATTTTTCTTTCTTTTTTAGGATATTCTTTGGTTTTACAAGCAAGATGATCCGGAAATTGACCGAAATATTTTATATCATGATCCAAAAACAAGGGTCACGATTGATTAAAAATGAACAAGAAAATAACCCTGGATTTACAATGATTCAAATCCGGTATACTTGAGGAATCACCTCGAAAAAATTAATAAAATAAAATATTTGCCTCGCGAGGATCTAAAAGTCTGAAAAATAACAAAAACAATTCATGTACAAAACTTTTTCAGAAATAATATAATATCAAGAATTACCATCAGGACAAGTAGGACAAGCAGTATAGTACAATTATAACAAACATAAAAATACCAAAATAATTAGGTGTTTGGCAGTGGTGGGAACCACTCAGTTTCCACCATAATCTCAGTTATGAATAGTATAAAGCTCTCATATGCTATAGTAACAATAAAAAATGTGCTACAGTATAAAACTCTCACATGCTACAGTAAAAGCGGTTC
This sequence comes from Artocarpus heterophyllus, assembly GCA_025403435.1. Lineage (NCBI taxonomy): Eukaryota > Viridiplantae > Streptophyta > Magnoliopsida > Rosales > Moraceae > Artocarpus > Artocarpus heterophyllus. The sequence goes on along the minus strand of CM046348.1, from coordinate 4,827,389 downwards.
CCACTACTGGTTTTCACCACCTTTTTAAACACCCTATTAAACTTGAAACTTATACCGCCTTTACAAACTGCAAATTCATGTAACATCACTTGCTATGTATTTTGAGAACTTTCAAACCTTGATAAACTAACCCATTCTTCAAACGCTTATCACCTAGTGGGAATAATTTTAAAACAATAAAGCGTGAGTGAAAAACTTAGTAAGATATTATTTGTTTTAAAATATCATACTTTAAAAAGTAAAAAACCGTTCAAATACAGAGGTTAACAAATAATTTCAAAATGCATACCTTTTCTTAACTTCAAAATATATGTAAAAATAAATAAATAGTAAATAATGCAGAAATGGTAAATGTGCAAATATAAAAAGATATAAATAATGCCAACAATGCAGTTTGTGTCCCTCCTATAAATTGTGGTATTTATTGGACGATTGTTAGCAAATACGACAGTGATTTCCTCATACTGGAAAAGTACACTCTTCGCATTGTGTATGCAATCCAGTCTTAATCCATTTTCCATTCCATAGCTATGGGAAATATTTTCAAATCAAAAATATTTTTTTCATAAACCTGGGTCCATTTCTACAGTTTAAATACACAAATCTTTTCAAAAGATTTCAAATACTAAAATTCCTCTCTAAAAAGAATAAATACTTTTTCCCATTTTCCAAGGAACCAAAAGAGAATTAATCTTTATGAAAATCTGTTTTCCAAAATTACAACATTTCACAAATGTTATTTTCTAAAATCACGATTTAACAACTTATTTCTCAAATTCTGTTACTTTAAAATATTTTGGGTTAAAATACTGAAAAACAAAATATTGGTTGCCAAGAAAGAGTTCATAGATATCCTGCCTCGACGGCTTAATATTTAATGATCCACTCTCGGTTCAGGCTTTTGTTTCGCATTCCGTTTAATCGTTTTGTGAGCTTTCCAAGATATAGCTAAATGTCTCAAATCCACATTCATTTTCTATTAAGTCTTTCCGCATCCTTATCAACCAAACAACTAACGTTTTACACACAGAATTATGTAAATTGAGAAGGTATTAGTGTGCCTTAGCTTTAATACCATAAAGTTTTTTAAATAAAACATCGTGCAAAAAATGAAGTGCAAACTCAATAAAGGAACCCATTTCACACTGTAAACATATGATTCGATTTAAGACTTTCAAATCAACCTTTGTATCAGTTCTCAACAAAAGTCTACGAAACATCTCAAAACCCAGACTTTGCAAGATATACATCGGTTTCACACTCCATTGGAAAAACATGAAGTAGCTAAGCTAGATGACGGCCTGATTCTATCTCCTTAAAACCAAAAACTAGTTGAGCCAAAACTCTTGCGAGAAATCAAAAGGTGCAAGAACATAAAATATTAGTATTACCGATACATGCAATATTATATGGCTATTTTTGGTAGTTAAACACATGTAGAGATATAGAAGCCTCCTCAAGGGATATCCATTCTAAGGGTTCTTTTTAAGGATTACAGACCCATCTTGAAAGATCACACTTTGCAAGTACAACCCTTTGCAAGCAGATATAACCTGCCACAATGTACCACACAGTTAATTTACTATTCTTAAAAAAAAAAAAGAAAAAAAAAAACTGATCATGAGGTTAGGATTCAAACTCTAAACCTCAAAATATCTTGACTAGGTAGGTGCGAATTTACAATCTGACTAAACCTGCAACCACATGAATCCATTCATGATCAAATATTATACTATAACGCATAGGGGGGAGTGTGTGTGTTGTGACTTAAGAGTGAAGAAAGATAATCATCCATGGGAAATGATTTAGCTAGGCTATTAAAGAAGATACACCAGATGCAGAGGAAACCAACAAGGTATACATTACGTAGCTAGAGGTTAGAAGGGATTTCTGTACGCAGAGAGATGCCACCCATCACCGCCGTTGTTGCGAGCCTTAGGCGGCATCTCTCCCGCGACAGAAACCCATTATAACCTCTTCAATCTCTTCTCCTTGTTTACTCTCTCCTAAATGAGGTTATTCTTTAAGAAGAAAGTAACATTTATAGAATATTTTTGTGTGAAGCGGAGAAAACGAATCCTAGCAAAAATGGTGGGATTTGGGGGAGAGCTCTTTGTCGGGTTAAATAATGCCAAGAAATTTCTGATTAGAAGTGGGCTTACTAAGCTGATTAATAACTAATTACAAATTAAAGCAGAATTATTTATCAGGATTTGTGTGAAGAAGCACAAGACAGAATGCTTACAAAGATTGTGCGGATGTGGAGGAAGGCTCTTTGCTAGTCCTATTCATAATGCCAAGAAATTTCTCGTGAAATGTGGGGGAATCTACCCTTAAATAAAGTACAAATTTACCAAGTTGAAACAAAAGTAAAGTTTATCATATTTCATGGACAATTATATTTTCCAATTCATCTATATCTCTATGACAACATTTTATAATATGACAATTTTTGTCAATGTCGTGAATGTAGACATTTCATCGGCCACTAGTATAATTTCCTTATTCTATAATATTTTACTTTTACAGCGTTAAGGCAAGTTTCTTGGTCAACGAAAGCAAATCTGACAATGCAAGACATCCCATATTGTTGGGGAATTAGGCGTCTCCTAATCCAAGGATCGCAAGAACGAATAATTGCAGAAAAGAAATTGGAGAAAAGAAGAAAAGAGAGACACCAAATTTTTATACAGGTTTGTCTAAATTCGAGACTACGTTCTATTTCTACAACTACATATTCTACTATGGTGAAGGAGATTACAGATTACAAGAGAAATTTAGCACACTCTCAAACAGTGTTTCCCAAATCTCTCTTCTACCTAGCATCCTGTGTGAATTTTTCTCTCTCAACAATAGAGCTCTCACAAAAATATGCCTCACATAAAGTCACTCTCTCAACCCTAGCCACCTTATGTCTATTTATACACCAAAGAAGAGAAAAATAGCAACTAATGAGAAAACCTAGTAGTTTCCCCTTTTTGGGGCGTTTGAATTCGACTCTGACTCAAAAATATCGCAAGAAGACAGACTCCGAGCACCGCGGCCCTCATTTTGGGCTCTGCGGCGCTAGCACTCGGGCGAGCGCCGCGGCCCTCCTTTTGGGCACTGCGGCACTGGTTTGCGGGGGCTGCGGCCCTCATTTTGGGCCCCGTGACGTCCAGTCACTGTCCCCTATTCTCCCTTTTTTTCTTCTTCTTCTTTTGCTAGGCTGATTGATAGGCTCCACACCTACAACAATCTTCCACTTGGAGACTAATCAATCACCATGTCTCCCCTACAGCGGCAACAACTTCTCAAGCCTTATGGAGAAGTCCAACTAAGTTGCGCATAACTTCAGTTTCTAGATCGGAATCGTCTTGGTGAGCATATATGCTGGATTCTAACTCCCAAGAATCTTCTCAAGCTTTAACACTCCATTTTCCAAAGCCAACTTGATGAAGTGATACCGCAACTGTATATGCTTTGTCCTAGCATAAAATATGAGATTTTTTGCCAAGTGAATGGCGCACTGACTGTCACTGTGTAACGCACTTCTTTCCTGCTTATGACCCAATTCTTCCAGAAACGACTACAACTAAATCATCTTCTTGCTCACTTCTGTCATTGCCACAAACTATGCTTCTGTTGTGGAAAGTGTAACTATCTTCTGCAGCTTTGAGACCCAACTAACTGCAATGCCACCCAAAGTGTAGACATAACCGGTGGTACTCTTTCTACCATCAATGTCACCAGCCATATCAGCATCAACATAGCCCTGTAGTCCCAAGTCTGACTTCTTGAAACATAGTGCTAAATTTGCAGTGCCTCTTAGATATCTAAGAATCCACTTCACTGCCTCTCAATGCTGCTTTCCTAGATTGCTCGTGTACCTACTCACAACTCCCACTGCATGTGCAATGTCTAGTCTAGTACAAACCATGGCATACATGAGACTGCCTATTGCTAAAGCATAAGGCACCTTGGTCATGTGGTCTCGTTCCTGCTCTGTGGTCGATGATTGCTCATTTGATAACTTGAAATGACTGGCCAAAGGAGTACTCACAGGCTTTGCATTATCCATGTTGAATCTACTAAGCACCTTTTCAACATATTCTTCTTGTGATAGTTTCATGCCATTGCTATTCCTTGTTATTCTCATTCCAAGGATTTGTTTTGTAGCACCCAAATCCTTAATTGTAAACTCCCTAGATAGCTCCTTCTTTAGCTTGTCAATCTCCTATTTGCAACCTCCTGCTATCAGCATGTCATCGACATATAGCAACAATATAATGTATGAGTCACTAAAATTCTTCACATAACAACAGTGATCTCCTTGACACCTCAAGAAACCATTGCTGCACAAAAAAACCGTCAAACTTTTTGTACCACTACTTGAGAGCTTGTTTGAGGCCATACAAGCTCTTCTGAAGTTTATATACCAAGTTCTCCTTATCCGGTACTTCAAAACCTTGTGGCTGCTTCATGTAGATCTCTTCCTCCAAATCACCATGGAGAAAAGCTGTCTTAACATCCAACTGCTCCAAGAACAAGTCCTCATTTGCCACTAGCGCAAGTACCGTCCTGATCGTGGTTAGCTTCACCATCGGAGAAAAAAATTCATTGAAGTCGATGCCCTCTTTCTGTTGAAAGCCTTTTACCACCAGTCTTGCCCTATACCGTTTGCTGCCATCACTTTCATCTTTAATTCGGTGTACCCACTTATTGTGCAAGGCCTTTTTGCCTTGTGGTAACTTTGTCAATTGCTATGTCTGATTAGACATTAAGGAATCCATCTCATCCCTCATGACTAACTCCCACTTGATCGAATCTTCAGTCTCCACGGCTTCATCATAGCTCTCTGGCTCACCTCTATCGGTCAATAAAATATAATGCAGAGAAGGGGAGTATCTCTACGGCAGTCTGATAGTCCTGCTAGACCTCCTAATTGGTGTAGCAGGAGTACTCTGGTTTCCTTCTAGAGCAATGTTTTCTTGGTCTTCAACCTCTAGATTTTGCATCTCCACTTTAGGAAGATCCTTCAATGAAATCAGCTCAAGTTTCTTGTCTTCAGAACCTGAACCCCTAGAGTTAGTGTTGTCTCTGTCCTTATATAGAATACCTTCATTAAAGATCACATCCTTGCTCCTAATAATCTTTCGATTTTGGTCATCCCAAAGACATAACCAAACTCAAGTCCACCATTAGCCAACCAAAAAACACTTTTTAGACTTTGCATCAAGTTTACTTTGAGCAACAGAATCAATGTGAATATAGGAAACACACCCGAATACTTTCAACTAAGAGAGGTCAACCTTTTTACCGGTCCATACTTCTTCTGGTAGCTTGAACTTCAGCGGTGTGGATGGACTTCTGTTGATAAGATGAGCTGCTATGTTAATTGCCTCAGCCCAAAATGACTTTGGCAGCCCCGCATGCAACCTCATGCTTCTGAAATGCTCGTTTAAAGTCATGTTCATCCTCTCAGCTACCCCGTTCTGTTGTGGTTTCCCTGGAATTATTTTCTTCATCTTTATTCCATTCTCAGCACAGTACCGCTTAAAGTCTTCATCTAAGTATTCTCCCCTATTATCGGACTGCAAGCACTTCACCTTCAAATCTGTTTCATTCTCCACCATAGCTTTCCATCTTTTGAAAACATCAAAGACATCAGATTTGTTTTTCAAAAAGTAAACCCATACCTTCTTGCTTGAGTCATCAATAAACGTCACATAATAATTAGCGCCACCAAGGGAAGTCACCATCGCAGGCCCCCACACATCAGTGTGAACTAGCTCCAATTTTCTAGACTTAGGCTCTCTACCGGTTGTTAAAAAGCTAACTCTCTGCTGTTTACCAAAGATGCAGGCTTCACAAAAACTGTGATCAACAATTTTCAGTCCCAACAGTTTTCCTTTACAGTGAAGCACCTTCATTCCCTTCTCACTCATGTGACCGAGCCTATAATGTTATAGCTTGGTATTGGTAGTAGAATTAACAACTGCTATAGTATTTCTGCAACTAGAGTTTATGTAGAGAGTTCCAGCCTTGTGTCCTTGACAATTACCATCGCTCCTTTAGTGACTTTCCAACCTCCACAACTGAAGGTCACTTTACGTCCTTCGTCATCCAGTTGCCCCACCAAAATCAAGTTGTGCATTAGTTTGGGAACATGTCTCACCTTATGAATCTTCCACACAGACCCATTAGGTATTTTCAAACTGACATCTCCAATGCCAACAATATCCAAAGGTTCTCTGTCAGCAAGATAAACCTTACCATGATTTCCAATAACATAATTCTTCAAGACATGACAGTGTGTAGTGGTGTGGAATGATGCTCCTGAATCTATCACCCACGAATCAAAAGAATTATGAACAGACAAGATTAAGGCATCCTATGCCTCTTCTGTGGTGGCGTTTGCAGTGTCATTGTTCTTGTCTTCATTCTTTCTTGGAGCCCTGCAATTCTTTTTTGAGTGGCTGGTTCTCCCACAATTCCAACACTCTATACTCCTACCATTCCTCGACTTGCTTCTCTTATTCCTCGACTTGCCTCTCCTGCCATTATCCCTGTTGGAATGCCTCTCAAGTTTCTTGCCCCTATTATCAACATTAAGGGCCGAGTTCGACATTGAGGCTTCACCTGAATCCTTCTTGCGAACTTCTTCTGTCAGAATAGTGTTTCTGATATCAACAAACTTTAATTTTGCTTTCTCAATCGAATTAGTAATGGCCACCCTCATGGGTTCCCAACTATTCGGTAATGAGACCAAGAGGATTAGGGCATTGACCTCATCATCAAATTTAATCTCTACTGAGACCAATTGATTTAGGACGGTATTGAAATTGTTCAGATGCTCTACCATCAAGGCACCTTCAGGCATTTTAAATTAACGAGCTTCTTTATGAGATGTACCTTGTTATTGGCTGAGGGCTTCTCATACATCTCTGACAAAGCCTTCATCATCCCTGCTGTAGTATTCTCCTTCGTAACGTTGTAGGCCACGTTCTTTGACAGGGTCAACCAGATTACACCCAGCACCTGTCTATTAAGGAGATTCCACTCCTCATCCTTCATGCCTTCAGGCTTATTACCCAAGGGCAAGTGCAGTTTTCTACTGTAGAGGTAGTCTTCCACTTGCATCCTCCAATAAAAAAAATCTGAACCATCAAATTTAGTGATACCGGCTGTCGAACCTTCTTCTCCGGTCATCGTTCTTAATCCAAACCTCCACTCTAATACCACTTGTTAGGGAATTAGACATCTTCTAATTCCAAGGATCGCAAGAACGAATAATTGTAGAGAAGAAATTGGTGAAAAGAAGAAAAGAGAGACACCAAATTTTTATACAGGCTCGTCTAAATTCGAGACTATGTCATATTTTTGCCACTGTAGATTCTACTATGATGAAAGAGATTACAGATTACAAGAGAAATTTAGCACATTCTCAAACTGTGTTTCCCAAATCTCTCTTCTACCTAGCATCCTGTGGGAATTTTTCTCTCTCAATAATGGAGCTCTCACAAAAAATATGTCTCACATAAAGTCACTCTCTCAACCCTAGCCACCTTATGTCTATTTATACACCAAAGAAGAGAAAAATAACAACTAATGAGAAAACCTAGTAATTTTCCCTTTTGGGGGCATTTGAATTCGACTTTGACTCAAAAATATCGTAAAAAGACAGACTCTGAGCACCGCGGCCCTTATTTTGGGCGTCGCGGTGCTGGCACTCAGGCCAGCGTCGCGGCCCTCCTTTTGGGCTCTACGGTGCTGGTTGGAGGGCACCACGGTGCCCAGTCACTACCCCCTATTCTCCCTTTTTTTGTCTTCTTCTTTCGCTAGGTTGACTGATAGGCTCCACACCAGCAACACATATGACATACAAGTCTCTCCACATGAGAAAATTAGTCGAGTATTAATTAAAAAAAACACGCACACAAATATAATATAATATAATATACTATACTATAAATATAAACAAAATGTAAGGTAATTATATAATATAATATAATTGAGAAACGGAAGATTGAATTTGGACATGTTGTATCTTCTCAGCACTGTCGGGCAACAACAAACAATATATATATTTACTTGTCTGAGACATGTTGATTATGAGGTGAAAGTACTGTAGTACACAAAAGGGTCACTTAGATGCTATCTTTATATAACTTTAAAGGTTGATCAATATTCATTATGCTCTCCAAAGTTAAGTATATCAATCATGAAATTTGCTTAGGAGATGCTGAAAAATAAGCATGCTATTGATGCTTCAGCATCGGAGCAATTCACATATATGACTATAACTTTATCAATTTAGCATAAAGTGAATTAGGACATCTTTATCAATTTGAGGGGGGAAAAACAAAACACGTCTACTGCAAAAATTATAAATTTTACTTTTTTTGTGAAATTTTAATAAACATATGTTAGTAATTGATTTCAGTACATAATTAGGGTAAGATTCATATTCTTAAACTTTTAATTAGATACGATTTAGTAACTCTTGTGGGATATAGTGGAAACTGTTAGAAAAATGGCAATTGGGTGAATGAAAAATTGATGTTCATTGGTGGAGATTAATGGAGGTCATAAACCTCATGTTGTAACACCCAAAGGCATGGATTAATAGGTGATTATAAACTTCATAATCATGGAAAATGGAGGGTTAGAACCAATGGTTTAATGGGAGATTATGAGCACCATTATCATAAAAAATGGAAGGTTGCAACCGATGTTATTATGCACATAAATTTTGCATAATGCGTCATTATAATATGGATTGTAACATCTATTCTCTTAAGCCTATATAATGAACTCTCTTCCACATGTTTGAGACATAAACAATTGCATAGAATTTGCACTCACCAAGTTATAGAGTTTTTCCTTTGTTTTTCAAGTTCCATCTAGTTTTTGTTGTAGTCATTTTTGGTGATAGAAGAAAAAACGGTTTCAAGTTCGCCGAAAACGGTGTCCAATAGTGCTTAAGATTCCGTTGGTAGTCGTTGTATCCTGGGAGACAGACGTCCGTAGAATCCTCGTGCACAACCGGAGGGGATGAATCTGTTTTAAGAAAAGCGTGACCTACACGTGCCTCGACCATTTTCGTCTAATTTTCACATTGTGTTGCTTCCATTGAACTTGAAGTTAAAGGTTTTGTTATACCTATTTTATTATTTTCATTCTTGAAAAATTTGTAACTTGTTTGTTTTATTCATGCAATATATTGTTTGCAATTTCTTTATCCATATTTTATGTTGTATATCCTAATAGAAACATAAATTAGAGGATAAAAAAATATGGTCAAATGATTCTGCAGATTATAGAGATTTTACCACGACCTCACTCTAATGGGGTTCGAGATTATAGAATTTTAGCATAAAATTATTTTAGGGTTTCCCAGCATTATTTTTAGGGCAATTAATTCTCTTTTAGTCCCAAAACTGTAGACCAAATTTCATTAGGGTCCCAAATTTTAGAATTTATCTCAAAATGAATCTCCCATCTATCAAATTGTCTTGAGGTCCTTTTATCCACCTGATTGTTGCAATCTCAATAGTAAAATATAGGACTTTATTTTAACACTCGTACCCTAATATGTAAGACTACAAAATGAAACCCCTAACTATTTTCTTTGAGATTTTAATAGTTATATAGATAGAAGGACTAATTTCAGACAACTTAATGTATATATTGAGCACTCCTTCTAATACATTTTAAAAGTTATGAGGAAGGAATATATACTTGGGCGAGTAATTATACCCTTATTTGGTTCATTTTAATCGTTCTCAATGAATTACACATGTAGAGTTTATAAAATTATTTCATTTTTTGAAGGATCTAAATTCCATTTTCAGCTAACTTGATGTGAGACAAGGAGACAGAGAGACCTTAGATTAGATATATATACTCAAAAAACATTTTCTAAAGGTATATAATAAAGCATAAGACCTAAACTTAATAATAATCTCTGTTATATATGTAAGATGACTTCATGCCCACATGGGAATTTGTAACAACTATAATGATCTTACCGTACCCACAAGTGTAACACCCAGATGAACTAATTAAGATTAATTAATATAAACTAGCTGTTAGTATTGATTAATTGAAAATTTATAATTATTTTCAGTTGTAATATTATTTTTGAATTAATTTTTCGCTTAAAAAATTTTTATTATGAAATTGACTGTTAAATTATTTAATTGCATGCGTTTGTACAACTGCGTCGTTGTGACTGTTTCTAAATAAGATGTGGACTTTATTATTTACATTAGGCTTCATTTAAAATTTCACGTTTTATAAAAAGCCCAACCCAATTAATTTTTTATTTTTCTTTTTATTTTCCCTTTTCTTTTCTTCTTTTTCTTTCTTTTCTTCCTCTCACATGTAGAACCTCTCTCTCTTCTCTTTTCTTTCTTCACCTGAATAACTTTCCCTATCTCTCTCTCTACCAATTCTCTCTTTCTTTCTTCTATAGATTTTCAAAGCTTCAAAAGCCCATAAATTCTTCATTTCAAGTCCAAATTGGATGATTATTTTTTTCTAAATGCTAAGAACCGGGAGGAGAACAAAACAAGACCAATATTGTCCATGCAAATTTGTCACCCTCTACAACTCATCGGAGCTCCGTTGTGAGCCGCCGTCGCCGGTGGTGATAGTGGTCGACACCACCCACCTCAAAACATTAATGACGACCTCTACTTCAAAAACCTGTAAGAGATTTTACCAAAAATACTTCATATGTTCTTCAATTTATGAGGTTAGGTTTTTCTTTTTCATCTAAACTCAAAATGTTTTATTTTCCTTAGTGTATCTCTTTGAGCTTCTTGTTTGGTTTTGTTAGTTAATTATATGTTTTATGCTGTTGTTTCTTATTAAATTTCATGAATACAATGCTTAGATTTTAATGCATGTTTTTAATCCCAAAATTAATCTTTTAAAACTAAAGACCCCTTTCACCTAGTAGTGTTTTGGTACTATTTATTGTATGGATTTAAGGCTTTTACATAAAAGGATTGTGTTGTGGATAAAGATTGTTGAGAACTTGTTTGTTCTCATACTTTAATCATGAGATTAGAGTTGAATTAAATAATTCATTGCATGTATGTGAAAATCTAATTTTATGAGTAATATGCATGGGTTGAAATATGTTTAAATGAAACTTTGAAATATTTTGGTGTTATATGTTCTCTAAGTGTTTGAGTGAATGCTTGCAAGTACAAGCATTTCTAGTAATTCTATAAATCAGTAAATCTTAAGTTCTATTCGCTATCTTTTGGGCAAATAACCCGCACTACTCAAAATTACACTTCTTAAGCTTCGTTTGGCTTTTGAATCACTTAAATTGGAGTTTTCTAGCTCAAGATATGTTTTTTCAAAAATTACTTAAAAGCTGTCTAATTTGATCCAAACCTGCACAAGTTTATAACCTATTTTTGGAATGTTAAATGAGCTTGAAATACAGCTTATGATAGCTTAAAAGAAAGCTTTATTAGTTAACTTTAAAAGGAAACCAATTTTGTAAATTTTGGAATTTTGTAAAATTAGTTATGAATATTGTCGTGCAAGATGGTAAAATTGTGTTTTTAAGAAGCTTGCTTAGTATGCTAAATGTTTTGAATCCTTATGCCTCTTTGGGAATTATAGTAAAGTTATAGATATATACATATATATAAATATGACCTCAAAATGTGATATTATTGGTGTACAAATTATTGAGTTTTCAGGCATGTAGCTATGTGGTTTTCTTAATAAACATGAGGTTAATTAGTTGTAAGATTTATAAAACTAGTGATAATATAGTTTGAGCTCTAAATGACACATAAAGATATTGTTTTAGTAAATGGTCTCACACATTGCTAATGTTATGGTTACAATGGCCTCTTAGACATTTCAATGAATGTTATGTTTCTTGTGTGGTTGTGGAACATGTTAAAATGTCTCGAGCATGGTTATGTTTATACCTTGTCAATTAAGTTTGCCATGGTTTGATAACTATAACATGTGGCTTACACTCTTATTATGTTTGTGCGAACTAAGGATTGTTTAAAAGTATATTTTTCATATATACGATTATTTTAGAAATTGAAACATGCTTAGAGCCTTACACATATCATGAGTTATTTGTTAGATTCTTGATTTATGAAAAACATATGTATGAAGGTGATTGTATACTATTTTGATACTATTAATGTAAGTAAATTTTTAGTCTTGAATTGGGTTGTCTTTTTATGTTTAGAAGAAGTAATTGAGATTGACCGTTTATTTTGAAGCTAGTAAACAATGTAATGAGTTCATAAAACCTCGTCAGTGTTCTTTTGGGATGCTTGATCAGCCTACAGAACTGTTGATGTTCGGCGAGTCGAATTGGTTGAATTTGGCCTACCGAAGAATGAGTTCAGCCTGCCAATCTATCAAAATCTGAAAAATTTTTAGATTTTGAGCCTCGACATAATATTTGAAGACTTTAATGGTATCAAAATTAAGCATATGATAGCTATTTGGAAAGGCCTAGGTGTTAGCTTTAATTAGGCTTTGATTTTATAATTCTTGAAGTTGTGTAGAATGTTTTATAAATATTCTTGTAACAGTCGCTAAAGCTGTATTTTTCAGAAATAGGTAAAACTAAAGAACCGAAACTGCTACTCTTTGATATACAATGTCTTCACCCCAACCGACCCTAGAACTCTTTAGGACTTACGAATTGTGACTTGTAGAAGTTAGTTTCACTTTGCTTAAGACTACATAAATTAAGTTGTGCACATTCAAAGTTTCACTTAGAAACTTTTGCAAATGTTGTAGAATTTCCTAAAATCTAAGACTTTCATATATTGAGGATTATTTTGAATAATCTTAAAGGGTCGGGTAATGGCGTAGAATGACTCGATGTGAGATTAGTAGATGTGTTTTCCCTTAACACTAGCATTGGTAACTTATGAAATTCCAAGGAATTGAATCTAGAGTAAGATTTAATAAAATACTTGAATGTTTGATATGTTATATATGGCTATGTTATATTTGCATAATTGTTGCATTGTCATATGCATTGTATTGCATCAATCGTTGCACTTGGCGAGATGTTCAACACATGAAGGACCTTGAGCTATTAGCTTGGGTTATGGTATTCAGGTAAGAATAGACTCTTGTACTTTCTTGCTCGGGTCGCAGTATGGTAACTACAATGGGTAATGTGAACCCAGTAATAGAGTAAGTATAGGAGGTATAAGTTTACCTTCTGTTAATTATGTCTACTATTTAAATTCTAATATTTGCTTTTCAGTTCTGTTAGCCATGATGGGTCAGTGTCCCATTTCGATCAGACCTATTTCCCTTGAGATTAGGTTGAAATAGGACGGTTAGTCTTTAGTAAGACTTGATGCCCATGGCTCGGTGAGGTTCATTGTGATTATATATATATTTCTCAAGATCGCCTACTACTAAGTATGGTGACGCTGAATGATTTCTGTGACCTTCAAAGATACGGTCAGGTAGGAAAACTTTGAAAGAGCTTTGAAACAAGTACAGTAGCTCAAGAATGAGCTTCAGGTTTGGCTCTAAATATTGGCATGCAAAAAAACAATGTTATGTGATGACTTGGTGAATTTTTTATGCCTTATGTTGTGATATGTATATCTATGAGTTGATGTATGTGGTTGGAGTCATTTTCCTATCATAATCCCTTTTTCCTCCTTACTAAGCATTTGTCTCACCCCTTTTTATATTTCTCCCCTCTTTAAGGATGTTGTGAATTGTGTATGCTGCCAGTCGCGTCTAGTTGCTGTTTTTAGGGGTCTGAAGCCTGAGGCAGCTTATGTACGGTCTAACTGTATTTAATTTTTAATTCTTAGTGTTATATTGTATTCTATATATAGAAACGGTATCGATATAGTAGTGTCCCAAGTCTATTAAACATTTTACAATTTTTAGACTTTTACTATTTTTAAATTTAAAGACTCCGAAGCAAGTATTTTACTTATTTTTAATAATAGTCCTTTTTTTTGTGTTTTGGATTAACTTAATCCGTTTTATTTACTTCAATATCAATTATTTACTAACTCCCTATTTGTGGCGTTACCACAAGTCTAATTGTTACTGTAATTGCCCGGTTACCAAGTAGAAGACTGACTCTACTACCAGGAAGGTACACAGCACTAACATTTTTCTATTTTTGTCGTTTTTCTTTTCCGGTCGCCACAAGCACTAACATTTTTTTTCCTTTTTTTATATATATATTTTTTCTATGCCAAGCTCCATATATAGTTTGTAGTATTGGAGATCATAAATGTAAACTCTGAAGAAAAGACCTAATTAGCTAGAACTATCTTCTTCTGATACCAACCCCTAAATTTATAACTGTGCATATGGCTATTGATGGGTCATTGCTTATATACACTTTTGATAATCTTCTTAAGATCAGCCTTGCATGATCAGGATGTAGTATCTTAATATATACCCCTGTGAGATTGACAACAATTTAGAGAGAGAATAATACATATGCTTGTTAAATCCGATTCCTTTTCTAATTGGAATAGATCTCAACCGAGCGTTATATTTTTTTGGTGAAAAAAATTAGAGAGGGAAAAACTAGGAGCATTCCAACTGATTAGTATCCTCATATAAGTACCCTATCACATATCAAGCCCCCAACTCCTTTTTATTGTAATAAAAAAAAAATAGAGGTAATAATACAAGTAAACCCAAAAGGGCAAAATGTTCAAAGAACCGACAAAAAAAAAAAGGAAGAGAGAGAGAGACAGACAAATATAATTAGTTCAAGAAAACGCTCATAATTAGATCTAATCATAGAACTGAAGGAGAAAGCCCCGTCTGGCTAAGGAAGAATTATGGGGCCTAAGACAGAAAAAAAAATGCTGATAGAGCACACATATATATATATATATATATATTATGCCATTAAAGATAAAGAAAGAAAGAATAAGGCCATTACATTTGGACCCATGCTTAAATTCTACTTTTAGGTCCACATTTCCAATCATGATTTTCCTATCCAAAGGAAAGTTCCTTCTCTTTTTGGCTGATTGTGGGCAAGGCAGGGATTCGAATTCCTAATTCATGGTTTGTAACTACATGCTCTAACCCTCTAAGCTACAGGCTTCACCCAGGCTTCACCCTGTCTCTACTGGATCTACTCTCAAGAGTATTCTAAAAAAAAAAATTAATTAAGACCCATGAGAGGAAAAAATTCACTCAAAAAAAAAAAAAAAAGAGTGCATGATTCAATCAGGCTTAGGGAAGTACTAAAATAACCCAGAACCAGAATACTAGGCTAGAAGTCAGAAAAGCCTACATATCTGCTGCAAAACACCCATCAACTAGCAAATCTGTAGCAAGGCAACAACCGAGCGTTATACTATAATATAAATGGTTAATTTGAATCATCTTCGTTAATTACACAGCACGAGACATGTATCCCTCCAAGCCTAACTTCGAGAAACAAGCACGTTAATTAACATATATAATAAATTAATTGCATCATAACAATATTTAAGTAAATGAAAGTTTCACTTACCACACTTGGAATATGACTGTAAGAAGCATATAATATATATGCGCAAACGACGACTCAATTAGAAATCATGGCGATTCATGCCGAAGGGCGATGACACTAGCTAGCTCGACCACTCGATATGCACGCGTGTGTTTATATATATATATATATATGTATATATATATGTATATAATATGTCTTTTAAAATAACAGAATGTATACGAGACATGTACATATATATATATATATATATATATAGAAAGAGAGAGAGAGAGAGCTAGCCAGTGTCATCACTCCTGCGGCAAGACTCCCCAAACTCCTTTCCTTTTTTCTTTCGTTGCCTTCTTCATGAATATAGCTAAGGTTTTTTACACTACTGCCTTGTCTATTTATACACACACAAAAACCTAACTACCTAACAGGCCCAAGACTTTTAATATTCTTATCATAGTACTATTTCTAGATTTTCTATTTTACACACACACACTAATTCCAAAGACTTTCACGATCAACATTTTTATGCGATGCTCTGAAGTTTCTCATGCAGTGCGTTGAAACTACTAATTAATTATGATCATGATGTGGAGTGAAGTGGGGGCCACATCCGCCACCTCGTAGTCGAAGAATTGGACCAGTGAATTTGATGGCGATATGTAAATACAAGTCATATCATGTGTTTATAATATGAAGAATTTTCAAAAATGTGTTATTAGTGTCATATATATATATATATATATATAATGCATCTGAAATGGAAACCAACTTGCAATTCACAATTAGCCACGGTTGATGCGAGGAAGAGAGACATGAAAGCGACCAAGTTTTTTAAAGATTAAGCTAACTCCCTCACTTGTTGACAAATTAGTCATTAAGAATTAATTCTTAATTGTAGAATATATATATATATATAGGGGGACATGTTTGAATTTTCTCTATTCATTAATGATCTAGCATAGCACTAAGATTGGCAATTTGGAATTTTTCTCATGTATGTTGAAAGCTAAACACTAATTAATTAAAACCCTTTTTTTTTGGAAAACTCTTATTATTATTATTTTAAAATTTGGGATGGAGAATATATAAAAATTCTAGATCTTAAGATAGAGTCAAATAATGTGAAATTACCGCTATACTGTGTCCTCCGCTATAACCCCTTTACATATTTGAATATTTGGCTGTCACTTAGATTCCTAGATTTTAAAACAATAATGGTAAAGAAATAAATAAATAAATAACCAGTAGTCCAGTACTGACTGTAAGAGACAAGTACTTGTAACAAAATACTTCAAATTATTGAGGAACATGATTGGAGGATGAGTTCTGTGTCAGATTGAAAATCTCTATTTACGGATCCATGATTGCCAATTTATTTTTCTGTACATAATAATGAATGCGTAAAATTGACTTTTAAGTCTTTTTATTAGAATCCTTCCGTTACATGCTAGTATAATAGAATTCACAGTCGTTCTAAGTCAACGTGAAATTGCAAGCTATGTGTTTGGCAGGAAAATTCTAAGTGGAGCCTTTTAATTAAGTTATATTTGCCGTGCAATTCTAAGAAAGTATAATATTGACCATCCATAAGGTTTTTGGTAAGAAAAGGCACGAAAATTTTCATGCATTCACATTACAAGCAGCCGCCGGCCCCACCATATTCCCCATCTATTTAGGAGTGCAGGTACACGTGGAAAATTTATAAAAGCAAACAGTCATTGGTTCTTCTGCTTCTTCGTCTTCTTCTTCTTTATTTGCCATAATGTTAATGTAATGTAAATGATGAATTAGTGTGCCATAATTAAAGTTTTAACTTTAATTAGATTATTTGGTTGAATTTTAAGTTTTTGGTTGTTTTGTTAAATTGATGCATTCAAATGATTTCTTATTGATTTAAAATGATGTTTTGAGTTTTAAAACACAACAATTTGTAAAATGTTAAAAATACTCCGTTTTGTAAAACCGTGGGCGGCACATGGTTTTCGCACAGTAAAACCGCCCATCGATTTTCTCTATTTATTTCCTTCCTTCCTCTCTCTCTCTTCACTCTCCCGTGACATTCTCTCTCTCCTCTCTCTCTCTCTCTCGGCAGCTCTCTTTTTCTCTCAAATTCTCTCTCAAAATTTTTGAAAACAAATTCGAATCCAAGCTTCGGGATAGCAAGGAGGAAGCTCGGGGACGTGATTCGGCAACCGAGAACGCGGATTGAAGCTTCGATTCGAGGTTAGATTCGAAATTTCTAAACTTTTTACAAAATTTTCAATTTTGTGTATTTTTGAAATCTAGGGTTGTCTAAGCTTAGAAAACCGTGGATTTGTGTTAAATGAACTTAGAACAACTAGAATCTAAGCTTGGATTGAAGAAAAACGGATTGAATTTAAGATTTTTCATTTTTCTCCTCTTTTTCTCATTTTCGGATTTTTGAGGATTTTGAGTTTAAATGTTGTTTAAATGATTCCAAACATGTTCTAGAATGTTTTCTATCAACTATAGTTGTTTTTCATGCCTGGGATTTGAGAAAAACAGGTTAGAAACAAGATTTGGATTTTGGGGATCGAGAAACCCGTGGCTGGGATTTCTGGGTTTTCCCAGTTCGGCAGGCCGAAGTTCATGTTCGGCAGGCCGGAGTGATGATCGGCAGGCCGGTGTTCTTCCGACCGGCAGGCCGAATCTGGAGAAATGTTCAGCAGGCCGAACCTTGTTTCCGGTAGGCCGAACTGTGCAGTTCGGCATGCCGAAGCAGGGCGTCCGGCAGGCCGACCGAGGCATGGAAAATTTTGTAATTTTTACGCGTTTTCACTGTTTTGAACCCTGATTTAAATCCCAACCTTATAGGATGATTTTAAAGGTACAGATGGCACACTAGGACATCATGAAATGATTTAGTAACATAGAATGTCTCGAACTAGATATTGATCGACTTAGTTTGTATCTAGGATCGTTTGTGGTTCCGTGGAGCTAACGTATAGCGGACCGGGATTAAGGTGTGGGGCACCGGCACGAGTATTGAGGTAGGACTTCTATCCTATTTCTTTGGTAGCCTGGTTTTGAAATGGTTTGGCTTTAAAAGGGATTTCTATCAAAATGTTTTCAACGGTTGTTTGAAAATGGTTTTATCGGTTATATTTTAATATACCGTGATTATGAAATGAACTTCATAATAAATGTAACTGACAACACTCGGTAATTGGGTTTTAAATGACAATGATAATAAACACTAAGGCATGATGCCATATCAGAGATCGGGTCGTGTAGCGATCGACCTTGGGGGCAGGTCCCGAAACCCAGCTGGGCCACTACGGTGGTGATATCATGGTTTGCCTAGGTAAAAGTAAATTGGTGTTTTGATTTGACGAGTGGACTGTTCTGTGACAGAACGGTTTTACTCAAATTATTTATTTATTTATTTATTTATTTAAGTTTCCTTTGAATAACTTCTAGTGATGCTATGTTTCCTTGCCTTAAATTATTTTATAAAACATAGTCCTACTGAGCCTTTCGCTCACGTTTTATTGTTTTAAATTTTCCCCCCCTCTAGGTGGTTTCCCATTTAGGTTTGGAGAAGATTCTTCGGACCGAACTCAGGAGCAATAGGAGAGTTTATTTATATTCTGTATTTATTTAATCAAGGCATGTAAGACTTAACTTTATTTGTACTTGGACTGTAATTGTATTTATGATATTGTCAAAACCATGTGTGTGCACAAGTTGTGGGTTATGGAACCCATATTCGTGGTTTTTATTTAATTTTTTTTTATTACCTGCTTAATATTTATAAATTCTTTTATAAAATGTGGTTGAAAATCTTCTTAATTTTTATTTAATTTGATTCTCAAACTCTCGATTTTTAATTAAATTCTCTTTTAATTAATCTAAATATTCTGCCACGTCACCTCCCGTACTCCGGGGCGTGACAGAATGGTATCAGAGCTCAAGGTTATGAACCTTGGGAATTGTGCACACATAGGTTTGACAATGAAATACCTCTGACAGTCCAAATTTTGTTTTCAGAAGTGAGAGAATGGCACCTAGACGTCGTTCGACTGCTGACGCCGAGTTCGGAAATGATGAGAGCATGATGAGGTCTATGTTTGCAGCTTTCCGGCAGATGGCAGCCAGGGCTAGACCGGAAGACTCCAGTGTTGGTAGTCGGCATGCTTTCTTTAAGGAATTTCGGCGGGCGTCTATTCCGACTTTTGATGGCAACGGGGACCCGCAGCTAGCCGAATATTGGTTGGATTCGATCTTGAAGCATCTGGATACTCTCGGTGTGCCTGAGGAGTATCGTGTGGAGTTTGCGGCGTATAAGCTCGAGGGTGGCGCCAACACTTGGTGGAAGCAGACTAAGCGCCTGGAGCGCGGTGGTGACATCAGTTGGGACAAGTTCGAGGAGCTTTTCTATGATCGGTATTTTCCGCAGGGATATAGAGACTAGAAAGCAGCTGAGTTTTATAGATTGTAGTAGGGTGATATGTCAGTTCGGGAATATGAGGCAAAGTTTAACGGGTTGGCTAGGTTTGCTCCATCAGCGGTGGCATCGGAGCGTGAGAAATGCATCAAGTTTCAGGAAGGACTCAAGGCTCCTATTCGGCGGCAGTTGGTTGCTCTACGGCTTAGGAGTTTCAGAGAGCTTGTGTCATCGGCGATCTCCGTGGAGAATGATTATGTGCAGTATTGTGAGGACCGAGCCAAGGCTTCAGGAGGACCGCAGAGGAGTGGCAGGAAGAGCATTAGTAGTCGTCCAGCTCCGAGGAAAGGCAAGCAAGGCGGTGCGACCAGTGGCAGTAGCAGTTCGTCTGGCAGCGGGTGCAGCAATCCCTACAGCTTTCATTGTCATTTCTGTCAGCAGCCCGGACACATCAAGAGGAATTGCCCGATCAGGAGTGCTCGTCTTGGATCGCAGACCGGGGAGGATGCCAGTCGTTCGTCTCAGCCTCAGCCTCAGACCCTACCTCCGCCTCCGCAGTACCCGCAGTTGCAGTATCCGCAGTTTTCTCCTCAGCAATTCTCACATCCAGCACGGGGGCAACAACCGCAGTATTTTCAGCATAGTGTTCCTCAGTATAGAGCGCCGAGTACAGGTAGTGTGCAGTCGTCTCCATCTCAGCAGCATCGGCCGAGTAATGCAGGACCCATTAATGTTGGTAGAGGAAAAGGGAAAGCGCCAGTACAGGTTCATGCAATGGCATCTGGAGGGTTAGATTCTCATACTGGTAACGCGGTTGTCGATGGTATGATCTTGGTTTCCAGATCCTTAGCTCGCGTTTTATTTGATACCGGTGCCTCTCATTCTCTCATTTCGAGTTCTTTTGTACATGCCTTGGGATTAGAAGTAGAAGAGTTTAATGAACCCCTAGCTATAACTTCTCCCTTGGGGCGGGTGTGTGTGAATTGTGTGTGTAAATCCTGTAAAATAAAGATTGGGGATGAGATTTTGAAAAGTGATTTGATTATACTCCCCATGAGTTCCTATGATGTGATTTTAGGGATGGACTGGTTGTCCAGATATAGTGCAGTCGTGGACTGCCAACTTAGAAAAGTGACCCTAGTGTCTGATAGGGGGACGGTAATCACTTACCAGGGTGGTGGTGATTGGTTAATGAGTGAGCGTCTCATGAAGTCGTGTCTAGGAGGGCGAAGGAATCTAGATTGTTTTGCTTTTCTTGCCAATCTAGATTGCGAGCCCTATGTTTCGAGTAGTAGTGTAGCGATTCCGGTGGTTGATGAGTTTGAGGATGTTTTCCCCGACGAGTTATCAGGGTTACCACCGCATCGGGAGATTGAGTTTAGTATCGAGTTGTTTCCAGGGACATCACCGATTTCTATGGCACCTTATCGGATGGCGCCAACAGAAATGAAGGAATTAAGGAAGCAACTTCAGGAGCTTGCTGATAAAGGGTATATTCGGAATAGCACATCTCCGTGGGGAGCACCAGTTTTGTTCGCTAAGAAGCACGATGGGACTCTCAGGTTATGTGTGGATTATCGGCAGCTGAATCGTGTTACGGTGAAGAACAAGTATCCTTTGCCTAGGATTGATGAGCTATTTGATCAGTTGGGAGGTTCGCGATACTTCTCGAAGATTGATTTGCGTTCAGGTTATCATCAGCTCAGGATCAAGGAAGAGGATATTCCCAAGACAGCTTTTAGGACTCGGTATGGGCATTTTGAGTTCCTGGTCATGTCTTTTGGGTTGACGAATGCTCCAGCAGCTTTTATGGATCTGATGAATAGGATATTTAGACCGTATCTGGATCAGTTTGTGATCGTGTTCATCGATGATATTCTTGTGTATTCTAAGACTTGGGAGGAGCATGAGCAGCATCTTCGGATCGTGCTTCAGACTCTGCGAGAGCACCAGTTGTATGCTAAGAGGGAAAAATGTGAGTTCTGGTTGACTGAGGTCAAATTTCTGGGTCATGTCATCTCGGAGCATGGTATTTCAGTGGATCCATCCAAGATTGAAGCTATATTGGAGTGGGAACGACCAAGGAATGTAGCGGAGATTCGCAGCTTCTTAGGTCTTGCTAGATATTACAGGAAATTTGTAAAGGACTTTTCGAAGATTGCAGCTCCATTGACGAGATTGATCAAGAAAAATGTCAGGTTTGAGTGGGATGAAGACTGTGAGTCTGCTGTTCAGGAATTGAAGAACCGGTTGACTTCAGCTCCAGTGTTGATTATTCCTAGCAGTAATGAGCCGTATGAGGTTTATGCTGATGCTTCAGGGCGCGAACTTGGATGCGTGTTGATGCAGCATGGACGTGTGGTTGCGTACGGATCGAGACAGCTACGACCTCACGAGCGGAATTATCCTACTCACGATTTAGAGCTTGCGGCAGTAATCTACGCGCTGAAGATTTGGAGATGTTACTTGTATGGAGCATCGTTTCAGGTCTTCTCCGATCACAAGAGTTTGAGATATTTGTTCACTCAGAGGGATCTTAATCTGAGGCTGTGACACCCGTTATTCTCCTAACGGGTATTGAGGTAATTAAATTAATTTTTAATGTATAAAAAAAAATTGCTTCATTTAAATTTATTTTATAATATTTATTTTTATCTATTTTTAAATTTTCTAAAATTCTCCTATATTTATTTAGTATGATTACTAAAAAGCCTTAGAACTTCTAATAAATCTCAAAAATGTCATATTGGCATTATGTGTGTTAAAGTCTTTAGATGAGACATAAGGATATCTTTTCCAACTACTCTTGACCCTCATTTTCTTTATTTCCTCCGTGACATGCTTCAACATGTCTCCTCTATAATTGTTTCTATCACTTCTCTTCAAAGACTTCATCTTTTCTTCCTTTCTCTTCCACGGTTCCCACACTCTTCTTCTCATTTCTTTGCTGAAGCAAAATACTTAGAGAACTTCTTCAAGGCAGCCATAAAAATCAGCCACCATCACCTCCATTTGAGCAAGAATTTCAGTCATACCGAAGTAAAGGAACCTGTTTTGAAGCCATTTCAAGCTTCCAACTAACCATAATCCGAGGATCAAGGGAGTATGGAGCTAACGTTAATTGATTCCAGGATTAAGAGATTGTTGATAAGCTTGAAAGGTAGGGATTCTATTACTCATCTTTTGTGAGGTTTTTATAGAATTAAAATTGATTGTTTTGCCGCAATATATATATATATATATATATCTATGTTGAACTGATATTATATGAGTATCACATATGAAACTATGACATGGACTCGTCTTGTATTGTACGGCGAGGAACATAATGAATTGACACATGTTATAAATTGAGAAGCATGGTTAGGAAAACTAACTCTATTAATAATGATTTAATATAGAGAAATGGTGAGACATGAAGAGGGCGGCGATTACGTCCTTGGGCATGAATACCCTAAAAGGTAAAATAGGGGGAAGGTGATAACGCTTCCTTGGGTTGAAAGTCCCAGAACACACTGTACAGGAATCGACTTGGTGAGGACTCGGGGCTTGATGTCCCCTCACCGGAACACCCTTGGAATGTTTATAGGGTGATCAAGTGCGCCCATTTGGGTTTCGATGAGTTGAGTGATACTCAATTTAACATGGATACCTAGGAACAATGATGATTGGTAATATTTGTATAAATGTGTAATTATGACACTTGGTAATGATTAACTACGGTATCCATAAGATGTGATCATAATAAACCTCATAATCTGGAATATGATGTAACTTACTAACCATGCAGGTTTTAATGTGGTAATGATAAAAACCTAAAGGTGAGTAATGGCTTTCTCTACTGAGCATAGTGTCGCTCATTCCCTTATGTTTTTATCTTTTCAGGACTCACTAAGTGTGAGGTGGCTACGAGAAATATAGTTGAGGAAGTGATGTAGCTATATTACATTGGGACTGCTTCAATTGTTGAGAATGTTCTTCATGATAATGTAAGCATCAATTGTTACTTTCTGTGACTGTATTACAATGTGTTGAGGGTTAAAATGATGATGACAACAGTTTATACTATTAAATTTAAGGTGCTACATTAAACTGTGGTTTATTTATCGTTTATATTTTTATTTTTGAGTTAAGAGTTTTCATTTAAGTCCCGGGCAAATTTTATTTTTAAGGTTTTACTTTTATTATTTATTTTTATTTTATCTCATTAAAAACTGTTAACCCCCATATAGGGGCGTTACAGAATTTTTGGTATCAGAGCCTAGGTTCGGTTAACCTAGGGAGTGTAGCACCACTTTAAAAAAATATATTTTTGAGATGGTTTTGAAGCTGAATTTTCATTGTCATCATCAAAATGAACCTTCACATTGATTTATACAGTCTAGAAGGATGTAACATGGAAATGCCATAGAATGAAAATACTAATGGTTATATGAGTACAATAATTATATAGAAGGAAAGTATTAATAGTTATGAGGGAATGATAATTATATGGAATGAGTTTATAAGTAGATTGCTTATGAGAGATTCGTATAATATTAGGATCCATAAGCATATCTAATTCGTATAAACGATGAGAAATTCGTGTAGATACAAGGATTTAATAGCCTTTTATTTTGTGAAAAACAATAAGAAATATAAGGCTTGATTTATTGATTTTAAAGTTTGGCATAGATATGCCAATTTTTTTTTTCGTAATTGATTCAAACCTAAGTAATGATTATGTGTGGATTCGATGGAGCACATAAGTGTCAATAACTTTTCTTGAAAGTTCTATTTATTTGAGGAATATGATATAAGTTGGGAATCATGGTATTGAATCTTGAGAGAGATAAATGTTAGACTTTTGGTCTGTTGAGACTGTGTAAAGTCTAGAATGCATGAATCTCAAAATTGGAATATTTCGTTATGTACATTGTATTTAAGTGTATCAGTGAATCTTTATATATAGATGCAATAGAAAAATGATCAATAGGAGTTTCCTTAAGTAAATCATAATACTGAAGGCACTTATAATAATTTTGGATAATTACAATAAAATGTTTAAGTTTTAGATGTTTATATGTGAATCTTTTGGTTACCTACGGTTTTGTTATATGAGGAAATTCGATATTGTATAAGTAGAATTGTGGGGATTGTAGATGTTCTTAAGTAGTAACATCAAGTGTCTTTGTTCATTGATATGGTCTATGTTGGAAGACGTAAATCGTATTGATTTCAAGGTTAGTCACATTCTAAACCCTTGGTAGTAATGATGATGAATCCATTGATAGATGTTGAGTATTATCAATAACATATGGGTGTATGCATTGTTCAATAAGGTTTTGATTAAAACAAAATTATTTGAGTTGCTGGATCATTCAGGAAGATCCTTGTTGTCGTTAAATTAGATTTGTTGTTCATAATTAACTTTATCTATAGTGGGCTTTGAATTGGGTTTAAGATTCATACAAATTGGTTTTCAATTTTATGTTTGTTATTTAACTCGTTCCAAATGTGTTAAGGCCCGAAACAACCTGACCATTTTCAACTTAGAACATTTGGGCCTAGTTTAAATCTTAAATCAGTTTGATTCACACTGTCTCTCCCACGTGGTCTTTATACGTGTCATATACAGTGGTTTAATTATTGTTTACATATACGTTTACTGTGCGTAAGACCTTATTTCTCCGAGTTCACTTTTTCTCTAAAAGAAGAAGGAATTCTAGGATTCTGCAATTTACTATCTTAATTTTTCCTTTCTATTTACTCTTCTTTCATCTCATCATGGACCCAAAGTACCAACACATGAGAAAGTATTTCCCATCACTCTCCCAAAAGATTCTCAGAAAGAAATACAAGGCTAGAATTACTCGGTTGTGGATTCTTATGCATTTTGGCATCCCTTGTGATGTGAGAATGTTGATAGAGGGGAAGATCCGTCCGAGTGACTTCAGTCAAGATGTTGGTTTACCAGGAACAGGTACCAGTCGTAGTGCAATGAAAAGAAGAGCCCGTGCCATCGTGGTCGCTTGTAACAAATGTGGAAGACAAAATTGTAACGGTAAATGTACTTCACCTGGTTATATGTCTACGAATAGAGAGGATAAAATAAGGTTTTGTAGGGATGGACTTTCAAAGGAGAACTTGGATAGCATCCATCCTCCTCTCCACGGTTACCCTAGTGGATATGTTCAAGGAGCTATTTTTAAACTCTGGCCTAAATTTTATACAGAAAGACAACGCCTCAGGAATATGGTATTTCTAGATCCTGTTTGCCAAGCCATAAGAAAACTGGATGGGGAATAAGTCATCGCTCTATAAAGGTTATTTAGTCTTTACTTATTTGAAGCAGTTTTAGCTGATGTTCAACAGTTTGTGTTTTTCTTTTACTCAGAATATTTGCTTTTGTGTTTGAAATAATTGTGATTATTAGATTGATACAGTAAGTGTTAATATCTTATTTAATTTATGATTTTCTTAAATATATATATATAATAAAATATATTATCTTATCAGACACGTTACATACGGTACAGTAATATGTTTGAATTTTGAAAAGCTTATCCAGATATTTCAAGATTTGTGTCTCAAATTTCAAAAGTTCTACAGTATTTGTCGTTTATATTAAATTTCTAGACTTGGTGTATATTTGTCAAAAAGTCTACAGTTGTGTCATGAGGGTCTTCTGTCAAATTGTTCTCAATTGTCAAAAGTTATACAATTAGAGTCTAATCTTTTTCAAAAAGTGAATCAGATTTTCTGTAAACTATCAATCACCTTATCTTACTTTCTTATCCGCACAAGATTTTGTTTGAATCTTTGGATTACATTTTCATTACCTACTCGTCTATCTCTTTTGCCCTTTTTGTATATTTCTCATCTTTAAAATCTCATATAGAACCCGAAGTCTAAGTGGAGCAGACATTAAGCAACCACTTCTATAAACCAAATATGTCTACCTCCCAGTCTACGAAGAAAATAAAGAATGTCTGTGTCTTTTGTGGTTCCAGCCTTGGAAAAGATAAAGCTTATTTAGAAGCTGCAAATCACTTAGGGCAAGTCCTAGCACACAAGAAGATTAACATAATCTATGGGGGTGGTAGTATAAAAATGATGGAAAATATGGCACTAGCAGCTAGGTCTAGCGACGCTACAGTTGTAAGAATTTGGCCTCATATTCCAGTTGAAGGAAACCTTTATAAGGAAGCCATAGGTAAGGGAGAAGGAGTCAGGAGTATCCCTAGAAATTTTAAAGACATAATCTATAATTCTGATGCTTTTATAGCATTACCTGGTGGTCTAGGTACTCTTGAGGAAATATTTGTAGTTGCTTGTGGGCAATTGTTGGGCTTTTATTCCAAACCTTTGGGACTGCTGAATGTAAAAGGTTTTTATGACGGTCTTTTGAAATTTCTAGATTACGCTGTGGAAGAAAACATCACTACAGAATCGGAGAGACAAATCTTTGTTACTGCTTCAACAGCTGAGGAATTGATAGATAAAATGCAAATCATACATCCAGAATCCGACACTGCAACATCCAAGCTTGAATGGGAAAAGGAAAGCCGGGAGCGGCCAATTGATTTGAATCTCCATCTATAATCTTTTTGTTTTATCTTTGGCATATAGGCATGTGTGTCCGTATTTCGTGTGTTACAAATAACCGTTTGCCTTGTATTCTGTGTTTCTTGTGGTACGTCGTTGTTCAATCTTTTAGATTCATTGAGCCTAATGCCGGGATGGCTGGATACGGAGTACTTGATGCTCTCGAAACGCATCCTTCTTAAGGTCCGACCTTTTGTTTATCGATGTTTTTGTATCCTATAAGCATGCATGATATGGATAGCTGGTATACAGAGTGCCTTGTACTCTCGAAACGTATCCGTATCATGTTTGTAATGTGTAATATTCTGTTAATATTATGTGGAAGTACCAGAGTCAGTTATGGGGATATTCCATATGAAATATGAATATATTATTTGGGTTGAATGTTTGTGTCATGAGGATAGCTGTTTAATGAAAAATATGTCGGGTATGTTTGCAACTCTGAGATTCCGTTTAATATCTCTATGAATAAGTTTAATGTATGGTTTTGAATAAAAGTGTTTGTGATATATGTTTATGATTATGTTTTAGTTTATTAGTTGAGGTATGAAATCAAATATATTTGACTTTTCCTTACTCAAAAAGGAAAAGGAACCTAAAGATGAAGTATATAAAATTTCTCTGGCAATCTCCTTAAATGTGATTGTAAATCACAGTCCATGGACAATGAAGGACTGGAATCATGGTATGGTCAATATGTATGCCCGATCAGATTCTTAGACTATTATACGGTGTTATAAGTTGAAACTTGTCAGAAATACTCTCATTGAGGGATTTAGAATTTAGAGTAAGATTTATTATGCAAGTAAATAAGTGGAGATACGATGACTTAAATTTGGAGGACAAACAACATTAACGGTTTAGACTCGGAATTGGAATCATAATGGAATTAAAATTTTTACTAGTATTGCTAGAATTGAAATTTCGAGGACGAAATTTCTTTAAGGGAGTAGAGCTGTGACACCCATTATTCTCCTAACGGGTATTAAGGTAATTAAATTAATTTTTAGTGTATAAAAAAAATTACTTCATTTAAATTTATTTTATAATATTTATTTTTATCTATTTTTAAATTTTCTAAAATTCTCCTATATTTATTTAGTATGATTACTAAAAAGCCTTAGAACTTCTAATAAATATCAAAAATGTCATATTGGCATTATGTGTGTTAAAGTCTTTAGATGAGACATAAGGATATCTTTTCCAACTACTCTTGACCCTCATTTTCTTTATTTCCTCCGTGACATGCTTCAACATGTCTCCTCTATAATTGTTTCTATCACTTCTCTTCAAAGACTTCATCTTTTCTTCCTTTCTCTTCCACGGTTCCCACACTCTTCTTCTCATTTCTTTGCTGAAGCAAAATACTTAGAGAACTTCTTCAAGGCAGCCATAAAAATCAGCCACCATCACCTCCATTTGAGCAAGAATTTCAGTCATACCGAAGTAAAGGAACCTGTTTTGAAGCCATTTCAAGCTTCCAACTAACCATAATCCGAGGATCAAGGGAGTATGGAGCTAACGTTAATTGATTCCAGGATTAAGAGATTGTTGATAAGCTTGAAAGGTAGGGATTCTATTACTCATCTTTTGTGAGGTTTTTATAGAATTAAAATTGATTGTTTTGCCGCAATATATATATATATATATATATCTATGTTGAACTGATATTATATGAGTATCACATATGAAACTATGACATGGACTCGTCTTGTATTGTACGGCGAGGAACATAATGAATTGACACATGTTATAAATTGAGAAGCATGGTTAGGAAAACTGACTCTATTAATAATGATTTAATATAGAGAAATGGTGAGACATAAAGAGGGCGGCGATTACGTCCTTGGGCATGAATACCCTAAAAGGTAAAATAGGGGGAAGGTGATAACGCTTCCTTGGGTTGAAAGTCTCAGAACACACTGTACAGGAATCGACTTGGTGAGGACTCGGGGCTTGATGTCCCCTCACCGGAATACCCTTGGAATGTTTATAGGGTGATCAAGTGCGCCCATTTGGGTTTCGATGAGTTGAGTGATACTCAATTTAACATGGATACCTAGGAACAATGATGATTGGTAATATTTGTATAAATGTGTAATTATGACACTTGGTAATGATTAACTACGGTATCCATAAGATGTGATCATAATAAACCTCATAATCTGGAATATGATGTAACTTACTAACCATGCAGGTTTTAATGTGGTAATGATAAAAACCTAAAGGTGAGTAATGGCTTTCTCTACTGAGCATAGTGTCGCTCATTCCCTTATGTTTTTATCTTTTCAGGACTCACTAAGTGTGAGGTGGCTACGAGAAATATAGTTGAGAAAGTGATGTAGCTATATTACATTGGGACTGCTTCAATTGTTGAGAATGTTCTTCATGATAATGTAAGCATCAATTGTTACTTTCTGTGACTGTATTACAATGTGTTGAGGGTTAAAATGATGATGACAACAGTTTAAACTATTAAATTTAAGGTGCTACATTAAACTGTGGTTTATTTATCGTTTATATTTTTATTTTTGAGTTAAGAGTTTTCATTTAAGTCCCGGGCAAATTTTATTTTTAAGGTTTTACTTTTATTATTTATTTTTATTTTATCTCATTAAAAACTGTTAACCCTCATATAGGGGCGTTACAGAGGCAGCGCAGATGGGTGGAGTACATGGAGGATTATGATTTCGCATTGCAGTATCATCCCGGGAAAGCTAATGTGATCGCGGACGCGCTTAGCAGGAAGTCTTCAGGGATTCTTGCTTGTTTGATTTTTGAGGACTGGAGCAGGGATGCGACAGTGAGTGAGTATCGGCTACTGTATCATGAAGATGGTGATCGAGTTTCGTTATATCATGCGGAAGCGACTCCAGCTCTTGTTCGGATGGTGAAGCAAGGTCAGTGGCAGGATCGACATTTGCAGGGGATTTGGTCGCGGATTCAGAACGGAGAGTAGTTCGAGGAATGGAGCGTGCATGCAGATGGATCGTTGTACTTCCGGGAGCGTCTTGCAGTTCCAGTTATCGCCGAGGTGACGAAAGCCGTTCTAGATGAAGCTCATAGGTCTCAGTTCGCTATTCATCCGGGGAGCACCAAGATGTATCGTGATTTGAAGAGGCAGTATTGGTGGAGAGGCATGAAGAAAGATGTTCGCGAGTACGTGGCCAAGTGTTCGACGTGTCTTTAGGTGAAAGCTGAGCATCAGAAGCCTGCAGGTCAGCTTCAGCCGCTTCCTATTCCAGGGTGGAAATGGGAGCATGTGACGATGGATTTCCTCACAGGTTTGCCGAGGACGGAGCAGCGGCATGATGCAGTTTGGGTTGTGGTCGACAGGTTGGCAAAATCGGCGCATTTCATTCCGTTTAGGTCGACGTGTTCGAGGAAGATTCTCGGGGAGTTGTATATGCAGAACATTGTGAGGTTGCATGGAGTTCCTTTGTCCATCACCTCTGATCGAGACACCAGGTTTAATGCTAAGTACTGGAGGAGTTTTCAGGAAGCTTTGGGTACGGATTTGAACTTCAGTACGGCATTTCATCCTCAGACTGATGGGCAATCTGAGCGGGTTATTCAGGTTCTCGAGGATATGTTGCGTGCTTATGCGTTGGACTTCGGCGGGAATTGGAAGCAATGTTTGCATTTGGCGGAGTTCGCGTACAACAATAGTTATCAGGCGAGTATCGGTATGGCACCATTTGAGGCATTGTATGGGCGACTGTGTCGGTCACCTGTGTGTTGGGCCGAGCCAAAAGATAGAGTTATTCTTGGGCCGGAAGAGATTCGTGATAGCAACGAGAAAGTCGCGGTGATTCGAGGTCGGTTGAGAGTAGCTCAGAGTCGGCAGAAGAGCTACGCGGATAGGAGACGTAGACCTTTAGAGTTTGCGGTTGGAGATTTTGTTCTCTTCAGGGTGTCGCCTCGTAAGGGAACTATGCGGTTCGGAGTGAGTGGGAAGCTCGCGCCGAGGTATATTGGGCCGTTCGAGATCACTCAGCGTGTTGGTGTGGTCACTTATCGGCTTGATCTTCCACCTGAACTTTCTCATGTGCACGATGTGTTTCATGTGTCGATGCTTAGGAAATGTCCACCTGGGCAGGATAAGATAGTTTCGTTTCGTGATGTACAGGTTCAGGAGGATACGACGTACGAAGAAGTGCCGATTCAGATTATCGACCGGAAAGTGATTAGCTTGCGTCGTCGTGAGACACCGTTGGTAAAGGTCGTGTGGCAGCATCACGGGGTTGATGAAGCCACTTGGGAATTAGAGTCGAGTATGTGGGAATTGTATCCGCATTTGTTTTGTGTTTGAGATGAGTTGTAAATTTCGAGGGCGAAATTTCTTTTAGGGGTGGAGAGCTGTAACGTCCCAAAATTTATTTAATGTTAATGTAATGTAAATGATGAATTAGTGTGCCATAATTAAAGTTTTAACTTTAATTAGATTATTTGGTTGGATTTTGAGTTTTTGGTTGTTTTGTTAAATTGATGCATTCAAATGATTTCTTATTGATTTAAAATGATGTTTTGAGTTTTAAAACACAACAATTTGTAAAATGTTAAAAATACTCCGTTTTGTAAAACCGTGGGCGGCACATGGTTTTCGTACAGTAAAACCGTCCACCGATTTTCTTTATTTATTTCCTTCCTTCCTCTCTCTCTCTTCACTCTCCCGTGACATTCTCTCTATCCTCTCTCTCTCTCTCTCGGCAGCTCTCTTTTTCTCTCAAATTCTCTCTCAAAATTTTTGAAAACAAATTCGAATCCAAGCTTCGGGATAGCAAGGAGGAAGCTCGGGGACGTGATTCGGCAACCGAGAACGCGGATTGAAGCTTCGATTCGAGGTTAGATTCGAAATTTCTAAACTTTTTACAAAATTTTCAATTTTGTGTATTTTTGAAATCTAGGGTTGTCTAAGCTTAGAAAACCGTGGATTTGTGTTAAATGAACTTAGAACAACTAGAATCTAAGCTTGGATTGAATTCAAGATTTTTCATTTTTCTCCTCTTTTTCTCATTTTCGGATTTTTGAGGATTTTGAGTTTAAATGTTGTTTAAATGATTCCAAACATGTTCTAGAATGTTTTTCTATCAACTATAGTTGTTTTTCATGCCTGGGATTTGAGAAAAACAGGTTAGAAACAAGATTTCGATTTTGGGGATCGAGAAACCCG
The DNA here is from genome assembly GCA_025403435.1 of Artocarpus heterophyllus. Lineage (NCBI taxonomy): Eukaryota > Viridiplantae > Streptophyta > Magnoliopsida > Rosales > Moraceae > Artocarpus > Artocarpus heterophyllus. The sequence continues at coordinate 4,794,737 of CM046348.1, read as the reverse complement.
TGGCTGGGATTTCTGGGTTTTCCCAGTTCGGCAGGCCGGAGTGATGATCGGCAGGCCGGTGTTCTTCCGACCGGCAGGCCGAATCTGGGGAAATGTTCGGCAGGCCGAACCTTGTTTCCGGCAAGCCGAACTGTGCAGTTCGGCAGGCCGAAGCAGGGCGTCCGGCAGGCCGACCGAGGCATGGAAAATTTTGTAATTTTTACCCGTTTTCACTGTTTTGAACCCTGATTTAAATCCCAACCTTATAGGATGATTTTAAAGGTACAAATGGCACACTAGGACATCATGAAATGATTTAGTAACATAGAATGTCTCGAACTAGATATTGATCGACTTAGTTTGTATCTAGGATCGTTCGTGGTTCCGTGGAGCTAACGTATAGCGGACCGGGATTACGGTGTGGGGCACCGGCACGAGTATTGAGGTAGGACTTCTATCCTATTTCTTTGGTAGCCTGGTTTTGAAATGGTTTGGCTTTAAAAGGGATTTCTATCAAAATGTTTTCAACGGTTGTTTGAAAATGGTTTTATCGGTTATATTTTAATATACCGTGATTATGAAATGAACTTCATAATAAATGTAACTGACAACACTCGGTAATTGGGTTTTGAATGACAATGATAATAAACACTAAGGCATGATGCCATATCAGAGATCGGGTCGTGTAGCGATCGACCTTGGGGGCAGGTCCCGAAACCCAGCTGGGCCACTACGGTGGTGATATCATGGTTTGCCTAGGTAAAAGTAAATTGGTGTTTTGATTTGACGAGTGGACTGTTCTGTGACAGAACGGTTCTACTCAAATTATTTATTTATTTATTTAAGTTTCCTTTGAATAACTTCTAGTGATGCTATGTTTCCTTGCCTTAAATTATTTTATAAAACATAGTCCTACTGAGCCTTTCGCTCACGTTTTATTGTTTTAAATTTTCCCCCCCTCTAGGTGGTTTCCCATTTAGGTTTGGAGAAGATTCTTCGGACCGAACTCAGGAGCAATAGGAGAGTTTATTTATATTCTGTATTTATTTAATCAAGGCATGTAAGACTTAACTTTATTTGTACTTGGACTGTAATTGTATTTATGATATTGTCAGTACTATGTGTGTGCACAAGTTGTGGGTTGTGGAACCCATATTCGTGGTTTTTATTTAATTATTATTATTTGCTAAATATTTATAAATTTGTTTATCAAATGTGGTGGAAAATCTCTTTATTTCTTACTTAATTGGATTCTTAAACACTTAATTTTAATTAAATCCGCTTTTAATTAATCTAAATATTCCGCCACGTCACCTCCCGTACTCCGGGGCGTGACACGCCGGCCCCACCATATTCCCCATCTATTTAGGAGTGCAGGTACACGTGGAAAATTTATAAAAGCAAACAGTCATTGGTTCTTCTGCTTCTTCGTCTTCTTCTTCTTTATTTGCCAAGGTTATTTTACTTTATGCTCTGTTATCTTATTACTGTTATTTTGGTTGTTGTTATCAAAAAAAAAAAATCAAACTACTAAGCCATAAAACGACTGCTTAATCCTCAAAAAAAAAAGAAAAGAAAAGAAAAGAAAAACAAATAAAAAAGCGTTGACTAATTTAAAGGCACAAGAAAGGGTTTGATCGAGTTAAATTTGCTCCACATCGTCAAGTTACGAAGTTATTGGGGTGTATATATAATATGGACTTGACAAGCTCTTTTTTTAAGATAGTTCTTCTTAAATTCATTTATCATGCATTTGCATGGATGATGAGTTTGAAATCCAACCTATAGAATGTTTGACTCTTTTAGTTAGAACCAATTAGTTTTAACCAACAAACAAGATACAGTTCTCAGTTGCTGCGGTCAAAAGCAAAAAATTGCTACAATATAAAGCTCTCACATGTTACAATATTTTTAATTAAAATTGGTTCTAACCACACTTCTTTGACATTCTATTATTTGCATGACATGTTACATGGAAAGAACCATTGCATGACGTGCCACGCATGACAGATGTGAGAAATTGAATTTGTTTATATTGCCAAGTTACTTAGCTTAACTATGGACGAGTAAAGCCCATTGTCCTTTGATAATGAGATGCTCCTAGAGTTGGTTTGTTGGATTATTTGGGTTCTAATGACTAGAAAAATGGATTTTTTCTTGGACCACACGAGCCCCTAAAGTGAAGAATACGGTTTTTGGTGCTGTTATAGGTAAGAAAATGGGCTTTGGATTGCTAAGGTAAGCGGCCAGAGTCGTCTTTCGGATTATTTTTCTAAGTGGGATAAAAAATCATGTAGGCCGAGAGAGCGGGCCTATTTAATTTCTCATAGTCCACTAAACGCAAGAATTCCCCAACAGTAGGTAGGGTCTACTAAATGGAATTGCGCCTTATGAAAAGATATTTGCACAAAACGAGGCCGTCTGAGAAAGGGATCGCCAATGAAGATTCAAATGTCGAAGCTCTATCAATAAACTGATTTGATCTTCTTCTTATCTGGCTCTGATTTTTGTTTTATTTACATAAAACAATGATATCAAATACACGAAAATTGGTAAGAAGAGGGCATTAGCTTCCTTAACGACGGATGCACACGAAGTTCAATTTGGAAACAAGTTAACAATATATAGTTTGAAGCCTAAAACTTAGTTGTCGTTTTATAGCAAACTATGCGTCGCTAGCAAACACACGAGAGACAATCGTCTTCCCATCTAGTTTCATCGTACGACATGTCGTTTCATCGACCTTTTTAATTTTAAAATTTGTCTTTTTGCACTTATTAATGACACCTAATATCGTCGTTAGCAAAGATTGTCGTTTATGGTTGAAATGCATGTTGTGTCTTTCGCTTCTCTAAATAACACGTCGTTGGTGCAATTTCATGTCGTTTACTAATAACCGACATGTCGTTTTATATCATCACTGGAAAACAACATGTTGTTCTATTCGCAAAAAAACCTTGTCGTTTTACACCTAAGGGGCTCGAACCTCACTCAGTGTAAAGACTAGAGACTTACTGTGCATTTAGTTAAGGGTAGTTTATACCAATAACTCAATTATGAACAATTTAAAACCCTTATATACTACAGTAAAAAAAAAAAAATCAATATAGTATAAAGCTTTCATATGTTACAGTAAAAATAGTTCTAACCAATAGTTCCTACCACCATGTTAAACACTTTATTAATTTTTTTCCCTATCTGCCAAGAAAATATAACAATGACACCCCCGATTTATGTCAAAATAACACCAACACCCATTCTTCGATAGTTTTCTGAAAGTAAAACTATGCACCACTATATTAGCTGGACATATATAAACGTTACGTACGTGTCAGCTTACGTGTCGCATAAGCTACTGGACACTTGTTTTTGAATTATGGTGGTTAGACTATATCAATTAAATATTTTCCTCCATAAAATATATTTGTTTCTTCTGCTTGCTTCATTTGGTTGCCATTTTGTAAAGAAAAGAATAATAATATTATTAATAATAAGTAATAAACTTAAAAAGAGAAAAATTTTATTTATTTCCAATTTTGAAAAACAAATGAGTTGGCAAAACCAACGCCACTCGGCCCCACATGCCCCCCTCCTTTATCCTCACTGACGTTGACTCACTTGCCCACCCCAATATCCTCTTGCCGATGATCAATCTTGGGTTTCTTCCTTCTCCTTCTCGAACAATTCCTTCTTTTTTGCCTCCTCCTCCTCAGCTTTCATCGTCTTTTCCTCTTCATCCTCTTTAGCCTTTTCAAGACCCTTGATCAAACTCTGGAGCGAGATTTCAGCATCCCCAAAAATGGTTTTGGGCATAAGATGCTCCGCAACATCAGCAGGGGTGATTTTAATCTCCCCCAACAAAGTCCTAATCGTGGGGAAAAGATGGTGTTCGTCAACATTAAGATAATTCTTCGCCAAAACCTTAAACGGCTCGAAACCGCAGAACGATAACTCTATGTGCTTGTCCATTCTTCCCTTCCTGATAAGAGCAGGATCCAGTTTCTCCTTATAATTGGTAGTGAAAACAATAAGCCTCTCTCCTCCACAAGCCGACCAAAGCCCGTCAATGAAATTCAAAAGCCCGGAAAGAGTGACTTGGCTTGCTTTCCCATCTCTATCTTCCTTTGATGATTTCTCTTTACTCTCTTCTTTCCCTTCTTGATCTTGATCTTCTTTCTTGACCTCTTTCTTCTTCTTCTTCTTCTCCTTCTTTCTCTGCCCTGTTAACTCCAATGAACAATCAATATCCTCTATCACAATAATAGACTTGCTTGACGTCTCGATCAGCAGCCGTCTAAGCTCGGTGTTGTCCTTGACAGCCGTCAGTTCGAGATCGTAAATGTCGTAGTTGAGCAAATTAGCCATGGCGGCTATCATGGTCGACTTCCCTGTTCCAGGAGGGCCGTATAGCAAATACCCTCTTTTCCAAGCCCTCCCAATTCTTGCATAAAAGTCCTCCGCCTGGCTGAAGGCAATCAAGTCATCAATAATCTCTTTCTTCTTCTCTGCCTCCATTGCTAGTGTCTGAAACGTAGCAGGGTGCTCAAACACAACATGGCTCCAATATGCCCCATGGTTGGTGTGAAGCTTCCTTTGTCTGTTTCTCACCGTTATTGCTCTCCCTTCTTTGAGGACATGTTTGAGGTAGGGCCCAATGATGAGCTCTTTATGGCGCTTGTGGAAAGTGAGCGTGTAGTACCTTCTCTCATCACTAACTGGGTAGAAAGAGAGCGATTGTGTTTCGGTTGTCTCTTTACCAGAAGCCCACCAGAGCTTTACACCTTTGAATTCATCCGCGACTTCCTCATAGTCATCCATGCTTAGAACAAGGGACTGAGATTTCTTGACTATGTCGGCTTTAAGTCTCTTGGCTTGCGTGGAGGAATTGGCGCTGAGGTAGTTCTGGATAGCCGAATAGGCCTCGCTCCGCATGAGCCGCTCGCCGGCGAACTCGTTGAACCGGACTTGGATGTAAGGGTAGACATAGTTCACCAATCTGTGATTGTTTTTCTCTATGTAGTTCCTGAGTTGTTGTGGGAAGCATCGCTGAAAAATTGCCCAAAAGAACATTAGCCCTCCAAGTATGGAGCCAAGCTGAGCAAAAGTGTCCTTGGGATTCATGTTTCGAACTTTTTCTTTTTTTCCTTCTCTTTTCTCTTCTCTCACTTGTTGAGAAAGTTTGTTGAAAATGGTAAAGGTGCTTTGAGGACTTGCTTGTGATGTTTTTTATAGAGAAAATTGGCTTGTCCCCCATGTGAGTAGGCCTTAAGAAATTTGATCAGAAATTGACTAGTTGGCTTGTCTTCATTCAAAAAGGTCGGCAAAAGTCACACGACTCACTGACCCCATGGTTTCAGGCTTTAAGGGTGTTATAAATAAATAAAAGATGCTCTTTTTATGAATTGCGAGCCACTTGAGGAGTAACTTCATTTGAAATTGCAACCCTGATGCTATCCGGAAAATAAAATAAAAAGATAACAATATATATGTGAAGACATTACGTCACGTCATTGATGTATAATTGTTGTTCGACAGCGTTACACGTATTGCTTTTTGGCCAAGAAAACGCATGAGGAAGTACCTTGAATCAAAGATGATGCGAGGAAGGTTCGCCACAAGATGGAGTCCACACTTCACGCCGACGAGTACTCGTGCGCTTTTAGCTAACATATTGAAAATTAAAATAGATAAATAAATAAACGACATCAGATTTTGAAAAGGCGCATATAAGGAAAAAAAAAGAAGAAAAAAACTAAAAAAAAAAAAAAGAAATGCTCTGCCACAGTCGAGTCAGGATTTGAGACAAGCACAGACAGTAGGTCTTACACCTCATATGTTTTTAGCAGGACTTCGGAGATAAATTCAAACCAATGGTTTAAATCATTTTTGTTCAAAACAATGTAGTATATGCGAGAGTTTTTATATTGTAACTCATTTTTTAATTACATTGTCGTTGATGAGAGCCATACATTGCGTATTGTTGTTCGAATCTTGGTGCCAAATGGAGAGTAAATTAATTAGTAGTAGAGACTAAGTAGAGTAATCAAACAAAGAGAGAGAAAGAGTGACATAGTCTAAAAGATGGCCTCCAAGTTTCGTCCGGGATGTGGTCGCCGCCAGATCTCCGTGAGGTTGGGGGGTCATGACGCCAAGGGAGGGGAGCAAGGCTTGCATCATGGAGAGAGCTTGAAGCAGGGAGAGGATACTTGTTCGCTGCCGATCTGAGGCCAGGAGCGTGGAGGGAAGAGCCGTCATCGTCTGTAGCATGCATGGAAGGCTTGGAGCTTCACCAAGATCGGATAGTGGTAGATGGCAACAATAGAGGACGTGGCTGCTCGAGGCTAGCCACTAGCCGCTTGGTGCAGGCGTTGAGGGGCTCAGCCATGGCTGAGGCTGGGTTCGTGCCATCAGCCGAGGGGGGTGGGGGTGGGGGTGGGGGTGGCAGTTAGGCTGGTCGGCCTGGTTGGGCCATGGAGGGGTTGTTTGGCTTTAAAAAGTGTAATCCGATATAATACCAAGTATGAGGTTGTTTGAAGTAATAAAACTCGGTGAATCTGAAGTCTAAGACCCAGTATATTTGTAATATTAATTATTTATTTTTAAACTAAAAATATGAGGATTAAAGTTAATTATATACAAAATATTAACAATATTCACATATTTTTACAACATATTTCATTTTCAAAATTTTGTGATTTTGGAATTTTTAAGAACAAGAAATGTAGCTTAAATTAAAATGAAACTTCAACAATAAGTACAATTAATTCAAAATAACTTTAATAAATATAACAACACTGATAACAACAAGCTAAAAGTGATACAACAGTAATTATAACAATGCTAAGTTCAAAGGTTTTGTTCTGGCAATTAACTAAAATATATTTTTATTTTTCTAATTATTTATTAGTTAGTTTAAGAATACATTATGTCATCCTATGTCAACAATAAACCAAGCATACCAAGCATTTACTGTGTTATTTCATATTTTTAATGTAGCAAAAACTTAACTTAATAAACAAGCATGATTTTAGCATGACTTAACTAAAATAACAAACAAAATAGTAAGTTAAGCATTTATCGAGCCATTCTCTATTTACAGCTAATCAAGGTCTTCCTAAACATTATTCGTACTAGTCTATGTCGTCGAAAAATTAAAATCAAAATTTTAGTAGAGTTCTAGTTAAAAAAATACTAAAATTCTAAGTTTTCTAATAAAATATTTAGCATTACAGCTGCTTAGAAAACTTAAAAAATAAAAAATAAAAATATTTAAGGTAATTTTGCTAAAATTTTTCTCTCTCTCCTTAATCAAAAAGATATACTTAAAATAAAAATACTAGAAATATTATTGAGCATAATTTTACAACTTAGATTGGGAATTATTTCACAATAAACTTAAACCAAAAACTAAATATTAAAAATTGAACTTAAAACGTTAAACTATTTAGGAAACAGTGTTCTTTTATACTAAGAAGGGGTGAAGAACTGAAGCTCCCCCCCTTTTATAGTGAATTCAATTCCCTATTTAACAATTTTTAATAATTTTTTACTATTTATATTTGACAAATTTGGCTCTAATTTGTACAATTTGCACTATTTTTTATGATTTTTTCTTCTTTTCTCACGTTAATGGTGTAACACCTAAGCATTTTTGGTGTGTTAAAAAGGTAATAATTTAAGAATTACTGTTTAATCCAATTCTTATGATAAGTCACCAAGTTGCCAAAAATCAAAACTTATTTGTCACTTGTTTCATGGAATAAGGAACCAAGAAAATGTTCCATTCTTCTCCCAAGAAACCGTCCCCCCTAGGAATTTTTTCTCAAAATTTTGATGAATTCCTAAGCCTCCAAATCATGTTTAAAGCAAGCTTTAGTGTTTCAGTGCAAAGTTTTGCAACTTTGGAGGTAAATTTCTAAACTTTTTTTCTAAGGGTTTTAGAGTTTTTTATTCAAAGTTATGGATGGATCTTGAATGGGTTTTATCATGGTTTTGTGAAGAAGACATGACAAAGTTTTGAGCTTGGCAAAGGAGGGTCAAAAAGGTTGGCAAAGTTTAGGTAAATTTCTAAACCTTTTTACTTGAAATTTATATGCATACCAAGTGTTTGATGAAATGTTTTAGTTTATGGTATGTAAATAGACATTATGGCATAATTGGTTTATGCTTTATGATGATGTTGATGATGATAGAAAGAAAGGAAGTAGGGGCTTTTCATAAAAAATGGAAAAGTTGTTAAAACTTTGCAATTTAATACAAACTTTAACTAGTTTCAAAGGAATGAGGTCTTGAGGAACTTAGAGGCTAATTTGTGTTCTAAACATGGCATAGGATTTGCCAACACAGTGAGGGAAACAACTTTTATGAACAAAGTTTTGTAAAATTCTAAAAGGACTAAATTGTAAAGTTTTACAAAAGTTCAGTAGATTGAAAATCAACCAAAAAGTCCCTCTAAACGTTAGAATTTCAAGAAAGTTAAAACATAAAAGTTGTAGAACGCATCGAAACTGTTAGGACACCAAGGACAGTTTTCCAAAATTTGGCTTGGTTTAGGAGTTATAAATTTTATAAGATTTTGGGCATAAACTTTCAAGAAATGAAAACGTTCTGAAATGTTTGGAATTCAACCATGGTGCTTTTTTAAGTTTTATTCCCTGTGAAAAACTAAACATTTTGGTACAAAATGATTGTTTTTGGTTCCAGGGGCAAAAATGAAAAGATTTTTGTGTTTCATGCCAAAACCATAGAATCGTGTGAAAACTAGGTTTCACCGAGAAATGTTGAGTTCCTGCACTACTTTAGGCAGTGAGTAATCATAGATGCTAAGTTTTAAAGGATTCAAAGTTTAGGCAAGGAATGAATGAAAGAAAAAGAGATTAAGGGCAAAATGGTCATTTTATGAAAAAGGTCAAAACAGACCCAAAACGCCTGATGTTGGGAAACGTTCCTTGGTAGGAATTTTTTCATATTATGTAGGTAATGGAATGGTAAAGTTAGGCACTAAGTTTTATTAAGTTATGGAATGGGCGAAAAACCCATTAAGGGTAAAATCGTTATTTTTAAGAAAACGGCTAAAATGGAGTCGAACACTCCAAACTAGCAAAACGCTCTTAGATAGAAAATGTTTCATAATACGTTAAGTAACGAAACCGTCATATGGGACAGGAAATTTAATAAGGGCTGTTCAAGTAAAGAAAAAGGTAACCCAATAGGTTACAAAGCTAAGTAAAAAGAATGATAATCCAATGGGTTACGGAACTAAAGTGAAAGGTAAGGTAACCTGGTGCATTACAAAGGTAAAAGCAACGGGGTACAAAGTAAAAAGAAGGGTAAATCGATAGGAAACCAAGTTAAGTGAAGAGAAAATGAATGTTTAAAGTTTAAAGTTTTATTATCAATCGAGTATATTGATAAAGAAAAAGTTAACTAATTAGTCGGGTGATAAGTTAGTTTTAGGCTAATTAATTAGACGATTTTCAGTTAATATTTTTGTAACACCCGTATTTTTAATGGGCATGATTTTGTAAAATTTAATGAATAAAATGTGACTATTTAAAATTACTAAGTTGTTTACGATCATTAAAAAAAAAAATACCACTTTAGTATTTTCTTACCAAGTCTTCCTAAGAAACATTCAAAATTTACCAACACTTCTACCAATCTTGTCTCCCTAAATTATTGCTCAATTATATAGCCTTCTTCTTATTTTGCTAAAGGTATCCGAAGGGGACATTGAATTATTTTCCCTCAATTCATAAAAGACATGGAGATATTTTCTCAACCACCTCTTTAATTATTTCCTTATCTTCTTCTATAATTCACTCCAATTGTCCCCTCAATTATGTTAGCATGATTTGCTAAAAATCTTCATGGGAGACAAGATGATATTTTCCTTTAAGACTCTTTTGTTTCTTCTTACAACTTTCCCCCGTAAACATCCCATTCCTCTTAAGCATTTTGATATCTTTTTATTTAACTATCACCACCTTCTTCTCTAGTTCTCATTCTCTCCCTTTCTCACTTCAAATTTCTAACTAAAGACATAGAGCACAAAGCTCTCTTTGTGGCCAAGACAATTATAATTCCCAACCATGATCGAGGCGGTTTTAGAGTTAATTCAAGCTTGATTGTTAACCCGAACTTTGGTGCTTTTCAAAGAAGTTTTGAGGTAGGTTTTCTTTAATCTAAACTTAGTTTTTAGTATGTATTTTCTCCATGTTTAATGCATAATTTTCGTGTTCAAAATTCATGCAAATTTCTAGTTATGTTAACATGCATCCTTAAACATTTATGAACAAAAACTTGAGTCTTGAGTTACAACCCACAACCAACTTTTATTTTGGTTTGATGACAATGTTAGAAACATGTTAGGAATGTTTAAAACCAGTTTCCATAACTTTAAGATTGATGTTCTAATGTTTTGAGCTTAAAGAGCAAATTTAAGCATGTTTTCATCATTATTTACAAGAAAGGCTAGAGATATAATTTGATAATGATTTTGGTATAAAACTCATGAGAATATGTTTATTCTGATTATATAATGCATGTTGCATATTTTGGAATGGTTTTGAGATTTTAAACAAGGATAATATGCTTTAAGTTAAAGAAAAATTTGACATCCCATAAACTTTATAATACCTCTATGGGCAGTGGCTATTTCTTAAAATTCTGGAGTTAAATGAAAATGAATTTTGTAAATTGGTTTGCATATTTAAAAAGTAGACATCCTAAGCTTTCCAATGAGCTATCATGAGCCTAAATCGGAGTTGTATTTTAATTTCTATGAATTTTTCAATTTTCGGATTAGAAACTAGTAAACCTGCCAGTGGTAATAAACCACCCGTCTATCTTAAGTAAACCACCTGTTAACCCGTGTGTTAATTGTAGATAGTGAACCCGTCTTTTTACAAAAGTATACCACCAAGTTGCCATGGTATACTAGCTGTTAACTTGAACCAAAAACCCAACTTTGCTCACCTTCTAGTCTCTTAATGTCTTACAACCTTTCCAATACTACCCTAAATGATTTATGAATTCTTATTAGAGACTAAAACATAAAAATTGCTTGTATGTATTTTATATTGCGTTTAAGATAAAAAATGTTTACTTGGTATTTAAAGAACAATTGCATAAAAATACTTTAATGGCACTAGTAGACGGGTTTACACATAATTCACTTATGAATGTGATTATACGTTGTGCTTTAGTTTTAATTGTCCTTATGCATGCCTTAGGGTCAAGGATGTGTGGAGCTAACGTTGATTAATTCTGAGAATAAAAGTTTGTTGTTAAGCTTTGAAGGTAGGGATTCTATTACTCATCTTTTGTGAGGTTTTGGTAAATTAAATTTGATTGTTTTATATTGTAAAATATGTATATTGTATAGCGATAAATATAATGATTTGACATATGTTATAAATTGAGAAGCATGGTTAGGAAATTGACTCTATAAATATAAATTGAATACAAAGGAATAGTGAGATGTAAAAAGGGCGACGGTTACGTCCTTGGGCACGAATACCCTAAAAGGAAAAATAGGGGGAAGGTGATGACGCTTCTTTGGGTTGAAAGTCCCAGAACACACTGTACAGGAATCGATTTGGTGAGGACTCGGGGCTTGATGTCCCCTCACCGGAACACCCTTGAAATGTTTATAGGGTGATCAAGTACGCCCATTTGGGTTTCGATGAGTTGAGTGATACTCAATTTAACATGGATACCTAGGAACAATGAGGATTGGTAATATTTGTATAAATGTGTAATTATGACACTTGGTAATGATTAACTACGGTATCCATAAGATGTGATCATAATAAACCTCATAATCTGGAATATGATGTAACCTACTAACCATGCAGTTTTTAATGTGGTAATAGATAAACCATAAGGTGAGTCATGATTTCCCTACTGGGCATGTCGATGCTCATCCCTATCATATCTTCATATCTCAGGTGGAACTCAGTGCAACATATTTGAAGAGGAATAAGCGAAAACAATCTTGCTGTTTTCGTGTTAGAAGACCCTGTTTAATTACAACTTATCTACAACATGTAAGAGTTGTATTATTTTTTTTTATGGCTGTGTTAAGTTATTTGGGAATTGTACTATGGTGATGATGACTGTAATTATATATATTTGGTGCTACACTAAAAACTGTGGTTTGTATTTAAAACGTTTATTTTTATTTTTCTTGTTGTTTAAAGACCCATGGGCATTATTTAATTGATTTAAATAATTTAAAATTTAAAATTATTTTTATTTATTTAAAACTGTTAACCCCCACATAGGGGTGTTACAATTTTTGTTAGTTTTGAGTAATTTATAAGAATTTGATAATGTTTTATGTTCTTTTGTAGGTTTTGAGGAAAAAAGATGCATATTGGCAAAGTGCGAGACAAAACGGACCGAAAAATAAGTGAAACTGGACTCGGGACAAAATGGAGCCTAGACGCCAGCTTATGGGCGCCTAGGCGCTCTTACAGATGAAGCCTCACACAGAAAACCCGAGAGCATAGCGCCTAGGCGCCACAATTTGGGCGCCTAGGCGCCATTTGGAAGAATCAGTGTAGCGCCTAGGCGCTACTTTGAAGCCTAGGCGCCATATTCATGAAGCCTAGGCGCCAGTTCAGAAAAGGAGATGCGGGCAAGTATAGCGCCTAGGCGCTACAATCATGGCGCCTAGGCGCCGTAATGAAGCCTAGGCGCCATTGCGATCCCAGTTCAAATTTTAGTGTAATTTCGTTCCAAAATTACCCTTTCAAACCCTAGCCTATAAATAGAACATTATAGAGGGTTGAAACACGAATTCTAAGGGAGGAAAACTACAAACAAGAGGGGAGAACTCACTGCTTTGGAGAAGAAGAACAGTGCAACCCAGAGACGGAAACCATCTTCGCATCCAAATAGAGTTCTTTTCTTTCACTCATCATGTTTAAGTTGCAAAATAGACTAAAACTAAAAGAAACAACTAGCAAACTAAATAATATGATGAAAACTAAAACTGAAAAGGATAGAGAGCTTGGGTTGCCTCCCAAGAAGCACTTGTTCTATAGTCATCAGCCTGACTCTCAAAGAAGCGCTTGTCAAAGAGCGGCTTTCGCCCATAGTTAGTGTCAAACCGCACCACATATGGGTCTTGGTTATAGATGCCCTCAAGCTTGGCGAGATTTAGAAGTGATTTGCACATGTGGAGTTTTGAAGAACTTATCAAGGAAATATGTTTGCCCATCATTCAATCATGGGTGGAGTTTTGAGTATTGTTATCAAGGGATTATGTATTCATGTTTATTCATTGTCAAAAAAAAAAACACAAAAAAAGAAAAAAAAAGAAAAAAATTTAAAAAAAGAAAAAGAAACATCAAATAAATGTGAATGACAAAGGGAGTGCAACATAAGTTTGGGGGTGTACTTAAAAAGAAGAAATGATGTTCTTATGAGGTCCTAAGACAAATTGTGTGTTTATGGGTGAATTTTGAGCCACATTATATCATTTATCTCATCTTTTTATCTTAGCCACACATTACAAGCCAAATAAAGTCCTAATGATCTTTGATGCTGCGATAGTTTACATTAGTGGAGAGTGGGTTTGAAAAATAGGCCTATGGAGTTCATAAATTTCACTAATCTAGAGATCTTTTAAAATAAGCTTGTTGACATAAACTAATCCGAGTGTAGGTACATAAGTGCTAGAGGCATCACACACACGCACTCAAGGAATTATGAGTATGGTAAACTTGAGATTTAAATTGATTTTTTTTCATGATCGCAATGGTTAGAGTTTCCTTTGAGTCATAAACTTTATGCAATCTTTGAGGCCAAGTATGATGAAAAATTAAATTGATGCTCAAACTATGTCAGGTGCTAGTGTCAGTCCTGTTCTTTTGTCATGTTCTTTGTTTTTCATTTTTGTCTTTTGCTCGAGGACTAGCAAAATCTTAAGTTTGGGGGTATTTGATAAGTTAGTTTTAGGCTAATTAATTACACGATTTTCACTTAATATTTTTGTTAGTTTTGAGTAATTTATAAGAATTTGATAATGTTTTATGTTCTTTTGTAGGTTTTGAGGAAAAAAGATGCATATTGGCAAAGTGCGAGACAAAACGGACCGAAAAATAAGTGAAACTGGACTCGGGACAAAATGGAGCCTAGACGCCAGCTTATGGGCGCCTAGGCGCTCTTACAGATGAAGCCTCACACAGAAAACCCGAGAGCATAGTGCCTAGGCGCCACAATTTGGGCGCCTAGGCGCCATTTGGAAGAATCAGTGTAGCGCCTAGGCGCTACAATCTTGGCGCCTAGGCGCCATATTCATGAAGCCTAGGCGCCAGTTCAGAAAAGGAGACGCGGGCAAGTATAGCGCCTAGGCGCTACAATCATGGCGCCTAGGCGCCGTAATGAAGCCTAGGCGCCAGAAAATCGAGCCTAGGCGCCATTGCGATCCCAGTTCAAATTTTAGTATAATTTCGTTCCAAAATTACCCTTTCAAACCCTAGCCTATAAATAGAACATTATAGAGGGTTGAAACACGAATTCTAAGGGAGAAAAACTACAAACAAGAGGGGAGAACTCAATGCTTTGGAGAAGAAGAACGGTGCAACCCGGAGACGGAAACCATCTTCGCATCCAAATAGAGTTCTTTTCTTTCACTCATCATGTTTAAGTTGCAAAATAGACTAAAACTAAAAGAAACAACTAACAAACTAAATAATATGATGAAAACTAAAGCTGAAAAGGATAGAGAGCTTGGGTTGCCTCCCAAGAAGCGCTTGTTTTATAGTCATCAGCCTGACTCTCAAAGAAGCGCTTGTCAAAGAGCGGCTTTCGCCCATAGTTAGTGTCAAACCGCACCACATATGGGTCTTGGTTATAGATGCCCTCAAGCTTGGTGAGATTTAGAAGTGATTTGCACATAGCATCGGATGTCGTATGATTAGGACACAGAAGCCAACTAATGGAAGAAAAAAGGGACGAAATAGAGAACGCTAGAGCGTAGTCTAAGTAAGTTCAGATAGAGAACGCATTACAGAATAGTTCCGTAATCCGTTAAGTAACGAAACCGTCACATGGGGTAGGAAATTTAATAAGGGTTGTTCAAGTAAAGAAAAATGTAACCCGATAGGTTACAAAGCTAAGTAAAAAGAATGATAACCCAATAGGTTATGGAACTAGAGTGAAAGGTAAGGTAGCCTGGTGCGTTACAAAGGTAAAAGCAACGGGGTACAAAGTAAATAGAAGGATAAATCGATAGGGTACCAAGTTAAGTTAAGAGAAAATGAATATTTAATGTTTAAAGTTTTATTATCAATCGAGTATATTAATAAAGGGAAAGTTAACTAATTAGTCGGATGTCGTATGATCAAGACACAGAAGCCGACTAATGGAAGAAAAAAAGGACAGAATAAAGAACGCTAGAGCGTAGTCTAGGTAAGTTCAGACCTCACCTATAGCATGAAGTAAATAATTTTCAAATGTTTATATTTATATATATATATATGTTCGCAAATGTGTTTGCAATTGTTATACAAGTTGTTTTTAAAAGTATGTTTGCATCTGTTATGCAAAAAGTTTTATAGTTTAAAGCAAGATTTGCAATGTATTTGTAACTATTATGTTAAAGCATGATTGCATTTGATATGCATAAAATTTTAAAAGATCAAATAAAAGTTTGCAATGTATTTGCAATAATTATGTTTAAAGCATGTTTGTATATTTTTTAAATGCATAATGTTTTACACTTTAAGTTATAAATTTTATATTGCATTTGGTAATGCAATAAGTTTTACAGTACAATTATGATTTGCAAATGTGTTTGCATATAATGTGATTGCATTTGATATGCTCACTAAAGTTAATAAGAAGGTAAAGTAAAGATAAAAAGAAAGTGTTGTACCAGCCTCCTTATTGTGAGGTACTAAAAGTAAAGTTAAAGTTTGACCTCCTTGATGTGAGGTGCAACACCTCGGTGTTCGATGGTCTCAAGTCTTCCACAAGGGAAGCATTATGTTTATGATCTCATGATTAATGATGTTAGTACGAGCACTAAAGTAAGATAAGGAAAGAAAAGGAACAAGGATAGAAAGTTAAAGTAAGAAAAGAATGTTCATAAAACGCTCATAACTGAAAGTTCATAATTAAGCATAAATGGAAACATGCATTTTGATTTTGCTTGTTTTCCTTGTTATGGAATATTTATATTTTATGGAAAACATTCTGAGAAATATTTTACATTAAATGTTTATGAAAAACATTTTCATGTTTTTAAGAAAAGGTTTATAAATGACGTTTTAAGAAAAACATTCAAGAAATGTTTTACGAAAAATGTTTATGCAAAACGTTTCAAAGATGTTTTATGAAAAACGTTTATGGAAAAAAAAATTTTCCAAAATGTTTATGAAAAACGTTTCAAGAGAAAGGTTTTTATGAGAAAAGTTTTTAAAGCATGTGAAAACGATTTGTGAGATTTTGTTTGAATTTATTGAGCGTAAGCTCATAAAAGTTCATTTATGCTGTAGGTAGTCCTAAGGGTGACCAGTAGGACGTGTGTGAAAAGCTCGATGCTGCGGAAGACAGTTACGAAGATTTGGGTATGGATACCACTACTGTAAGTTTCTACTGTACAAAGAATTTTCCCACTATTTGATTGAGAGTTTTCAAAGTTATAAGAAGATCAAGGTTTTCCGAAATGTTTTCAAAATTTTAAGAAATATTTTACGAAATGTTTTATATAATTACAAAGTTAATGTTTCTTATTAAGTTTTAAGAAATGATTTGAAATGGTTTTAAAGTCAAATGTTGAGCGAGGTCTCAACTTAGTTTGCGACAGAAGTCGCAATAGCGTTTAAGTATGTTTTAAAAGTATGTTTAAAGGATGTAAAAAGGAAAAAAAATTATTTCAGTATTTTTCGTATTAAGTAAGTAAGATTAATGTTTGAGAAACAATGTTTAAAAAAGTTAAGTGACTGCCCAAAAAGGTGGGTCGTCACAAATGGGCCTTTTTCAATATCTACATTTTTGGCCAAGATCCTCTGCTTCACGGCGACTAGAGGTATGTGTGCGCTACATGTTGGGACGTTGGATTTTGTGGAAATTGACGTGAAGAACGGCCTAGATTGAAGACAGAATGGCAAGACCACTGGGGCCAGATGGAGCTGATAAGGACCATTGGACGAGTCCAAGAATGCTGATTACACGACTCAAAGGACGCGCATACATTGAGCTGACCACACACAACTTGGAACAACCTCATATTCCAATTGACACGCAGGCCCACTTTTGGCTGCTGGTGTGCCTTTAATCAGTGCATATAACCCACGCCCTAATCGCATGCTGACACGTGTACTTCATAAAACAAATTTGAACCTTTTTGAATTTTTAATGCATTTATTGTCATATTTTGCTTATTTTGGTGTCGTTTTGCTCCCTTTTATGCCAAATTTCAAATCTAAAAATAAAAAATTAAAACAAAATTAATTATTTTACAAACATAATATTTACAATAATTTTAAAAATATTTATTTAATATTAAACAACACTAAAAATAATTACAAGCCCTTTCGGTTTGACATAGATGTAACTTTTGAGACTTGAAATATTTTAGAAATAACTAAAAATATTATATAATTTACAAATGTAAACACACTACGAAACACTTTAAGACAAAAAATAAAATTATCATTCCTTATTTTTATGATTTTAATTAATTTCAAACTAAATTAATATTTTACCTAAAAAATAATTCTTAAAATTACTGAAAATATTATTAAACATAAAAACATATCACAAACTCATAATTAAATATATTTTCATACAAAGACGCTAAAATACTATTTAACACACAATTGCTTTAATTAAAGAGTTTAACGAAAAATATGAATGTAAAATGTTTAATTTTAGCTTTAAGAAATGTACATTTTCTAAGTCTCATCAGGGGCCGAGGGCATTCTCAAATAGGCAGATGGTTGGGGGTGGGTGTTGGCGGGTGCTAGGCAGCTGGCGTTGCAGGATCTCGCAGTTGCAGACTATGGCGGAGGCTGCATCCCGTTTGTGTTTGTTTTTTATGTTTGTTTTTGTTTTTTTTTTCCTCCAGATTGTAATAAAGGAGGTGGTCTTCCCATCTCTTATTGTTATTCGTTTGTATCCTTTGGCTGTAAAAGGCGCTAGGTGTGTAGATGTCTAGCTATGCGATAGTTGTCTATGTCAGTTGTATGTACCCTCGGTGCGAAAGGTTTGGTTGGGGTTTATGGGACTAGAATGTGGCTTGTGTGGTAAAATCGCTATTGCCGACCCACTTATGAGTCATTGGTGCAGTTAAACGGTCTAATCGTATGAGTGATAACTATTTTGTTGGCTTTGGATTTATGCTATATTTTTGCCAGTAGTGGCTCTTAATCAAAGCTTTCATTGCCGATTCTCAAAAAAAAAAAAAAAAAAAAATTAACTAACTAACTAAGTAAGTAGAGTCTGTTTGTCATGGAGCAAAGACAAACCAACCTTTTTTTATTTCACTTTGATGATGATTACTTTTTTCTTCGCTAATCACTATTGTCGAGCAACAAGGCTC
Organism: Artocarpus heterophyllus; assembly: GCA_025403435.1. Taxonomy (NCBI): domain Eukaryota; kingdom Viridiplantae; phylum Streptophyta; class Magnoliopsida; order Rosales; family Moraceae; genus Artocarpus; species Artocarpus heterophyllus. The sequence goes on along the minus strand of CM046348.1, from coordinate 4,776,199 downwards.
CAATCAGCAGTATCTCTTGCCGCACAACACTTTTATCTTATTAAATAAATTAATTAACTTAAGCTCCTTTTTTCTTTTTTTCTTTAAATTTCAACGAACAAGATTATACAATCCATCATTTTCTGTTTTGGACACCTGCAATTCTTAGATTTGAAATCTCTGACTAATATACCTGCTCCCCCAATAAGTTTTCCCACGTGGAACAAACAAACAACCTTTCCAACTCATCATGCTTCCAATTTCCAACATCAATCCCTCTGTATCTTGACCTAGCACATCATATGGAAATCATTTTTTTTTTTTTTCATATCAAGGTGTGCTATAATTGACCATGTCTTTTTTTTTTTACCTCTCACGTGAATTGACTATAGGTGAAAAGAGCGTAAAGCTATGCATGAAAAGTACGCCAATACACGTACTGAAAAGCAAGTAAATGGACAAATGTTCTTTCTTGCAAATTATAATTGGTTTCTCTAATTAATTGGTAGTTGTTGTGGTTTTTAGATGAATGCATGTTCTACTTATTATATTATCCATTAATTAGGCTTAATTCACGGTGGATTGGCTATGAGTAGGATTTAGATTTTAGTGTTGTTATTCTGAATTTCAATGCTCTAGGTATGAAGAAAGCAACTCCTCATTGTAACAAGGATCAAAAAATTGAATAATCAGAAAAGTTTCTTGCAAGGTGTTTGACACATTTTTCCAAACCAAATAACAGTAAAGCTCTCGTATGTTACTCTTCATATCTTCCTTGTCATCAGAATCATCATCGTCGTCGTCGTCATTATCTTTTTTCGCTTTCACCTTCTTTCTTTTACCGGTAAGATCAAGAGAGCAATCAATGTCCTCAATCACAATGATGGACTTATTCGAAGTGTCAATCAACATCTTCCTCAGCTCGGTGTTATCCTTAACTGCCGTGAGTTCCAAATCATAGAGATCATAGTCAAGAAAGTTAGCCATGGCACAGATCATAGTGGACTTACCTGTCCCTGGTGGACCATAAAGGAGATAACCGCATTTCCAAGCCTTCCCAACTCTGGCGTTGTACTCTTTTCCTTGCTTAAACTTAACAAGGTCATTGATGATCTCTTGCTTCTTCTTGGGATCCATAGCCAAAGTGTTGAAACTCGCAGTGTGCTCGAAAATAACATGGCTCCACTTAGTACCATACCAGCTCTCATTTTTGTCATTGGTGTAAAGCATTCTCTGCCTATTCTTGACAGCTATTCCTTTCCCTAGTGTCACCACATGATTTATGTAAGAGCTTGTGATGAGGTCTTTGTGGCTTCTGTGGAAGGTGAGCTTGTAGAACCTCTTTTCGTCCGAATTGGGATGGTAAGAAACACTTGTTGTGTTAAGCAGTGTGTAGTAAAAAGTCCACCAAAGCTTGACACCTTCGAATTCATCGATGACTTCCTCGTTGTTAGTCCATGCTTAGGACGAGAGACTTGCTGTCTTTGAAGTCATGAGCTTTGAGCCATTTGGCACAAGTGGACGACATTGCACCGAGGTAGTTTTGGATGGCGCCATAGACTTCACTGCGCTTGAAACCGTCGCCATTGTACTCAGGGAAGGTGATCTGGCCATAAGGGTAAAAGAAGCACAAGGCTCTGTTGGAATATCTCTTTAATCAACGCCACATATCATCAGGAAAATATTGTTAAAACATAGCGTAAACATACATCAGGATGACCCCACTTGAGACCACATCTCCCCCATGGTCGCAATGATCTCAAGGAACTAAAAAAACAAACAAACAAAATCAAATTAAAAAAAAAAAAAAACAAACAAAAAACTGATCAAAACACGGGGGTTTTTTTTTTTTTTTCTGTTGTATTTCTGACGTGATCACTAATGTAATCTAAAGCCTTATTTTATTGGCTGAAGAAAAGTAAACCGAGTCTGTCTAGGAGTCCAATCTTTTACGAAAAGAAATAGGAGTCCAATGATAAGTAAAATGTATAAACATTAATCTTAACATAATTCCAATAATAAAAATAAGACAAAATTATAGGGGCGCTTAGTATTATTTTTAAAATAGGTAAAAATATTTTTGTTTTGAAAAATAAGAATTTTTTTAAAAATTATGCTAAGAATGTTTTTAAAATTTTTACATAAAAAAACGTGTAAAAACATTTTCAAAAATTTTGAAAACAAAAACAAACAGTACTATAGTTTTTTCTATATATATATATAAGTTCCAAAAATATAGAGTTGTACTTCAAATACAATTCCAACTAAATGAAAATAGTCCTAATCAAATTATACAGTAGCTATAAAAAATCCTAAACAACCGACCTTTTTATTTTTTTTGGGTGATAACCAACCTTTTTAATTAACTTTTTACAAACATGCGTCTTATGTCACTTGTTTTGAGAATACTCGTTTATATGCTTGTAGTATATATATAAAAGTGCTACGATTAAGCAATTAGTTGCTTTTTTCTGTTTTCTTTTTTACAATATGTGTCTTTCTTCAATTTTATATATTTTCGCCGCAAACAACTTGGGGCCTTCGTCTTTGTCGGCCATCTGATTAGGTGCAAAGAGTAATGTATTGATGAGAAAAGTACATGTAATGGCTACAAATAATAATACAAGTAGGACAAATATAGATTTTGTTTTTTTTTTTTTTTTTTTTGTAGCAGGAAACAGATATAGAATTAAGACATAGACTTGACTTTTGTGTCAATATATTACGAGCTATTTGAGAAATTATAATAAATAACCTATGTTGGTTTTTATGCTTTAGAAATTTGAAACATTTATGGTGATGGAAAAAAAATCATCGGAATTATTCAGGAAATACAAGATTTAGTAAATATGAGAATTCCCAAAAACGGCCATTTTCTAGCTCAAAATATTCTGTCCTTTTTTTTGGAAATCTCCTTAAAGATTGGTTATTTCACCAAAATTATCCTTGAAATTTAAACTTCATATTTTTACCCCCGAGAGAAAAAAACAAGAAATAAACCCTTAAAAAACATTTTTTGTGAGAAAGAGAAAAATATATATGTATATATATATATATATATATAGGGAAAAAGAGATTACAAAATGTACATTATCAATTAATCAAAATTTTAATTCAACTCATGTTCCTGGAAAAGTTATTTCAACTCCGCCACGATTAGTGCTTCCCTTTCGAAGCAAATTACTTTATGAAAGGAAGTTGACTTGCTGTTAACTTGGGAGTATATATAGACGGGAGCTTTATATGTATCTGCAAATTGTTTAATTCATTCTAGTATTATATTTGCTAATTTATTATTATTTGGAAGGTATGGTTGTTCTTAAATTGAATGTGTACATAAAACGATTCCAATACCAAGTTCTACAATACACACACACACACATATATATATATATATATTCCTATTTGCACCAAATTTGACGCCTTTTGCAGCATAAGAAGGAACGGAAACAACCTTTCTCCTTACAGTTTTCGTCTGCTATATTTAAGTTTGTTTGATAGACCGATTGAAGCTGAAAATTTTAGTTTAAAAACTATAGCATGTAAGAGCTTTATATTATAGTTAGTTGGAACTAATTGGTTCCAACTCATGTACCAAATAAAGGTTTAATTCTAAAAAGGATGGAAGTAAAATAAGGGAGAATGAAAAAAATGTCAGATATTTGAAACTTTTTGAAGTAAATATTAGGTTTTAAAAATTCGTAGTAAATAGCAGATTTATAACTTATTTACTATATAAATAAGAAATATTTACTTTGTAAATAAGTGGATAAATATATTATTTGTACCATAAATTCATTTTTTGTGTAAATGAGAATTATTTACTATAAACAAAAGGTTAAATAAATTATTTACACCAAAAATTTGATATTTACTATAAATATTTTTAAAATTTATTATTTACTACTATTAGTTTTGAAAAAGTAACAGTTTTTACGGTATTCGGTAAAGGGAAAATAATCAAGGCACTTGCAATAAGAAGTACCAAGAACATTTCAAGTGAAATGAAATCCAGTTATCAAATGTTCAAGTGCGTTTATTTATTTATTTTTCCCTATACTATATATAACGTCTAGTTTTACCTGCAACACGACTGATTTTTTTTTAACAAATTCAAAGCCTTTTTAATTTCCTCAACCGATAACTTAATATGACTTTTTGCGTAGAAGATACCTAAATATAATTACACACTATACGCCGTGAAATGTATAGAGTTGAGGAGGTATAAGTAAGTTCCTTTCGAAAATGAACCTAAAGTTGGGAGGTATAACTAAGTCCCCTTTGAAAATGAACCAAAAGTTGGGAGAGACTTGGTCATTTTCACAAAAAGAAAAAAACTTCGTACTTTTAGTATTTTCAATCATAACGTGAAATATGGGCCAAATTTTCATGAAATCTACCATCGATTTGTCGTTGCTACTTCCTATAGTTTTTAAAAACGAATGCCTGTTTACTGATCAGACAAGGCTAACTAGATTTTATAATATGTTTGGTAAACCGGTTTGAGCTGGAAAAGAAAATTTTAAGTATTATAATATGTGAAAGTTTTATATTATAGATTTTTTATGCTTTACATTGTAATTATTAGAGCTTTACAACATGGATGGTTTGAACTGACCAAACACGGTTAATTTATAGTGCTCTAATTAATATGAATTTTAATACTCTAGCAATAAGGAAGCAAGCGACTCAAATATTGTACTGATAAACACATAGAAAACAAGAAAAATTCCCCCGCAGATTCATGTTATGTACTAAAAAGATTCTTATTATTGATGAATGATAAAGGCAAACCGAAATTAAAACACACATAATTAGTGATAGAAACCAGGATTACACAAGGACACATAACTTTATATACAAACAACAGCGTAATAGAAACTACGATTACACAAAGACACACAACTTTATACACAAACAACTACTAGCTTAGTTAAATACACAACGTACGTAAGTAACTTTACATAAAACTTTCTATCTTCCCCTAACTTCCTAATTAAGCGGTGACTGATCCATTCTCCTTCACTTCCATGGCTGATTTCCCATTACATGTACATTTTCCATTTTCTTTAGCAGCTGAATTTTTTTCGCCCTCTTTCTCTACTTTTTTTTCTTTCTCAGCCTTCAGCTTTTCTTCTTTTTCAGCCTTCAATTTTGCTTCTTCTTCTTCAGCCTTCAACTTCGCTTCTTCCTCAGCCTTCTTCTTTGCATCTTCCTTTGCCTTCTCAAGAGCTTCAACCAAGTTCTTTAAACACTTATCAACATCTTCATCATCAGACTTAGGCATGATATTCTCCGCAACATCGGCAGGAGACATGTTGGTTTCCTCCAACAAACGCTTGATCTTCGCGAACAATTCATGTGATTTGACATCCAAGTAGTTCTTAGCAAGCACCTTGAAGGACTCAAAGCAACAATAAGACAACTCTATGCGCTTGTCCATCCTTCCTCTTCTAATGAGGGCAGGATCAAGCTTGTCCACATAATTAGTAGTGAACACAACTAGTCTCTCCCCGCCACAAGCCGACCAAATCCCATCGATGAAATTCAACAACCCCGAAAGAGTAACCTTGCTCTTGTTTGGGTCTTCCATCTCATCCGCCCTTTTACGAGGGGGGTCCTCCTCCTCTTCGTCTCCTTTCTTCTTCTCCTTTTCCTTCTTTCTTTGGCCGGTAAGATCAAGAGAGCAGTCAATGTCCTCAATCACAATGATGGACTTATTCGAAGTGTCGATCAACAGCTTCCGCAGCTCGGTGTTGTCCTTAACCGAGGTGAGTTCCAAATCATAGACATCATAATCTAAGAAATTAGCCATGGCACAGATCATGGTTGACTTACCGGTCCCCGGAGGACCATAAAGAAGATACCCTCTTTTCCAAGCCTTTCCGATTTTGGCGTAGTACTCCTTTCCCTTCTTGAACTTGATTAGATCATTAACAATCTCCTTCTTCTTCTTAGGGTCCATAGCCAAAGTGTCGAAGCTCGCGGGGTGCTCGAACAGGACATGGCTCCACTTAGTCCTCTTCTCACCATACCACTTATCATTTGAGCCATTGGTGTAAAGCTTCCTCTGCCTATTTTTCACCTCTATTGCTTTCCCTTCCTTGACAACATGGGCAAGATAAGAAGCTGTGATGAGGTCTCTGTGGCGTCTGTGGAAGGTGAGAGTGTAGGACCTCTTCTCGTCTGAATTCGGGTACCAACTAAAAGTGTTGTTCTTTGGGGAGCGATTGTTGGACGTCCACCAGAGCTTAACGCCTTTGAATTCGTCGGTGACTTCCTCGTTGTCGTCGAGGCTGAGGACTAAAGACTTGCTGTCTTTGATGTCATGCGCCTTAAGGCGCTTGGCACGAGCGGAGGAATTGGCGCTGAGGTAGGTTTTGATCGCCATGTAGATCTCGCTTCGCTTGAAACGGTCACCGGTGTACTCATCAAAGGTGATTTGGATGTAAGGGTAGACAAAGCCCAACACTTTGTTGGAGTATTTTTCGAAAATAGTTTGGAATTCATAAGGAAAAAATTGTTTGACCACGGCATAAACAAACATCAAGCTAGCCATAATTGAGCCCACTTCAGACCACATTTGCCCCATATTGACCAACATTTTTTCTGAACTTTTTTTCAGTGCGATTTCTTACTAGATTGTGGATCTTGAGCTGCTTTTGAAGTGTTGTTATATATAGAGAGAGAAAAAACTTCATGACTTGGTGAACAAGGAAAGGAATTATGAATTTCCTATTCGCTTCCTTCTTATTAATTTACGAATTAAAGAACGACTGAAGAGGGACCAGATTGCTGTTTCTTTGTAATTTTTCTGGCCGCCATATTTGTTTATTTACGTGTGATTTTTCAATGGGCCCACTTGAGGAAAGTGTTTGTAAGGATCAACGGTGAATGTTAATTACTTGTGAGTCATATAATAGTCAGCCGCCATATTTGACGTTTGGCCAGCTAAGAGCTTATTATATGCAACGTTTATGATTTCTTATTAGCGAAGAAAAATAATTATTAAACAGTCTCTATTTTTCAACGAGGGGTTAGAAGTATATATATATATATGAATTATGGCAAGGACTTAAGCTTCAAAATAGAAGCCGGCCGAGGTTTTTTATTTTTATTTTTATTTTTGTTTTAATTTTTCCTGCTGGATCAAGAACAAGTATTGGTCAAGAAAACATGGTTATGACTGATTATTATTTCACTTTTAAGTTTTGGAGCTTAGCCCTTGAGTTTTAATAGCTCTTAACGTAGAACATAATCGTAGTTATCATTTTTACATTAAATCGATTAATGATTAATACTTCACTTCCAAAAAAAAAGAAAGTATTATTATACTTTTCTTTGTAAAATCAGGTTGACATTTTAAAAAATCTACACATATAATTTTTAAAAATAAACTGACGTAGCATTGCTGGTGTCATGGTAAGCGTGCGTGGAATTTTAAATCTGTGAAATTTTTGTCCGATTTCTTCCTTTTCTTACTTGTCAAATTTATTTATTTTCAAGAACAAATGCTCCATTAAAAGAAAGTATTCTTGTTATTTGAAAGGGAGGGGTTTTCTTGCATGGAGCTGTGAAAAGAAAAATTGAATCAAGTTTTCCCTTCGGTTTTAACTGTGAATTCTCGGTATTTCATGAGTTTATCTACGATTTTTACTTTTTTCACGCCATTGAAAAGGGCATGAAAAGTAACCGTAAGATAATAAACGGCCACAAAATCGAGGTACTAAAACGTGTTCTATCAGCTAATTAGATACGATATTCTCATTTGGTGCTAAAACTTGTCACGCCCTGGAGTACAGGAGGTGACGTGGCGGTTGATTTAATTTAATTAAATAAAAATTTAGTTAAAAACATGAGTTTAAGGGTTAAATTAAATATAAAAGTGTGAAAGATTTAAAAACCATTTTGAAAAAGAATTCATAATCATTAAACAGATAAAATCATTGAGCAATTCATTAAGCAGGAAATAAAATAATATATATATAGCGAGTATGCGTCTCATTGACCCACAACTTGTGCACACACATTGTACTGACAATATAATAACACAACCACAGTCCAAGCACAAAGAAAGTTAAAATGTTACATGCCTTGTTCACTTATTACAAATAATCTACTAGCCCTTCTACTGCTCATGAGTTCTGTCCGTTGAGTCCTCTCTGAACCTAAGAGGAAATCCACCTAGTAGGGGAAGTTTGAAAACAAATAAAATGTGAGCAAAAGGCTCAATATGACTATATTTTTGGAAATAATTTAATTTAAGAAGAAATATTGTTATCCAAGAGAGTATTTAAAAGAAAACCTGAATAAATAAATTTAAGTAAAACCGTTCTTACCCAAAACAGTTTATTTGGTCTACCAGAAATCTAATCATTTTTTTTCCTAGGCAAACCATATGAATAACACTACCGTAGTGGCTCAGTTGGGTTTCGGGACCTGCCCCTAAGGTCGATTGCTACACGACCCGATCTCTGATATAGTATCATGCCCTTATGTTCATTTTCATCAGTATTCAAAACTCATTTACTGAGTATTATCATTTATATTCATTATGGAGTTCATTATAAAATTCATCTCAATCCACGGTTCATAAAAAATTGATAAAATTTCCTTTTAATTCATCCTTGAAAACATTTTGATAAAAATCCCTTTTCAATGTCAAATCATTTAAAAATTAGGCTACCAAAGAAGGAGTAGAAATCCTACCTCGATACTTGTACCGGTGCCCCACACCGTAATCCCGGTCCTATATACGTTAGCTCCGCGGAGTCACGAACAATCCTAAATACAAACTAAGTTGTTCAATATTTAGTTTGAGACATTCTATGTTACTAAAACGTTTCATGATATCCTAGTATGCCATTTATATCTTTAAAATCATTTTATAAAGTTGAAATTTCAATTGGGGTTTAAAACAGTGAAAACGGATGAAAATCACAAAATTTGCCCTAGTTCGGTCGGCCTGCCGGTCCCCTGGTTCGGTCAGCCGAACTGCACAGTTCGGCCTCCGGAGGACCATGTCCAGTCGGTCAAACATTCCCCGGTTTAGCCTGTCGGACAGATGAATCCGACCTACCGATCCTTTGAATTCGGCCTGCCGAACTAGAAAAATTCCAAAAATCTTAGGCACTGGTTTTGGGTCTCCCAAAACTCAAATCTTCGTTTTAACATGTTTTTCTCAAATCTCAGGCATAGAAAACAATCATAAATGATAGAAAAACATAATAGAACACTTTTGAACTCATTTAAACAAGATTTGAACACAAAATCTCAAGAAATCAAAAAATAGTGAAAAATGAGGAAAAATGAAAAATCTTGAATCGAATTCTTTTTTCTTCAAACAAAGCTTAGATTATGGGTGTCCTAAGTTCCTCTAACTCAAATCAAGGGTCTTCTAAGCTCAAACTAAAAATGCATGGAAAATTGAAAATTTGAAAAAGTTTAGAAATTTCAAAACTAACCTCAAATCCAAGCTTCAATTCACATTTTTTGTTGTTCAATCGAGCTCCCGAGCTTCCAATGCACCCAAACCCGAAGCTTGAGCTAGATTAGAGTTAAAATTTGAAGGAAAAATGAGAGAGAAGGAGAGAGACCGAGAGAGAGCAAGAGAGAGAGACTCACATGGAGAGAGAGAAAGAGAGAATGAATCAAAGAGAAGGAGAGGAGAGAGAAATAATAGACGGTTTTACTGTATAAAAACTATGTGTCGCCCATGGTTTTGTAAAACGGAATATATTTGACATTTTACAAATTTTTGTATCCCAAAGATTCAAAATAACATTTAAAATAATTAAAAACAATTAGAAGTCATCAAGATAACCAAAACAACTTTACATCCAAAATTTTATTAAATGATCAAATTAAATTTTAAAACATTAGTTATGGTACACTAATTCATCATTTTATATTATAATAATAATAAATTAATTTCGGGGCGTTACAAAACTAGTTGGTACTAAAACGTGTTCTATCAGCTAATTAGCCTTTAGATACGATATTCTCGTGACTAGGAAAAATTTCAATAAGAAGAAAGGTTAATTTATTTGGTGCGCGGCTTCAGAATAGTATGGTTTAGAACATTATAGTTTGAACTATGAGTTCTGAACTATATGATTTAAACGCTAGTTTTAAACTAATGTTTAAAATGTAAAGATATAAAACAAGAATAAAACATTACATCAAGTTTAAACGAGAACTGATATTTGAAAAATTATAGTTTATAAAGGGAAACGAGAATGAGAATAGTTTTTACGGTTGAAAATGGTTCAAACAGCGTGAACTTGAGAAAGGGCAAAGTTTGGATTGTGGGTGCTTTGGCCAATTTAAAACTATTTCTATGATTTAAACTATCTTTAGTTTTTACTCCATCAAATGCCAATTTAAACTGCCTCCATAATTTGAACTGGTTTGAATGCATGTACTAAATGCCACATTATTTGTTCATACATGCACAACTTCGTCCGAAAGAAATTTACATAAATATAGTAACCATGGTAATAATTTTTTAAAAAATAAAACATATACAAGTACAGGTTTTTGCCATTGATTAATAGTTAAATTTTAGGCTAATTTTATTGGAGTTTCTTGAATATTGGGTCATTCTTAGTTTGTCCCTTAAACTTTAAAAACTCCCATTTAATTCATTTTGTTAGAATTTTTGTTAAAATTAGACTGGAAAAAAAAAAGAATTTAAGGATTGTCACTTCGTTTTTTTTCCACAATTACTTTTAACACATCTCCAATAGAAACATCATGTGATCACGTTACCCTCTTTTTTTAGTATGATTTTAACAAAAAATTTAATAAAAGGGGTTAAGTGGAATTAAAATCAAAATACAAAAAATAAAGTAAGAGTGTTTAAGTTCCAAGGACAAACCGGAAATGGCCTCAAAAATTCAAGACGCGCCAATAAGATTAAACCTAAATCTTATTTGCAGCATCAAATACTTTTGATGACAATATATCGAGATAATTAGCGTGGATGACGCACAATACCAGCTGGATTGGATTATGCCACACCTACAAAAAGCTTTTAGAATATCTGCCAACTGGCAAACAAAAGCTTTACACTAAATGGACTAATATGGCTTTATCTAAAAAAAGAAAAAAAAACAAAAATCATAAAAAAATATGACTTTTTTAAAATTAATTGTAATAAATATTAAGTTTTGAAACTATTTATGGTAAATGTTAAATTTATGATATAAATAATTTATCTATTTTTTTGTTTATAAGGTAAATAATTCTTATTTATACATTAAATGGATTTATAATACAAACAATGCATTTATCTCTTTGTTTTCAACTTAAATATTTCTTATTTACATAAAAAAAAATTATTTATATTATAAATTTAACATTTATTGTAAATTTTTTTAAAACTTGATATTTACTATAAAAGTTTCAAAAATCTAACCCTTCTTCCGTTCTCCTAAAAATCGCATTATAAAGCCCAGCCACCTTCTAAACCCAACGTTAGTATTCACACCCAAACAGGCCCCCACTAATTCCTTATATTGAAACCGCCAATTTCAGTACACTAAAAAAAAAAAAGAAGCAAGCAAAACAGAGCAAATAAGATAGAAAAATTTCTTAATTCTTCTATCTCTGCCACAGTTGTAACTCCCACCCTTTCCGTTACTGTTTTACCCAGTGGTTCTCCTCCTTTTTTTACTCTCTCTTCTTTCCTAGGCTTCAATAAAGGCCTAGGAAAAAAATTTTGGACTTTTCTCAGCTCCAAATGGAGTTTTTTTTTTTTTTTTGGCAGAAAATGAGCGTTACACAGGATAGCCATCTGACTCTCGCGGCCGGAACTTCCCACTGCAAATTCTCTCCATTTTGTGGAGAGGGTACTTTTGGTATTTTCAATATAATAAATAATGTAGGTTTGCATTCTTTACAAATATTTTTTATGACATAAATCAGCCTTTATTTTACGGCGTTTTTGTAAAAGAACCCCGATATATCGATAGAAAATTTCTTCTTTCAGCATCCCACCAAAAGATTTCGTGACACTGGTCACAACCTAAACATGCATGCTTGACACCAAAGTAATACATATAATATATATATTTCCTACTCTGTAAAATATTCCAATTGGCAGCTAAATTTTGTGCTTTACTTTTCTTATTTATTTTACAGGTCTAAATTGTCACGTTTGTTATTTAAACAGAACAAAAAGGATGCCAAATTTGTTTCTTCTTCATCCATAACATAACATTTAATGTCCTCTCAAAGGAAACAAAGTGCTCATTGGCCATTCACGTTCTATGCCCTTGCAGATCTTAACAGAAGACCAGTGGGAATAGAAAGGGATCGTAAATTACAACAATGGGATGATGAGTGGAGATGTGATTTTGAGTGAGTGAATGTGACACTACCTGAAACAGAGACGGTGGAGGGGGGGCCATAGCTCTCCCTAGATTTGTGTCTTTTTTTTAATATAACTTTTTGCTTTTTTTCTCTAATATAGTTTTCCTTTGATAATAATAATAATGATAATAATAATAATAACATGGGAATAACAACACAAATATTTATATTAAAAATATAATTGAGTCTATCCATTTTAGCCCAGTTCAGTGTCCAAACTAGTGTCCATTACAGTGCGTAACACAGTATCTTACATTGTCTATAAATTTTATCATTGTACATCAAAGCTCAAATTTACTGAGCTCATTTTCTCTCTAAAATTCTCTCTTCTCTCTAGAATTCTCTCCCCCACCCTTTAAAATTTGAAGCTTGTTCTTAATTTTTTAGATTTTCTCTATTGTTTTTTCTCATAAACTCGAATTTCATTCACAACCCTCAACCATCTTCAATTTTTAGTAAATCACCCGCAGATCTTACATTTCTGTTCTTTATTTCATTTTTTTCTTTATTCTTTCTTTCTTGTTTCTTTTTCTTTGTTTTCCATGGATCTAAAAGTACCATCACTTAAGAAAATACTTCCTATCACTTTCCTAGAATATTCTCAAGCAGAAATACAGGTCTAGAGTCACTCGACTATAGATTCTCATATGTTTTGGAATCTCTAGTAATGTGAGGATGTTGATCGAAGGAAAAATTCGTCTAAGTGACTTCAACTAGAGGGCCGGCCTTCCAGATATGGATACCAGTCGTAGTGCGATGAGAAAAAGAGCTCGTACAATCGAGTCTAGATATAACAAATGTGGGCCACAGATTTATAAGGGTAAGTGTCGTTCGCCTGAATTTATGTTATCAAAGAAAAAATCACTTTCCCTTTCAAAAAAAAAAGAAAAAAAAATCTCTTTAAAGCATATTTTAATTTCAATTTAAATATTATCAAAGATTGAACAAATGGGTATTTTTGTCAAATTGTTATTATTTCATTCCATTTCAATTAAAAACCAAACATAATAGTCATGATACTAATACTAGTTTCAATGCCCAACCACACAATTAAATTAGAACTCATTATTCACATTCTATCATATTCATATTTTTATTCCTATTTTTATTCCATTCCATCAAACCAAACATTACCTAAATGTTTGACGCTTTGTATTGTAGTTATTAAGAACTTTATATTATGGATGTTTGAACTGACCAAACATACGATTAATTTATAGTGCCCCAATTAATATGAATTTTAATGTTCTAGCAGTGTTAATATGAATCTTAATGTTCTAGCAGTGAAGAAAACAAGCGACTTATAGTGCCCCAATTAATATGAATTTTAATGTTCTAGCAGTGAAGAAAACAAGCGACTCAAATATTGCACTGGTAGACACATGGAAAACACAAAAAAAATTCCCCCCAGATTCATAAAATTATCTAATAAAAAGATTCTTATTATTGATAAAAGATAATGGCAAACCGAAATTGAACACACATAATTAGTAATAGAGACTAGGATTACACAAGGACACACAACTTTACATACAAACCACTATTAATTTAGTTAAAAACACAACACGAGTAAATTTACATAAAACTTTCTATCTTCCCCTAACTTCCTAATTAAGTGGTGACTGATCCATTCTTCTCCACTTCCATGGCTGATCCCCCATTACATGTACATTTCCCATCTTCTTTAGCAGCTGAATTTTTTTCACCCTCTTTCTCTACTCCTTCTTTCTCAGCCTTCAGCTTTTCTTCTTCTTCAGCCTTCAACTTCGCCTCTTCCTCGGCCTTCTTCTTTTCATCTTCCTTTGCCTTCTCAAGAGCTTCAACCAAGTTCTTCAAACACATATCAACATCTTCATCATCAGACTTAGGCATGATATTCTCAGCAACATCGGCAGGAGTCATTTTGGTTTCCCCCAACAAACGCTTGATCTTCGCGAACAATTCATGTGATTCGACATCCAAGTAGTTCTTAGCAAGCACTTTGAAGGACTCAAAGCAACAATAAGACAACCCTATGTGCTTGTCCATCCTTCCTCTTCTAATGAGGGCAGGATCAAGCTTGTCCACATAATTAGTAGTGAACACAATAAGTCTCTCCCCGCCACAAGCCGACCAAATCCCATCGATGAAATTCAACAACCCCGAAAGAGTAACCTTGCTCTTGTTCGCGTCCTCCATCTCTTCCGCCCTTTTACGAGCGGGGTCCTTCTCCTCTTCATCTCCTTTCTTCTTCTCCTTTTCCTTCTTTCTTTGGCCGGTAAGATCAAGAGAGCAATCAATGTCCTCAATCACAATGATGGACTTATTCGAGGTGTCGATCAACAGCTTCCGCAGCTCGGTGTTGTTCTTAACTGAGGTGAGTTCCAAATCATAGACATCATAATCTAAGAAATTAGCCATGGCAGAGACCATGGTTGACTTACCGGTCCCCGGAGGACCATAAAGAAGATACCCCCTTTTCCAAGCCTTTCCGATTTTGGCGTAGTACTCTTTTCCCTTCTTGAACTTTATTAGATCATTAAGAATCCCCTTCTTCGTCTTAGGGTCCATAGCCAAAGTGTCGAAGCTCGCGGGGTGCTCGAACAGGACATGGCTCCACTGAGTCCTCTTCTCACCATACCAACGTATATCATCTGAGCCATTGGTGTAAAGCTTCCTCTGCCTATTTTTCACCTCTATTGCTTTCCCTTCCTTGACAACATGGGCAAGATAAGAAGCGGTGATGAGGTCTCTGTGGCGTCTGTGGAAGGTGAGAGTGTAAGACCTCTTCTCGTCCGAATTCGGGTACCAACTAAAAGCGTTGTTATTTGGGGAGCGTTTGTAGGACGACCACCAGAGCTTAACGCCTTCGAACTCGTCGGTGACTTCCTCGTTGTCGGCGAGGCTGAGGACTAAGCACTTACTGTCTTTGATGTCGTGCGCTTTGAGGCGCTTAGCGTGAGCGGAGGAATTGGTGCTGAGGTAGGTTTGGATCGCCATGTACATCTCGCTGCGCTTGAAACGCTCGCCGGTGTACTCATCAAAGGTAATATGGATGTAAGGGTAGACAAAGCCCAACACTTTGTTGGAGTATTTTTCGAGAAAAGTTTGGAATTGATAAGGACAAAATTGTTTGAACATGGCATAAACAAACATCAAGCTGGCCATAATTGAGCCCGCTTCCGACCACATTTGCCCCATATTGACCAACATTTTTTCTGAACTTCTTTTCAGTGTGAGTTTTACTAGATTGTGAATTTTGAGCTGCTTTTGAAGTGTTGTTATATAGAGAGAGAAGAAACTTTATGACTTGGTGAACAAGGCAATGAATCATGAATTTCCTAGTACCTTCCTTCTGAATTACGAATTGAAAAAGACTGAAGTGGACCAGATTGCTGAAGTTTCTTTGGAAGTTTCCTTGCCACTCGAGGAAAGTGGTTTTAAAGATCAACCGTAAATGTTACTGGTGAGTCATAGAATAGTCAGTCCCCACATTTGACGTTTGGCCAGCTAAGAGCTGATTATGTGCAACGTTTATGATTATTAATTAGCAAAGAAAAATAATTATCAACAGTTTCTATTTTTCAACAAGATTTAGAGGTGTATATATATATATATATATATATGAATTTTGGTAAGGAGTTAAATTTAAAATAGAAGCCGGAATTTTTTTATTTTTTATTTATTTTCTTTGTTGTAATTTTTTCTGCTGGATCAAGGACACAAGTAGTGGTCAAGAAAACATGGTCATGACTGATGATTATTCCACTTAGCCTTTAAGTGTTCGAGCTTAACTAGCCCTTGAGTTTTTACTGTGTATATCATAGAATATAATCGTAATTTTGATTTTTATATCAAATTGATTAATAATTATTACTTCACTTCCAAAAAAAATAACTTATGATTATAGCGTTCTTTGTAAAATATCTACATAGATAATATTAAAAATTAACTGACATAGTAATGCCGGTGTGATGCTAGGCGTGCATGGAATTTCATATCCGTAAATTTTGTCTGATTTCTTCCTTGTTTTACTTTTCAAATTTATTTATTTCAAAAACAAATGCTCCATTCTGTGAAGCGATATGAAAGTTATTGTCTTTGGTAGAAAGTACTAAAGTTCTTGTTATTTGAATGGGAGGGGTCTTCTAGCATCAATCGAGGTGTGAAAAGAAACTTCTAATCCAAGTTTTACCTTTGGTTTTAACCATATAATGTTTAGTAAACTCAGTTTCAACTTAAATAGTACAAAGTTTTCACGTCCTATAATATAAAATAAAATATATATTATAATATAAAGTCCTCACATGCTACAAAATTTTTAGTTCTAACTCTCAGTTTCAAATCACTTCCTAAACACTTTAAAAGAAATCTTGTTAGTTATCAATTTATATGCCCTTTACGTTTTTCACGCCATAGAAGAGGGCATGAAAAGTAATGGTAAGATAATAAACCTGCACAAAATGGGTTTATATATATAGAGTACCGAAACGCGTTCAATCAGCTAGTTAGCCTTTAGATACGAAATTCCATTGACAAGAAAATATTGGAATAAGGAGAAGGCTTAATTTCTTCGTATATTCACAACTTTCATTTGAAAGAGATTTACAAAAATACTAGTAAAAATGATGATAATAATAATAATTATTATTATTATTATAAATAAAATAAAATATAAACAAGTATAGGTTTCCTGCCATCGATCAATAGTTAAATTTTATTGTTGCAGAATCGATACGAGATTTGTCTTGCGTTCAGCATCCCACCAAATGTCGTGGTGCTGATCACAACGAAAACGGGCATGCTTGAACACCAAAATAAAATATTATATTATTTTGTGTTTTTTTGGCTCTGAACAACCTAAAATATACCAATTGGCAGCTAAATTTTCGCCGAGGAAGGATAAAGGAAATAGTATATTTTTGCTAAATTTTGAAGTAAATAACAAGTTTTGAAAATATTTATAGTAAATAGTATATTTATAATGTAAATAATTTATTCATTGTGTAAACAAAAATTATTCACAATATAAACGAGAGGGATAAACAAATTATTTATACTTTATTTACACTGTAAATAAGGGGTTAAATAAATTATTTACACCAAAATATACTATTTATTATAATATTTTTAAAACTTGTTGTTTACTGTAATTTGTTTTGAAAAAGTATTGTTTATTTTAATTTCCGTTACTTTTTTCTAATTTATTTTACAGGTCTAAATTGTCACAGTTGCTTTGTTTAAACACAAAAAATAAAATAAAATAAAATAAAAGACTCAAATGCGTTTCTTCTTCATCCGTAAGGACTGTGACATGACATAATGTCTTCGAAAAGAAACCAGAAAGCTCGTTATTCACGCTCTATGTCCTTGCAGTTCTTAACAGAAGATCAATGAGAATAGAAATGGATCATAAATTACAATAATGGGACGATAATGGAATATGTGATTTGTGAGAATCAATTTTAATCATCAGTTATAATTATAAATAGTATAAAATTTTACATATTATATTAAAATATTACAATATAAAATTTTTATATATTATAATTTTTAAAGTAAAATTATTAATGCTAGCCGTTTTTCTAGAAGTGTTAGAATATAACTTTGCTGAAATGTAAAAAATGACTTCCGCCACAATCCAGCCAATGACTTATGAAGTCTTTCTTTTGCCCCTACTTTACTGCAGTTTGATAGTTTCCAACTTCCAAGTGGGGGTTGAATTTTAGGATTTGATGGCAGCATTAAAATGCCAGACACGTTGATGTTAGAAAATTCAACTGTAATAGTCCTTTTGATATTTTAGTTATGTTTTGTTATCAATCAATTATTATTTTTCCAGTATGTTATTTGGTCTAAGTGAATATTTGTTACCGTTCTGCTTAAAGAGACTGTCAATTGAAAAGTAACTTTAAAGAAAACTGATTTTAGACAAATGATTTTTTTTATAGTTTTTTGATACAAAAAAATATGTTTTTTGGGCATAAAAATTGTTTTATTTTTTTTTCACTCTGTCGAGGTTTCTCTTTTTGTTACAGTTATTTTTGTCTTTTTTTAAAAAAAACTAAAACACTTTACCTATATAAAAAAAAAAACGTGTTTTTTTTATTCAAAAACAAAAGATCATTTTCATAATTAAGAATTTTTTTTTGCCCTTTTTGTCAAATTATTCCTGTTATTAATAATTGTCCTTAGATATATAAAAAAGTATAAATAAGGAATGCATTATACTTTTTTGAATAGTCCAAGTGCGCCGTTTGATGCTTTGACTTTTCTTTTTTTAATTTCCCTTTCTATATATATTTTTTTACTCTTTCTTTCTTTTGCTTTACATTTTTTCTCCTTTGCTCCATTTGTCTACCTGAATGTTTGGCACATTGATTTGAATCAAAATTTTAGTTTAAACATTACAATATATAAGAGTTTTATACTATTATAATATGTGAGAACTCTTCACCATTGTTTAAATCAATTTATCAAATACCTTTAAATACCTTTAGAACGACTTAAATATTTCTTTCTTTTTAATTCCATTGCTTTCCTGCTTTACTTTTTGGTTTTTTTTTCTCTTTTAGCACTATTTTTCTACTATTGTATCTCATAAGAACAGTCTTATTTAACAAGATAGAATTACAGCCCCGTTATTAACAAAATTGTAAGTCTCAGTCTAAAAAGTACACTACATATTAGACTATAACCCTTAGTTTTATGAGTAGCATGATCTTGACCCTATAGAGAAGAAAAGGATTTTTCATCTTACAAATAGGGATGGCAACGTAAGGTATGGGATGAAGTAGGTATATGCTTCTCTCATCTCTATACCCTACTCTCTTTTTATTTCCTGTTCGAAGAGCTATTTTTATATCCTATCCATTTACCTTACAAGCCAAAAAAAATGTCATTATTAAAATTCAAAGCAAATTCTATTATATTAATTGCAAAATTTAATAGCATAGTCACTAACAACTTTCAAAAACAAACTGAAAAAAAAATCCAAATTCCAACAATTTAAAAAGCTAAGTACATGAAGCAAATCAAACATTAAAACACCAAAAACATTATTTTTTTCCTCATACAGTGCTCTATATTTAAGTTAAAATTACAATTAATAATAAAAACTTATATATTAGAACCAAGGATAGTTTTTTATAGGTGTTTAACCATTTTTTTTTTTAGTGGTTTAACTTTTTTCCTCTTTATTTCTTTTTCAATGATTTACTTTTTTCTTTTTTTGTTTTTTATTTTAGCTAATTTTGTTTATAGTAGTATCTTACATCTAACATTCCCCTGTCTTTTCTCATTTGGTTCCACTTTCATTTTCTCTCGATCACAGATTTATTACTCTTTCTTAAAACTCCAATTTCAACTTTCTTGCTAGAACATCTCTTTGTTTGTGATCAATTTTAACTTCAATTGCAGTTAGTGGTTTTTTTTCATTCCTTACATGCATGCTTTTGTTTATGAATTTCTTTCAAATGAAAAACTAAATCAAAATTTACTTGGTTAATGAAAATATATAGTTTTTACTTCTAAATTAATAAATTGACTATTTTCAGACAGAATCCAACACAATAATGATATATGAGAGTCTTAAAAGCTAAAATAATAAAAAAGCTGTTTTAGAAAAACTCTAAAAAGAAAAAATATTTAAAATAAGATATCAAAAATTACGTCCCCATTCCACTTTTTTTTCCCCTTTATAAAGTATATATTTTTTATCTATTTATTTGTTTCACATTTTTATCCTTCTTAAAACCTTAACTTATTATACTTTACTCGCGTTACACTTTTTTAACTAAAAATGGTCAATTTATTAGTTAAGGGATCAAACTTGTATGTTTCATAAATCTCAGGATAGTTAGACCTGAAAAAATGAATTCAACTATCAAAATAAATGAAATGCATATTTTTTTTATTTATGTAAATATCTTTTTTTTTTAATTTCTGAAGTATTTTTTTATTCATTCATTTTATTTATTGCCTACGTTATAAAAACTTTAATTACAACAAATTTTAATTACAACGCATTGCACATATAATGTAATGTTAGACTAGTAAAATCTATTGAATCTGTTGGAGTAAATTGAGTGGTAGGCCACTTTTTTACTACAATTGTTGTTTCTACTACTTTTTTTTTTATTTGATCCATATCATTTTTCTTTACTAAAAAAGCTAAAATACCATTAGAAAACGTATGTTTGCCTTAATTATGTTTTTATATTATTTAAAAATAATATATTTCAAATTTTCTTATTGAAGTTGCAAAATTGAAAAACTTACCACAAAGCGGTATCTCTCAAATTGACCCAACCCGTTGCATCACACTTTACGCGCATTCATTCAACATAGCACTTGGTTGATCTCTATTGTATCCTAATCTTCCAAGGATGCATGTGGAATTCTGAAATTTTCTATTGCTTTCAACACTGAGGAACATTTGAATAGTTTGAATTTTACATTGAAGAACAGGATTTCACCCGCAAGATTGAAATTTTGAATCCCGACACTTACAGGAGGTGTTCAAAAATATTCAAATGTCCGTTTAAACCGAAAAACTGGTCCAATTTAATCCGCACAGTGCAGATAACCGATTAGATTAGAATGAATTTCATTTTCTCAAATCACACTTGTGCGGATCTCAAACCGATCCGCAGCCTATATGTATATATATATATATATATTACATTTTAAAATGTTCTATAGGACGATGTGTTGATTTCCATTTGGATTTCAATCATGGATTTTTGGACTCATTGGATTATCGTTGAACTACGTGTTGATTTATGTTAACCTGGTATGAGATTTGACATTTTTAGCTTAATTTGAGATGATTGGGATCATTATTGAGGCTAGTTTATAACATAGTTCTATGAATTTTAGTTTCATCGTCTAAGTCTAGATATATATATATATATATATATGATTAGAAATTTGATAGAAATTTCTTTTTAGAAATTTGGTCTTTTGACCAATCAAAGTAACCAATCCGAACCTACATGCTAGCTTTGAGCTGGGCTAGACATCCCTCGTCATTTAACCAGACGGAACAAGACGCGCACAATTAGTTCTGAGCTAGGCCAAGCAACGTCCACACCCGAATTAACACTTGCTGCTAAAATATAAAGGTAAAAAGCACGAGGTGCAAACGACGTTACAATCCACCTCTATAACCGCGTTTTCAGTTTTAACGTCTTAAAGGTTCGTTTACCACATTGTCCCCACCAGTCCACTTCATTTGTATTTTACGTTTTCACGGTCGTTCACCACTTGGTGCCGGTCATAAAATGAAAGTACTTTTCACCGTTACCGGACAAAGTTCATTGCGGCGTGTCTCTCGCCTCAATTAATTTCATTGCGGTTTATCTAAGTATCAAAGTCGTTTCCTCGTTTTCGAAAGATCATGTTCTTAAGGGCAAGTTCTTATTTCAAAATGCATTTTAATGGTCCTCATGTACACAAATGTCGTTTTAAATGTCAGCTGTCGTATTCCCCCAAAAATAATAAAAAACTTGCTCTTCTCTTTTGTCGCTACAAAAGTTCTCCCATCACAAACAAGTTCAGCCATCAAACCTGAGACCTCCTACCTCAAGGTAGGGATTTTAAAAAATGACTTTAAGAAAACTGATTTTGACAAAATAATCTTTTTTTAGTAGTTTTTTGATAAAAAAAAATATACTTTTTAAGTATAAAAACAGTTTTATTTTTTTATTTTCTTGAGGTTCCTTTAGTTGTTATAGTTATTTTTTTCTTTTTTGTAAAAAAAACTGAAATAACTTAACTACCTAAAAAAAACGTGTTTTTTTTTGGCAAAAAAAAAAAAAAAAAAAAAAATCATTTCCTCCATTATCATTTTTTTTTGCCCTTTCGACAAAATCTCCCTACCTGTACCCCACAACCTTCAATTCGTAGAAGATTTGAGGTGGGAATAGAAGCTCCCAAGTTCACAACCTGAATACAAGGCAAAATAAACCACACCACAACAGAATAACATTCCTTTGAAACTAAATTGAACATGGTTGTAAATCAGTTAAATTAAGAGGACAAATTGCTAAAAACCAAAAAAAAAAAAGTGAAAATGGAATGTGGGTCTCATGGCCATGCCACACGGTAATGGCAGCGATGCTGCTCCTAATTTCCAAAGAAATTTTAACGGCGATGGAATATGAGACCACCCAAAACGGAGGAGTTCCCATTTTCTGGGAAGACCTGCAACGTTGTTGGGTTTCTTAATCTGCGACGCTTACTTGGGAATTTACAAACACGAAACAAAGTTTGCCCCCTGTTAAAAGCATTGAGACTTCATCGGAGAAATCTCACGTCGCAATAAAAACTAAAAACACGTAAAAATTCTGCTCAGGCTATATGAATATTCTATCTCATTGATTTTTTTAAGAAAAAATCTCTGAAGTCTGACATGTGTATTTTTAATGTATCATCACTGCAGAAGAAAATTAAAAAAAGAAAAAAAAAACATATGAGAAATATTTCAAATAGTAAAAAAGAAAATAAAGGATTCTGAACTGCAAACGACAAGATTGGTAAGATTTGCAGCCCTCATTTAATCAAAAAAGTTTCTGCTCATTCGATGAATCGGAATAGCGTATATAACCCAATTTGGGTAGGTAATCACAGAGCCACAAAAAAGACAAAGCAAGGAAAAAATACGCAAAAAGAATTTTGAAAAAACCAAAAAAAAAATGAAATTTATGAAATTCTAAAAAGAGTGTAAGATCAGAGTGTGCTAAAAGGGGTTATCGGTCACGGTTAATCAGAAACACGGACCAAAAGGTTACTCATCATATCTAAAAAGAATCATGAATTGAAATTTAACGCCATCTAACAAAATATCTATTTTTCTTTGCCGAAATATCTATTTTTTCTTTGCTTTGCCAAAACATCTAATTTCTTTGCATTCAGAATTTAATCTAACTTGAATAAAAATAAAAAAAAAATCGGAAAAAAGAAACGAAACAAGATATGAAACAATCATCAGAGACTTAAGTACAGAGAATCATGGAACGAATCCGTCATATTGTTGCAGTTTTTCTCTCATCAATTGATCGGATTTCGATTCGAAAACAACAAAGGAAAAAATAAAACAAGAATAGCAAAGCAAAGAAAAAATGGATGTTTCGGCAAAGATATTTGAGACGAATTAAGGGATGAGGCGTACCCTGAAAATTTCTGATGACCACGAAAGCACTAGGAAGGGTAAAGAGCGGTCCTGAGCTCCGCCATGGAGGCGTGTATTTATAGGTCTAGTCAAGACAGGAAACCCTAAATCGCAAGCCAGCCTTTTTCTAGAGTCTTCTGTTCGTTCTTTTCTTTGGCGGTGTAGATTCAGTTGGGCCTATTCCATTGTTGCAAGCCCAAAATGATTGACCCCAATCTTGAGTAAATTAGGTAGTACAGCGTTATTATATTTTACCACTTTTTTTTCTTTTTCGTTAAAAAATTAGATGCTGTATCATATTTTTAAAAATTATATTTATTTATAGTATATTATCATTTATATTATATGTTAAGTTATACTATAAATAAATATATGTAACATTTACAAAAGATAAATCTTAAAATACAACATTTATGAAAACTCCCCTTTTCACCACAATCATCTCTCTTAACCAAAATACCCTTACATAACATGTTATTGTTTAAATTTAACTCAAAATATTCATAGTTAATTATATCTTTATATTTTTTTTTACAAATAATATGTTTCAAACTTTCCTATAGAAGTGCAAAATTTAAAAATAATGTCACAGAAGTAGCATTTTCTCAATTTATCCTAAATAAGTGGTATGCCATTTCTTTGTCGTTGCTATTGTGTTCAACTATTTTTTCATTTAATTCATACCTATTGTTCTAGCCAAAAAGTCCAAAACACCCTTAGATAATTCTTTGCAGATGGTATGTTTCAAACTTTAATACAAAAGTGCAAAATCCAAAAATAATGTCATAGAAGTAGTATTTCTCAAATTGATCCTAAATAAGTGGTATATCGTTTCTTTTTTGTTACTCTTGTGTTCAACCACTTTTTTTCATTTGATTTACACCAATTTTTCTAGCCAAAAGGCCAAAACACCCTTAGATCATTCTTTGCAATTGTTATGTTTTAAACTTTCCTATAGAAGTGCAAAATTTAAAAATAATGCCACAAAAGTAGTATTTCACAAATTGATCCTAAATGGGTGGTATACCATTTCTTTATTTTACTGTTGTGTTCAACCGTTTTTTTCATTTAATTCATGCCAATTTTTTTAGCCAAGAAGGCCGAAATACCTTTAGATAAAACTTGTTTACTAAACTCTAATATAAAATACTCGTGATCAATTATATGTTTTTATACTTTATAGAAGCTATATATTTCAAAACTTCCTCATATAAGTGGTAAAATTGAAAAACAATGCCATAACAGTGGTGTCACTTAAATTGATCCACAAATCTTGTTAAAATGGGGTGACACAAGTAATCTCGATGTCGATTGGGTCTTTTAGATTAAATAAACAAAAAAAAATCTAGTTATTCATCTATATTCTATACTAATTTGATGTGAAAATTAAGCTTTAATTTATCCTAAAGTGCTAAGTTTGAACTCTCTTAAATCCCAAATTTTTATTTAGCACTCAAAAAAATCTTGATTAGTAGTATCCCTCTAATTCACTTTGAGTTGGAGGAATATTATCTTAGAATGTTGGTATGGGAATATTCTACTTTAGTAGAGTGAATTTGAATTTTGAAATATTATTTGTAAATATTTAAAGATAAAATAATAAATTAAAAACTAAAATAGAACTTTTAAAAGTTAAAAATCAACATGGAGTTTGAGATAACACTCAGGGACTATTTATGGGATTAACATTTACTATCATTATTATCATCCCTCCAAGAGATAATCATATAGTATGTTTGCTTTTAAGCAATACAAAATTTAAGATGTAAATTCAAGGTTATCTTATGTTTTTAAGCAATAAAGAAAAATAGAAAATGATATATAGTTGAATATAAATAAAACAAATTTTGAATACCATTTTCACTTAAAATATTAACAGAAAAAAATAAATAATAAAAAAACCCAAAAGGATGAGCTCATTTTAATATGCTCATTTTAATATAGCATGTGAGAACTTTACACTCTTTATAACTAGTGATGCAAGAACGGGCTGGCTCGGCCCAGCCCAGCCCAGCCCGTTCTCCTTAGGCCCACACAGGCCGCGGGCCGGCCCATATTAAAAATAATTTGGCCCGACCCAGCCCGCAGACCAATTTTACATGGGCCGTGCCGGACCATACCGTGGGCCGTGTCGTGAGCCTTAAATGGGCCAACCCATCTAAGCATGTAATTTTTAATTTTTATATTTTTGAATTTTTAAACAAGTTAACAAATATAGAAATTTGAATAGTTAAGGGAAATATAAAAAAATAATATTTTATTTACGATTGCCTCATTAAAAACCTTTCCAAGAAAAACCCAGTGGGACAAAACCTTGATAAGGAAAAAAGAGTACAATCGGGATAATTATACATAAGATGTTTATAAAATTACTAAAAACAAAAAAATTAAGAGTGACATTAGAAAGATAGAAGACCAATAATACATAAAAGTAAGAATTAAGGGTGAGCCGGATGGGTCGGCCCATTGTGGGCCTAGATGGGCCATGATGGACCGCTCCGGCCCGGCCCATGATTTTCCATGGGCCTTGTCGGGCCAGCCCATGGACCAACATATATTGGCATAGCCCAGCCTACAAGTATTTGTGGGCCGTGCCGGACCGTAAACAGTGCCAGGCCGTGCCATTATAGCAAGATGGGCTCGGGCCAACCCACGGGCCCCGGCCCATTGTTGCATATCTATTTAAAACTAAAAAAAGATAGGAACCATGCTTTCGAAATACCCAGTTTGAAGTCAACACTTTTCATTCATGGGAGAGTGGAGGAAGCTTTTCTTATCAAAATAATATTGTATTTTTTTCAGTGCATTGCATTAAAAATAGAAAGATCGAAAAAAAATCCATAGATATAAAAAATACAGTTAAAAATATCAATTTCATTTTTTTCAATAATTTTTTTTTTGCTGAATAACTTCATTTTCAAGATTTAATTTTTCATTCACAGATCTATCTGTAGACATAAAAAATACAGTTAAAATATCATTTTCTTTTTTTTTTCAATAAATTTTTTTTTGCTGAATAATTTCCATTTCAAGATTTAATTTTTCATTCACAGATCTCTATTCTACAACAAAAGGACTTCAACTGCACATAAAAAAATTAAAAAAAAAAAAAAACCACTATTAGTGTGAAACTAAAATCTAAAACTAAAGATATCAAATTCGCATTGACCATTCACTTTAGATGTATATGCCTCTATGGAAGCACACCTTGGCACCTCAAAGGAGGACAGAGTGCAATAACGTAACCAAGGAAGGGTTAAGTTTTTATTGTCTCAAGGCTAAGGAAATGTTAACTATTAGGTAATAAAAAATACGTATACACCAACCGAAGCAGAACGGAGAAAAAAAAGGTATATACCAACAGAATGGACATCCAAAACTTCTTGTTTTTCAAATTAAGCTTTCGATACTAATTCCTCCATTACTACAAGAATGCAACATATTTCCTTTTTATTTCTTTAAAAAAGAACCAAAAAAAAAAAAACATGTTTCCTCTTATTTACTCATCTTTAAAGACACCAGACGCTAGAGGTATGTTTGACAATCTTAATTTCGACCAAAACTTTTAATTACTATAGTGCAAAGCTTTTATATGCTACAGTGTCAAGAAAAAAAAATGAGCTATAGTATAAAATTTTAACATGCTACAGTGTTTTCAACCAAAAATGGTTCAAACACCCTATAAGACTTTTGGAACATCCTACTTGTGCAGTAATGCAGTATTTTAATTGAAGTCACATTTGTGGGCGAACGAAAAGAGTGAACCATTCCATTAACAAGTACCTCGGTGGTCAAAAGATAAATCAAACTGGACAAGAGATTACAAAGGCCCAAGTTGGCCGATCGCGAGTATGTTCTCTGCTTTGTGGCAAAATGCAAAATTAAATTTGAAGTTAAAATGCAAAACCTGGTCTAGCATCACTTGCCACAAAATTCACAAAATAAAACGAACGGTTTTTCCATACAACAAAATGGAACTTTGTGGTCTGCAGAAAAAACCTTGTTTCACTACTCCCACAATTATTGTAAAGCGCTGTCTAAATGCTTACAGAAATTTCCTGTAGGGTCTACCCGCATCCTCATCTTGCATATGAAACTCTCTGACGATGCCCTTGTAGATGAAGATCGGGACGGCAATGCCGAACAATCCAACAAGGGCCAAGTTGCGTCGGGTCCAACGAAAGTTGTGTTCAAGGTTCTCTCTCGCTGTGCTCCAATCCTCTATGAACCTGTTCTTGTTTGTCTCCATTCCTCCACCCATTTTCACACTCGCCTTCTGTGTCAAGAAACGTAGAATCAATCTTTTAGTATAGTAAATCATCAAGAAGACAACACTTATTGCACCTAGCAAATCTTTAACAGAAATTTGCACCCTTAGCATCTCAGCACGATTACCACATCTCAAACGCTATTAGTATCCACTATTTTCTTTTATCGTCTTTGATAACACATGGATAGGTTAACAACTATCAAAGTTTGAAAAATATGTATATATAAGTGGCAGTTTCAAAACCAATCAACTAGTGAAATTTCAATGCCATAATATATACCGAAAAATTCGGTTCAGTAGGTATAGATGAAATCAGAGACATGGGTGCCTCTTTGCTAGTCCAAAGACATTTAGGGCTTAAAGCGGTGATTATTTATCCCCAACAAAGCGATCATAAAGGTTGCTTGGCTTCAATTTGCAAATTTGATTTGGACTTCAAAAATCTATTGCCCACGGAGCCAGAAAAATGAAACTCCATAAAATTACTGCACATAAAAGAATTTTGAAAACAAAAAATACAAAACAAAACACAACAAAAGAAAAAATAAGGGAGAATTTTTTTGATGTAACCACAACGTAAGATCAAAGTGTGCTAAAAGGGCCGGGGTTATCAGTCACGGTTGAATCAAAAACACGGACCAAAAGTTTACTCATCAAATCTAACACAATGACTTGATTTGAAGATTTCATTTCACCACAATAAAATTAAAGAAATAGATCAAAAAAGTTAGTCGTAATGAGAAATCGTTGAAACAATTATCAGCGACTTACGTACGGAGAAATAGAATCATGGAATAAATCATATATTCTTGCAGTTTTTCTCTCATCAATTGATTGGAATTTGTTTCACCAACAACAAAAAGAATATGAGGAAAAAGAAAAAAGGAAATTTAGGTATGGCAACAAAGCTGAAGATTTCGGATAAAAACACGAAGGCACAAAGATCTACAATTGCTCCAGAAGAAAACCCAATTTCTCCTCAAACGCGTATTTATATATCTACAATTGCTATTACAAGGAAACCCTAAATCCCCAATCGCAGAGACTCTAAAAATCCCAAAAGACATTGCTCATTTGCTCATCATTTCCATTTTTCTTAAACAAAAAATAAATTTATATGATTAATCAGAAAAATATGTCAAAGAATCATCTGAGACACAAAGGGCACAAAGAATCATAGTAATTATCGATCATAAGTAAGCAGTTTTTTGTCGTGAATTTATGCAATTAGAACAACCACAAATTCATTAAACAATAATGAACACAAATTCAGGTCAAATTTTGCCAAAAGTGAAAAAGAGTAAGACAAGAATTAGATTTAAGGATAGCGTACCGGAAATTCTGCAAGTGGTTCTTCAGCTATACCTTGAGTCTTGACCTCCACAGCTCGAACATGGCCGACGGCTTTATCAGTAGCGCGCACATATAAATGGGCTCACTTTGTAAAAGGCCCATGAATAAGCTCTTTCAATGATGTGGCCCAAATTGTCCATCAATGAAGAGTGTGCTTGCGAACATTTGCTACGATATAAAACTCTTACATACTATAATATAAAGTATATATGCTATAGTATTTTTTATTTTAATTTATTAGCTCTAATTATGTTCACAAACACATTCGAAAACTTTCAAGTATGTGCCTTTTCCCACTTTTATACATAGAAATTACAATACATATAATGTTGAAAGCAAGGATGAAAATATTAGTTGTCAATTTTATGAAAATTTTGAAGAAAATATTATCAGTAGAAATGTCAACAAAAATTACTCAAATTACAAAAATTTTATATTAAATATAACTCTAATACTTTAAGCTATAATAAACATTAAAAAAAAACTTAAATAAACACGATCTACATAATAAACTCTATACATATTAGATTTATTAACACCAAAATAAAGTTTTGTGAAGCTCAAATATGGTTAGAATTTCATGTTGATTAAGACAATATTGGTGTCGTGACATGTTATATTAATTGTTTTGGGTTCTACACAAGAATACAACTCAAAGTCAACCTAACTTGATGATACTATTGATACGAAATTGATTTGAATTGACTAGATTTATTAATTTTTAAGTAACAATATACCCAAAAAAAAGACAAATAAGTTTTAAAAGATTATATTTTACAATGATACTTTAAATAAAAATATTATATTTATTGCCTAAATTCACAAAATAAAGCATTAATAAGTGGATTAAGCGAGTAAAATAACACTTAAAATTGTTATAGGGTGTTTAGGAAGTATAGTTAAAAACTAAAACTTTTAAACTGAAAATTGTAGCATATGAGAGCTTTACATTGTAGTGCATTAATTCACAAAATAAAGCATTAATAAGTGGATTAAGCGAGTAAAATAACACTTAAAATTGTTATAGGGTGTTTAGGAAGTATAGTTAAAAACTAAAACTTTTAAACTGAAAATTGTAGCATATGAGAGCTTTACATTGTAGTGCATTTTTTATTATTACTCTAGTATGTGAGAACTTTATATTGTAGCAACTAAAAGTTTTGGTTAGAACTAATTTTGCTAAACACCCTTTTAGTTGTAACAATATAGATTTAAGTGGTCTTTTTACTAAACAGGTGATACGTGGGTAGAGTTGAACTTGACATGAAAATTTGGGTTGACACAAACATAACCCAAATTGTCACCCTATTGCACATTATTTTATAGCTCATTTGAAAATATAGTTTGAACCAACAATTCAAACCTAAAACATTGTAGCAATTCAACTTTTATAAAAGAAAACACTATAAAAAAACCTATTTGAATAAATTTTTTTTTAATTGAAACTAGATTCTTAAACAACTTATCAGTTACTTTTAGGGACTTCTATTCCCACATTTTAAGAGTTGTGGGTATGGGTTTGAGTAATCAATTTCATAAATTTGATATAAAGTAATCAATTATCTCATATGTTGAAATAGCTGTGGTGTTGTTCAGTATATTTTTTTAAACAAGTTTTTGGGATCGTTTGGTATTATTTTCAAAATAGGTGAAAATGTTTTTGTTTTGAAAAATAAAAATTTTTTAAGAATTGTGCTAAGAGTGTTTTTAAAATTTTTATCTTGAAAAATATGCGAAAATATTTCTAAAAATTTCGAGAATGAAACCAAACGGGGCCTTTGTTTTTTAAACAAAAAAGGAAAATTTCATTTGAAAAACATGTTCAATAGTTGTATTTTTATTTTTGTTTTTTTATTTTTTTACTCCGCTATCAGTTTTTTAAAAAATTCTAAAAACAAAAATTTGATGTTTTCAAGATTTTTTTAAATAAAATCTTAGATTTGTCTCTCCTATCTCCTTTCTTTTCTTTTTGTTTGTTCCTGAAAAAATGGAGAAAAGAAAATCTCATATCTGTTTGCGATGGCTGAGATCAATGAAGAAATTGAAACTTCTCGACAACGGATGACGAAGATCTCAATGAAGACGGCGGCTGGGGTGCGAAGATGAGAATACAAAGCTTGCAATAGAGTCTGGACAGAAGATTGATCTGTGATAGTGGCCAATCTCTTCACCAAAGAAGACGAACGTGAAATGGTGGAGAAGCGATGAAGAAGAGCAGTCACGTTAGAGGAGTGCTAAGCTGGCGACCTCCACTCAAGATTTCATGAAGAGTACAGATGCAAGACTCCAGAATCAAGAGGCATCCATCAGAAATCTGCAAATGCAAATAGGACAAATGACTAATATGATTTCAGGTAGACTGCAGAATTCTTTGCCAAGCAACACAGAAAAGAATCCTATTGAGAACATAAAGGCAATAACTTTGAGAAGTGGCAAACAATTGGGACAAGAAGATGCTAGTAATGAGCAATCAAAAGAGACACGCAAGAGCAAGCTTTTTCTAAATGATCCAAAGCCTTATGTGTGATAACTCTAGTTTAGAGAGTTATTTGGCCCTTTTTAGTTAGCGAATATTACTATGTTCTTGAGAAAAATTACATGAAACACCCAACTTTTTCATGAAAAGTATGCTTTTATTGATGTAGGTTGAAGAAAGAAAGAAAAGAAAACAAAAGGGAGCACGAGCACAAGAAATTGGAGAAAAATTGAAAATCAAGCACGAACTTGGAGCGTGTTGGCAGAGCAGAAGCACCGCAGCGCCGGGGCGCCCAAGGGTGGTCTGAGCAGAGCTTTTGGCAAGGACTCACTGCCGCGGCACTGGGAAAGGAGCGCCGCAGCACTATGACAGACAAAAAAAAAAAAAAAGAAAGCGCTACAGCGCTTGGATAGGAGGGCCATGGCGCCGAGGGTGATTCTAAACCGTGATTTCTGAACATGAAACAAGGGTTTAGTTAACTTAAAAAGTAGTATAAATAGACAACAATGTAATAGTCTGAGGGGCAAGGTTTTTCTTATTTTTTTCAGAGCGTTGTTTATTTTTTTTGGGAGCCGTCAAGCAATCCGGAGTAAGAAGTGAGAAATTGGTGACAGAATTTCTTGTTCTCTTAACTCTTAATGTTTGATTCAATTAAATTTTCAGTTTTTATTTCTTTTTCAATTATGTTCTAATTTTCTTAGTTAGGGCTATGATGTAGCCTAATCATGACGATGTGAATTTCATATTTAGTTATGCACCATAATTGATTTTATTCATGTGAGTTGTTTGTTATTATGCTTAATGCTTTTGAATGATTAGCTATCATTTAAATGATCTGATGTGCATGTTCAAAACTAAAAAGGGAGAATTATGCAAATGCTTCATCTAACATATAACCATGAATCAAATATAGATAGAGATATACCATATTATTTGTGTGGCTTTATTTGGAAAGTTCATGAATCCTAATGTATTCCGATTTATTTAAATTCACATAAAGATATAATGAATTAATAAACTGAGTAGATTTGCTATACTTAGAGATAGGATAGTAAATAATTTAAGAATTTCTATCATCACATGTGTATTGTTAATTGGGTTGCATAATTTTAATGAAATTCATATCTAGTGATTATGGTAAAATCAAATGCCTTAACGCTTTGTCTTATTGAAGTATCTCTTCAAATTAATTGCAATTTTTCTTCTTAATTTAGTACTTTAGTTCAGTAGTTTATTCAATCTCAACTTCATATGATCAGCTAGATAAACCTTAGAGTTAATCCAACTTTAGTACTTAGTTAGATTATTATACAACAGTCCCTGTGAGACGATACTCTTACTCACTATTGTATTACTTGATCGATAACGTACACTTGCGTTAGTGAATTTTACTGAACAAGTTTTTTGCGTCATTGCCGGGGACTACTTGTTTAATACTAATTAATATTAATACTGATAACTCTTGATTTAATCTAGTTTCTTTTATTTTGTTCATTTTTAGGAGTACGTTGGTGTATGAGAAGAACTAAACAAGGGGAACTTGTTAAGTTTGATCTAGAAATCGAGCGTACTTTCAAAAGACTGTTAAGGGAACAGAGAAATCGCACTAAGAAAATGGCGGATGCAGGTGAAGCTAAAAACCCTCGCCGACTTTTGAGAGATTATGCAGCACCAACTATTCAAGGCGCCACTTCAAGCATCAGGAGGCCGGCTATTCAAGCGAACAACTTTGAGATCAAGCCATCTCTCATCCAAATGATTCAACAATCGGTGCAATTTAGTGGGCTACCTTGCGATGATCCAAACGCCCATATTGATGCATTCCTCAAAATCTGTGACATTATTAAATTTAATGGAGTGTCAGATAATGCAATTAGACTAAGATTGTTCCCATTCTCGCTGAGGGATAAAGCCAAGAATTGGCTCACATCTCTTCCTGCAGGATCAATCACCACCTAGGATACTATGGCCCAAAATTTTCTTGGTAAGTTTTTCCCTCCAACAAATCTGCAAAAATGCGTAACGATATTACTAATTTCTTACAGATGGACAATGAGTCGCTATACGAGGCATGGGAAAGATTCAAGGAGTTGCTAAGGTGGTGCCCACATCATGGATTACCAGTCTGGAAGCAGGTACAAACTTTTTACAATGGGTCTAGTGCAAATCTCTGGGCTACCATTGATGCAGCGGCATGTAGGACATTAAATAATAAAACACCTGAGGAGGCTTTTGATCTAATAGAAGAGATGGCATCAAATAACTATCAGTGGCCTACTAAAAGGCTACAAACTAGGAGAACTACAGGAGTTCATGAAGTGGATGCATTATCAGCACTCACAGCTCAGTTTGAAGCACTTAACAGAAAGATAGA
Organism: Artocarpus heterophyllus; assembly: GCA_025403435.1. Taxonomy (NCBI): domain Eukaryota; kingdom Viridiplantae; phylum Streptophyta; class Magnoliopsida; order Rosales; family Moraceae; genus Artocarpus; species Artocarpus heterophyllus. The sequence continues at coordinate 4,742,220 of CM046348.1, read as the reverse complement.
CTATATGAGTGTTTCTGCTATGAAAATTCAGAATGCCATATGTGAATTTTGTGGTGGAGGACATGCCAACAATGAATGCCAGGTAGGTAACAATTTTGCTCAACCTTCTGAAAATGCTAATTTTGTTGGAAATTTTAACAGGTCACAAAATAATCCCTATTCCAACACTTACAATTCGAGGTGGCGGAATCATCCTAATTTTTTATGGGGCAATCAAAATGCGACGAGACCACCACCAGGATTCAAGCAATAGGAGGAGAAAAAGCCGAATGCTGCAGCGCTTCTGCTCTGCCAACACGCTCCAAGTTCGTGCTTGATTTTCAATTTTTCTCCAATTTCTTGTGCTCGTGCTCCCTTTTGTTTTCTTTTCTTTCTTTCTTGAACCTAGATCAATAAAAGCATACTTTCATGAAAAAGTTGGATGTTTTATGTAATTTTTCTCAAGAACATAGTAATATTCGCTAACTAAAAGCAGCCAAATAACTCTCTAAACTAGAGTTATCAAGGAGCCAAAGATGGAAGACACGTAGAGAGAGGAGAGAGGGGAAGGGAAAAGAAGAGCGTGAGAGGAGAGAGGGGAAAGGAAGAGAGAGCAGACTCAGGAGAGAGAAAGCATGAGAGGAGACAGGGAAGGGAACAAAGAGAGTCAGACTCAGGAGAGAAAAAAAGAAAGGAAGAAAAAGAAAAAAATAATAAAAACCAGATTTCACAAGTAATTTTTTTTGGATAAAATAGGAAAAACAAATCATTTTAAAAAAATATTATATTTATTTACACTTAGAAAAATATGTATTTTGTTGTTGGCCCTTCTACTGTCCCCTCAGACTAACCTTGACTCTAACTTTGATCTTGATTTGAGTCGTCGGTTATGTCTTGTCTCATAGTTTCAATTCTAAAATCCACTACATGTCAACAATATTTTTGGGGTCCGTTTGATAAATAGATTCGAATTAGTGATTTGATTTGAGTTAGTGTGATTTGAATTAAGATTTGAGTTAGTAATTTGAATTGTTATCTGAATTGACGTTTTGATATGCATTTAAGTTTTAATCTGAGTATGGAATAAAATTGAAAGTTGTGTTTGAAGAGGTAGTAAAAATAGTTTTTTGATTTATTAACAAATCTAATAAAATCTTAATGTTAATTATCCTAAAAAATATGCAATATAAATATTAATTTATTTTTCTCTTCACTAGGAATACAATGAAAAAAGAATCACCTCAATTGGATATTAAATAAAGAAGTTATGATTTTTTTTCCTCAAATATAGGAGAGAGAATTTTAGTTTTACTATAGCAGAGATATTTGAGTATCAAAAGTTTAAGAGGGAGTCAGAACTTTGAAAATTTGGATTCTTGATACTTAAAGGATTTTGATTTTGGATGAAACAAACACGCGTCCAAAGAATGCATGATACTCGAATCCAAATTTGAATTCATTGAGTACAAAAAATACACAAAACAAACAACCCATTGGTTTTTGTTTTAAAAATTACTTAACAAATGTTATTATCAAACGCATTTTTTGTTTTTTATTTTTAAAACAAAAGACAAATATGAGTTATTCAACATGTTTTTTTGTTTAAAATACGCAAAAATAAAAACAAGAAAAAATATTTTCATTTTTCTGTTTAAAAAATAAAAACAAATATAATAGCAAACACACCTTACATTATTCAAGCAATATCCACAATAAAACCAATAAACAAATTATGAAATTTTACATCCACAATCATCTCATAAATTAACGCTTCTACACATTCATCAGCTTATTATAAGCCCCAAACCCCAAACCTCAAATCAGAAACGACATCAACGAGTCAAAGCCACATCACTACCAACGACGGTAATATTCCCACCACCAACGCCCCAAGTTGAGGGACAGAAAGTAATCACGTACTCTTTAGCAGCACAGCTGACCAACGGAGGCGGCGAATCATAAGCATAACTGTAGTACCAAGGACAAGCATCCTTGAATATCTTGGCATACAAGCTTGGGCCACATTTCTCAGGGCTACCAAACTCATTACGACAACAAAACGAGTCCAAATTGAACGCCAAGCAACCGCTCTTGCACGCCACCACCGCTCCGCCGTCGTCGCTCAACACCTTCAGCTCGTCGGGACACAAGCCGTTGAGATTCTTCACGCAGCCTCCGACGGCGCATTTCGATGTGGCAGGCCGGGCTGAAACCGAGACAGGGAGGTTGTAGCCGTCCACCAAGCTAACGTCGTAGAAGTTGGGCTTGGCTTGGTCTGCTTGGACTGAGATTTGGACGAGTGTGACTGGCGGGGTACCAATTAGGCCGTTGCATTGTAGTCGTCCGTCGCAGTCGCCGGTTTGGCACGCGCGGTTCCAATTAGATGAGGCGAAGTTGCAGCCGGTCCGGGCCCACAACCGCCCCGTCCATTTCCACGGTGCGATGATGCGGCGAGTTTGGCCCGATGGAAGGTAGAATCCGCCGTCTGCGAGGACCGGATAGCCGTTGTTCGGGGCGACGGCTGGCCATATGGGAAATGGGCATTTGTTGTGCACGTAGAATGTGACGGTGTGCGCTTTAGTAGTTCCTGCATGTGATGGATTTTAAATTTTTAATTATAAGAAAACATTAACTGAGACAAAAAACCATGTGAGCAAATGAAAAAATCACACAAATATATATTTTAAGTATATGATATATGGGAATATGAGAAGTACTTCCCTGTTGGTTGAAATTTGAAAGTGGAAAAGTTGTGATCATGTGCTTATAAACAAAGTGGCATGTTGAAGAAAAACCCAAATACTTGTTTCAAATTACCTAGTAGCATAAATTGCCATGCGAGGAAGAGGGAGAAAGCAGCAAAGAAATCTGCCAACTTCATGGTTTGAATACAATCAATTGAACAGGTAGGATTTTATTTTTTTTCCTACTGAGAAATGACAAACAAGATTTATTGATGATGATATATAGACCAGATAGTTGACGAGGGCATGATGTATTCTCTTTGATTGCACTTCAAGTTTTAGTTTGGACCATCTTAGGATACAAGAAAATAACTCCAATTACGCGTTGGCCTCTCAAGCTTCGGCTTGTACTAACATCCATCAATAGAAAGATGACCTATAAAATTTGAGATGCCACCTAGAGATTGACTACTAGCTAGGACAAACAAAGAGAGTGTTTGAGAACGAGCACAAAAGTTCTAACTGTTACGGTGTAAAACTTTCACATATTGCAGTATAAAACAAAAATATGATATATTGTAAAATTCCTATTTACTACAGTCTTTAAGTTCTAACTAGGTTTTTAAACACTTTTTAAAATTAAGATATATAAATTACGCTATATATATATATATATATGATGTAACTTTTTTCTATTGGGTTAATCTTGTAACTTTCTTAATTGCTTTAAGGGACGAGAATCGCCAATATAATGACCCATAATTAAATGTTTAGTTAGCTAGTCACTGTAATTGGTGGCTATTCTAAATAAATAATATGCTACTAGGTAAAACCAAGTCTACGTCTTTCAAGGCACTTTTTCGACATTGGAGCATGATTTGTTTCTTTCCAGACTTGGTTTATCTAGTCCTCTTGCCTCCTCTTCCAAAAGCATAATACTGTTCCCAAATCATTTTCTTTATTCTAGTAATAGTGTAGTGTTAAATCATGCTAAAACTTGCCCTAAATATTATGGGGCTTCAAAATAAACTCTATCTTTTTCAAAACTAGAACCACAAAAAATATAGACAATTTCAATTTTTCTATGTAAATGAGGAAGACATATTTATCTTCATTTTTTTAAGTACGTGTTTTTTTTTTTTTTTTAAGTTTTTGGCTTTAAGTCTGCTTTGCCTAAACTCCTTAAGTCTTGAATGGGAACTTAAAAGAAATAAAAATGTATGAAAACTAAAAAATCAAGCAGTCAAATCATAAAAGCTAAAATAAAAAACCATATAATATACACACATGTAACAAAAGTAAGACAAATTTTTCAAAGATTTACTAAACAACTTTGCAAAGTTTTAGAAAGAGGACAAAGAATTAGATAAAGTTTTGAAAATCGGGATAAACATATGTAACTTTTGATATTGTCAAACAAGTCTAAATAAATCTGACACAAGACAATTTAAACGTTGTAGACTATTGACTTTAAAAAACCTGAATTTGCAAAATTAATATAAAAGACAAAATAGAATATAAAACAAAATCGACAAATTACTATTGAATATTTGACAAATGAGACACAAATCTTAAAACGTCTACATAAGATTCATAAAATTCAAACAAATTACAGTACATCACATGATTTATCTGACAATATAATATTTTAAAAAAACAAACAGTAATTATTCCACACTTACTATAACAATCTAAACAAACTAATACTAAAAATACAAAACACATTTTCTTTCCAGAAACATTCAAACAACAACTATAGATATAAATTTAGTCTCTGTCCAATTTCCCTACGAACTGACAAATAAGATCTTTAAAAGCCAGATTCTTAAGGCACAGTATTTCTACATGAAACGTGGGCCAAAGTTTAGAAATAGCATCTTAAACATATCTGCTATGATGACTCTAAAGAGTAACATGGAGATCATTTAAGTTCTCTTTAGAAAGACTATCATGAAATGTGGGCCAAAGTTTAGAAATAGCATCTTAAACATATCTGCTATGATGACTCTAAAGAGTAACATGAAGATCATCTAAGTTCTATTTAGAAAGACTATCTTTGCAAAAAATGAATTTTGTCATCTCTATTTACTGACACAAATCCAAGTAAATGACACTTAGCCTAACAAATCTGTCACCCACATTTATCACTATGACTTGTACCCATACATGAAAGACCAACATTGTGATTAAAATCACTTGAATGAATTTTAGCTTCAATCAATATCCTCACATCATAGGAATACCAAAACGCATAAAAATCTATAATCAAGTAATTCAAGACTTATATTTCTATCTAAGAACCTTATGAGAAAGTGATAGAAAATGTTTTTTCAAGTGATAATATTTGAATCCATAAAAAACACAGAAAAAAAAACAAATGAATAACACAAGGAAAAAAAAAACTGAAAGGTCTTAGATAAGATTCAAGTCCTTAAAAAGAAACAAGAAAAAAAAACCGAATAACTAAGAAATAAAGAAAAAAAACATGCTACAAATTTTAGAGAGAAAAAGACAAAATTCTAGAGAGAAGTAAGCGAATTTTAGAACTAGAAAAAGAAAGAAATGTAAAGAGAGAGCTTAGAAAATTTCATCTTCCATGCACAGTAATATAATTCATAGACATATCATAGGATACTGTAATAAACATATGTTAAATGCACAAGTGAAAAAATGGACTAGGCTGACATAAACTAAGCCAACTATTCTTAATCAAAATAAATTTATGCAATGTCAATTAGACCCATATATTTTAAATTATTTATTCTTTGACACATTTTAAACACGATCGCTATAATATATATAATATTAAAATTTTCATATGTAAATATACCATAAATAAATTTAATAAATCAATGCAGTTACATAAATATACATATTAATATAATCTTAATAAACTAAATATATATAAAAAAAAACTACTCTTACATAGTAAATAGATTTGATAAATCAATACTACTACATAAATATACATGTTAATATAATTTTAATAAACTATATATATACAGATAAAGTACTATTAAATTGCAACAATTGTTAATTTTTTCTAAAACAAGTCTTTTCCGTTGCAACACGCGAGTTTTCCTGCTAGTTATACGTCATTTATATACTTTTATTTAGTTTGATTATTCTGTTTTGTTTTCCACAAATTTTAGTCTGGTTAATATGATTTTTTTAGTTTATATCGTTGGCACGATGATGATGATGATGATGATGATGAGAAGTATTCATTGTTTTATATTGAAAATATTTTGACACATTAAAAATACGGTTTTTAGACATTCATGTTAGATAGTAGTTAATTCTATTTTATTTTTATTTTAAAGAAAGCACCCTTTTTTTTTTTTTGGAAGGGAAAGAGAGCACCTTTTCACACGCCCACACGGGAGATTTTGACGAAAGGGCAAAAAAAAATTTCTATCGTGTGAAAGAGAGCACCTTTCACGCCCTACTAGAAAATAAAAATTTCCCCTAAATAACAATGGCATCCACACCTGATCAACGGCCAAGACACATTATCGTCAGATCGATAATCTTCAGTCAAAGATTCTCCCTCACTGTAGCTCTCGCTACACAAAAACCCATACATTCACTTGCACCATATAATGGATCCTCACCTGAGTAACGGTATCACCCGGACATGTACTTTAAAAAAAAAAACGAAGAAAAAAAAAACATACCTTTGTTTTGAAAGTCTGAAACGCTTTTGTCGTCCTCGTAAACAGAAAACTTTCTCTCTCTCTCTTTCTCTCTCTCTCTCTCTCTGCGTTTTTTTGTTTTGTTTTTGTCCCTAAGCTGTGGAGAAGAGAGAGAAAGAGAGAAATGGACTGCAAACCCAACCCGGGCAAGTCTTTGGGTGTCTCACCCAGAACCAGTTTTTCAAATTTGAATTCTGTTTTTCACCCTCCTTCTTCATCTGCTGCTAATATCCTTTCCTATCTTCGCGCCCCGCCCGCGTCTCTCTCGCCTCTCCCTTTGACCGCCTCGGTCCCTCCCCAGCAACAATCTTGACCACATTTTTATCCCAAAAGCCAAAAATTAATATATATATACAGCGTAAAATTAATTTTGTTACCATGTGTTTTCGATCGTAAAATTTAAATTGTTATAGCGTGGTTAAGAGAAAACCCCCTTTTCTTTGCTCACAACTTTCATCGAACTTCTCTGCAGTACAGCAATGGAGGAAAATAAGCCATCAAAGACCAGCGAAAAGATCCACGACAGTTCCTCCATCACTAGCAACAGCAGTAGCAAGAATGCCGAATCTACTACCACTGCTACTACTGTAGCTTTCCTTGAAGGAGAAGAAGAAAGTGAAAACGACAGCAGTTTCAGGAAGAGTTGGTTTTGCCCGTCGAAGCCCCACCACAAGGGCAACGACACCCGATGGGAGGCGATTCAGTGCGTGAAGAAGGGGAGAGATATGGAGCTGGGTTTGGGGGATTTCAGGCTTTTGAAGAAGCTGGGGTGTGGGGACATTGGGAGTGTTTATTTGGTGGAGTTGAGAGGGGGAATGGGGTGCCTTTTCGCCATTAAAGTTATGGATAAAGGCATGCTTGTTGGGAGGAAGAAGTTGGCGAGAGCTCAGACCGAGAAAAATATTTTGGGCTTGTTGGATCATCCGTTTCTTCCCACACTTTATTCGCATTTCGAGACCGACAAGTTTTCTTGTTTGTTGATGGAGTTTTGCAGCGGTGGAGATCTTCACACGCTTCGCCAACGCCAACCGGGGAAGCACTTCACCGAACAAGCCGCTAGGTTCGTCATTTTCTTCTTTCATCACCATTTTTGTTTTTTTAAAAAATGTCTTTTAATGTTATGTTTGATCATAGTATTGGGTTTTATGTTTTTGGGAAAAAGAAATAGGAGAGATTTCTTAAAGTTTTTCAATCAACCAGTTGTATGTCATATTGCCCTTTGTATTGTTAGAACGGCAGATTTGCAGGGTGAGCGTATTATGGCTAAACTTGAAATAGAATTTAGAAGTTTTAAGGAAAATTTGTTTTTGATCATGGTTTCATATGATCTTGCAGGTTTTATGCTTCGGAAGTTCTTCTTGCTTTAGAGTATCTCCACATGATGGGAGTGGTGTATAGGGACTTGAAACCCGAAAATGTTCTAGTGAGGGAGGATGGCCATATAATGCTTTCGGATTTTGATTTGTCATTGAGATGTTATGTGAGTCCAACTCTTGTTCAGTCCGATGATGCCGCCACGGCTTGTAGAATCTCCTCATACTGCATTGAGCCATCATGCATTGATCCAGACTTTAAATTGCCGGTTTGTGTGCAACCCTCTTGCTTGCAACCTTCTTGTTTCAAGCCTCGATTTTTAGGCTCTAAAACAGCCAAGGTGAGAAGCGAAAAACCGAGCTCGATGAATTTGGATTCGCTCCCTGTACTTATTGCAGAGCCAACAAATGCCCGGTCCATGTCATTCGTCGGAACTCACGAATATTTAGCTCCGGAGATCATAAGAGGAGACGGCCATGGGAGTGCCGTGGATTGGTGGACCTTTGGCATTTTCCTGTATGAGCTGCTTCATGGTAAGACACCCTTCAAAGGCAATGGAAACCGCGAGACGCTATTTAACGTTGTGGGACAGTCCCTCAAATTCCCTGAAGGTTCTAATACTAGTTTTGCTGCTAAGGATCTTATCCGGGGTCTACTCGTAAAGGACCCGCAAAAAAGATTAGGATTTAAGAGAGGTGCTACTGAAATTAAGCAGCATCCTTTCTTTGAAAGTGTTAATTGGGCTCTAATCCGTTGTACTCACCCTCCAGAGATTCCAAAACCTATCGATCTAGCATTGTTAAACCACACATTCAAGTCAAATTTGCCTCAAAATAACAAGGTGGCTTCAGACTCAGATAGGTCTTCAGGTCTTTACTTGGAGTTTGAATTCTTCTGATGATTAATACAAGTAGTTATTCTTGAATGTATTCGCATCTCAGAGAATCTCACTCTTTTTTTCCCTAATCAAATTAAATCTTATTCTTCTGGTATAGTGAATAGGGAAAAAGAACTCTCGGGCTGACTCATTGCAATTTGTTTTGCATACTCTGACTATTACGAGTTCTTCAAGGCTGGAGTTTTTGTCAAGGTGGGGCCTCTAGTGTTGTAATTCTAAGCACTTTTCAGGTACACCCTTTTGCGAGACCTTTGTCTCAAAACTGGAAATGAGCTTTTGTAAAAGAGGAAAGTTTTGAACTAGACATGACACACAAAGTTCTAACTTTGATGGGGACTGAGGATGCTTTTTAGCAACAAATATGTTGTTGTCCCGTACTCTGTTGTTGTGTTGGTCTTGTGTTCTTTCAAATTTCCTTGTTAACTGTGGCCTCGGTTTGGCCAAAAGTGGTCCTTTATTCCTCTGCAGAGCCACAGGCTTTGTTTTTTTTGGAAAAAAATAAAATGGAAGTTTTAATCATAGTGCTCTTTTTTTCCCCTTCTTTAGTCTCCAATGAACACTACTGAACAAAGACTTGAGCCTGAGTCCCTAGGAATATACTGAGGGTGTTTTGAAGCATGGTAATAACCGTCGGTTAAAACCACTTTTACTGTAGCATGTAAAAACTTTATATTGTAACAATTTTTTTTATTATTACTGTAGCATGTGAAAGCTTTACACTGTTTATAAGATTCCTACTACTCAGCAAAACAACCGTTAATTTTTCTGTGAATTTTCTCAGCTGCATGCTTCTTGTGCTTCATTCATTACTTCTATGATCAATCAGAGTACAAACTCTAGACAACATGCAGGCAAATAATAGAAAACTCAGCTCAATTTTTGGCCTAGAAAAAATAAGAAAAATTAAGCTTAAAGCAAGTTGCTTTTTTTTCCCCTTCTGTTTAGTAATGTTGTTAGAACTTATTAAGCTTTGTTTGGCAACGTTGCTCTAATTATGTAGTTTCAACTGCTACATTGTAAAGTAAAAACATGTTACAGTGTCAAACTCTCACATGTTACAATTAGTTCGTTCTAACATTTTGTTCTAACAATGTGAAAGCTTTCATATATTATAATATAAAGCAAAAATATTATACAATATAAAGTTTTAACATACTATATCGGTTGTTTTGACATTCAATTCTATGAGGAAGAGTACATGATAAAACAATATTATTGTCATTCTCAATAATCAATAATTTTCTATATGTTTGTCTTATATCCCTTGTTTTGTAGAAACTACCAACTCTCGGAATCTCCAGCTACAGAGTGATTCAGTTGGTTATCTATCCAATCTTAGTTTTTTTTCAAAAAAGAAAATAGAGAAAAAAAAAATCCTCAACTTCTCGTAAATTGACAATTTATACCTTGGATAAAAAATGACAAAAAAGGAACATAAATCGGAAGTTTTTGACCGAAATCAACATGTATATTGCACATGGTTTGTTTTAAAGTATTAAATGACGAAAAAAATTAAAAAAAAAACTCCTTTAATACCAATTCAACTTTTAAACTCATATGTATTTTCCATCTCAAATATGATAAATCACTTCTATGGCATTGGATTGAAACCAACATGTTTTCACCATTCATCGTCAAATTTAATCATGTATAAATTTTTTAACCTAATAATCTAATCTAATTCAATCATTTATCAGATTAGATTGGATTGAGCTTGAAATTATATAAACTCCCAAAATTTCATAAAATTTGCTTAGAAGGAAAAATCCTCACATGTTCAAGGCATCAATTTATCCTCAATCAAAACAACCCAAATATACTATAATTTCAAATATATATGTTTTTTTTTTATTTTTGATGCGATTTTAATCAAATATAACATTTATAAACATGTTCTACTCATGAAAAAAATCACTTTTTTTTGTGCACCGTCCTTTTATCAAAAGTCTATTCTCTCTCTATCTTAAGAAAAAAAGCTGATAATATAAATAAACTTTTGCATTGTAAACCCCTCGTCCTCTAAAAGGACATGGCCTCAAGCTAAGTTGGGTATAGCAAAACTCGAATTTCGCACTCAAAACTCAACTTGAGATTCGAATTGATATTCAAATTATGGGTATATTAAATGAGCTATTAACAATACTCTGTGTCCAAAATTTTGAGTCCAATCCATCAAATAAACAGACCTAAATTTTGATATAGTTTTAACCAAATGTAACATTTATAAACATGCACTATTTATAGAAAAAAAAAACACTTGTTTTTGACACGTCCTTTTGTCATAGTCTATTCTCTCTACCTCAAGAAAAAAAGCCGATAATGATAAATAAGCTTTCACATACACCCCTCGACGTCCAAAAGGACATGGTCCCATGCTAAGTAGGACATAGAATTGTTTTCTTTCACGGATGCGCAACTACAGTAAAGGGAACACCTTTATTTTATTACATATATATTTTTTACTTTGAGTTGTTATCATCCATAGTGATAATGTCAACCGTGGTGCCAACGACTGAGCTAGGATTTTGTATGTGAGGGTTTTTTTTTTTTAAAGATTATTTTAACATATATTAAAAGAACTTTATATATTGATTATGCATTTTTTAGTTATTTATTGTTTTTAAACCGTAGTTTATAATTAGATTAGGGATGTTATATTATATAATAATAATAATAATAAACAACACAAATATTTATATTAAGAACATGCATTAAAATAATATATAGATAATTTATAGACATGATATGGATACATTTCGAGAGTAAAAAATACTTCGTATAATCAGCTATTCTAACTATGCATGCGTGAAGATTACAAAAACATTGATAAAGAAAAAATATGGCCTTAAACGGGATGCATTTCGAGAGTACTAGTTACTCCTAATATTAACATTCTGATACTAGAGTCAATGAATTTAAAGGTTCTAACAACAACGTGTCATAAAAAAAATACAAGATGTGGAAGAGAGTAGTTATTCAGAACACAAGAAATACTTACGAATATGTTATGGGTAAAACCAAAATATTATAGTTGGAGGTTCAAATCCAATGGTTGCTTCCTACTTTCTTTCTTCCAATCAAGTTTGGACGTCGCAGTGTCATGCTCTGAATAAATGACTCACATATTGTCAAGCAAGTCTTCAGCTGTTAAAGCAGTAACAAAGAATTGTCTTCTTGACTCTACAATAAAGTTTTGCTTTACAGTGTAATCTAAAAACTTTAAAAGATCGTTATAAAAACTATTTACATTCAAAAGACCTACGGGTTTGGAGTAAATGTCTAACAGACTCGTACTAGCAACTATGAATAACTCTTCAAAAGTGCCTAAACTACCAGATAATGTAATTAAAGTACCAGAGTTATGGATCATATTTTCAAAACACTTAAAGATGTCTAAAACTCTCTTTTTCTTACCTATGGTTTTCCCACAGAGGTCTCCTTAGCTAGGAGATAAGGGTTAATCCCTATAATATGACTACCCTTAGAATGTGCTGTTGTTGCTATATTCCTTATTAACCCTAAGCTGTGACGACCCGCCTTTTTGGGCAGTCACTTTACTTTCATAAACATAGTTTCATAAACAGTAATCTTACTTACTTAGTAAGAAAATACTGTAATAAAAATTTTTTTTTCTTTCCTTAAACGTTCTTTAAAACTGACGCGACCTCCGTCGCATTCAAGTGGAGACATCGCTCAACACTTGACCTTAAAATCATTTCAAATCGTTTCTCAATACTTAATAAGAAACACTTATTAAATCATAGTTTAAAACTTTACTTTATAATTACATAAAACAGTTTATAAACTGTATCTTAAAACTTTTAATACTATTCATAAAACTTATTTTCTTTAAACTTTGAAAACACAACATTAAACAATGGAAAACATTTTCTTTACGTAGCGGAAGCAAACAGTGATGGTATCCATACCCAAATCTTCGCATCTGTCCTCCGCAGCACCCAGCTCTTCTAGCGGGTCCTATTGGTCACCCATACATTACCTACAGCATGAAAAACTTTTAATGAGCTTTCGCTCAGCAAGTTCAAACATATTCTCACAGAGCATTTAAACATGCTTTAAAAACTTTTCTCATGAAAGCTTTTCTCATGAAAACCTTTCTCTTGAAACGTTCTTCATGAACGTTTTCCATAAACATTTATGAAAATATTTTCCATAAACGTTTTCCTTTAACATTTCTAAAAACGTTCTTCATAAACGTCTTTCATAGAACATTTCTGAAAACGTTTTTCATAAAACATTTCTGAAACGTTTTGCATAAACGTTTTTCGTAAAACATTTCTTCAACGTTTTTCTTAAAACGTCATTCGTAAACCTTTTCTTGCAAACATGAAATGTTTTTCATAAACATTTAATGTAAAACCTTTCTCTTAAAACATTTCTTGAACGTTTTTCTTAAAACGTCATTCATAAACCGTTTCTTGAAAACATGAAAACGTTATTCATAAACATTTATCGTAAACATTTTTCAGAATGTTTTCCATAAACATAACATATAAACATTTCATAAAAAAGCATTCAAGTAACATCAGAATGCATGACTCCATTTATGCTCAATTATTAACTTTAATTATGAGCCTTTTATGAACATTCTATAAACTTAAATATTCATTTCTTTCTCAACCTTTATCCTTATTCTTTAACTTTCTTTATCTTATAACTTTTCTTTTCCTTACTTTACTTTAGTGTTCGTACCAACTCATTAATCATGAGATCATATACATGATGCTTCCCTTGCGGAAGACTTGAGACCATCAAACATTGAGGTCTTGTACCTCACCTTTAGGAGGTTAAACTTTAATTTCACTTTCATTACCTCATAACAAAGAGGCTGGTACGACACTTTCTTTTTATCTTAACGTTACCTTCTTATTAACTTTAGTGAGCATTTCAAATGCAATCACATCATATGCAATACACTTGCAATTCATAGCTTGTACTATAAAATCTATTGCATAACGAATGCAACATATTGCATAATAAATGCAACATAAAATGCAAACACATTTTACTAATCATAATTTGCATTCTAACACTCATTGCATAACAAATGCAACATATTGCTTAATAAATACATCATAAAATGCAAACACATTTTGCAAACTATAACTTTTATTCTGCAACTTATTGCACAATAAATGCAACTTATTGCATAGTAAATGCATCATTAAACCTTTAACTTAAACTATAAAACATTATGCATTGTCATAATGCAAAACATACTTTCAATACTTTGAAAATCATAACTTAAACTTTTAAATAACGTTATGCATATCAATATGCAAATAAACCTTTAACATAACGATTGCAAATTCATTGCAAATATTTTTCTTGAACTTTAAAACTTTTTGCATAATAAATGCAAATATACTTTAAAAACAACTTGCTTAACACTTTGCAAACACATTTGCAAACATATAAATAAGCATTTAAAAATCATTTACTTCATGCTGTAGGTGAGGTTTGAAACTTACCCGAACTATACTCTAGCGTTCTCTATTCCGTTCCTTTCTCGTTCCTTTTTCCTTCCATTGGTCGGCCTCTGTGTCCTGATCATACGACAGCCGACTCATTAATTAACTTTCTTTATTATCAATCCACTCGATTGATAATAAAACGTAAACATTAATCATTCATTCCTTTTTCATAACTTGACTAGTATACTTTCGGTCTACCGTTCTGTTTAACTCAACCTTATAACCATCAGTTTACATTTCCTTCAATTAGCCTTGTAACCCACCGGGGTTACATTTTCTTTTAACTTTGTAACCCATCGGTTACCACTCGTTTACTTAAAACATTCCTCGTTAAATCTTGATCTCACATGACCGTTACGTTACTTAACGTATTACGGAACATTTTCCATCTAATAACATTATGCTAAATCGGAGTGTTCGACTCCGTTCTAGCCGTTTCCTTAAAAATGACGATTTTACCCTTAACGGGTTTTTTCGTCACCCTGTAACGTTATAAAACCTATTCTTACATAAAACAGTGTAACAATCACTGATCATGCATTTCATAAATTTCTATGAAAGCATCTAAAACAATTCATACTGCAGTCGAGATTCCTACGTACTTGAACTCCAAGCTAAGCAGATCCAGTTGTATCTCGCTGCATCTACAGTATATGAAGCATCCTCTGCAGTGCTCCTCGAGTGACCATGAATGGCTAGGAATGCTTCCTGGAGATCATACATTCTTGAAACGGTCATTCTGAACTCCGATACTGCTGTTTGAATCGCCTCGATCCGCGTACAGTCGGTACCAGACGATTTTCATCGGAGTAGAATTTGCTCAAACGGAGGTCACCATTGTGTTCAGAGCGTCGAAACGAGTCGGGAGGCGGTCTCGGATCTTCGATCGGAGGTCCGGATCACAAAATCTCATTTTGGCCTTTGACCGGCCGTTGACCGGCGGCGGTTGGCTCTGTTGAGGGCTGAGCTCGAGCCTACCGCCCCTAATTCGACCCTCCTGAGTCGATTGGTGGGGTCAATTTCACCTAATTCAGCCTCCATCTGCTCCAATCGAGGATGGATTTCACGGCCAAAACCAGCGGCTCCGATTTCCTATCTCCGGCGAAGATACCGTGAAATTGAGGTGGGGGAATTGTTCCCCGACCTCCTCTGAGTGTTTCCCCTACGATGGGGCAGCTCAACACCGCGTGGAACGGCGGCCCAAAGCTCCCCACGGCGGCGCACCAAGGCGGAGGTCGTTCTCCGGTGACCGGCCGTCATTTCGTGAAATTGAGGTACCGAATTTCTTCCTCTCGGTCCTCTGAAGGTGTTTGTGCCTTCAATTTGGCACAAAACGGCCTAAAATGGCCAACCCAAACTCACCCACGTCGACGGTGGCGGGTGCCTTCGTTCTCCGGCGAGGGGCGGCGGAATGGAGCAATTGACCGAGGGGTCTTGCTCGCCGTCGCCCTCTGATCGTTTTGGCACCGGCGGTGTGCCACACCGCCACCAAGCACGACCGCTCCGACGGCGGCTCCACGGCGGCGACGGGGCAGCTCCGGCGAAGCTGTTCCAGCCAAAATTGAGCTGGAAAATTGGTACCATCTTGTTCCTCTCCTCACACTGAGTCCATAGACACCAAAATCACGTCGATTGGTGGTCGGACGGCCGAGAAACGACGTCGGGAAAATATGGGTTTCGTCGCCACTTTGGGCGGCGCGTGGGCCCTCCTCCGGCGGCTATTTGGGTGGCACGACACCTCGTTGGACTCAGCTCAACGAGAGCTTCCCACTGGTATGGGAGGTGTCGAAAAATAACGCCGGAATCTCAAACGAGATTTGAGGAGAGAGAGAGAAAATCTAGAGAGAGAAAGAGGAGAGAGAAAGTCTCGAATTTGCTTTGAATTTTTTTTTTTTTCCTTTTTTTTTTTCTTTTTCTTTTATAAAAGTATAAAAAAGAAATTGTGGTCCACACAATTCAATTCTTATACTGCGTTGCTCTAACACTGTATAATTTTCCATCTTATTATACAGTATTTTCCTTTAATTGTACTTTGTCTTAACATAATCTTTAATTTAATGCATTTTTAATGCACTAAAAATCTCGGGTGTTACAATCTTCCCTCCTTAACAATTTTCGTCCTCGAAAATCAGCACCTTCATAGGCAGTTCATCTTCCTTGTCATCCTTGTTCGTTCTTGACATACTTGCTTGATCATTACTTTTTCATTAAAACTGAGCCTTCATTTTAGAACTTCAACAATTTTCATCATGTTCTTGACATATTCCTTTAAATTATACACCACACTTTTACTACGCAACTCTGATCTTTCAGCATTTGAGCGCAGTTTCCATTCATCTAAGGGTTTAGCATTCTACCATTGAATGCTATTCTTGAAAATATGATTCATTTCCATTCTAATCTCATCATTTCTTTCTAAAGATCAAGGTCATCCGACCACAAAATCCATAATTTTCAGTTCTATATCCATTCTAGAATGACATTTTCCGTAATTTTCCTCATAACGTATAATTTCCAGCTTCCATCCTCCAATCTATGAGGTTTCTGCTGCCAAATTGGGCATAGTTGTCTTAATCGTATTTCCCATCCGGGCAGTTACGAGCTCATTCGCATGTCTCAGCTCAGCGAAGGAGTGCTTAAGCTCGATCAAATCACATAATTAATGACCTAACGTCAAGTTGCTCTCAGGCACTTTCGTTCCATAGAGCACTGAAAATCACTTCAGACCTTCATTATTCCATTATCTTGATCTACTTTTCCTCGTTATACGTGTAGCCAATACATATAAACTCCATCAGAGTAATATTTGCTTCTACGGAGACTTCATTGTGTGCCTAAACATCATAACGTGTCACAAGCTCATCTTCTTGATTTTGAGCTGTCGGCCATCTGTTGACCATCATTGACCACGCTTTGTCATCGTTGACTTGATATCGCTAATAGACAACGACTACTGTCGAGTTGCGAGGACATTCTAGCATATATCATCACGTTCATCCTTTGACCTTTGCCTTCTCGTTGCATATCTAGGTGTGCCAATATCAAAGGCTACGCCCAACATAAATACGTATTCAGTAAATTCTAACTTTTCTTTCTACTTAACTTAACTTACTTACTTGAGCTATGGTGTAGCGGACATATGACAGCGCGAAATGGGATGGCAGGATACTGCTCTGATACCACCTGTGACGACCCGCCTTTTCGGGCAGTCACTTTACTTTCATAAACATAGTTTCATAAACAGTAATCTTACTTACTTAGTAAGAAAATACTGTAATAAAAATTTTTTTTTTCTTTCCTTAAACGTTCTTTAAAACTGACGCGACCTCCGTCGCATTCAAGTGGAGACATCGCTCAACACTTGACCTTAAAATCATTTCAAATCGTTTCTCAATACTTAATAAGAAACACTTATTAAATCATAGTTTAAAACTTTACTTTATAATTACATAAAACAGTTTATAAACTGTATCTTAAAACTTTTAATACTATTCATAAAACTTATTTTCTTTAAACTTTGAAAACACAACATTAAACAATGGAAAACATTTTCTTTACGTAGCGGAAGCAAACAGTGATGGTATCCATACCCAAATCTTCGCATCTGTCCTCCGCAGCACCCAGCTCTTCTAGCGGGTCCTATTGGTCACCCATACATTACCTACAGCATGAAAAACTTTTAATGAGCTTTCGCTCAGCAAGTTCAAACATATTCTCACAGAGCATTTAAACATGCTTTAAAAACTTTTCTCATGAAAGCTTTTCTCATGAAAACCTTTCTCTTGAAACGTTCTTCATGAACGTTTTCCATAAACATTTATGAAAATATTTTCCATAAACGTTTTCCTTTAACATTTCTAAAAACGTTCTTCATAAACGTCTTTCATAGAACATTTCTGAAAACGTTTTTCATAAAACATTTCTGAAACGTTTTGCATAAACGTTTTTCGTAAAACATTTCTTCAACGTTTTTCTTAAAACGTCATTCGTAAACCTTTTCTTGCAAACATGAAATGTTTTTCATAAACATTTAATGTAAAACCTTTCTCTTAAAACATTTCTTGAACGTTTATCTTAAAACGTCGTTCATAAACCGTTTCTTGAAAACATGAAAACGTTCTTCATAAACATTTATCGTAAACATTTTTCAGAATGTTTTCCATAAACATAACATATAAACATTTCATAAAAAAGCATTCAAGTAACATCAGAATGCATGACTCCATTTATGCTCAATTATTAACTTTAATTATGAGCCTTTTATGAACATTCTATAAACTTAAATATTCATTTCTTTCTCAACCTTTATCCTTGTTCTTTAACTTTCTTTATCTTATAACTTTTCTTTTCCTTACTTTACTTTAGTGTTCGTACCAACTCATTAATCATGAGATCATATACATGATGCTTCCCTTGCGGAAGACTTGAGACCATCAAACATTGAGGTCTTGTACCTCACCTTTAGGAGGTTAAACTTTAATTTCACTTTCATTACCTCATAACAAAGAGGCTGGTACGACACTTTCTTTTTATCTTAACGTTACCTTCTTATTAACTTTAGTGAGCATTTCAAATGCAATCACATCATATGCAATACACTTGCAATTCATAGCTTATACTATAAAATTTATTGCATAACAGATGCAACATATTGCATAATAAATGCAACATAAAATGCAAACACATTTTACTAATCATAATTTGCATTCTAACACTCATTGCATAACAAATGCAACATATTGCTTAATAAATACATCATAAAATGCAAACACATTTTGCAAACTATAACTTTTATTCTAAAACTTATTGCACAACAAATGCAACTTATTGCATAGTAAATGCATCATTAAACCTTTAACTTAAACTATAAAACATTATGCATTGTCATAATGCAAAACATACTTTCAATACTTTGAAAATCATAACTTAAACTTTTAAATAACGTTATGCATATCAATATGCAAATAAACCTTTAACATAACGGTTGCAAATTCATTGCAATTTTTTTTCTTGAACTTTAAAACTTTTTGCATAATAAATGCAAATATACTTTAAAAACAACTTGCTTAACACTTTGCAAACACATTTGCAAACATATAAATAAGCATTTAAAAATCATTTACTTCATGCTGTAGGTGAGGTTTGAAACTTACCCGAACTATACTCTAGCGTTCTCTATTCCGTTCCTTTCTCGTTCCTTTTTCCTTCCATTGGTCGGCCTCTGTGTCCTGATCATACGACAGCCGACTCATTAATTAACTTTCTTTATTATCAATCCACTCGATTGATAATAAAACGTAAACATTAATCATTCATTCCTTTTTCATAACTTGACTAGTATACTTTCGGTCTACCGTTCTGTTTAACTCAACCTTATAACCATCAGTTTACATTTCCTTCAATTAGCCTTGTAACCCACCGGGGTTACATTTTCTTTTAACTTTGTAACCCATCGGTTACCACTCGTTTACTTAAAACATTCCTCGTTAAATCTTGATCTCACATGACCGTTACGTTACTTAACGTATTACGGAACATTTTCCATCTAATAACATTATGCTAAATCGGAGTGTTCGACTCCGTTCTAGCCGTTTCCTTAAAAATGACGATTTTACCCTTAACGGGTTTTTTCGTCACCCTGTAACGTTATAAAACCTATTCTTACATAAAACAGTGTAACAATCACTGATCATGCATTTCATAAATTTCTATGAAAGCATCTAAAACAATTCATACTGCAGTCGAGATTCCTACTTACTTGAACTCCAAGCAAAGCAGATCCAGTTGTATCTTGTTGCATCCACAGTATGTGAAGCATCCTCTGCAGTGCTCCTCGAGCTACCATAAATGGCTAGGAATGCTTCCTGGAGATCATTCATTCTTGAAACTGTCATTCTGAACTCCGATACTGCTGTTTGAATCGCCTCGATCCGCGTGCAGTCGGTACCAGACGATTTTCATCGGAGTAGAATTTGCTCGAACGGAGGTCACCATTGCGTTCAGAGCGTCGAAACGAGTCGGGAGGCGGTCTCGGATCTTCGATCGGAGGTCCGGATCACAAAATCCCATTTTGCCCTTTGACCGGCCGTTGACCGGCCGTTGACCGGCGGCGGTTGGCTCCGTTGAGGGCTGAGCTCGAGCCTACCCCCCCTAATTCGACCCTCCTGAGTCGATTGGTGGGGTCAATTTCACCCAATTCGGCCTCCATCTGCTCCAATCGAGGATGGATTTTACGGCGGAAACCGGCGGCTCCGATTTCCTATCTCCGGCGAAGATACCGTGAAATTGAGGTGGGGGAATTGTTCCCCGACCTCCTCTGAGTGTTTCCCCTACGATGGGGCAGCTCAACACCGCGTGGAACGGCGGCCCGAAGCTCCCCACGGCGGCGCACCAAGGCGGAGGTCGTTCTCCGGTGACCGGCCGTCATTTCGTGAAATTGAGGTACCGAATTTCTTCCTCTCGGTCCTCTGAAGGTGTTTGTGCCTTCAATTTGGCACAAAACGGCCTAAAATGGCCAACCCAAACTCACCCACGTCGACGGTGGCGGGTGCCTTCGTTCTCCGGCGAGGGGCGGCGGAATGGAGCAATTGACCGAGGGGTCTTGCTCGCCGTCGCCCTCTGATCGTTTTGGCACCGGCGGTGTGCCACACCGCCACCAGGCACGATGGCTCCGACGGCGGCTCCACGGCGGCGACGGGGCAGCTTCGGCGAAGCTGTTCCAGCCAAAATTGAGCTGGAAAATTGGTACCATCTTGTTCCTCTCCTCACACTGAGTCCATAGACACCAAAATCACGTCGATTGGTGGTCGGACGGCCGAGAAACGACGTCGGGAAAATATGGGTTTCGCCGCCACTTTGGGCGGCGCGTGGGCCCTCCTCCGGCGGCTATTTGGGTGGCACGACACCTCGTTGAACTCAGCTCAACGAGAGCTTCCCACTGGTATGGGAGGTGTCGAAAAATAACGCCGGAATCTCAAACGAGATTTGAGGAGAGAGAGAGAAAATCTAGAGAGAGAAAGAGGAGAGAGAAAGTCTCGAATTTGCTTTGAATTTTTGATTTTTTCCCTTTTTTTTTCTTTTTCTTTTATAAAAGTATAAAAAAGAAATTGTGGTCCACACAATTCAATTCTTATACTACGTTGCTCTAACACTGTATAATTTTCCATCTTATTATACAGTATTTTCCTTTAATTATACTTTGTCTTAACATAATCTTTAATTTAATGCATTTTTAATGCACTAAAAATCTCGGGTGTTACATAAGCTACCTCCTTCATTAATCAGGATAATCTTCCTAAGTATCAAGACTTGTCCTAAATGTTTTGCGGCTTCTAAGTAGACTCTACCTATACCGGGATTAGAACCACATGAAACACATATGGTTTCGATTTTCCTAGATGAATGAGTGGAAGACATATTTGGTTTCTAAAATAGATTGACTATTTTTTCTCCTATTTGTTTTTTTGGGTTTTTGTCTTAAGTCCGCTCTGCTTAAACTTTGAGTCCCAAATGAGATCTTAAAGAAGATGGAATAGAAAAGGACTAAGGACTTATGACATGTAGGTGATGTATATGTTAGAAAAAAGTCAGACCAAATTAGTTTCAATTTTGAAAAATAAGCACGCAATCTAATTGACTTTTGACAAACAAGACTTTAACTGTATAACTTTTGACAATTTACAAACAAACAAACCAAACCTATCACATTTAACTATACACTTTTTTGAAAAAATAAGCACGAATATAGAAAAGTCAGTAAAAGACATATGATATACTGTAAACCTTTTAAAACAAACAACACGAATCTAGAAAAGTCAGTAAAAGACATATGATATACTATCAATCTTTTGACAAAAACGACACGAATGTAGAAAAATCAGTAAAGACATATGACATACTGTAAACCTTTTGATAAAAACAACACAAATCTAGAAAAATCATTTATTATTTAAAAATTCTAAACTAACAATAGGAACAAACATATGATGCATCTAACAAGGTAATATTTTTTTAATAAAACAAACACATATATATAACAACTACTATAACGATAAAATAAAAACAAATTTTAATGCTTAACACATACTGTGACAATCTAAAAACAAATAAGCACTCAAAATACAAAATACATTTGTTTTAGAAACACTCAAACGATCTCTATGGATAAAAAATTTACTCCCTATTTAATTTTTTTACAAACTGACAAAAAGGGCCTTTAAATGCCAGATTTCTAAAGCGTTGTCTTTTTGTTTGGAATTTGGGCCAAAGATTTGAAACTTCACCTTAGACATATCCACCTAGATGGTTCTGAAGAGAATCATAGAGGTCATCCAAGTTCTCTTTAGAAAGGCCACCTCTACATAAATAGATTTTGTCCTCTCTATTTATTGACACAAATCCAGGCAAACGACACTTACCCTCATAAGTCTATCGCCCAAATTTGTTACATCTAGAGTAGATGGCACGAGCTCTTCTTCTCATTGCACTACAATTGGTACCCATACCTAAAAGCCTGACCTCTAATTGAAGTCACTCGGATGAATTTTTCCTTTAATCAGCATCCTCACATCACCGAGAATCTCACATCACCGAGAATTCCAAAATACATGAGAATCTATAATCGAGTGACTCTAGACTTGTATTTTTGCTGGAGAACCTTCTGAAAAAGTGATGAGAAATATTTTCTTAGGTGATAATACTTTGGATCCATGGAAAACAAAGAAAAGGAAACATGCAAGAAAGAAAGAAAGAAATGAATAAATAAATAAATAAATAACGAAAGTATAAGATCTAATGGTGGTTTACTAAAATTTAACGATGGTTGAGGGGTTGTGGATGAGATTTGAGTTTATGAGAAATATAATAGAAAAGATATGGAAAATTAAGAACAACTTCAAATTTTAGAGAGAGAAAGAGAGAATGGAGAATTTTAGAATGAGAGGGAGTTCAACAAACATGAGCTTTGATGCAAAGTGATAAGATTTATAAACAATATAGGACACTGTGTTGAATACTAGATTGGGCTGAAATAGACAAGCCCAATTGTATTTTTAATATAAATATTTGTATTGTGATTCTATTATTATTAGAGGAAAAAACTATATTAAAGAGTAAACAAAAAGCTATATTAAAGGAAAAAAAAAAATCTAGGGGGACTTATAGGCTACTAGTGGGGACTTATAGTGCACCGCCCTTGGCCGTCGTCTAAAAACAATGAGAAACCATGGGTTTACCAAACTCATAGGAGAAGGAATTAGTTTGCATTAAAAATTGAAGGAAAAAAAGAAAAAAGAAAAAAGGAAAAAGAAAAAAGAGTAAACTGTCTTGTCACTTGTGTATTTGTCGATGAATTACTTCCTCATATATTTCAAACTTCAAAGGATCTCAAGAATGCACCAAAAAAAAAAAAAAGTTTCATAAATTATGTGTTATTATAAAACCCATTGTTCATTATTCCTTGCTTGTCTCCGTTACTATCCTCGTCGGACCAAAAAGAAAAAGAAAAAGCTATACGAAGTATATTGGCCTTTTGGCTATTTGTGTATGTAATAGGAAAATAAAGAAAATTGATAAAAAAAAAGAAAGAAAACTAAAAATACTCCTACCAAATTAATCAAATATTTTCTAATTTTTTGTGCTAGATTCACCAATGACTCGCCACATGTGCAAAAAAAAAAAAAAATAAAAAATAAAAAATAAAAAAAACTTCAAATAGTTCTCTACTACTCCGCAAGCTTACGCGCAAATCTTCTTGTTCATCTTTTATTACTAAACATCAAATAAACCATACAAAAAGTTTTATCGATTAATACAAAGAATTAAATTTGTTCGGTTGTTAGAGACACTCTATAATTCATCAGGAAATCCCTGCACTGCCACCAACTTACATCATTAACATGGCCAGCTTGGAGAAGCCCCTGTATTCTCTCTTAACGTTCCCAAACATCGACGAATGCAAATCCATTGGCCGTGAAAATGATACCGTTGTTGCCGATATGGACGGCACATTGCTAACCGGACGTAGCTCCTTCCCTTACTTCGCTCTCGTCGCCTTCGAAGTCGGAGGAATTCTCCGGCTCCTCCTCCTCCTCTTGGCCTCTCCGGTCGCCGGAATCCTCTACTACTTCATCTCCGAATCCGCCGGAATCCGAGTCCTCATCTTCGCCACCTTCGCCGGAATGCGAGCCTCCGACATTGAATCCGTCGCTCGCGCCGTCCTCCCCAAGTTCTACTCCGGCGACCTCCATCCCGCCACGTGGCGCGTCTTCTCCTCGTGCGGGAAACGCTGCGTCTTGACGGCGAACCCGAAGATCATGGTCGAGCCATTTCTCAAGGACTATTTAGGCGCCGACATAGTTCTCGGAACGGAGATACATATCCACAGAGGTAGAGCAACCGGTTTTGTTAAAAGCCCCGGAGTTCTCGTCGGTAAAAACAAGGCCCACGCGCTCCGCAAGGCGTTTTCCCACTCTCCGCCGCCGGATATCGGAATTGGCAACAGGAGAACTGATTTCGCGTTCATGTCTCTCTGCAAAGAGAGCTACGTCGTTACTCCAAAACCAGAAGTCAAGCCCGTAAGCCACGAGAAGCTTCCGAAACCAGTAGTCTTCCACGATGGCCGTTTGGTTCAGAAACCAACGCCGTTAATGGCTCTGCTCATCATTCTCTGGATTCCAATCGGGTTTCCGCTAGCTTGCTTGAGAATCGCCGCAGGCGCTCTCCTCCCGATGCCGATCGTGTATTACGCGTTTTGGTCCTTAGGCGTTCGGGTCCACATAAAAGGAAGCCCACCTCCCCAGGCCCAGAAATCCACGGGCCGGAGCGGAGTCCTCTTCGTCTGCTCTCACCGTACACTGCTCGACCCGATATTCCTCTCGGCGGCTCTCGGCCGTCCGATCCCCGCCGTCACTTACTCCCTCTCGCGCCTCTCCGAGATCATATCCCCTATCAAGACAGTCAGACTAAGCCGCGACCGTGCCACCGACGCCGCCATGATAAGGAAGCTTCTAGAAGAAGGCGACCTGGCGATATGCCCGGAGGGGACGACGTGCCGCGAGCCGTTCCTGCTGAGATTCTCGGCGCTATTCGCAGAGCTGACGGACGAACTGGTGCCCGTCGCTATGGCGAACAAGATGGGGATGTTTCATGGGACGACGGCGAGGGGGTGGAAAGGGATGGACCCGTTCTACTTCTTCATGAACCCGAGCCCGGCTTACGAGGTGAGGTTCTTGGAGAAGCTGCCGTACGAGATGACGTGTGGGGCGGGGAAGAGGACGAGGTTCGAGGTGGCGAATCACGTGCAGAGGGTGATAGCGGCGAGCTTGTCGTACGAGTGTACCAGCTTCACGAGGAAAGACAAGTACAGGGCGCTGGCGGGGAACGACGGCGACGTGGTGGTGGGGGACAAATTACCTAAGACTGCGGTTATTAAAAGGCTGATAAAAGTTGCTGGTTGCTAATAATAGTCACTAAAAGTTGTTGGTGATTATTAGCAACTCATGACGTTATTATCTATTTTCATATAAGCTAATATGCAATAGGTTATTAAGCGAAAATAAAAGTTTTAAGAATATGCAATAAGATATGTATAAAATAATATACAAACAACCCATAAAAATAAAACAAGTGATGGCTATTAATATATGGAGCATATTTCCAACGAAGAGGTCCGGACCATTTTGTTCGAGTCCAAAAAGTAGTTAATAGGGTGTTTATGAGTGTAGCTCCATTTTTTTCAGCTGTCTTTTGTTTTACAATTTAACATGTAACATATTATACTGTTATCAGTTCAAACTAAGAGCGACTCCAACCCACACCACTATGGTATGGAAAAACAAGTTTGACATTGAATCATCTATCCAATCGAGCGCCATTTATGACGTCAAATTGAAGTGAAAATGGTAAGATGAACAATAAAAACACAAATATATGTTTTTATTATTCATTCTATACCAATTTTTATAGTAGGGAATTAATATAAAAGAATATAAAAAGGAAGATAAAAATATATCCATGGAATATTCTTTTTAGTGTTAGAATTGGTGTAATGGGTTAGAAATGAATTTACTGTTTGAAGAGAAAGTTACACAATTTTGATGTTAAGAGTTAGAGGTGCTCTAATTGATTTGAACCAATGTGCTAAATACTATATAATTATAACTGTAATGGTTTGTCAATAAAAAATGCATGAATTAAAATGTTTCTACAACAACAAAAAAAAAAGGTGAGTTTTTTTTTTTTTTTTTTTTTTTTAAATTTATGGAAGGTAATGACAATATATGTTATCTCAAAAGCCACAACATAATGGATACAAGTTTGTAACCGGATTTTTTTTATGACTCCTAATATGTTTGTGATTCGAGGCAACAAGTTGTAGTTGCAGCCTCCAAACACCGCCCCCTTGTTTGGTAGGTTCGTATTGCTCATTGTGGCCTTTCTCGTTTGTCTTATTGAAAAACGCTTAGCGTTCCTCCCAATATGGTAGCATCAGCACAATCAATGTAAGCGTTTAAAATATTCTTTATTTACAAGAGAAATCGACCAAATGTACAGTTAAAAACAAACTGAAGGCCTCACTAACATCAGTTGTCTTGAAAATTCCCGTGTCCTCATGTTAAGCTGTGAAAGTGGCTATGTGGTGGCTTACCAAGTGATCCCTCAACGAGAAGCTCTAGGCACTTCGAGCAGCAACAAGATATGGGGCGACAATTGTGCATGTTGAATGCCATCACTCACGAGAGGAGCACATATGCATGCAAGGAGTTGCAATCATGCCAAATATAAGGCTAAAATGCAAAGACGTAGGCTTTCCCTTCGAGCCTCACAAGCCAAACTCGCATCGGGCAGTTTAAAGGATAACCTCACCAAGAGAGGCGGAACCAAGAAAATCAGTAAAAGAGGCGGAAGTGTGACTAAAGTAATAAGATAAAGGGCAAATTTTGATTCTGGAGGGTGGGAATGTAATTTTAAAAGGACGGAATATATAATTGTTATAACATTTTATATATAAATTTATAAAAAAAAAAGTTTAAAGGGACGACCGTCTACCCTAATCTCTATATGACTCTGTCTCTACTCACCAACCATCGTGTGAGATGAGGTGTGATGAAATATGATGAGAACCGCTAGTCCCCTTTTCTTTACTCTTGTCATATTGGTACAATCTTTTTGTTGATTCATCGCTTTCGACACTCAAAATGTCCTTTCTCACATTACGTTAAGGCAGAATGAAATAATTTGTCTAATTTTTTGTCTCAAATGATGTTTAATAAATCATATTATGACATATCATTTGTAAAGTTTGAAATACTGTTTAATTTAATTTTGCATGTTTTTTATTAAATTACATGCTATTATATGATTAGTTAGATAGAATTTCAGACACAAAAAATTAAACACACGATTTGAGTCATTATGGAATTGCATGCAAACCATGAATAACATCTCTTAAATGGTATTGTTATGGACGGAATTTTCTTTGGAGAGCTACCTTTTGGTCTATTAATACATCTTCTTAAATGGGGGAGGAGACCGTTTTGAAGGTTGCCTATTAATACATCCTCTTAAATGGGGGAGGTGACCGTTTTGGTTGATATGGAGAGTTGAATATATATATTTTTTGACAATTTTAGTTTTTTTAACGTAGTTTTGACAGTATTTACCATTGCTAAAATTAAATTAGTTAAAAATTTTCAAAAATTTTGGATATAATCACCTGTTCCGAGACAACTTAAAATTTTAGTATAAAATTGTTTTTATCACATTCAAAACTTAAATCAATTCCCGTTTGACAAGTCGGTTAGTATTAATCGACTACACGGTAAACCTTATAGTTTTGACCAATTTATCAAACATCTTATAATAAAGAAAAAGACCTAGCTGAAATATTAAGCTTGAAAAACAGGAAATATAAAGCATATATGTAGAGCAACAATGGAAATTACTACTTATAAAAATAAAAAAAAAAAAAAACACAATGGAAAATACATTAAAATACGACAGAACCTTCCAAAAACCGTACAAAACAAACAACCAGAATCGAAACCGCCGAAGAGTCGTGGGCGCCCATTGGGTTGGTGGAAAAAATGAATAAATAAATAATTAAAAAAATAGGTCCATATTAAAAAAAAAAAAAAGTCGTCTCCCACTCAGTTGCGCGGAAAAAAGCTCAATTTTTTTCAATTTTTAATTTTCTTCATAAATAAACACGTAAACGAAAGAAAAGAAAAGAAAGCCCAGCATTTTTTTAATCTCTCTCTCTCTCTCTCCAGCTATCGTACGCCCCCAAAATCAAAATCCAAAATCCAACGCTGAAAATCCAAGTAATTCGATTCGGTCCCATTCCATCCCCATTCCGTTGTGCATAGATTTGGTGGGCAGTGCAGTGCAGTGCGTGTACCGCCACCGAAATTTTCTCATGGATTCTCGATATTTTCTCGCGCTTTTCCTCTGTTTTCTCTGCCTTTTTCCCGATCTCTCCCTCTCCTCCATTCGAGTCCCTAAATGGCTTTCAGAAAAGAAAACGTAAGACTATTATCCCCTTCTCCATCATCTTTTTTTCTTTTGTTTTTTTTTTGGTTGAATAAATTGTCTAAGTTTTTTGGCTTTCGCAGTGACGAATCGTCGCTTAGATTGAATACGGGCGCTTCTTCTGCAACCTTCGATCCGACTCGGGTCACTCAGCTCTCATGGCATCCCAGGTTTTTGCTTCTCGCTCAGAATTTTC
The DNA here is from genome assembly GCA_025403435.1 of Artocarpus heterophyllus. NCBI lineage: Eukaryota > Viridiplantae > Streptophyta > Magnoliopsida > Rosales > Moraceae > Artocarpus > Artocarpus heterophyllus. The sequence goes on along the minus strand of CM046348.1, from coordinate 4,713,430 downwards.
TTTTACTAATCGCTTAAATTTCCGAGACATCATAATTTATATATTTTTATTATACTTAATTAGTTTAAGTTATTTTGTTAATTTGAATGATTAAAAATCTGCAGGGCTTTTCTCTACAAGGGATTTCTCTCTGTGGAGGAGTGTGACCACCTAATTACTCTGGTAAATATAATTTTTTTTTCGTGTATTATGAAAGGATATGTTGTGTGTGATTCAAGGTTTGATTTTTTTTTTTTTTTTTTTGGGTTTATAGGCAAAGAATAAGCTAGAAAAGTCAATGGTGGCTGATAACGACTCTGGTGAGAGTATTATGAGCGATGTGCGTACCAGCTCTGGAATGTTCCTTCAGAAGGCTCAGGTAATAAAGCCCAAGGGCCCCCAAATTTTTTTTTTAAAGAGAATTATGTGGTGGGATATGAAAAAATATTTTATTAGTAGGTCACAGATTTTACCCGTCAGATCATGTTTCAAGATTAAAAGTTCATGAAAATAAGACAGTTAAAAAACGTGTGATCTTCAAGATTCGAGAACTTAATTTGTGCATATGATTCATTTTAAAGGATCAAATAGTTGCTGATATTGAGGCCAGGATTGCTGCGTGGACGTTTCTTCCAGAAGGTAGAGCATTGTTTTTTGTGATATCTTGAGATAAAAGCATTTTTTTTTAATCTAAATTGAATACGGTTTTTCTTTATCAGAAAACGGCGAGTCCATGCAGATACTGCACTATGAGCATGGTGAGAAATATGAACCCCATTTTGATTATTTCCATGACAAGGCGAATCAAGAGTTAGGTGGCCACCGGGTTGCCACGGTGTTGATGTATTTGTCTAACGTTGATAAGGGTGGGGAAACGATCTTTCCCAATGCAGAGGTGATGCCTGACAAATGATGATGAGCTTCTTGCATTACTGAAATTCACGTTGTTTATTTCTAATTGCTTCTTGTAGCGTAACAATTCTTTTTTGTTGTTGTCTCTACAGGGAAAAATGACTCAGCGAAAAGATGGTAATTGGTCTGAATGTGCTAAAAATGGCTATGCAGGTAAGCGTTTGTGTTAAGATTAACCCCTGCACCTTTTTATATGTTAGCTAATCTAGAGAATCATCTTTAACTTCGTGTATCTTAGCACAGTATGCACGAACGGAGTAGTGAATTGTACACAAGTATTACTAACCTTGAAAAAGTTCAAATTTCAATTTCTTTTGCCGCTTTGAATCCTTCTAATTTCTTGGTCTTTTCTACTTGCAAGTTAGAATGCTTTATGCTACTGATTTTCTTCAGTTTCACGAGACTGAATCAATTTTCTCAGGAGTCTCAGCCCCTTGCGTTGTTTATACATGACTATCGTGATTCTCAGCTGAATTTTTTAGCAATGGATCTGAGATATATCTTGGTCTAGGGTACCTAGTACATTCTTTTCTTTTCTGTCAAAAACTCTTCAGGGTTTTGCTTAATTTCTGTTAAAACAGGCAGTATGGCTATAGCACTTGCACATTTTAATTTGAAAATCCCCTCTTTATTTTCACACTTCCAGTTGCTCTGTTCACATCAATGCCCTGTCGTGTTTCTGTTGAGAATACCTGAAAATTTTCTTTTCATCTTCTTGCAGTGAAACCAAACAAGGGGGATGCGTTGCTGTTCTTCAGCCTTCATCTTGACTCCACTACCGACACAGATAGCTTGCATGGGAGCTGTCCTGTTATTGACGGTGAGAAGTGGTCTGCCACCAAGTGGATTCACGTTAGGTCCTTTGACAAGCCGGTGAGGCGATCAAGTGGTGATTGCACGGATGACAATGACAACTGCCCTCTATGGGCTAAGGCCGGTGAATGTGCAAAGAACGCTGTTTATATGGTGGGTGAGAAGGGTTTGCCTGGTTTTTGTCGGAAGAGTTGCAACGCCTGTTCATCCTAGGGGGTATTACTTGAATTCTCTCCTGTTCCAAACAAACTTTTTCCCTCTTGGGTTGGCTCCAAAAAGAGTAAAGGTTTATTCTCAAATAGTTGTATATACAATTGAACTGTGCGATATCGATACCATCCAGATTGACGTTTTGTTTTACATCCATATTTTCAACCATTCGGCGTCGCACGTTGTTGAAGCTATAACTTTCGTCTTAATAGAGTTGCACGCACACACACACACATACAGAAATTTATTCGGATATTTTCTGCCTTTTTTGAACTGAAATTCTAACCAAGGAATTGAGTGGACTAATTCAGAATTCAGTAGCAAAGTGTGAGTGTTTAAAGTTAGTGAGGGTAAGGTAGGAAGCATATGAAGTTCGGAAGCTAGAAGTGAGATTGAAAAAAGAAAATTAGAATCATATTATACCCTTGTTTTCTCGATTCTCCTTGCAAGGCAATTCAAATAGTTTCCTTTATATACAACTTCAAACGTATAAATTTCAGGGAACAAGTACCATAAATCGAGTTGTGATTCTTGTGAAGACAAGAATAGGCTATTGCATCTTTTCCTCAATGTAATAACTTTAGAACAGAAATGGTGTATGGTGTACCTTGGAAGTGTTGCAACAAAGTCGTCGTATGCAAGGTACAAGGATCTTGCATAGATTCAATGTTTCTTACACATCCGAGCTCTCAACTAATCATAAAAAAAAATAATAATGATAAAAAAAAAAAATCCAAGTTCTCAACTAATCAGGAATAACCCAATTCTATGCGCGCAAAATTAGGTTTTTATGCCTAGATGCTTTGCACTTTCTACAGAAGCTCAACGCTAAAATTTGACGCAATCTTCTAAGTTCTAGCATTGAATATCTTTGGAGTTTAAATCGGCAGCAGTTGGGGCTTTCACCTGCAACAAGAAAATTCAGCACTTCAATTTAGTGGTAATAACGTGCAACAAAAGGAGTATGCAGAGTGTATAGTGGCTGTCAAAAAGATTACCACGAGGAACCATTAGACGGATTCAGTGACTATTAATACAGTCACAGTTTCTACTATCAACGAGCAGACTTCTATGAAAGTAGTGTTGCTATCTTTCCGAGTGAGTTTTCTGATTTTCTCTTCTTCTCGGCCCATTCGGTACCATAAATTGCTAAGTGGCTCCGGCCAAATCGTCGATCAGTTATCTGCAACTCCACATAACAAGTTAAGCACCTATAAACCATCAAACCATCATGCTAATTGATGGATGTAGCAAGGTCCTACATAACAACTCATTGCCTACTCATTTATGGATTTCAAGTCACCCATCATCTACACCAACTCAACCGGATCCCAGCCAACAAATCATATTCCACACTCTTCGTTACCTTCTAACTTATTTCCTTCTTTAGGTATTGTTTATTTTATCTTAACATGATTATGTTTGTGTTATATTTCCAAGTTTAGCCTCGTATTTCTATTATAAATAGGTATTGTGTTAGCGAAGTTAATCAACCAGTTAATAACAAAAATCATCTTTGTGAAAATTTCTCTCTGAGAATTGCCTATCATTTCATTCTCTCAATCCTTTGAGATGTAAGTTAGGACGCGCCTAGCAACCCGTTGCATCAGTACTCGGCATGATTATTTTGCACCATAAAATCCAAATCTCTAGTTACTTCAGCGTGTAATTCAACTCCATTTGGTAGGAAAAGGTCAATGAAATAGTTGAGGAAGTTTATTCTTTTCGCTCTCTTAGGAATACAAATCACGGTCAAAGAGAGAAATAAATGCATTTGCATGAAGCCATCAGGCATCACACGCTCCTTGTAACTCCTCTTAAGCTACTGCATTCTTAGTATAAACCTTCGAGTTTAATATCCATTATTCATCCCAAAGTTTTGGGTCACTAACTGTAGATACTAATTCTCAGTTGTATTGTGGAACGAAACGAAGTAAATCCAACATAGCTGTTCTTAGTGGGTGCTCCACTACCTTCAGGTCAGGAACAAAATTCAAAGATTAGATCAAAAAACAAGTTTGAACAAATGCATTTAGCAGGGAATAGGAAACCATGCTTACAATAAAGGTATCTTCTCCAACTAAGGCAGGGTGTGAAATCTGGTGCATTAGTACCCCGTAGTCAACTTGTGTATGTGGAAGGGTAACACTGATGTAATCAAATGGTCCACCTTCACCTGCAAATAAACTTGTCTTTAATCTTTAGATGCTTTGAAATAAAATGGAAGTGACATTAAGACCGATTTGAATGTTTTAACAATTGTTTCTTTTCTTCTTAAACATAAGACAGCATGCTTCTCATTCCAAATTTATCAAAAAATAATACTCATTTACCATCAACAGAAAAGAAAACAAATCACAGAACAGATCATGCAAGGACAAACAGTATAAAAGTGGAGAAAATAAATTTCAAAACTTTATCAATTGTAACTGAGAACATCCACGGCTAGTAGCTTCAATCCCCACAGAACCAGTACCACTGTACAAGTCTAACCAGCGGCCAGGACTTAAAGATGTAGGATTACCAACCACTCCGGCGCCGACAAAATCCCAACCAACCTCTCAATGACTGTGGCCTACATTCAGACGCTTTAAAAAAAACAACAACAAAATACAAAAAAGGGGCAGAATCAACTATGAGTTCATGGCGTACTCATCTTTGTTTTTTTTTTTTTTTTTTTCTTTTTCCGTGGGGAACCGGTGACTGAAAAAAATATACTCAAAATCTTCCCCAATGGAGAAAATGGCGAACCCTTTCCACTTTTAGGTGAAATGACAAAATAACCCTCAATCGTACTCTACAAAGGGTGGCGAGATCAGGTGCAATCCAGCCCATAACAAGTTAACTATGGCCGTTGACTTTTCACAAGAGGCTCTTATTACCACTGGATCAAACACTACGGGTAGTGCGCTAGGAGTGCTTACTACCCTAGAACTTCCCAAATATTTAGTGTTAAAAAAAAATAAAAGCGATGCATAATGATGAGGAGGATGGGAAAAGGTCGTACTCTAGGAGTTTGTGCGAGAAATAACAACAACACTTGTTGCCAACAGCTAACATCTCGGACACCGACTGAGAACTGACACTCAGACATCCTGAACGGAACTCTGTACTCTGCCGTAAGACAGTGTCTTAGGTTCTCACGCATTCTTTCCCCCGCTCACGTGCACGTGTTCTACTGTAAAAAGGCGCTCTTATGACCGTCCGATCCAACCAAATAATAGCGCGTGGGCCCACAACCAAGGCTAAAACGGTAGATTATATGTTTCTTATCACATATTTATTAATGCTAATCTTAAAATTAACCGCGCTGTGTTTTTGACTTTTCCAAAAACGTTATCAGGGCTTGCCGAGTTTCGAAGCCGAGAGTGCCATCCGAAATCGAATCTAATTAATTCCTCTCTTAATTTGATATAAAATTACAGATTCTCTCCTTTTGGTGGGAAAAATAAATTTGCTGTAATTTTTTTTATTGTTTAATGATTAAGGAAGAGTGAGAGAGATGTTTTAAGCGGCTCTCGTGGACTGAGGTGTTTTTAAATGGGATTTTGACGAGTAGAAGAAAAGGAGAATTTTAGAGAGGGAAAGTGGGAGAGAGAGAGACGATGGGAGGTTGCGTTTCGAGACCAAAGGAGTGCGTGGGAAGGAGATTGGATTTGTCAAAGAAGAAGAAGTACCGCAGAAGAAGAACTCTTCAGAGGCGTGTTTCGTCCTTGGATCGATCTTGCTCTAATCCTGCATTTCAAGTTTTTTTTTTTTCCTTTTTATCTGATTTCTTTTTCTGGGAAGTAATTAGCATTGTGAAGCATGAATCAAACTTTTTTTTTAATTTTTATTTTTGGGTACTTTGAATAAGAAAAGGGGAGGAAGATTGATTGAAGAAGATGAGTTTGTCTTGTGCGATCAAAATATAATATATGGGCTAATATATTAAATAAACATAAATTAAATGCTATCAATAAGTTGTCTAATTAAAAGTAATCAATTTGAGTTTTAGGCTTTTAATGTATCATTAAGTGTGGGCCTCTTATGTGTAAAGACTAAAAATATAATTACTAATTTTATGATGAGCTAAATTAGTAATTAAGGATAATTGCTAGGATTTAGCAATTATATAAAGGGGTTGTAGTCCCCAAGTCAGTACGTACATTATTTTTCTGTTACCCATCTATAGAAAAATTACAGAGCATTCTGAGAAGGAGGATTTACGTACCAGACTTGGAAGATCCTCAACCAAAAGACTCAAGAATTACGTTCAATCAGTGGATTCAGGTTAGCTTCCGCATCTTATTAATATTGTTGATGATTTGACATGAACGATCCTGTGTGATAATGATTTTCATCACAATTTTAGTTTAACAAGTGGTATCTAGAGCCTCTTCATGTTAAATCATTGAGAATCAATAATTTTCTAGATATGATTCTCATAAGAAAATTTTCAGATTTAACAATATATGGTTCTATAAAATTGTTGAATTTGAGAACAATTATTTAGAAATTTTGTTTGGATTCCGTAATATATGTTCATACATATATATACCTTTTGTTTGGATTCGGCAAATTTCATGTTGTGTTAAGATTTTACGTTTACTTTGCTGGTTTAATTCGGTTTGCAAGAAACACTTTATTTGTTATTGTTATGGCACAGTTGCCGAGAGAAAAAAAAATATAATAATAATAATAAGTTTATATATATATATATTGAGGATTGAATGGTTATAAGATTCAGATCGAAAAACTATTCTTTACTCTTGGGTCCAGTGCTGTATGCTGCCAAAAAAAAAAAAAAAGGGACTTTGGGTTTTGGTCGGCGGTGGCGTCGGCAGCCGCGCCGACGACGAAAGCCGTGGCACAGGCCACGGTGAAATTGGGCCGCCTGAAGTAAAATTGCTTTTCTCCCAAAGAGGTCAATGATTCCTAGGGCCTTTTTTTTTTAAGTACATCTGGGCTTTAGCCCATAATTGAAATTTATATACATGGGCCCAACTGGGCTATGACTAGAGAATAAAAAAATGATGATGGAGCCGTGACCAATAAAGTTACTTGGGGTTAGACCTCGGGTTATTCAGTGATCTGGGTTACAACCCAAGGCCGAAATTAAGCCATACATGGGCCCAATTGGGCCTATGACAAGAAAGAAGAAAGAGGTTCAACCCCTAGGTGACAAAAAAAAAAAAAAAAAAGGTGAAAATAAAAGGGGGGCTAGGTTAGGATCCAGGTTGGGTCCTTCCGACTCGATCGAGCCTTGCCCTAGTCAAAGTTGACTAGTCGAGTTGATCAGTTGACTTTCATTAGGTTGACTTTTGACCAAAATTTTTATTTTTTTAATTTTGGTCATTTTTTGGTACAATTTTAAATTCAAATATTGGTATTTTATATATATTTTGAGATGAATTAATTTCAACAACATGTCACCAAAGTGGTCTCTCTTGTGAAAATTAATTTGTTTTGAAATATAAAAGGTTGTGTTTATGTAACTTATGTGAATATTGACCGGCCCAAAGGAAGGCAATATTTGACAGAATTGCATGTACACCTGTGGTGATAAACACATGATGATTATTCGGTTTTACATGTAAGCAATAAATCAGCCCAAAGGAAGATTTATTGTTTGACATGTTCTTATTGTCAGTGTTTGATTACTACACCAAGATATCACTTACAAGTTAATATTTCTGTCCTAAAGACTAAATATTAATGGAGTGCCCGATATCTTGAGATGGGGTTACCTTTATTTGGATTTATTATTGTTATTATGGATTCTTATGTGAGCTTGTTTTGGTTTTGTTTATTTCGTTCTCTGTTTCAGCTACTAGTTTTGCCTCTAATATTACTGTCAACATCAATTCAATTCTTATGCTGAATGGTAGCAACTTCAAATCATGGCAAGAGAACCTCCTAATAGTTCTCGGAGTCACGGATCTCGACCTTGCGTTAAGGATTCCTTCTCCCCCACCTCTTATAGATAAAAGTTCCTCTGATCAAAAGAAGGACATGGAAAGGTGGAAGAAGTCAAATCGTATGTGTATGATGTCATGAAGAAGGCCATTCCAAAAGCATTAAGGGGCACTATATCGGAAACGATAAAGACAACCAAAGAGTTCCTTGAGGACATTGAGAAGAGATTTGCCAAAAATAAAAAGGCTGAAACAAGTACACTTTTAGCAAACCTCATCTCAATGAGATACAAAAGTAAGGGGAACATTAGGGAGTACATCATGGAGATGTCTCATCTTGCTTCAAAATTAAGAGCACTTAAGCTTGACCTTTCTGAGGACTTGCTAGTGCATTTGGTTCTTATATCTCTTCCTGCACATTTCAGTCAGTTTAAGGTGAGCTACAACTGCCAAAAGGAGACTTGGTCTCTTAATGAGCTCATCTCACATTGTGTGCAAGAAGAGGAAAGGTTGAAGCAAGAAAAGACAGAAAGTGCTCACTTGGCTAATACTTCCAAGGACAAAGGGAAGAAAAGGAAGAAGGATAAGGAAGCTGCAGTTACAGCACCTCAAAAGAAGCAACAAAAGAGATCGGTTGATCCGGAAGGTACGGGTTGTTTCTTCTATGGAGCTGCAGGACATAAGAAGAAGCATTGCACCAATTATCACGCTTGGCGTGCTAGAAAAGGTATGCTTCTTAATTTGGTTTGTTCTGAGGTTAATTTAACTTCGGTACCTGAACACACTTGGTGGATGGATTCTGGTGCAACCACTCACATCAATGTGTCTATGCAGGGATGCCTGAGATGCCGAAAGCCAAATGATGGTGAAAGAAACATCTACGTAGGCGATGACAAGAAAGTTGAAGTTGAAGCAATAGGAAAATTTAGATTATTATTAAAGACTGGATTTTATTTGGATCTTGATAAAACATTTATTGTACCGTCTTTTAGACGGAATTTGATTTCTATTTCAGCTTTGGATAAATCTGGTTATTCTTGTTCATTTGGAAATGAAAAATTTAGTTTGTTTCATGATTCAAAATTAGTTGGTTCCGATTCTTTATCAGGTTACGATAATCTTTATTTACTTGATACAATTGCTTCATTTAATGAATCCTTGCAATTAAGTACACGAGGTATAAAGCGAAAATTAACCAATGAGAATTCAGCTGCATTATGGCACAAGAGATTGGGTCATATCTCCAAAAGGAGAATAGAAAGACTTGTGTCAGACGAAATTCTCAACCCCTTAAACTTTACAGATTTTGATTTTTGTGTTAACTGTATTAAGAGATTTGAGGCCAATAAAAAGAGATTTGAGGCCAATAGGACTTTGGACGTCTTAGAACTTATATATACAGACATTTGTGGGCCATTCCATACGGCTTCTTGGAATGGTCAACAATATTTTATAACATTCATAGACGATTTTTCCAGATATGGCTACATATATCTCATTCATGAAAAGTCACAGTCGCTGGATGTGTTCAAAAATTATAAGGCTGAAGTTGAAAATCAACTCAGCAAAAGGATTAAAAGCGTCAGATCTGACCGTGGTGTTGAATACAATGGTAGATATGACGGTTCAGGTGAACAACATCCGAGACCGTTTGCTAAGTTCCTAGAGGAAAGCGGTATCGTCCCACAGTACACTATGCCGGGTTCGCCCACTATGAATGGTGTTGCTGAAAGATGAAACAGAACGCTTAAGGACATGGTGAGGAGTATGATTTCTCATTCTACCTTACCAGAATCACTCTGGGGAGAAGCAATTAAGATTGCAGCGTATATCCTTAACAGGGTTCCAACTAAAGCAACTGCCAAAATCCCTTACGAACTTTGGACGAGCAAGAAGCCTACTATAAAGCATTTGCATGTTTGGAGATGTCTAGTTGAGGCAAGGCCTTATAGGCCTAATGAAAAAAAACTAGACTCAAGGACGGTTAGTTGTTATTTTATTGGATACTCTGAAAGATCTAGGGGGTACAAGTTTTATGATCCCACGACCAAATCGATATTTGAGACAGGAAATGCCAGGTTCTTTGAGGATGTCGAGTTTGCGGGGGGAGATATGGTTAGGGACTTTGTCTTTAAAGAGGAATATGTTGATATTCCCACAGCTGTTATTGAAATTGATCAGGTTTCTACTCCTGACATCTTTCAAGAAGCAGACCCAAATCAAGACAATGTCGGAGAACCTTCCATTCCAGAAATTGTTTCAGAAGAACAAACTCAACCACCTCAAGAACCTATGCCATTAAGGAGATCCACTAGAGAAAGGAGAAGTGCCGTGCTAGATGATTACATTGTATTTCTCCAAGAACATGAGTATGACATTGGTATGGTGGAAGATGATCCAATCAACTTCCGTCAAGCCATGGAAAGTTCTAGATCTCAAGAGTGGATTGATGCCATGAATGAAGAGATAAAGTCTATGAAAGACAATGACGTTTGGGATCTTGTACCATTGCCTGAAGATGCGAAACCCATTAGTTGCAAATGGATATTTAAGACCAAAAGGGATTTGAAAGGCAATGTGGAGAGGTATAAGGCTCGTTTTGTCGCTAAAGGCTTTACACAGAAAGAAGGCATTGATTATAAAGAGACTTTCTCTCTGGTTTCTTCGAAAGACTCTTTTTGGATTATAATGGCATTAGTGACACATTTTGATCTTGAGCTTTATTAGATGGATGTTAAGACTGCATTTCTCGATGATGACATTGATGAAACAATCTATATGGTGCAACCGAAAAACTTTGTGTCAGGAGATGCAAAAAGATGGTTTGCAAATTAAAGAAATCTATATATGGGCTCAAGTAAGCTTCTCGTCAATGGTATTACAAATTTCATCAGGTTATCATCTCGTTCGGTTTTGAGATGAATTTGGTCGATGATTGTATATACCACAAGTTCAGTGGGAGTAAGTATATTTTCCTAGTTTTATATGTCGATGAAATTTTGCTTGCTAGCAACGATATAGGCTTGTTGCATGAAACCAAGAGATTTCTATCAAAGAAATTTGAGATAAAGGATCTTGGTGACGCCTCTTTTGTATTGGGTATACAAATACACCGGGATCGCTCTCGGGGTATTTTAAGATTATCACAAACGGGCTATATCGAAAAGATTCTTAAGAGATATGGCATGCAGGACTGTAAACTAGGTGATACCCCTGTGGCTAAGGGAGACAAGTTTAGTGTCAATCAATGCCCTAAGAATGATTTTGAGGTTAAGGAAATACAGAAGATTCCTTATGCATTACTAGTGGGAAGTCTAATGTATACTCAGGTTTGTATGCATCCGGATATTGCATACGTTACAGGTATGTTGGGCAGGTACTTAAGCAATCCTGGAAAAGATCACTGGGTAGCAGCCAAACGAGTCTTGAGGTATTTTCAAAGAACAAAGAATTACATGCTCACGTAGCGGAGGTTAGAACAGCTTGAGATCATTGGGTATACTGACTCCGATTTTGATGGATGCCAAGATAGTATGAAATCTACATCGGGCTATGTCTACCTTATGGCTGGAGGTGCTGTCTCTTGGAAGAGTGCTAAACAGTCTCTTATAGCATCTTCTACAATGGCGGTAGAGTTCATAGCGTGTTATGAGACGTCCAATCATGGAATATGGTTGCGAAATTTTGTCACGGGGCTGGGTATAGTGGACAGTATTCAAAGACCACACAAGATATTTTGTGACAATAAGTCAGCAGTTTTGTATTCCAACAACAACAGGAGCTTGACGAAGTCAAAGCATATAGAGATCAAGTTCCTAGTTGTGAAAGAAAGAGTTCAAAGTGGACAGTTGTCTATAAAGCACATCGACACAAACTCTATGATTGCAGATCCGCTTACTAAGGGATTGCCACCCAAAATGTTTCATGAGCACACTGCTCATATGTGTGTCATATCATTTAAGGATATTTAGTTTTAGTGGGAGTTTGTAATTTTAAATGCTCTTATGATATAGACATTTTTCAGTTATTTCAGTTTATGGATATTTTAAGGTTATTTTCTACATAAATAAAGTTTTCAGGTTTTCAGTTTATTCACACTCTGATTTTGATATGGTTTGATCTCTCTAAAGTTTTCAGGTGGACCAGTTGAAAATAGGCATGTTAAGATCACATTGCATGAAATTTCCATGCTACACATCCATGTTTAATCTTGTCATTAGTTGTATTGGTATATGTGATCATTGATGGGTCTAGTTACGACATATATAACGAAGGTCGCTTTGGTCCTATATTGATATGATTAATGGACAAGATTGATAAAGTGCATAAGGTTTTGATAGCAAAATTCATGAGCTCATAAGGTATAATTCACATTTATAAAGTTTCATATGTAGCCCAAGTGAGAGATTATTGGATCAAAATCTAATATATGATTAATGGACAAGATTGATAAAGTGCATAAGGTTCTGATAGCAAAATTCATGAGCTCATAAGGTATAATTCACATTTATAAAGTTTCATATATAGCCCAAGTGGGAGATTATTGGATCAAAATCTAATATATGGGCTAATATATTAAATAAAAGTGAATTAAAGGCTATCAATAAGGTTGTCTAATTAAAAGTGATCAATTTAGGTTTTGGGCTTTTTATACATCATTAAGTGTGGGCCTCCTATGTGTATAGACTAAAAATATAATTACTAATTTTATGATAGGCTAAATTTGTAATTAAGGATAATTGCTAGGATTTAGCAATTATATAAAGGGGTTGTGGTCCTCAAGTCAGTACGTACATTATTTTTCTGTTACCCATCCATAGAAAAATTACAGAGCATTCTGAGAAGGAGGATTTACGTACCAGACTTGGAAGATCCTCAACCAAAAGACTCAAGAATCACATTCAATCAATGGATTCAGGTTAGCTTTCGCATCTTATTAATATTCTTGATTATTTGACATGAACGATCCTAGATGATGATGGTTTTCATCACAATTTTATTCTAACACGTTTTCCTTAATGTGGGAACTGAATAAATGCTATTGGCTTGTCTGCATTAATTTCCAGTGATCAATTTTTATTTTTTATTTTTTACGAGTTCAGGAACTTGAATCTTACAAATTTTTTGGTACTTGAACATTAAAAATGGGGAAAAGAATATATATATATATATATATATATATATATATATATATATATATATTCTGGGCTTTGTTAAAAATAAGAATTTGGTATGTGTTCTTCCTTGCATTCAGGAACAGTTAGAGCAAGTACGGACGTATCATGGGTTGATTGTATTTCTGTCGTTGAATCCGAATTGGACGATGATTTCTACAGCGTTCGCGAGGGTATGTGATCTTTAGGCACCACCAAAAGAAAATGGTTTTTAGCCCAAAAGAAAGTTTCAAAATTCATGTGCTGCTTGGTATCTGAAGTTACAGAAATCATGTGCAGATTTTACATCTCTTAATGGCTATGAAAGGTCATCCAGATTGAGTGTTTTATCGCGAAGAGGCTTTGTTCATCATAAGGAGCTCGGCGAAAAGTACTCAGAGTCAAGCTGTTGGTTCCTCTGACCAACCGGAGAATCACAAACCAGGGGAACAATTGAGCAAAAACAATGAGAAAATTGAGTCTACTTCTGTTAATGCGGATGAAGCATGTACTATTTGTGCTAAGGAAAGTGTTGGTGGAGAAGGCGTACTTACTTACGCCACCGTTGGATCATTGCGGACTTCTTCCGAATAATTGCTTGCCTTGTCTTGCTTCCACAGCCTCTACAATTGACAAGAGAAGACCATTAAGCTCAAATCCTTCAAATTTGAATAAGAAATTGCCCTCAAAACTCTCCTTTAAATGGAGTGAAGAGCAACACTTTGATATGGCATTAAGTGAGTTTGGCATTTAATCCATCTTTATTTCAAATGGGAATTCATTGCTTATTTCTAATCTTGATTCAGCAGAAGCATAACTTAAATAAAGTTTATCATATGGAATGATGAAATCAATACTAGTATTTTTCTTATTTCCATCTCCAATTATGTAGATTTTGCTTTATGCACCATTTTTTGCAAACAAAGGAAAATTAATGTGCATGTTTGACATAGCTATCTGAAAGATGCTCTTGACTTCCTGGGTCAAAAATGGCTTGTTCTTCTGTTTGGATAACTTTTCGGAGGAGCTTTAGTCAATTAAAAAAGCTCTTTTAATACTTTAAAACTTATGCTCAGAGTTTGGATAAATTTTTACAAGTTTAATACAAGTTGTTTATTGTTTATTCTAAGTTTCTTTATTTACCCTTTTTCATGAGGCTCTTTTAAAAAAATGTGCTTCCAAAATTTAACATAAAAGCCATAGCTTAAGCATAAGCAAAAGCAACAACAAACGAGCTGAATATATTAATTTTTGAGGGTAAAAAATGTCCACCAATAGCATGATGATGATGATGTTTTATCGGTCTTAGTTTCATCCATGGTGCTTCATCAGCAAAGGCTAAAAGCGGGTTCTACAGTTCCTCATTGCCCGAGAGAGAAGAGAATGCCAGATTGTTGGTCGCCAATTGTGCCAAGCACCTTTAAAGTCAGAGGGAAAAACTATCTTAAGTGAGAATATAGGCTGGTATTTTGCATCCTTATTGAAGATTCATTTTGCCGTTATCACACAGCCATGTGGTCAGATGAAGCGATTTGTTGTCATTGCCTGATTTTGTTGTTGCATCGACTCTGATTTGGTTGCAGGGATAAAAAGAAAGACTTTGCCCCAAACTGCGCCGCGTTTTATCCTTTCGGTGTTGATGTTTTTCTATGCCCGAGGAAAATTGATCATATTGCTCGTTTCGTGGAACTTCCTTCTCAGCATGTATCTGGCAATGTCCCATCTATTCTTGTTGTAAATGTTCAGGTATATATTGCTCATTGCTGGATGCACAATGTGTTGAAAAACTGTCCTGAAATTGGTCGTGTTTTGTTTGTTCCCTCGAACTAACTCCTTTTCTTACATTGAAAAGTTCTGTACAATTTTTTTTTTTTTTTTTGTGTTTAAAAACGTCATTTCCAAAACTGCAGGTACCACTATATTTCAAGGCGAAAATGTTGGAGAAGGAATGAGTTTGGTTATGTACTTTAATCACCCTGAAGGTTTTTCCAAAGATCTTCCTCCTAATTTCCGAGATAATATCAACGTAAGATGAAACCTTGGCTGTCTATTTGCAGCTTTAACAGATTCTTTTTCTTATGGTATTGTGACGACCTTGTTTTTGTGTTTAACATCGGTATATGTCAGTTTGCTGAGAATATTATGGTTTTTTTTACCCCTTGATGGAAAGAGTTAGAGGTTTTCCTGTTGATAGAGATTAAGCAATGAAGTGGAAACACTTGCACCCTTCAGAGAAAGATTGAAAATCCTGGGCCGAGTGGCAAATATGGAGGACCTTCACCTAAGCACAACAGAGAAGAAGCTCATGAAGGCTTACAATGAAAAAACCCGTTCTTTCGCGTCCTCAACATGAGTTTTACTTGGTAAGTTTTTCTTCAAACACTTGATATTACAATCAAACTCAAACACAGAGAGAAATGAGATAGTGTGGTCTCACTCAAATTATTCTCCACACTGCTACAGGGAGAAAACTACTTCGAGATCGATCTGGATATGCATCGGTTCAGCTACATTTCGAGAAAAGGGTTTGAAGCATTCCATGAAAGAATAAAGCTATGCATTTTGGACTTCAGTCTGACGATTCAGGTAACGTATTAGACTATTTGTCAATTCAGGTATGGAAACATTTGTGTGACATCCTCGAGATCCATATCTGACTATGTTTGTGCTATTGAAATAGGGGAACAAGGCAGAGGATCTGCCGGAACATATGTTGTGCTGTGTACGCTTGAATGAAATCGACTATGCTAATTATCATCAACTCGGATTTTGAGTCATGAGCCTTTATAATCCAGTAACTGCTTGTTTCTTGAAGGTTCTTCAATCTACGAAGAACTGATTATATTCCCTTGAAATTTTTTTGAAACACATCATGAAGAGGAAAAACAGGATGCCTTGTTAAAATTATATGGTGCCTCGGTTGTATGTTGGCAACCATATTTTTTTTGGTTCCTTCAATTTTGTTGTATTTTTCATTCAATTTGTAAATATAATATATATATATATATATATATATATATATATATATCCGAATGTACAGTTACGTCAACCAAATGAAGTGAAATAAGAAAGAAGAAAGTTTCTGTTCTCACTTCTCATCAGAATTTAATAAAAATGATTCTTGTGATTTCTCCATGAGTGATGCAGCCAAAGAGGAAAAAGAAGATGGTTCAAACCATTGAAATGTTCATTTGGATTAAAAAAGGGGCTTGTTTTGTAGAAAATGTTTGGAAACCTTCCAACAGTGAATAGCGTAAAGCTTTACACATTACAGTATAAAACAAAAGTATAGTACTATGTAAAGCTCTCACATGCTACAATATTTATAGTTTTAATTTACAGTTTCAACTACGCTTTCAAATGCTCTCATGTCAGGAATCTCTTTACATGTGCCTCTCCTATGGCGTACAAGTTTACTAGTTTTTATTTTTATTTTTAAGGGAAGTTCACTGGTGCTTCCTCAATACCCTTTTGCAAAAGGTCATTAGAAAATATGAAGAATTTTGACAAGTCCTGTTCCGCATTGATGGACAGTTATGGTTTTACTTGGTCTTTATTCTTTACCTTGTGTCTTATGCTTTAATAGACTAAGGACACGTTTGTCTCACCTTGAACTATACTTCAAACATTTTTATATCAAAGTTTTCTCTAATAAAAAATTTAAATTTCTGACTTGGACTACGTGTAACCCAAGTAAATAAGTAATATATCCTGCTAGAGTCATGGCTCCTTTAGTCCTTCCTGGAAAAGAAGACACAGACCAGCAAGGAGAAAAATGTAACTATCCTTTTCTTTCTTTTTTTTTTCATACAAAAGTCGTATTTTCATCTGAATTATGGTATGACAAATTTTAAAAATAAAAGTAAATAGAAAAAAGTTATTTAACTCGAGGGGTCACTCAGGCTATCTCATATGAGGGGACCCACACCTGGTAGGGTTCATTCATGGTGTGCGACTACTACAATGTAAGACGACAACATTCAATCCGATTCGTTTGCTCAGAGTAACTCAAACCATCTTTCCGTATTTATAAACCATCAACGAAAAAACCTATTGTTTTGATTTTTAATGAAAATTGACACAATTGACATGTGGTACATAATATAGGAGTCCTAAACACTGAACATGAAAGTTGATATAATCTTAAAAACTCTGATTGCTAAGAAAATAAACTAAAAAGCCTTAAAAATTTATAAAAAACATAGCATGAGTAAATAGGAGGAGTTAATAGAAATTGTTCATTAAATTGTTCAACATCCTCATTCTTTGTGTGACGTGTTATTCATGTTAAAAATCATAATGAAAAGATCTTTTTATATGCTTATTTTTCATAGATGGTGAGAAATGTTGCTTTTTCAAGATTAAAGGGACCCTTAATTTTTGACGATTCGGGGACACATTATTATAAGGTTACAGTTTAGCAGAAATTTTCATAACCAATCCTAAATAATATCATCAATAGAAATGGCAAGTTAATCCAGATAATATTTAAGATGGTTTGAGTTCAAAGATAGAATGATGCAATATTAATAACCCAAGAGGCCAAGAGCAAACCAATGAAATAGTCTCTTAACACAATACAATTTTCATGAATTCTTTTGGTTAAAGCGATTTCACATATTATGAATGATATAATCATCCAACTTCTGGGCGTTGGATTTGAATTTGAATCATTAGTCATTGAAAACTGTTAAGAATAAACAAGAGAATTTATGTACCTCTAAACTTTAATTTTTCCAAGGCATTCTAATGCTACTAATAAATTAATAAAGCAAATTTAGCATTTTCAAGTACATACATTCATATTTCTCATAAATCAAAAATCTAAAGAGAAAGGAGAAAATGGAACTTTTACAATGAAGAATTATGGTTGGAAAGACTCCAATTAACCTGTAGGAGACCCCATGCATCGCCCAAATATACCGGAGAAAGAACATCTCTGGACCTTCTGGTCGTCGTTAGAACGCGGCGACGAGCCGATCTGCCGCGGACTGACCATTTTCGGTCCGTGGAAATTGAGTTCTTGGTTTCTCTGAAGATTTGTGAGAGGTCCCTCTTCTCTTTTGTTGAAGTGGAACGTAGAAGGAGGGGCCTTAGACTCCAATGCCTGAACTTGAACTCGGTCGTCCCAAATGCGCCCCGACGAGCCCTGTCGTCGGAACGAAACCGACGATCTTTGCAATGTAGTCATCAAGATTAATCAATGAATCTTTCTTCTTTTCTTCTTCTTTTGTTTTTTTGGATCGTTTTCTCTTACTTCTTTTTAACTCCTTGTTGTAACTAACCAAACGGTTTTTTTGGTTTTTGAAGTTGCAATATTGTTCTTTTTGAGCCTGTGGTTGGTCTTTGCCAATTGCCACGCAGTTTGTTAGAAGGAAAACGGTCTTTCTTCCGACTTGAGTTGATTGTCTGGTTAACATCTAAATCTGATAATAAGTGGATGAGATTAAACTGTAGTGGC
The DNA here is from genome assembly GCA_025403435.1 of Artocarpus heterophyllus. Lineage (NCBI taxonomy): Eukaryota > Viridiplantae > Streptophyta > Magnoliopsida > Rosales > Moraceae > Artocarpus > Artocarpus heterophyllus. Next base: position 4,695,005 of record CM046348.1, on the reverse strand, counting down.
AGATTTAATTGTGACTTCAGCTTATAATTAATTGCTTTCTTAAAAAAAAAAAGAAAAGAAAAGAAAAGAGAAGAAGATAAAAGAGGTTTTTTTTTTAGCTGTTAGACTTGGATGGCAGGATTTTTGTCATTGGATGCTAGAATATAGGATCGGTTTGTTGGCAATATGTCATAGTTTTGTGGTTCTTCTTTTATCATTTACTACTTATAGGGGCAGCCATTTTTTTTGGTTCCATTCAATAATGTTGTGCCCAAATAAAAAATTTTCTATCTCATTTAGAAATATCACTTGCCAATTTGTTTCACTAACGTCCAATTACTTTTTTTTTTGGTTATTTTTAAATTGTTTAAAGAATAGCATCCAAGTTTTGAGTTCAAAAGTAGTTAGATTATTGAGAAGTTTCATCAAAGTCATAAAAATCTGTTAGTTTTCTTGCATGCTTACCGTCATCATTTTGGCCTTGCTTGTGATACAAGATATAAAAGCCAATTCCAATTATTGTTCTTCCTCTAACTAACTAGTAATTATAAGTAGGAGTGTTTTTATGAAGCAAACTTGGCGGGAAAGTGTCTGTTGTCCAAGTACGCCCCCTTAATATTCAAAAGATCCGTCCAACAATTCAGGGAAGGCTGCCCTCTTTTCGCTGTCTCGATCCAAGATACCGTCCACGAATGAACTCGCAGAGGAATTTTCCGTCTTGTTGTGGACTTGATCTCCAAAAATTGAGGATCCAAAATCACATACACTCTTAGAACCAAATTCCTCATCTATCATTCTGTTTGCTCCGCATTGATCACTTCCCTTCGCAAGCTCCTGTGCCGTCATTTCACTTTGTGGTAAAATCACAGCATTTGTTGATGACATGAGACCCTGCAAGTCACCCTCTTGTTCTTCTCCCTGTGGAAGAAACTCACTCCAATTGGGGGAAGAAGATGATGAAGGTGTGAATATTTGGGCTTGAGATTGTTGGCAAGAGAAAGATTGTGGCGAGCGAATCAAGTCAGTGATATGAGAAGAAGGAGATGATGATGATGAGCAAGAGGAAATTACTTCATTGACAAAGTGTTGTTGGACAATGTCCTGATTGATTGCTTGGGACTTACTCAAGAAGTCCATTGAAGGGTTACAACCAGAGAAAGATTTGTTGTCCGGAACTGGCTCAATTGTAGGCATTATGGTCATATTGGTTTGTGGGAAGAAACCTGTGATGACAGATGCTGGCTCCGATTTCAGGACAAATACGTTGTTTAAGTTCCAAGAGGCAACATGGTGTCCAATATTCACAAGGCCGCTTATGTTCCCATATTCCGAAAGGATCTGAGAAATAGGCTTGCGTGTTACAGGGTCAATTGCCATCTTGGAAAGCTTTTTCCTATGCTTGGTGTTCCAGTAATTCTTGACATCAATGTCTGTTCTTCCAGGCAGCCACTTTGCAATGAGAGGCCACCTACATTACACCAGGAAAAAAAAAAAGGTATGAAAGTGAAGATAGTTTTAAGCTGCCATGATATTTTAAAGAACAAAAATAAAAAAAAAAGGCAAATTGAGCCTGCTTCCTATAGCTTGGTGGAGATTAATAATGTGTTCTTCTTCTTCAGGAGTGAAGTCATTATGGTTAAGGTCAGGCCTGAGGTAATTAGTCCACCTGAGCCTGCAACTCTTCCCACATATGATGAGTCCTATGTTGCAGATGTGGAGCCAAATCAAGTCGACAACCCAGCAAAAGGAAGAAAAAGGGAGAAAAACGCGTCCTCGAAGGCAGAGAGCAAGCGCCGCGGCTCTGGCAGAAGAGCGCCGCGGCGCTGGGATGAGGGCGCCTAGGCGCCATGAGGAGAGCGCCTAGGCGCCAGGTGGATTGCGCCTAGGCGCTATGTGGCAAGCGCCTAGGCGCCAAGGGCTTTACGCCTAGGCGCCAAGGGCTTTACGCCTAGGCTCAAAGAGGATGGCGCCTAGGCGCCGTAGGGGAGCGCTGCAGCGCTCGTTTCGAGCGCCGCGGCGCTGACGCGCTGTGTTCCGCGATGTTTTTTGAATCAAAGTCGAATTCAAAGGTTCCAAAAACGGGAAACCACTAGGGTTTCCCATTAGTTGCGAATTTTCTCCTCCTTTGGTTATAAATAGACACAAGATGGCTAGGGTTGTGTGTGTGAAAATTGTGAGTGGCATAATTTTGTGAGAGGCAAAATTCTTGAGAGCTCCATCCTTGAGAGAGAGAGAAAAATTCCCATTGGGTGTTAGATAGAAGAGAGTTTTGGTAAGCACAATTTGTGAGTGTGTGAGAAACTGCTCTTGTAATCTGTAATCTCCTTCATCATAGTGGAATCTGCAAGCGGCAGAAACAGGACGTAGTCTCAATTTTGGACGAACCTGTATAAAAATTTGGTGTCTCTTTTTTTTCTTCTTTTCTCCTATTTATTTTCTGCAATTGTTCGTTCTTGCGATCCTTGGAATTAGGAGTCGCCTAATTCCCCAACAACTGGTATCAGAGCGAAGGTTTTGATCAAGAACGATGACTGGAGAAGAAGGTATGGCAGCCGGCATCACCAAATTTGATGGTTCAGATTTTTCCTATTGAAGGATGCAAGTAGAGGACTACCTATACAGTAGGAAACTGCACTTGCCCTTGGGTAATAAGCCCGAAGGCATGAAGGATGAGGAGTGGAGTCTCCTTGATAGACAGGTACTCGGTGTGATCCGTTTGACTTTGTCAAAGAACGTTGCCCACAACGTTGCGAAGGAGACTACTACAGCAGGGATGATGAAGGCTCTGTCAGAGATGTATAAGAAGCCCTCAGCCAATAACAAGGTACATCTCATGAAGAAGCTTTTCAATTTAAAGATGCCTGAAGGTGTCTCGGTGGTAGAGCACCTGAACAGTTTCAACACCGTCCTAAACCAATTGGTCTCGGTAGAGATTAAATTCAATGATGAGATCAATGCTCTAATCCTCTTGGCCTCGTTACCTAATAGCTGGGAACCCATGAGGGTGGCCATTACAAATTCTCTAGGGAGTGCAAAATTGAAGTTTGTCGATGTCAGAAACTCTATTCTGGCGGAAGAAGTTCGTAGGAAGGACTCAGGTGAAGCCTCTTCGTCGAACTCGGCCCTTAATGTTGATAATAGGGGCAGGAAACTTGACAGGCAATCCAACAGGGATAATGGCAGGAGAGGCAAGTCGAGGAATGGGAGAAGCAAGTCAAGAAACGGTAGGACCATGGAGTGTTGGAACTGTGGGAAGACGGGCCACTTGAAAAAGAACTGCAGGGCTCCAAGGAAGAACGAAGACAAGAATAATGATGAAGCTAACGCCGCCACTGAAGAGCAACAGGATGCCTTAATCTTGTCTGTCGACAGTTCTTTTGATTCGTGGGTGATGGATTCAGGAGCATCATTCCACACCACTGCACACCGTCATGTCCTGGAGAACTACGTTGCTGGAAATCATGGTAAGGTTTATCTCGCTGATGGAGAACCTTTGGATATAGTTGGCATTGGAGATGTCAGTTTAAAAATGCCTAATGGGTCGGTATGGAAGATTCATAAGGTGAGACATGTTCCTAAATTAATGCGCGACTTGATTTCGGTGGGGCAACTGGATGATGATGGACATAAAGTAACCTTCAATTGTGGAGGTTGGAAAGTCACGAAAGGAGCGATGGTTATTGCTCGGGGACGCAAGGCTGGAACTCTCTACATGAACTCTAGTTGCAGAGATACCCTAGCATTTGCTGATTCTGCTGCCAATACCGAGCTATGGCATTATAGGCTTGGTCACATGAGTGAAAAGGGTATGAAGGTGCTTCACTGCAAAGGAAAACTGCCAGGTTTGAAAACTGTTGATCACAGTTTGTGTGAAGCCTGCATCTTTGGTAAACAGAAGAGAGTCAGTTTCTCAAAGATGGGTAGAGAGCCTAAGTCCAGGAAATTGGAGCTTGTTCACACTGATGTGTGGGGACCTGCGCCAGTGACTTCCCTTGGTGGCGCAAACTACTATGTGACGTTCATAGATGACTCAAGCAGGAAGGTATGGGTTTACTTTCTGAAAAACAAATCTGATGTGTTCGATGCTTTCAAGAGATGGAAAGCCATGGTGGAGAACGAGACAGATTTGAAGGTGAAGTGCTTGCAGTATGACAATGGGGGAGAGTACTTAGATGAAGAGTTCAGGCGGTACTGTGCTGAGAATGGGATAAAGATGAGGAAGACCATTCCAGGGAAACCACAACAGAATGGGGTAGCTAAGAGGATGAACAAGACTTTAAACGAGCGTGCTAGAAGCATGAGGTTGCATGCAGGGCTGCCAAAGATGTTTTGGGCTGAGGCAATTAACACAGCCGCTCATCTGATCAACAGAAGTCCATCCACACCGCTGAAGTTCAAGCTACCAGAAGAAGTCTGGAGCCATAAACAGGTTGATCTCTCTTACTTGAGAGTGTTTGGTTGTGTTTCCTATGCACACATTGATTCTGCTGCTAGAAGTAAACTAGATGCCAAGTCAAAGAAGTGTTTTCTGGTTGGCTATGGCGGACTTGAGTTTGGTTATCGTCTCTGGGATGACCAAAGCTGGAAGATTATCAGGAGCAAGGATGTGATCTTCAACGAAGGTGTTCTGTACAAGGACAGAGACAGCACGGACTCTAGGGGTTCAGGTTCTGAAGATAAGAAGCCTGAGGTAATTCCATTGAAGGATTTGCCTGAAGTGGAGGTGCAAAATCTAGAGGTTGAAGACTAGGAAAACATAGCTCCAGAAGGAAGCCAGAGGACTCCTGCCACACCAGTTAGGAGGTCTAGCAGGACAATCAGACCACCGCAGAGATACTCCCCAACTCTGCATTATATCTTGTTGACCGACAGAGGTAAGCCAAAGAGCTATGATGAAGCCATGGAGGCTGGAGATTAGGTCAAGTAGGAGTTAGCCATGAGGGACGAGTTGGATCGGACATGGCAACTGGCAAAGTTACCACAGGGTAAAAAGTCCTTGCACAACAAAAGGGTATACCGGGTAAAAAATAAAAGTGCTGGCAGCAAACGGTATAAGGCAAGGTGGGTGGTAAAAGGATCCAGAGATATGCTCGCCAAGATGGATCCGATTGAGAAACTGAAGTTGTGCGCAACTTCAGTTGGACTTCTCCATGAAGCATGAGAAGTCGTTGCCGCTGCAGTGGGAGACATGATGATTGATTAGTCTCCAAGTGGGAGATTGTTGCAGATGTGGAGCCAAATCAAGTCGACAACCCAGCAAAAGGAAGAAAAAGGGTGAAAAACGCGTCCTCGAAGGCAGAGAGCAAGCGCCGCAGCGCTGGGATGAGGGCGCCTAGGCGCCATGAGGAGAGCGCCTAGGCGCCAGGTGGATTGCGCCTAGGCGCTATGTGGCAAGCGCCTAGGCGCCAAGGGCTTTACGCCTAGGCTCAAAGAGGATGGCGCCTAGGCGCCAGGTGAATTGCGCCTAGGCGCCGCAGGGGAGCGTCGCAGCGCTCGTTTCGAGCGTCGCGGCGCTGACGCGCTGTGTTCCGCGATGTTTTTTGAATCAAAGTCGAATTCAAAGGTTCCAAAAACGGGAAACCACTAGGGTTTCCCATTAGTTGCGAATTTTCTCCTCCTTTGGTTATAAATAGACACAAGGTGGCTAGGGTTGTGTGTGTGAAAATTGTGAGTGGCATAATTTTGTGAGAGGCAAAATTCTTGAGAGCTCCATCCTTGAGAGAGAGAGAAAAATTCCCATTGGGTGTTAGATAGAAGAGAGTTTTGGTAAGCACAATTTGTGAGTGTGTGAGAAACTGCTCTTGTAATCTGTAATCTTCTTCATCATAGTGGAATCTGCAAGTGGCAGAAACAGGACGTAGTCTCAATTTTGGACGAATCTGTATAAAAATTTGGTGTCTCTTTTTTTTCTTCTTTTCTCCTATTTATTTTCTGCAATTGTTCGTTCTTGCGATCCTTGGAATTAGGAGTCGCCTAATTCCCCAACATCCTGCAAACAAACTCTTGCAAAAATTCACTTAATTAACTAAAAAGATATATGTTAAGTTAGCTTTAATATTTAAGGGAAAAAAATAGTTTATATAGGTTATGACATAAAAGAGACATGTTTGGATACAATTGCAAGTATTTTGGCATCCTCTTCTGTCGTCCAGAGGCCTCTCTTGACATGAGATTTATCACAACAAGGTGGCCTTCCCATTGTGTGTGTGAGAGAGAGAGAGAGAGAAAATGATGAAAGATGGTGGAAGGTGAATTATGTATTTGGGTGATGCAACTCTCCAAAGCTTTGCATGTACATTTAAAAAAAAAAAAAAGAAGAGAAGGTTTAAGATTAAAGAGGCAAGAAAAGCATGCGATTTGGCTCCCCATTAACTAGAATTGCATGATTATTTTCCTTCGTCTTATTAGAAAACAGTTTAGCATGACATGACACACTTGTGTTTCTCTCTCTCATTTGCTTGCCCCCCAAAGCATTCATACTGAGGTGCAACTTGGGTGAATTATTTGGTTAAGCACTAGCCCTTTCATTTTCTCAAAATTCCAGTTTTTATTTAGAATTATGGATGAGTTTCCTCTGAGAAGATGCTGTCAAAGTGCCCCTTGTAATGGTGAGTTTTTTTTTAGCCAAAAAAAGAAGTCAGCATTTGAAGGACTTCAACAGGTGGACAAACCCATTGCAAGAAATGCCTCATTTATTTATTTATTTATGACATGTTCTCTGGGTCAATATGTCTGTCTATCTTCAATAAAAAGTTTCAGACTTTCTCACAATTCTGCTCATTATTTGTTTTCTTCTAATTAACAACAATTTTGCAATTAATTATTTAGCCTTCATTTCTTACACTTAAATTAAAGCAGGTTAACAAATAAGATATTGCTTCCTTAAGAATATAATATGGTGTGCTGACTGCTAAGGCCAGAGGATTGAAGGGGTGCAGTCAGGAGGACATTACGCCTTTTAATGTGACTAAGTACCGATCATCTGAAGGCAGTTTTGTTATTTGTGCTTATATATATTTTGATAAAAGTCGTTCAGAAACATGACGTTACAAACAGGGAATTGATTTTATCGTCGGAGTTTGTGACCTGCGAGGAATTTTGGTCTACCACATCTTGAACAGAAACTGACCGTTATTGCCGGGAGAGTTCTCTAGTGGCGTACTTGTCTTAGATATCTATAACTGCTCTTTTTGATAAAAATATGTACAGTAAAATTTTGGAACCTATATTTAACATAGTCCGTTATTGAGGTCGACGCACTGCGTCATACCAACACTCCCACGTGTTACAACTGTTAAAAGAGACAATCTAATCCTTTCAATTGCTTAGGACCAGTTCTGAGAGCGGACTCTCCACACCATTTGTGTTTAGAACTTTTCCAGGATCCTCACGAGTGAGCCTAAGCCTTTTTTGAGACCCGAGACCACATACAGGGACGGAGATACGGTGTAATCGGGGGCTCAAGTCCCCCCTCAACTTTTTTTTTTTCCTTTTACTTATATATATCTAAGAGGGTGTTTGGCTAAAGGTAGTATGAACCATAAACTTAATTATGAAAAGTATAAAGCTCTTACATGCTACAGTATTAAAAAAAAAAAGTTACTACGGTATAAAATTCTCACATGCTACAATAAAAACGGTTCCTACCAACATTAGCCAAACACCTTATAAGTATTATGTATTTAATATAATATACTTAGAAAATCAGTTTAGAATTGCATCACAAATTACTGCAATATTCCTCTCTCGCTCATATGCTTGGCCCCAAAAACCTCTTTATTGAGATACAATTCGGGTAAAGGACCATCAAACTGGGCAACATGTGGAAGTGAGAAGTATAGTATGAATGACGTTGGAATGATGCTGTAATGGTTTGGGATAACAAAAAGTTTCTCGTTAATTTAAGTGCCAAAAAGGGGTTGAGATAACAAAGTTTTTTGTTGATTAGAGTGGCAAAAAGGGGTTGCTCAGCCTGGCCCATGTGTAATGAAAGAAAAACATGTCAAGCCAAACCGTTAGATGGAGAACAGGGTCAGAATATTTGGTTGGCCTAGGTCTAATGCGGGTTAATACGTTTGTCCTGTCCCATAAATACACACTACTATAGTTGTTACCCCTTTTAAACGTAAACATAACATATATAACTTATAATAACCAAAAAAAAAAGATTAGAAATTTTAAAATGGCAATAACATTTGAGTGCAATGCAAATACGGTCATAATCATAAAAACTACTAACTTTATGAGAATAATTAAAATCAAAACAAACAAAAAGCAAAAAAAGGGTCCAACAAATGATTTAATTTCAAAAAAATCGACATAATCATAATATTAAAATCACAATAGAATCCTTTTAAAATTGGACTCTTTGTAAAAATGAATTTAATAGAAAGCTCTACCCCCATAAAATAACTCTTCCAAAATTTTAATTTACAAAATGACTTTGAAACGAGCACATACAACCATTTTTTGCATTGAACAACTAAGTAGGTGGCTTAGTGTAAAAAATAGTCATTTTGTTAGTTTCAATTTATAGGGTAGACTTGATATTTGCCATGTCACAATCTTTTCCTTCTTCTCATCTAAATAATATATGTACACATGCATAGCAAATGGTACATTAGATTTTTTTTTTCCACGAGTATTTTTGAGAACATTGGGACCAAGCGTCTTATCATATATTTTTTTTTAGGAAAAAGAACAATATAGTCAAGTATAGATGCCATCATATAGCATGTAAATTATTATGTTCATCTTTACTGGGACCAATCGTACTTTCTGTATAAGCGTGCAAACAACACTTGATGAGGGATGGTACCATGAAGAAGCTAAATCACACAGCTCTTAATAATCACGGTTGATAATTGACGACTCTTTTTGTTTTTGTTTTATTTTTCTTTTCTTTTTTTTTTTTAAGAATAGTTTGGCATGAATCATGCTCTTAGGTGTTTCCTTTGAGCTGAAGAGCTCTGTCCTTAGCTGGCTGTCGGTATGCACTGTAATTTCTCTCTCTCTCTCTTTTTGTCTCGACAAGAATCTGCCCTTTGGTAGTGTTCCAAAATGATTAAAAGTAAATTTGTGTTGAAAAAAAAGATAATTTTTAGGAATAGTGTTTTTTAGGGTCTTTGAAATTTTTGTTTTAAAAAAGGTGCAAAAACATTTCAAAAATTTCAAAAACAATATGAAAAGGGAAGGTGGTTTTGCGCGTAAATATATAAGAGGTAATTTCCTGTTTTACAGCACAGGTTAAACGGGTCTTATAGCAGCGTTCTCCCTTTCTTTTACTGTGAAAAATCTGTCTGCGCAGAATTTTGGTAAACAGCAAAGATCTCTAACATACATGACATGAATGTCTTTACCACTTACTAGATTGGTGAACTACAACGGCAAGTAGGCAAACCATATGAAGTTCTTCCGATTGCCGTTATAGAGAAAACAATAAGAAGTACCTCGCGTGGTTCACTGATCTGAATCTAAAGCTTGTAAAGTCTAAAATTTTTCAAATTTTTATAAGAAAAAACAGTACTGTAACAAAAACAGTGGGAACTAAAACTGATGAAACAAACTAAATGGAAGAGCAGTAATGTTATGAGATCGTTGTTAAGCTCAGTTTTTTTTTTTTTTTTCCTCCTCAGATTTCTCAAGTAACATAGTTACTGAATTTACTGCCAGTTCATTGTCTGTACGTGAATTCCTCACATTACGTTGCAAGCTAGGCTTGTCGTGGGTCCCACCCAGCTAGCAAATTAGTACATTTGTCATCTCCAACTGTCACTTTCACGGATTCAAATCATCTGTTTAATTTTAATATCAACTATACATATTATGACACATCAAACAATAAAAAACATGTAAAAATAAATTAAACATTTAAAAGTACCATTGTGACATTAAAAATTAGACAAAAGAGTTTGAATCCCACTTTCACAGCATTTTCTTTTAATGCTTTGAATGATTCGGGGTATTGATGGTGGCTGGTTTTTGCTGGGAAATTAATGCCAGTTCTCAATGTTTTTCTTTGGTTCTATGATAATAAATATCCCCAAGAACCTTAGGTTTTTATTAGACTCAGTCAATTTTTTTTTCATATTTTTGTTTAACTTCAATAATGTGGGAAATTCTCTATTTTGAATAGTTTTGATTTTTGCGTTCACTTTTTGAGCAGTGTGATTTAGTACAAAGAGACGGGTGGACAAGAGATTTTTAATAATTGCTTAAACAGTGGATGCAAAAGAGATTTTTAATTTTCAAAAGAATTTTTGAATTTGTTTGCTTAAATAGATCAAAAGCTTTGTAATTTAATACAAAAATTTAGATAGAATTTTTAATTTCTTGCTCTAAAATGTAAGATTGAAAATATAAATAAAAAAGTTTTCTATAAGCTCTTTCTCTATAAGCATGAAGAGATGGTTTGTTTTAGAATCTATAAAACCAATTGGTGTATTTATCTAGACACATCTAAAAGCAGCTTTTGTAACATAGAGGAAAACAAGCCAGCCACGCAAGTTTGACTTATGTATTGTGAGGTTAGAAATTGTAAGATTTTGTGTGCACGGCATTCATGAGGATTGCAATTATAAGATTTAGTGTGAAGGAAATCACAAAAATCTAACATAGACTTAGCTTAGCTAGTTTTTTGTTTTGATAAGATCTTTTTATAATGCTAAGCATGTATTCTCTCCAAGTAAGATTGAAAATACAAATACCATTTTTCAACATTCCACATGCAAAATAAGTCAAAACTGCTTATTTTAAGCTATAACAATGTAGTCGACTAAGAACAAAGCTCAAACCTATGGTGTCGACTATCAAGAAACATTTGCTCTTGTGCTAAGATGAATACAAACACTATCCTTGGCTGCTAATAATTGGCACAACTTAATGTGAAGTGTACTTTTTGTTGGGATATGTGCCCATAAATGAATAAGATGTATTATGTTTGCTTATTATTAATATAATTTGAGGAATTTTTTCAATATTATTTTTGCATGCATGTTTTAGATGCTTTATAAATATCTAAAATCCTAGATTATTTAAATTTAACTTTAAATATTATATATAGAAAGATAATATTTAAAGTAAGATAATCTAAATCTATCTGTAAATAAAAATTAAAGTTGGGATCTTTAATTTAAAGTCATTAGCACAATTCATTACATTTTAAATGAAATGATCTTATCTGGATTGTTAATAATGAGATTATTGGAATGAAAGCACTTTATATAATTTGATTATATAAGACTAGAACACGATTAGTTATGAATCTCTAATAATTTCTATTACTATATAGAGCATTCAATATTAGTCAATGATGGTCATATATGAATCGATCTTAATCCTGAGTAATTAATGGACTCATATTTATTTTATTGTATTTTTTAACATACCAGGTAATGACACAAATGTATAGTGTCAAATTCTTGGTATATTGAAAATATAATAAAATAAAGAGCCAGGAATATTAATATACATTATGAATTCCATTCCTTCTTAAAGAAGTCAAACGAACGATTCTCATAGGTATTGATTTGGGACTTGAATAATAAGAGTGGTCAATTTATAATTAGATCATTAATATATTATTCATTAGAGAATCAATGGTACTTGCGGATAAAGATATAATTAAAGAAGTTAACAGAAAATACTTAGCTTTAATTATGAACCATTTATGGAGGATTGATTTATATGTAGTGACTATATCAATAGACAATTCAAATCCTTTGAGTATAATTAATTTTATAATTTTAAGAGTGCAATTCTAAATTTTTAGTGAAGTAATTTTGGAATTAATAATTTTAATATTTTAATTAGGTGTTAATTAATTGTCAAAAAGCTCAAAATTATAATGTCCATAGTTCCTCTCAACGGCTCCATTAAATTATGTGAACTATATTTTATGTTGCGTTAATTTATTAATTTTGAATTGAAAATTCTAAATTAATTTCACACAATTATTAATTTGATTAATTTATATTTTAAATAATATAATTATTTAAAATAAATTTGAAATTGTTTTTAAAATTAAAAATTATACATGCTGGTAAGGACCACATTGTTATGTGTGCCAAAGGAAGTATCATGTGAATTTTACAAGGAGAGTCCTTGTTAGCACATATGGGAAAAGGAAATAATCAGTTTAATTTATTTTGACCAGATTCATTCTGGATAAAATTAAATTGATTAGTGTATGGGAAGAGATTTTCTCTCTCCCTCAACAACTAAAAAAGCTACTCACTTAAAAAGTGGGGTAATTTTCCCACTTTATGTGAAGTGATTTTAAATTAATTAATTAATTAATTAAAAAAAGGTGTCAGTTATTTTTCTATGCAGTATTTAAAAGGGGTTTTAGAAAGAGAAAATGTAACAACTAAGGGAGGTTCATTAACAAAATTCAATATTAAATTAGATTTACTTAATGAATTTACCCTTATAAATTGTGTTTTTGTAAAAATTATGATAATGTATAATGAATGCTGTTGATAGAAAATTTTAGTATAGATTTGTTACGACGTTGGGTATGATCCAAATACAGATTTTGTGAGTATAAATGCTTAAAAATTTGTGATTTATATCACAATTAAATACAGTATTGTAATATAAATTAATAGATGATTAAGGTATAGATAAGATAGAAAAGCATACCAAAACCTTAAAACAACGTAAAAGGGGTTTAACGCAGTGTAAGTATACTGTTGATGTAAAAACACCAATATAAGAAACACTGTGTTTGTAATGACCGAAAAAATCTAAAAATTAATAAGTATGATTAATTAAGAATTTTTCTATAATTACTCAGCTAAATACTTAAAAAGGTACACATTTAGCATTTATTAATACGTAAATTTGAAGGTCTTAATAGTTGTAAGACCTTAAGAATAAATAATGTTGTGAATGCACAAATTTACGTGCTTTATTTATGAAGCATGTAACAAAGTAATGTTATGATGGTACATTAAAATAATTAAAAATAATTATTTAATGTGCTAAACTAAAAGTTTATAATATATTAATTTCATGCATGAGCCAAAAAGATGATGTTATTTGGCAAAAGTGGAATTTCCAACTTACTATGATGATGTGAAAAATTCCTATATGATGTCAGTTCAGTAAAAGAAACCCAGATCAAAAGTGATCATGAGCTCCATACCATAAATTGAAAATAGTGAGCACCAAGTTCAAGTATGCAAGATTCATGACAATTTTACTAAGATTGATCTCGAAATTTATAGAGATCATAAAGTAAGATAAGAATTTTAAAAAAGTTATAAAGATCATTGGAAGTTCAAGAATTTCAATATTTTGAATGTGTATGGTTAATTATTATACACATTAATAATTACGTAAAGTTTATTATTATTATTGTAAAGACAATAATAATAATAAAAATTGTCATAGTAATAGTAAAGAAGAAAAAAGACATTGATGGGGTCCACAAATGTTGATTTATTGCTAAGACGTGGACCCATAAATGGCTCTTTACGAGAAGTAATTCGTGTTATATCCATAAAGCACGAGATTGTGCTAAGTTTGAAATTTTAAGTTAAATTGACTTAGATAGTCAATTTAATTTACAAAACTTTTACAAAATTACAACTATTGTTTTCATAATGAAATTTGAAGTTTACAATATGAAAATTTTTAGTGAGAAGTATATGTTATAAATTTTCAAGTTTTAAAAGTAAAATAATAAAAATAAAAATAATAATCAATAATAATAATTATAATAATAAAATACTTATATTGAGCAAAGTTTTAAATATATAACATTTTCTTAAAAAACATGCATATGTATATATACACATGTATAAATATGGATACAGTTGTGAAAATAGTTAATCATCGGTTTTGAAGATAAATGTTTCAAAGTTTACAGTTTCAAAATTAAATCACAAAATCCATATAGTATGGATAACTTTTATGAAAATGATTTTATGACAGTATGAAGATGTTTATACGGCAATGATACAACAAGAAAATTAAAATTTATGTAATATTTTAAAAAATGAGAATATTACAATCTTAAAAAGTACAGTTATGTCTATGAAAATTTCAAGTTTACGGATCAAATTTGATCAACCTAACACAACATGTATTTGACTGTGTGGACCACAAGAGGGCCTATAAATACTTGACACAAAAAAAAAGAGCCAATCAGATCAACTCATCTCTCTCTACTTTCTCTCTCCTCAAACTCAGTCCAAGATCCGACCACCATTTTTTGACACCTCCTACACCATCAGAAAGATCTCGAGAAGCTGAGTTCGACAGTGTGTCGTGCCACCCACAACTCCGCTGGAGGAGGCCACACGCGCCGGCCAAAGCGGCAGAAAAGCCCAATCTTTTCGACGTGATTTCTCCTCTGTCTGACCTCTGATTGACACGATCTTGGTGTCAACAGACTCAGATTGATGAGAGGAACAAGAAGGCACCGATCACCAGCTCGATTTCAGCTGTAGCAAAACGGTGGAGCTGCCCCATTCCCGTCGTCGTGCCACCCCACGATCTTGCCGTCACCGACGTCGTTGATTGACACCGCCGTTACCAAAGCACTCAGAGTGAGGCGAGGATCAAAATGCCTCTGTCAATTTCATGCCACAGTCGCTGCCCTTTCGAGTTCAAAGTCGCCGCCATCAAGCCGTCGTGGAGCTCGTCGATCTTGTAGCTCCGGCCACTGTCGAGGTCAATTGACCTCACCGTCGTGTTCAGAAGATCAAGGCGAGCATGACGCCTTAATCAATTTTGCCATACCGTCACTGGTCGTCGGAGATCAAGGACGCCGGTCGTCACCGCCGTGGGAGAGATCGGGTTTGCCCATTCCGATGGCGGTGACACACACCGCCGGTGTCAATCAACTCAGAGGCCCACGATGAAGCTGTTGCCTCTCCCAATTTTGTGAACCACTCACGGGAAGACGGAGAACGACCTCCTCCTTTGTGTGCCGCCGTGAGAAGCTTCGGGCCGCCGTTTTATGCAACGGTGTGGTGCACCGCTGCCACTGACATGCTCAGACAGCCACGGAGAAGGAAACGCCCAGGTCAATTTAGGCCCAACACCGGCGGAGATCCACCGCCCTAGCCACCACGTTAAGCCGAGAATTTCAAGCTAAATCCGTGTTGATCGAAGCCAAATTGTGTAAAATTGAGGCTGCCATCGAACTCAGAAGGTCCAAGACTATCAAGAACCGAGATTACAACTTTTCAAGGTCACCGGAGCCGCCGCACGCGCCCCACGCGCCGCCGCGGGTGGCCGGCCTCCGGCGGACCTCGGGTCCTAAGCTCCCAACCTCCAATCGATGATCTGAGACTGCCTCCCAACTCGTTTCGACACTCTAAACGCAATGGTGACCTTCGTTGGAGCTAATTCTACTCTGATGAAAATCATCCGGTACTAATTGCACGTAAATCGAGGTGACTCAGACTGTAGTAACGGAGTCCAGAATGATGTTTTCAACAATAATAAATCTCCATGGATCATTCCTAGCCATCCACAGTGGTCTGAGGAGCACTACTGAGGATGCAGCGTAGACTGTGGATACGGCGAGATGCAACTGGACCCGCACAGCTCGAAGTCCAGGTAAGTAGGAATCTCACCTACAGTATGAATAGTTTTAAAAATAAATGAATTTTAAATATTTTCATAAAATTTATGAAAATGCATGATCAGTGATTTATTACACTGTTATATGTTATGATGTGATATGTTATGTTATGACATGATGTAAAATGCTATGATGCTGATGATATGATTAATGTGTGATGTATGCAATATATAAATTATATTGTTTAATCACCTTCAAGTCGAGTATGTTAATGATTTACGATTCATGAATTACGAAATTGTGATGTTATGTAGTGATAAGTCATACTGCATACACACAATAAGACAAGTGAAACTTATAAGACAAGTTAACGGTGTCGTACCAACCTTTCGACCCACGGGGAGGCTCCATGTTAAAGTAATGAATGATCTTGGTGTCGTTGGGACCTCGCGAACCCTAACTTCCCAAGACTCACGCGCAACCGGTACGATCACTCGGGCCCAAAGTAAGAAGATAAGTTACAGCTTAAATAATTAAGCATAAATCAAGTTGATAAGCAAGCCTAAAATGCTCATGCATATTTTTATTAAAATAATTTTTAATTATGTTTTGCGAGGCTAATTTCCTACTTGCTGAGCAAAAGCTCATTTAAGTATGTTCATGTTGTAGGTAAGAAAAACCTGTCGGCGACACTTGATAGGCAGTGGTGAGCGGCAGACGAATGGTGAAGATAGGATTGGATACTGCTCACGCAATGTAATATTTTCGTAATATTATTTTACGAATTTATGCATGTTTTATTACCTTTCGAAAATTATGTGCATACGAATAAGTAAATAATTTACGTAATTATGTTTTAAAAACCGAGCTTGTGATTACGCAACCTTGGTCCAGAGGATTTTAAAGTTTAAAAAGGTTGCAATAGATAATGCAACAAATGCACGAAATTTTTAAGAAAGAAAATTATAAGTTTATTTGGAATTACAAAGGATTATGAGAGTTTTACGTTACGTTAAGAAATGAATTTTATGAATATGTTTCTATGAAGTTCTATGAAAGTCTTAAAGAAAAGCTTTAAGAAATTAGTAACTTAAGCTTAAAAGTTTAAGTTGTAAGAAATTATGTTTTGTTAAGTTTAAAAAGGTTAACTTTTAAGAGAATATAATGTTATTTTTAAGATGTTAAAATTATAAGTAAAATATATAAATAATTGCTAAGAAAGTTTTAAAGAGCATTTAAATGGGATTTTATTTTAATATTTAATTTAAAATTATCTTGAAAATAGTTTTATTTAAATTGAGAAATGTCTTTAAAGTAATACTTGCTAAATAATTATTCTTATGTTTAAAAAGGAAAAGTTCAAGAAAATTATTATGGTTATGTTTCAAGAAATTAATGCTATAAGTTATGTAAAGGATTATGATTTGGAAATTATGATTATGTTAAAACGTAATGATTATTATTATGTTATTATCACGTTTGAGAAATTTATGTTATTATGTTAGGTTTACGAAATAAAGTTTTGAGAAATGATTATTATATTTTTAAGGTTATATGTTAAGAATTCTTTATCAATAAGAATTCATTTGTTATTAAGATTTGAAAAATAGTTATTACTTCCTCTAAGGTTTCATGTTAAGGATTCCTCAGTAAGAATCCATTAAAAAAAAAATTATCCCGAATTTCTCTATCTTATTTGTAAGTAAGTTTAAGTTTATGAGCATGTTTAAGTTAAGTGACGGCCACGTAAGGGCGGGTCGTTACAGTGTTTGGGTTTCAATAGTGCACCAAAGACTAAGTAAAATATTTTATACTGTACAAGAGTATGTTTTTCAACAATTTTACCCTAATAGTATAAGAAAAATACTATACGGTGGAAAAATTATACTGTGTACAGTGGTGAGTTCCATCAAGTGGACACCCAACAGATTGTGATTGGGCCACCACATCATGAAGTGTGGCTCATTACCCATAATTATGGGTTAGGTGATGACTCACCTATTTTTTTTTTTAAAAAAAAAATCTCATAAGATAAGCCTTAATTGAAGGCTTAAGAATTTTTTTTTTTTCATTTCTTCCTTCCCCATAACCGGCGGCCATAGAAGCCCTCTTTCAAAAATTTTTCAAGTTAAAATTCTTGCAAAATTTCCCAATTAAGTTCCAAAGGCCAAAGTTCAAGAGGTTTTATCAACTTTTGAGGTACAAATCTAAACTTTTTCTTAAGTTTTCCTAGGGTTTTTGCTTGGTTTAAGGGGGGAATTTGACCCTAGAATTTCTCATGTGAAACATGCTCAGGAAATTGCAAGGAAGCCCTTGAAAGTTTTAGGATCACAAATTTTTCTTTTGGTAAGTTCAATTTTTTTTCAAATTTAAAGTTTATTTGGTTTCTTTGTTTTGGTTTGTTACTTCAAAAAGGCATGTGATCCTTTATGTAAGTTATAGTTTGATTTTCTTAATTCCATGGTTTATGTTGAGGTTTGTGGATGAAATTTGGGTTTGAAGGTGAAAAATGGCATTTGGTGCAAAAATGGTTAGTTTTGTAAACTTTGAAGTGGTTCTAAAAAAAAAGAGTTGTGAATTAGCATGAAAATTGTTTGAGAGGGTCTTGAAATTATATGAACAGTAGCTGGAATTCCATCTTAAATGAATTTTTACAAAAATTAGCCTAGGGACTAAATTGCAAAAAAAAAATTTATTCTCGACAGATTTGAAAAAGGGCTGAAAATCCCCTGTACAATGGGAATTTTGAAAAATTTATAACATGAAAGTTGTAAATCTCGACAAAGCTGTTAAAAATTGCGGACGGTTCGTCGAAAATCGCCCTCATTTGTGAGTTATGAATTTTACAAATTTGTTAAAATTGAAAAAAATTTTAAGGGGCAAATACATCTTTTCACAAAAGGAATTTAGGTATGATACTTTGAGAAAATTTGATCCTCTTGAAATATGGAGATTAATGGTTTAAAAAGATTGTTTTTGGTCCTGGGAGCAAAATCGTAAAAATGTTCAAATCCAGATAAAATCGTAAAGTTTTGCTAAACTTGAGCTCTGATTGAAAATAAGCAACCCGATGCCTTAAACTGATGTTTCTACACTAATAAGTGACGTTTTGCGTTGAATTAGCCAAAATGGGTTTAGGAATTCATAGTTTGCCATCGAGGGCAAAAATGTCATTTTTCATAAAATGATCAGTACGGACCCCAAAACGTTCTAGATAGAGGAAAAAAAACCCTAATAAGAATTTCTCTCTCTTTGTTAGAAGCTAAAAGATAGAAGGAAACGAGAGGACGGCCGAACCTTAAGTAATCAGAATAGTAATCCGAATTAGTAATCGATAGGTATACCTTATTAATGTATAGTTAAACCGTGATGTTTTGGCTAATAATGATAAAATTGGCCAAAAGGTCACTAGACAAGTAACAAAGGAACTCAAAGATGGTCTTTTTATCATAAAAAGTAAGTTCCAACACCTACAATATGTAAGTTCCAACACCTACAATATGTAAGAGTAGGTTTAAGGGTATAGTATACTTATGTGAATATGCTTGTGTGTGTTGCACAATTGAAAGGTGTAAATGTTTTGCACTTAGTGTGTACGTATATTGTCATGTATGGTATGATGACCAAAATAACTGGACTGGTAAATAATTCACCAAAAGTAAAAAAAGTGTCGTACCAGTTCTCGACGCAAAGGGGAGTTTAATGTCAAAGTTATGTTAAGGTCCCGGTGTTACGAAGACCTATGCAAGGTTGTGATACGAGCACTTGGACCCTAGTTAAAGACAAGATAAGACAAGAATAAAGAATGTTCATAAGAAAGCATAAATGAATCATGCATATTAGCATATTATGCATGTGACTTATATTTGGACTTACTGAGCATAAGCTTACCTAGTTATTTCATGTTGTAGGAGTTTCCACTAAGAAGTCAGAATGACTACACTGATAGGCGGGCAGTGAAACATGAGCAATGTGCAGATCAGGGTATAGATACCGCCACAGTTTTGCTCCGTTTGCTATATGTAATAAGTTATTTTGGAACTTGTTGTATATAAGGATATAGTATGGTTTAGTAGGAGAAAAACTCTTTCAAATATATTAAGTAAATAAAAGTATAAAAAGAAAGTTGTTTATGTATATATAATAACAAGAAGGAGTTTGAGTTTGTATATACGATCTATTATTGTCTAAAAAAAAAAGAAAAAAATATTTTCAAGGTTTTCATAAATACGTAAGTAAGGAAAAGTGTTAAAGCACAGCTTGTAATAAGGCGGGTTGTGACAAAAAAAGACACAAGAAATATAAAGTACTTTTCCAGAAAAAAGAACATATTATCCTAGACAGTTTTTTCTTTTCTCTTTTATCACTCTATCTCATATGTTGAGTATATAAAATGATCCTAAATTAAATTGTGTGATTGAAACCCAAATAAAAAATGCACATTCGTTTCTATTCATCGTAATTTGGAGAATATTGAGAAAGATCCATAATGTTTTTGAGGATTTGGAGTTGCAGGTTTTTGGTGAAGTTCAAGAATATCATCCTAATTGAAAGATGATAAAATTTCTTAATCACCTTCTTATATTATTTCATTAAATTAATATAAGTATTGATCACCGGAAAAAAGTTTTTGAGAAAATTTTTTTGAAATATGCTATTCAATCCATACCAAGCTTCTGCAATTTTTTTAAAACGGTTTTTAAAACCAACAATTGGTACTAGAGACGGTAATACCTTATATTAATTTAAGAAGTGATTATGTAATAATCTATGTATGATTATAGTTGGCACTTATGCATTATGAATTATGTTCATATGGATGTTATTTTTCATTATTATGAATGAATGTGTGAATGGATTGGTCGTAAATATTTCCAGTTCTATGGAATTAGTTTGCAATTTCTTTTTATCTAGAATAATTGTAAATAGGATTCGTGTTGTAATTTTCAAATTATTTTTTTAATGAAGAAAAGTTCTATGTACGTGTACTTTTTTTCCTCTTTGGAAAAGTTCCATTGTTGTTGTGTGTCCGCTAACAACCATTTAACAGATGTCCTTGCCAAAAGGGTTGAATTGTGCAACACTTGAAACAATTATGGCAAAGCTGGGAATGGAAAATCCTTACCAGCTTGAACGGGAGTGCAAGATACCAAGCCAACCGTGAAAGTTGACTTGTGTTTTGCAAGGTTTGAAATTGTCTAGTGTGCAGGCGAAGCAGGAGGCTTGAAATTATCATAGTGTGCCGGGGAATCACAAAAATCTGACGTAGTTAGATAGCTTAATTAATTTTTTTTGTTTTTCTGTCTTGATAAAGTTTGTATATAATGCTAAGCTTGTGCTCTATTTAAGATTGAAAATACAGACACCATTTTTCAGTTTTTTTATTCACTAAATAAGTTAAAAATCGTTTATTTTAAGCCCTTTCGAATGGGCCTTACTGTCAAAAGAGTTGGTGTTGGGGATTTTCCACTCAATCAATAAGGGTATGACACGTGCCATGCTATTTTTGTCAAAGAAGTCGAATGACCGAAGAATAAACTAGAGAACGTTGAATGCTTAATGAGGTCTCTCGAGTAGGACCTCGAGGGGGCCATGCAAACCGATAACCGATATAAGCCACAAAAATCATGTTACAAGCTTGTGTCAAGGTGACCAATTCCCATATGACACGTGACCCACTACATGTCAGAATCATTGGAAAAATATGAGAAAAACAAATCCCAAGAAAAGATAAAAAAGAATAGTTTTTCTTGGGCCTTTCTTAAGTAAGGAAACAATACAAACTTCAAAACCCCAAAAGGAGGAATGATGTGTCAAAGATTTAATGATTGATGAAATAATAATCAAAATTTTGATAAGCTAACTATAAATAGCCCGTTTGTGAACAAAGAGAAGGATCCCCTAGCTCATTTACTGCTACTAAAACCTGACTCTCCTTTATATTCTCTATTCTAAATATCTCCATTACCGTTTAGTTAAACTTTGGAGTGTCTCTGCAGATCATTCAAGGGCACTTTGGAGGCATCGGAGCTCAATTCAATTCGCCGGAGATCAACAAAACGAGGGAATTGATGTTTAGAAATCTGGACAAATAATTGGTATCAAAAAATTGAGATCCCTAACATTACTTTATTCATTTTTATATGATTTCGACAAGTTGAAGCATACACTAGTGACATGGATATTCTATTGATAAGGATATTATGATCAAATGGTTATAGAAAAGGATAATCATAAAATATATTGTTGTGATCATGTAAAATAATATATACTAAATTAAAAAATAGAAATGGTATAAAATGTCATTTTTCAAAACTAATTATGGTAAATGTAAAGTTTTGAAAATATTTATAGTAAATATCACATTTATGATGTAAGTAATTTATCTACCCTTTTGTTTGTAGTGTAAGTAATTCGTATTTACACAATAAATAAATTTATGGTACAAATTATATATTTACCTTCTTGTTTACAATATTATTTACATAGTAAATAACATGTCCACCTTGTAAATCTAATATTTACTACAAATTTTTTCAAAAGCTGATATTTAATTCAAAAAGTTTCAAAAATCTAATAATTTCCTTGAATACAAAATTTAACTAATATTTTGCATGCTAGAAAATAAAGGAATAGCTTTTAATTATAAAGCTACATGTAGTTTTACGAAAAGCCTCTTTACAAAATCCCATCTAAGTCCTCCAATCACCTTGAGGGGGCCCTATTCTAGCATAAAAAATACTAATATTATTGTTTTCGGAACAAGCTACCCTCCGACTTTAAAAATAAAGAATAAAAAAAGGCCTAATTTCTGTCGTGGATGATTAAAACGAGAAACACTCCCCTTTCTACACTTAAATTCTTACAACAAGGTTTTACATCTTGTAGATTCATTTTTAGACGGTACTTATAACGTCCCAAAATTTATTTAATGTTAATGTAATATAAATGATGGATTAGTGTGCCATAATTAATGTTTTAACCTTAATTAGATTATTTGGTTGGATTTTTTAATTTTTGGTTGTTTTGTTAAATCAATGCATTTAAGTGATTTCTTATTGTTTTAAAATGATGTTTTGAGTTTTAAAACGCAACAATTTGTAAAATGTTAAAAATACTCTGTTTTACAAAACCGTGGGCGGCACATGGTTTTCGCACAGTAAAACCGCCCACCAATTTTCTCTATTTATTTCCCTCCTCTCTCTCTCTCTCCTCACTCTCCCGCAACACCTCTCTCTCTCCTTCTCTCATCTCTCTCGGCAAGCCTCTCTCTCTCTACATCTCTCTCAAATTTTAAAACAAATTCGAATCCAAGCTTCGGGATAGCAAGGAGGAAGCTCGGGGACGTGATTCGGCAACCGAGAACGCGGATTGAAGCTTCGATTCGAGGTTAGATTCGAAATTTCTAAACTTTTTACAAAATTTTCAATTTTGTGCATTTTTGAAATTTAGGTTTGTTTAAGCTTAGAAAACCTTGTATTTGAGTTAAATGAACTTAGAACAACTAGAATCTAAGCTTAGATTGAAGAAAAACGGATTAGATTCAAGATTTTTCATTTTTCCCCTCATTTTCTCATTTTCAGATTTTTGAGGATTTTGAGTTCAAATCTTGTTTAAATGAGTCCAAACATGTTTTAGAATGTTTTTCTATCAACTATGATTATTTTTCATGCCTGGGAATTGAGAAAAACAGGTTGGAAACAAGATTTGGATTTTGGGGATCGAGAAACCCGTGGCTGGGATTTCTGGATTTTCCCAGTTCGACAGGTGTGTTCGGCAGGCCGGAGTGATGATCGGCAGGCCGGTGTTCTTCCGACCGGCAGGCCGAATCTGGGAAATGTTCGGCCGACCGAACTTTGCTTTCGGCAGGCCGAACTATGCAGTTCGGCAGGCCGAAGCAGGGCGTCCGGCAGGCCGACCGAGGCATGGAAAATTTTGTGATTTTTACCCGTTTTCACTGTTTTGAACCCAGATTTAAATCCCAACCTTATAGAATGATTTTAAAGGTACAAATGGCACACTAGGACATCATGAAATGATTTAGTAACATAGAATGTCTCGAACTAGATATTGATCGACTTAGCTTGTATCTAGGATCGTTCGTGGTTCCGTGGAGCTAACGTATAACGGACCAGGATTGCGGTGTGGGGCACCGGCACGAGTATTGAGGTAGGACTTCTATCCTATTTCCTTGGTAGCCTGGTTTTGAAATGATTTGGCTTTGAAAATGATTTCTATCAAAATGTTTTCAACGGTTGTTTGGAAATGGTTTTATCGGTTATATTTTATTATACCGTGATCTGAAATGAATTTCATAATAAATGTAATTGACAACACTCGGTAATTGGGTTTTGAATGATAATGATAATAAACACATGGGCATGATGCCATATCAGAGATCGGGTCGTGTAGCGATCGACCTTGGGGGCAGGTCCCGAAACCCAGCTGGGCCACTACGGTGGTGATATCATGGTTTGCCTAGGTAAAAGTAAAATGGTGTTTTGATTTGACGAGTGGACTGTTCTGTGACAGAACGGTTCTACTCAAATTATTTATTTTATTCAAGTTTCCTTCTGAATAACTTCTAGTAATGTTATGTTTCTTTACATCAAACTATTTTATAAAATATAGTCCTACTGAGCCTTTCGTTCACGTTTTATTGTTTTAAATTTCCCCCTTTCTAGGTGGTTTCCCATTTAGGTTTGGAGAAGATTCTTCAGACCGAACTCAGGAGCAATAGGAGAATTTATTTATATTCTGTATTATTAATCAAGGCATGTAAGACTTAACTTTATTTGTACTTGGACTGTAATTGTATTTATGATATTGTCAGTACCATGTGTGTGCACAAGTTGTGGGTTGTGGAACCCATATTCGCAATTTTTAATTAATTATTATTATTTGCTTAATATTTATAAATTCGTTTATCAAATGTGGTGGAAAATCTCTTTATTTCTTACTTAATTGGATTTTTAAACTCTTAATTTTAATTAAATCCTCTTTTAATAAATCTAAATATTCCGCCACGTCACATCCCGTACTCCGGGGTGTGACAGAATGGTATCAGAGCTCAAGGTTATGAACCTTGGGAATTGTGCACACATAGGTTTGACAATGAAATACCTCTGACAGTCCAAATTTTATTTTCAGAAGTGAGAGAATGGCACCTAGACGTCGTTCGACAACTGATGTCGAGTTCGGAAATGATGAGAGCATGATAAGGTCTATGTTTGCGGCTTTCCGACAGATGGCAGCCAGGGCTAGACCGGAAGACTCCAGTGTTGGTAGTCGGCATGCGTTCTTTAAGGAATTCCGGCGGGCGTCAATTCTGACTTTTGATGGCAATGGGGATCCGCAGTTAGCAGAGTATTGGTTGGATTCGATCTTAAAGCATCTAGATACCCTTGGTGTGCCTGAGGAGTATCGTGTGGAGTTTGCGGCGTATAAGCTCGAGGGTGGCGCTAACACCTGGTGGAAACAAACTAAGCGTCTGGAGCGCGGTGGCGATATCGGTTGGGACAAGTTCGAGGAGCTGTTCTATGATCGGTATTTTTCGCAGGGGTATAGAGACCAGAAGGCAGCTGAGTTTTACAGGTTGCAGCAGAGTGATCTTTCAGTTCGGGAGTATGAGGCAAAGTTTAATGAGTTGGCTAGATTTGCTCCATCAGCGGTGGCATCGGAGCGTGAGAAATGTATCAAGTTCCAGGAAGGGCTCAAGGCTCCTATTCGGCGGCAGTTGGTTGCTCTACGGCTTAGGAGTTTCGGAGAGCTTGTGTCGTCGGCGATCTCCGTGGAGAATGATTACGTGCAGTATTGTGAGGACCGAGCCAAGGCTTCAGGAGGACCGCAGAGGAGTGGCAGGAAGAGCACCAGTAGTCGTCCAGCTCCGGGGAAAGGCAAGCAAGGCGGTGCGACCAGTGGCAGCAGCAGTTCGTCTGGCAGCGGGCGTAGCAATCCCTACAGCTTTCATTGTCATTTTTGTCAGCAGCCCGGACACATCAAGAGGAATTTCTCGATCAGGAGTGCTCGTCTTGGATTGCAGACCGGGGAGGATGCCAGTCGTTCATCTCAACCTCAGCCTCAGACCCTACCTCCGCCTCCGCAGTATCCGCAGTTGCAGTATCCGCAGTTCTCTCCCCAGCAATTCTTATATCCGGCACGGGGGCAGCAGCCGCAGTATTTTCAGCGCAGTGTTCCTCAGTATCGAGCTCCGAGTACAGGTAGCGTGCAATCATCTCCATCTCAGCAGCATCGGCCGAGTAATCCAGGACCCAGCAATGTCGGTAGAGGAAAAGGAAAGGTACCAGTGCAGGTTCATGCAATGGCATCTGGAGGGTCAGATTCTCAGACTGGTAACGCGGTTGTCGATGGTATGATTTTGGTTTCCAGATCTTTAGCTCTCGTTTTATTTGATACCGGTGCCTCTCATTCTCTCATTTCGAGTTCTTTTGTACATGCCTTGGGATTAGAAGTAGAAGAGTTTAACGAACCCCTAGTCATAACTTCTCCCTTGGGGCGGGTGTGTGTAAATTGTATATGTAAATCCTGTAAAATAAAGATTGGGGATGAGATTTTGAAAAGTGATTTGATTATACTCCCCATGAGTTCCTATGATGTGATTTTAGGGATGGACTGGTTGTCCAGGTATAGTGCAGTCGTGGACTGCCAACTTAGAAAAGTGACCCTAGTGTCTGATAGGGGGACGGTAATCACTTACCAGGGTGGTGGTGATTGGCTAATGAGTGAGCGTCTTATAAAGTCGTGTTTAGGAGGGCGAAGGAATCTAGATTGTTTTGCTTTTCTTGCCAGTCTAGATTGCGAGCCCTATGTTTCGAGTGGTAGAGTAGCGATTCCGGTGGTTGATGAGTTCGAGGATGTTTTCCCCGATGAGTTGCCAGGATTACCACCGCATCGGGAGATTGAGTTTGGTATCGAGTTGTTTCCAGGGACATCACCGATTTCTATGGCACCTTATCGGATGGCGCCGGCAGAAATGAAGGAATTGAGGAAGCAACTTCAGGAGCTTGCTGATAAAGGATATATTCGGAATAGCACATCTCCGTGGGGAGCACCAGTTTTGTTTGCTAAAAAGCACGATGGGACTCTCAGGCTATATGTGGATTATCGGCAGCTAAATCGTGTTACGGTGAAGAACAAGTATCCCTTGCCTAGGATTGATGAGCTATTTGATCAGTTGGGAGGTTCACGATACTTCTCGAAGATTGATTTGCGTTCAGGTTATCATCAGCTCAGGATCAAGGAAGAGGATATTCCCAAGACAGCATTTAGGACTCGGTATGGGCACTTTGAGTTCCTGGTTATGTCGTTTGGGTTGACGAATGCTCCAGCAGCTTTTATGGATCTGATGAACAGGATATTTAGGCCGTATCTGGATCAGTTTGTGATCCTGTTCATCGATGATATTCTTGTGTATTCTAAGACTTGGAAGGAGCATGAGCAGCATCTTTGGATCGTGCTTCAGACTTTGCGGGAGCACCAGTTGTATGCTAAGAGAGAAAAGTGTGAGTTCTGGTTGACTAAGGTCAAGTTTCTGGGTCATATCATCTCCGAGCATGGTATTTCAGTGGATCCGTCCAAGATTGAAGCTATATTGGAATGGGAACGACCAAGGAATGTAGCGGAGATCCGCAGCTTCTTAGGTCTTGCTGGATATTACAGGAAATTTGTAAAGGACTTTTCGAAGATTGCAGCTCCATTGACGAGATTGATCAAGAAGAATGTTAGGTTTGAGTGGGATGAAGATTGTGAGCTTGCTTTTCAGGAATTGAAGAACCGGTTGACTTCAGCTCCAGTATTAGTTATTCCTAGCAGTGACGAGCCGTATGAGGTTTATGCTGATGCTTCAGGGCGCGGACTTGGATGCGTGTTGATGCAGCATGGACGTGTAGTTGCGTACGGATCGAGACAGCTACGACCTCACGAGCGAAATTATCCTACTCACGATTTAGAGCTTGCGGCGGTGATTTACTCGCTGAAGATTTGGAGATGTTACTTATATGGAACATCGTTTCAGGTCTTCTCTGATCACAAAAGTTTGAGGTATCTGTTCACTCAGAGGGATCTTAATCTGAGGCAGCGCAGATGGGTGGAGTACATGGAGGATTATGATTTCGCTTTGCAGTACCATCCAGGGAAAGCTAATGTGGTCGCGGACGCGCTTAGTAGAAAGTCTTCAGGGGTTCTCGCTTGTTTGATTTTTGAGGACTGGAGCAGGGATGCGACAGTGAGTGAGTATCGGCTACTGTGTCATGAAGACGGTGATCGAGTTTCGTTATATCATGTGGAAGCGACTCCAGCTCTTGTTCGGATGGTGAAGCAAAGTCAGTGGCAGGATCAGCATTTGCAGGGGATTTGGTCGTGGATTCAGAACGGGGAGCAGTTTGAAGAATGGAGCGTGCATGCAGATGGATCGTTGTACTTCCGAGAGCGTCTTGCAGTTCCAGTTATCGCCGAGGTGACGAAAGCCGTTCTAGACGAAGCTCATAGGTCTCAGTTTGCTATTCATCCGGGGAGCACCAAAATGTATCGTGATTTGAAGAGGCAGTATTGGTGGAGAGGCATGAAGAAAGATGTTCGCGAGTACGTGGCCAAGTGTTTGACGTGTCTTCAGGTGAAAGCTGAGCATCAGAAGCCTGCAAGTCAGCTTTAGCCGCTTCCTATTCCAGGATGGAAATGGGAGCATGTGACGATGGATTTTCTCACAAGTTTGTCGAGGACGGAGCAGCGGCATGATGCAGTTTGGGTTGTGGTCGACAGGTTGACGAAATCGGCGCATTTCATTCCGTTTAGGTCGACGTGTTCAAGGAAGATTCTTGGGGAGTTGTATATGCAGAATATTGTGAGGTTGCATGGAGTTCCTTTGTCCATCACCTCTGATCGAGACACCAGGTTTAATGCTAAGTACTGGAGGAGTTTTCAGGAGGCTTTGGGTACGGATTTGAACTTCAGTACGGCGTTTCATCCTCAGACTGATGGGCAGTCTGAGCGGGTTATCCAGGTTCTCGAGGATATGTTGCGTGCTTGTGCGTTGGACTTCGGCGAAAATTGGAAGCAATGTTTGCATTTGGCAGAGTTCGCGTACAACAACAGTTATCAGGCGAGTATCTGTATGGCACCATTTGAGGCATTGTATGGACGACCGTGTCGGTCACCTGTGTGCTGGGCCGAGCTGAAATATAGAGTTATTCTTGGGCCGGAAGAGATTTGTGATAGCAACAAGAAAGTCACGGTGATTCGGGATCGGTTGAGAGCAGCTCAGAGTCGGCAGAAGAGTTACGCGGATAGGAGACGTAGACCTTTAGAATTCGCGGTTGGAGATTTTGTTCTCTTGAGGGTGTCACCTCGTAAGGGAACTATGCGGTTCGGAGTGAGTGTGAAGCTCGCGCCGAGGTATATTGGGCCGTTCGAGATCACTCAGCGTGTTGGTGTAGTCGCTTATCGGCTTGATCTTCCACCCGAACTTTCTCATGTGCACGATGTGTTTCATGTGTCGATGCTTAGGAGGTGTCCACCTGAGCAGGGTAAGGTAGTTTCGTTCCGCGATGTGCAGGTTCAGGAGGATACGACGTACGAAGAAGTGCCGATTCAGATTATCGACCGAAAAGTGATTAGCTTGCGTCGTCGTGAGATCCCGTTGGTAAAGGTCGTGTGGCAGTATCATGGGGTTGATGAAGCCACTTGGGAGTTAGAGTCGAGTATGCGGGAATTGAATCCACATTTGTTTTGTTTCTGAAATGAGTTGTAAATTTCGAGGACGAAATTTCTTTTAGGGGTGGAGAGCTGTAACGTCCCGAAATTTATTTAATGTTAATGTAATATAAATGATGGATTAGTGTGCCATAATTAATGTTTTAACCTTAATTAGATTATTTGGTTGGATTTTTTAATTTTTGGTTGTTTTGTTAAATCAATGCATTTAAGTGATTTCTTATTGTTTTAAAATGATGTTTTGAGTTTTAAAACGCAACAATTTGTAAAATGTTAAAAATACTCTGTTTTACAAAACCGTGGGCGGCACATGGTTTTCGCACAGTAAAACCGCCCACCAATTTTCTCTATTTATTTCCTTCCTCTCTCTCCCGCAACACCTCTCTCTCTCCTTCTCTCATCTCTCTCGGTAGCCTCTCTCTCTCTCTACATCTCTCTCAAATTTTAAAACAAATTCGAATCCAAGCTTCGGGATAGCAAGGAGGAAGCTCGGGGACGTGATTCGGCAATCGAGAACGCGGATTGAAGCTTCGATTCGAGGTTAGATTCAAAATTTCTAAACTTTTTACAAAATTTTCAATTTTGTGCATTTTTGAAATTTAGGTTTGTTTAAGCTTAGAAAACCTTGTATTTGAGTTAAATGAACTTAGAACAACTAGAATCTAAGCTTAGATTGAAGAAAAACGGATTAGATTCAAGATTTTTCATTTTTCCCCTCATTTTCTCATTTTCAGATTTTTGAGGATTTTGAGTTCAAATCTTGTTTAAATGAGTCCAAACATGTTTTAGAATGTTTTTCTATCAACTATGATTATTTTTCATGCCTGGGAATTGAGAAAAACAGGTTGGAAACAAGATTTGGATTTTGGGGATCGAGAAACCCGTGGCTGGGATTTCTGGATTTTCCCAGTTCGACAGGTGTGTTCGGCAGGCCGGAGTGATGATCGGTAGGCCGGTGTTCTTCCGACCGGCAGGCCGAATCTGGGAAATGTTCGGCCGACCGAACTTTGCTTTCGGCAGGCCGAACTGTGCAGTTCGGCAGGCCGAAGCAGGGCGTCCGGCAGGCCGACCGAGGCATGGAAAATTTTGTGATTTTTACCCGTTTTCACTGTTTTGAACCCAGATTTAAATCCCAACCTTATAGAATGATTTTAAAGGTACAAATGGCACACTAGGACATCATGAAATGATTTAGTAACATAGAATGTCTCGAACTAGATATTGATCGACTTAGCTTGTATCTAGGATCGTTCGTGGTTCCGTGGAGCTAACGTATAGCGGACCGGGATTGCGGTGTGGGGCACCGGCACGAGTATTGAGGTAGGACTTCTATCCTATTTCCTTGGTAGCCTGGTTTTGAAATGATTTGGCTTTGAAAATGATTTCTATCAAAATGTTTTCAACGGTTGTTTGGAAATGGTTTTATCGGTTATATTTTATTATACCGTGATCTGAAATGAATTTCATAATAAATGTAATTGACAACACTCGGTAATTGGGTCTTGAATGATAATGATAATAAACACATGGGCATGATGCCATATCAGAGATCGGGTCGTGTAGCGATCGACCTTGGGGGCAGGTCCCGAAACCCAGCTGGGCCACTACGGTGGTGATATCATGGTTTGCCTAGGTAAAAGTAAAATGGTGTTTTGATTTGACGAGTGGACTGTTCTGTGACAGAACGGTTCTACTCAAATTATTTATTTATTTATTTATTCAAGTTTCCTTCTGAATAACTTCTAGTAATGTTATGTTTCTTTGCATCAAACTATTTTATAAAATATAGTCCTACTGAGCCTTTCGCTCACGTTTTATTGTTTTAAATTTCCCCCTTTCTAGGTGGTTTCCCATTTAGGTTTGGAGAAGATTCTTCGGACCGAACTCAGGAGCAATAGGAGAATTTATTTATATTCTGTATTATTGATCAAGGCATGTAAGACTTAACTTTATTTGTACTTGGACTGTAATTGTATTTATGATATTGTCAGTACCATGTGTGTGCACAAGTTGTGGGTTGTGGAACCCATATTCGCAGTTTTTAATTAATTATTATTATTTGCTTAATATTTATAAATTCGTTTATCAAATGTGGTGGAAAATCTCTTTATTTCTTACTTAATTGGATTTTTAAACTCTTAATTTTAATTAAATCCTCTTTTAATAAATCTAAATATTCTGCCACGTCACATCCCGTACTCCGGGGCGTGACAGTACTAGTTCAAAGTTTGGTAGAGGATCGTCCCTTTTTTTTTTTTAGTTTTTTATTATGTTTCTGAAGTAGGAATACTTATAGTGGAGAATGGTATTATCCCACCAATAGAGTTAGCTGACAAATTAACTTTTTAGCAATCAGATCTTTGACTGTTTATATTAAAAATTTACTGCAAGCGATACACAACTATTTTCAGTCACAGATCATACTGTTAAAACATTATATGATGGTTAAAACACCATATTCCACAAGTATATAAAATAACATTTTCTACCATAAAAATTCTTAAATTTATGAATAATAGTACAATATGTCCCATGTGGTCTTCCAGTGGGTGGGGGCGGGGGCAAGAAAGACAAATAGCTTCACTAAAGTAATGATTCCATGAAAACAACAACATACCGAGAGATGGTTGATAATATGTAGTGTTATCTTGAAGCTCTTTTCCCACTTTATTGGCTCTTTGGGATATTCTATATATATAATACAACTACAAGCCAATCTTTGAAACTATCTTGCTTGGACTAGTTCAAGTTGGAAATATGCTTGTCGGAAAACATTCCATATCTATAGTGCTTTACTTTCATGTTTTTCAATATTGCCGAAGTAGGATAAGATTATTATAATTATTACTTTTTTGTTCTCTTTTGTAATTCTGAAGTCTTATATTTCGAAGATTAAGGTTAGATACTTGCCAAACAAGAAATCTTGGGAAGTATGGATAGTCCATTATTTTTCTTTTGTTACATACGTAGAATACAGATTAAAAGCATGCTAGTTTTATGGTGGAGTTTAGGGTAGAGAAGGTCATTTTGCTCCATTAATAAAGCATAGATGTATTGGACATCGAATTAATTTTTTGATGGTCTGATCTGCGACTGAAAACAATTTTGTATTGTGCATTGTAAATACAAATCAACTGTTGAAATCTTCATGCAAAGGCTAAAACATTGTATTCTACTAACAAAGTAAAATTGTATTTTCTATCGTAAAAATTTCAAAAAAAAAAAAAAAGAAAAGAGACACCCAACAAAAATTCTGTCACAAATATTCCCTCATTTTATGAGAAAACAAAACTGTACTTGTTTGCGAGAGTGAGAGCTCTTTGGCATGTGATTTAAATGGTGAGAGGTTTTGGAACCAAGCGTCAAATCATAGGCGAGTTCTTCTCTCTTATGTCACTGTTGATTCGTCTGGGCACTGGGCTCTATGTCTTGTGTCCCTGTTGTTGCTGCATGAAAATGAGCAAATCAAAGAGAAATATGGGACCGTGATTTAGAAATTTCGAAATCCTTTGTAATAAAATTAAAAAGGAAAAAACGAGGCATAGTTATAACGCCGCTTCGCAATGTGGGCATTTGCAGACTAAATAGAAAATTCACTATCACGAGCAAGCAGTATCATAAGGTAAATTATATAATACTATTAAATCTTGCAATACAAATAAATTCAAACTACCAATAAAAAATTAGGACTTGTCTATAGTCAAACACCATACTAGTTAAGTACATGTAATATTTTTTGTTTGTCAATCTACCATCGTTTATACGTTTGTGTAATATTCAATTTGCTTAAATGTAGTTAAACACTTATAACATTTATGTTATTTACTTAAACAACTTGAATATTATACG
Source organism: Artocarpus heterophyllus (assembly GCA_025403435.1). NCBI lineage: Eukaryota > Viridiplantae > Streptophyta > Magnoliopsida > Rosales > Moraceae > Artocarpus > Artocarpus heterophyllus. Next base: position 4,661,911 of record CM046348.1, on the reverse strand, counting down.
AAAGTATAAACAACAATACATTAGTGAACGAAAAATATTACGAGTGTTAGATCGGCCAAAATTGCATTAAAAAAAACAATACAGAAGATGTTCACTTTTCCTGTGTTAACCTTCCCCTCTATCTCTCTCTCCCTTTTTCTCAGTCCCACAAACACAGTGGATATCCACTTGTCTGACTTTAGCCTTTTAATAGAATCCCAGTTGCTGTTTAGCCGGCAAGTTAAAAAGCCCCCAGCAAAATAAATCTCCTTAGTATGGTGTTAGGTTTCCTTGTAGTTCACTTGTCCTTGGCCAACAATATTGTTCTTTGAATGAGTAAGTCATGAACATGGACAAAAAGAGGGACAGAGAAATGGTGAGTGCTGATACTAGATGCAAGGTCTTGAGGGTTTTTGTTGGAGTTCTTCTGCCTTTGGTTGCCTTCTGGATTCTCTCCGCCGGGATTATAGCCAATCGCGCCGCTAAAACGGTCACCGTGACAGTTTCGACATCAACTGAAATGTTGAAGCATTGGAAGTGGAATGGAAGAGAGAGAGACTCTCTTCATGGGAGCTCCAATTTCTTTAATTATGTGAGCAAGAGAAGAGTGCCTAATGGGCCTGATCCCATTCACAACAGGTACATACTTTTTTTAAAAATTTTTTTATTTATGAGTATATATTATCAGAAGTGATAGTATATGTCTATTTTAGGAAGTAGAAGATGATTTTAGTGTATTTTCCCAGTTTTAACTCTAGAAGGGCATGTATTTTTTAAGAGGGGACAAAATGCTTGACCTGTTAGCTCATGTTTCAGATTTTTTTCCACTCTCAATTTGGTTAGAACATGATATATGATTTCATAGTGTAAGTCACATTTGAGTGTAGTACGAACGAGGGTTTTTTTCTTTCAATAGTATGTGAAATTTTATAAAATTATATTCTGCCTTTCAAAAATTACATTTTGCCCCTAAATTTTGTATGAATTATATTCTTCCTTTTAATATTATATTTCACCCTAGAGTGCATATTGTATTAGTGTTTTCGGCTCCGCTCCTACTTGAATATATGCATTTTGTTTCAACATGCAGAAAGATTGTTCAATTTTTTGTGGGGTGATGGGGGCAAAGAAAATTACTATTTTTTTTTCTTTTTTGCACTGTCTGTGTTAGTAATGTCATTGCTTCAATCCAAAACATTAACTTAAAACTTCTCCTTCCGCTGCCCCTAATTGTCCAATTAGTTATGAAACATAGAGGACTCTTTAGTAAAAGCTTCTTTATGTCATCAAACTTTCTCTTATTTTGATAACACAAAAAAAAGGACCTAGGGGAAGAGAATTGGACACAAGTTTATTTATGGAAAAGAAACATGTATTGCAAACTCTGGCTCTTTTCTGGTAATCAAAACCAATCTCTTTTAATATTTAGCCCATTTCACCATGCAAAAATGGGCCACTTCCCAAAAATAGTATAGCCCCACAAAAGTAGTTTTTTTTTTTACTATAATTTCATCTCGAAGTTACCTTAATATTCTTTTGATCTTATGTTCTTGTGCAGGAAAGCAATGAAGACAGGACAACCACCCGAAGCCTGAAAAATGCTTTTATCAGGTGCTTGTTGAAGCATGAAAAATATTGCGCGGCAGGCAAATGTTTTTTCCCCCCTTTATAAAGGATTGTTCATTTGGGCTCTGAATGCAAAAAATTTAAAAAAAAAAAAAAAAAACCTTCATTGCCTAAAAAAAAAACATGCAATTTATGCATGAGAATGAGATAATAGTAATGTATTGTGAGAGTAGTTCTTTTTTTTTTTTTTTTTAGGATTTTAGGCTTGTTTCTTTTGTGGGATGATTATTTATTGATTGAAAGTTAAAGCTGGTATTTTTGGTTTAAAAGCATTCCTTAAGTTCTGCAGATTGTTAAGAAAACTAAAACTCAACAATTGTCATTGTAAAGTGCCAAAGCAAGAACGAAAAAAGAAAAAAAAAACTTGGGAAAAGATGAAACTTTTGGGGTGGTGATTGGAGTTATTTGCCTTGTCTCGTAAATGTTGCTTTGGAGACAGAATTCATGGATAAGGATTTTGCTTTTAAACGGGAAAAAACAGACAAAGTTAGATACTATAAGTAAATTTGAAACATTACCCAAGAAAAGTTCTTGTCTATAGCCTCTGGCATTAACATGGCGTGAGCTTGTTACATGTATATGAATCATTTTGTTGTCTCTTTCTTTTGCATTCTAAATTATTTGCTTTTCTTTTTGCTATCAAATTTAAGTGGCCTTTTTTTTTTGTTCTTTCTTGTCCTGTGGCTCGTAGTTCCAACTAAAGCATCAAAATTAAAGGTTGCTCTTTTTCCCATAACAAAATTGCCTTGATTGGTGTCTCGTTTAACAGGAAAACATCCCCAATAATTGCACTTTCTTATTAAAGGAGATCTTTGTTGGAGAAGGCAATTTACACCACTACTAGAGTAGGGTGTCTTATCTATCGTATTAGTATTTTAATGGTGTTCAAGTTGAAAATTTACAGCGTCCAATGTAAAACTACTTATAAATCGCAAGTTAGACCGTTAAAAATTTAATCGCAAGATAGTATTTTAATGGTGTCTTCTCTCTTTCCGTTGTTCGATACAAAGTTTCCTGGATTCTCCATAGGAAAGAACAGGAAACTTGCCATTCAAATTTATGAAAGAACTCAATTTAAACTAAAAACGGTGAATGTTATTAAATCAGTCCAAAGTGAAAACAAAGTAAAGTAATAAAGGAATAAAAGGATGATCCCTGGCCATTGCTTTATCTTTTGCTTTTCTTTATTGGTTTGATTTTGATTGGTTCGAGAATACAAAAGACTCGGTCCAAAGCAAGGGCAAGATTCAATACTAGGGCCCTTTTTTGTTCCATGGGAGAAAGAAAAAGATTCTCAACCCGTGCAATTTTCTCATTCAAACAAGTACAAGTTTTTGCCCTTTAACTTTGATTTTATTTTATTTTTCCTGAAGACAGTTTATCTGTTAATATACAAAAGATGTTGTTGCTATGATTTTTGTGTTGATAATACCGGATCCACCTTGAAGACTTGAAAATAAGTGTAAAAGTGCGACTGAATTTGAGAATCTCATGTTCTGAAAACTCTTTATTAGCTAGAGATATACATGCGTAGACAGCTTGTGCCAAGCATGCCATGCAACAGAACTTTTTGAGCTCTCAAGTACAAAAGTTGTTGGTAGAAATAAAGATTAAAAGCATTTTGATACTGGTAGAAGCGCCTAAAATTTGCACCTTGTGCCAGTTCAAAGTTTTAATACAAAGGAGAGTACTGTAGACAACTAAAGTCTCAGATAAGAAACTTATGAAGTGAGCCATTACTCATTTGAAGGGGTGGATGACATTCTCGTGGCTCGCGCATGCCCATGGTGTGGGCAGTCGGGCTGTAGACGTGCACGTGGCGCTAAAGCGCGGGCGCCAATTTAATATTCTAAAAGGTTAGAAAAACGTGTTTCAAGTTTTCATTCTAGACTTCTATTAATTAGTTGTGTAAACAAGACTTTGCAAAAAAAGAAAGCATAATTCATTTGCTAATAAACCATTAAAAACAATAATTTAAGTGATTATATAACATGATCAACTATAGAAACATTTTTTGTGTTGTTTTCTATGCATGTTTAGAACGTTTTAATTCTTTCTGAACCTATAGGCCTATAGGAACAAGCATTTAGTAGGCGCAAGTTTTAAATTGTTCAAAAAAATAATGTGATGTTTTATTCTTGTTTTAAACCTTTATATTTCAAACGTCATTTTAAAACTATTGTTTAAATCATATAATTTAAATTTCACAGTTTAAACCATAAAGTTTTAAACCACATCATTCCGAACCCGCGCACCAAACAAATCTTTAATATGCATTGCCAGCCGATGTAGCATGTTTGGTGAAAATCACTAAATTAAAGAGAAGGTCTTAGATTTGCTATGGAAGAGGGTCTTAACATCTCAATCGTGAAAAACTGATGCGAAGAATATGGTCGCTGCTATAAACCAGATCCGATATCATGCCATTGAAGGCCCTATTGTTGGTGACATTTTGTCTCTTCTAAATTTCGAAATGTTGTTTTTAATTTTTTTTTCCCTGAAATGGGAACAGAGTTGCTCATCAGTTTTGGTTGCAATGCCAATAAGGATAGATTTTGGCCTGAAGAGGTGAGACTGTTATTCTGCTTCTACTTAATGATATTCTTTCCTTTTCTTTGGGGCGTTTTCCCTTCCCAAAATCAATAAATAAATAATAAAGAAAGGAAAAAAAAAAAAAAAAAAAAGAGAAAGAAACACATGTTTTGCACATTGGGCCCTAAACTTTTTTTGCTTGGGAAAGTTACCCATAAACTTTTAATTTTCACAGCTTACATGTCACAGCCCGAAGTACGGGGAGTGACGTGGAGGATTAAGTAAGTAAATTAAACTAAAATTTTTTATTAAAATCACCAATTAAATGACTTGGGTTATTTTAAAAATCGTGGTGATTTTAAAAACATTCTAAAACGTTTATCGCTATTTTGAAATAGTAAAACACAAAATAAAATAAAATATTAAAGATAATTAAACAAAAGCCAGGCCCCACCGAACCCACATTAGTGCACACACATGGTATCGACAATAATAAATTACAGCTATAGTCCAAAGCAAGAAATAAAAATTTGAGTATTACATGCCTTGATTAAAGTAAAGAAACAACCTAAAACAGTATTCCTAGGACTTACTTGTTGCCCTGTTGCCTCCCTGTCGGTCCTAAGCTACAATCCACCTAAGGGAAAAGTTTTAGAAACAGATAAAGAAAAAGTGAGTGGAAGGCTCAGTAGGACTAAAGGTTCAAAGAACATGTAATTAAATATAATATTTTATTATAGACAAGAGTTATTGTGACGCCCCGATGTGGGGGTCAGGGAGTTTTAGATGAATAAAGAAAAGAGTATAAATATACGTGAAAAATAAATAAATATCATCAAAATAAATAATAACATTGACGGTCACCGTCACGTGAATGCCACGAAGGTGGGGCCGAGATTCTATTATTATTCGCCATCACGTTTTCATGTTTTTAAAATCATACTTCCAGGTTGAGGAAGAAAGATGGGCCTAGGATCGGAACTTGGCTCTTTGGATTGAATTGGTATTCTCTTTAAAACTGTGGTATGATGCGTGTACTGTACGACTTGTTCCAGTGTTGATGTCATTTTCGCCTCTGTTAATAGTATATTTTAACTTATCTTAGAGACGATGATTTGTTATGAATTTCAATGATTTTGTATTATTGATATTATGATTTATTTATTTATTTATCTACTCACCTTCGTGGTAATTTAATTCAAAGAAATATTTCATTGTTTAGGAGTACTCAAGAGAAACCTTAAATAAATAAATAAATAAACAATTTTGAGTAGAACTGTAACGCCCCTATATGGGGGTTAACAGTTTTTAATGAAATAAAATAAAAATCAAAAATAAAAGTAAAACCTTAAAAATAAAGTTACCCGGGGCTTAAATAAAAACTCTCAATATCAAAAATAAAAATATAATTGACAAATAATCCACAGTTTAATGTAGCACATTAAATTTAATATTATAAACTGTCATCATCATCATTTTAACCCTCAACGCATTGTAATACAGACACAGAAAGTAACAATTGATGCTTACATTATCATGAAGAACATTCTCAACAATTGAAGCAATCCCAATGTAATATAGCTACATCACTTCCTCAATTATTTTTCTTGTAGCCACCTCACACTTAGTGAGTCCTGAAAAGATAAAAATATAAGGAAATGAACGACACTATGCTCAGTAGAGAAAACCATTACTCACCTTTAGGTTTTTATCATTACCACATTAAAACCTGCATGGTTAATAGGTTACATCATATTTCAGATTATGAGGTTTATTATGATCACATCTTGTGGATACCATAGTTAATCATTACCAAGTTTCATAATTACACAATTATACAAATATTATCAATCATCATTGTTCTTAGGTATAATAGAGTATCATTCAACTCATCGAAAACCCAAATGGCGTACTTGATCACCCTCTAAAAATTCCAAGGGTGTTCCGGTGAGGGGACATCAAGCCCCGAGTCCTCACCAAGTTGATTCCTGTACAGTGTGTTCTGGGACTTTCGACCCAAGGAAGCGTTTGTTGGAATCAAAGTGCGCAGCGGAATTTTTAAAATTTTTTCCATCAGAGTATTTTCCAAAACACAAGTTTGACATGTTATACGTATAAATTAAACAGATCTTACTAACCTCAGTATGCCGAAGAACATCCGCGACCTGTGTAGAGAAGTAACGTTCCAGAAGAGCCTCAACCAACTGGTCTTCTTTGCTATTCTCTATCCACAACCGGAGTGAGTGTGGGCTCACACGTACAGCTCTTCCACCGGTGACTCTCCTTCCAACCAATAGAGAGAACCCAAAGCTAGTGTTCGTGATTTGTGAACAAAAGCTCTCAGGGAGTTTTCATATGCTCACTAGAAGAGTATCACTCTTAATCTCTCAAATTGATCTGAGTAAATCATTAGACTCACTCCCTTTTTATACCTATTGGTCCTTGGGGTCAGTCCATATCAGATTAGGTCTCAAAAATCGAAACAGAATCAAGTTCGGATCAATATCTGATAAGATACGCATGAAAAACGCGTAATCTTAGCTGTCGCGGTCGGCATGCCGAACTGTGAGATAGGCAGGCCGAACTGGCCAGTTCGGCAGGCCGAACTTTCTGATCGGCAGGCCGAACTGCCGAGAAAAAATCTCCGCGAATCTTTTATTTTCCACCCGAGATTCTAAAGGATAAAGTCTCAGTTTTGATTCAAATAGCCCAATAGAAAAGATATCTGATCAAAACAAACTTTATCAAGATAATCTCTAAGAAAATAAATCAATTCACAATAATTCTACAAGTTTATCTTGTTCTAATTGTCCAAAATTAAAACAACCGATAAACAGACAAGAATTATCCGAACGCCATAATTCAACAAGTTCATCTTGAACTAATTTCTTACATAATTAATTCAACCGATAAACAGACATGAATTATTTGATTCTTATAAATTTTAAACCAATCTGATAAATCCGACATAAGTCACCAATTATTGGAAAAGCACGCCGTGTCGTTACAGGATTTTGTGAGCTAGCAAAGGGGACCAAAATGGACCTATAGAGTTCAAGCTCATGATAATTATGAAACCCAATATCCCAGATATACATTTCACAATTATCAACTCCAACGCTACTCCACTAAAAGCTTGGAGCTGCACTCTCAAACTTTATAGAATTACGAAGCTCGTGTAGCTAAGTCTCCATGACATATCATAGTGTATCGCATCCCCATATGATCATCCATAATCGGCTTAAGGACAAGTTCTGTCTTACCTTCCCGATTATTTTTATCTTACGTTCCATTGTCTCACCATTAGAAAACTTACCATCCAAAGATAGTATACCATTCGGTTACACCTATGTATCCAAATGATTGAGCGCTCCAGTCTTCCAATTACAGGACAACGCATATAAGAGGATATCATTACTCCTAAAGAGGAGCTATGGATTCCATATCTATGAATAACAAGTCTACGCTACCAAGAGTCATGCCTCCAACGTACCGGCATGCATGCCACTATAGAGATGTGGGAGTCACCCATTGGTACATTAAAAGACACAAGTCGAGACAACGGGCCCATTATTCATCTCAGGATTAAGATACAATACAAATGATTGTCTAAAGTGAATCGATTTGCCAAGACAGAATTATTAATCCAAATCAATTCACTTTATGTCCCGATCCAACACATCGTCACCTATGACAACGCGCCAATGTTTCTATTCACGGAGTCCAACTCCGATGGCCAAGACAAACCATCTCCCAAAAGGGATATAGACAACATAACAATCTTTACATGAATAAAGCGCCCAACTTTATTCCCTCGATTGCGGATCATATATTTTAGACCATCACCTTAAGAGTCGTGTCTACCGCATAATCATCCCATCATATGCCCAACTCTTAAGGTTTAGACTGACAGTCTCAGACTACTGTTTGCTTATCATACATTCAACAAATATGAACGTAAAGAGGACAATATTTGGTATATATAAATGAATAAATTCTTTATTGATAAAAATGTCTCCAAAAACGTATTACATTTTTACTCCTTAGAGCATACATGTCTAACAATCTCCCACTTGCACTAAGTGAGTAAATACTGCAAATTTCGCATCCCCATAGCTTCCACATGCCTTTCGAAGACTCTCCCAGAAAGTGTCTTCGTAAATGGATCAGCTAAATTGTCTTCTGACGCGATCTTGCACACCGTGACATGCCCGCTCTCAACGAAGTCCTTTATCACATGATACTTCCGATCAATATGCTTACTCTTCTTGTGAAATCTTGGTTCCTTAGCATTAGCTACCGCCGCACTGTTATCACAGTACAGTGATACCGCTTTATCCATACCAGGAACTACCTCAAGATCCCCAAGGAATTTGCGGAGCCACACTGCTTCTTTCGAAGCATCACTAGCCGCCACATACTCGGCCTCCATCGTTGAATCCGAAGTGCAATCTTGCTTTGCACTTCTCCAACTGATGGCACCGCCACCCAGAGTAAACACAAACCCTGAAGTCGATTTCCTAGAATCCAGGCAGGATTGAAAATCCGAATCAGTGTATCCTAGAGGAGTTAAATCCTCACCCGAATACACAAGCATATACCCTCGAGTCCTTCTCAGGTACTTGAAAATATGCTTTACCGCAACCCAATGGTTTGGTCCTGGATCCGCCTGAAATCGACTCACAATCCCGACCGCATAGCTAATATCCGGTCGAGTGCAAAGCATGGCATACATGAGACTACCCACTGCCGAAGCATAAGGTACCTTCTTCATGTATTCTCTTTCTTCATTAGACTTTGGAGAGTCTTTCTTAGAAAGAGTAATTCCAGACCTAGATGGTTGCCCACCTTTCTTGGAATCCTGCATTGCAAACCTCCTGAGAATTTTATCTATGTAGCTGGCCTGTGACAAAGCTATCATTTTGTTCTTCCTATCCCGAAAGATCTGGATACCGAGAACAAAATTAGCCTCACCCAAGTCTTTCATGTCAAACTGCTTGGTCAACCATAATTTGACCGATGACAACGCCCCAACGTCATTGCCAATTAGCAGAATGTCATCTACATAGAGTAGTAGAAAAACCACCTTTCCATTCTTAATGTGTTTGTAAACACATGGTTCATCCACATTTTGTGAGAACCCATAAGTCTTGATCACTTGATCAAATCTTATGTTCCAAGAACGAGAAGCCTGCTTAAGTCCATAAATAGACTTTAGCAACTTACAAACCTTACCCTCTTGACCCGTGACCTTGAACCCGTCTGGTTGTTCCATATAAATGGACTCATCAAGATAGCCATTCAGAAAAGCCGTCTTGACATCCATCTGCCAAATCTCGTAGTCGAGAGCGGCAGCTATGGACAAGAGAATCCGGATGGACTTAAGCATGGCTACAGGCGAAAAGGTTTCCTCATAATCGATTCCTTCCTTTTGCGTATAACCCTTAGCTACCAGTCTAGCCTTAAAGGTTTCGACCTTTCCATCCACTCCTCTTTTCCTCTTGTAGATCCACTTACACCCTATGGGTTTTACCCCTTCGGGAAGATCCACAAGCTCCCAGACCCGATTAGTCTCCATAGACTTCATCTCAATGTTCATGGCCTCTGTCCAGAGTCTTGAATCAACATCCTCCATAGCTTCTGCGTAAGTATAAGGATCCCTGTCATGTTCATCCGGTTCAGCCAAAAAGACCTCCCCATTGAACATATACCTCTCAGGTTGACGTCCGATCCTCCCACTACGCCGAAGCCCCTGAGGTTGTTGTTCAGGTTTGTTTGGTTTTTCTACACCGATCGGAATGGTTTCGTTCGGAACCTCCGGAGTAAACGGATCACCCCTCAACTCCTCAAGCACCACTTTGCTTTGAGGTTTAAAGTCGTTCATGTAACTCTCCTCAAGGAAAGTTGCATTAGTTGAAACCACGACTTTATTTTCCTTTGGGTTATAAAAATAACCCCCTTTAGTCCCTTTTGGATATCCTACAAACACGCAAACTTCTGAACGTGCTTCCAACTTATTCGGATCCTTAAACAGGACATGAGCTGGACATCCCCATATGCGAATATGGTTTAAGGATGTCTTCCGTCCTGTCCACAACTCGTGAGGAGTTTTAGGGACCGATTTTGAAGGCACATTGTTCAAAAGATAACATGCGGTTTGTAGTGCATATCCCCAAAAGGATAAAGGCAATGATGAATAACTCATCATGGACCGAATCATGTCCAACAAAGTCCTATTCCTTCTCTCTGCTACGCCATTCTGTTGCGGAGTGCCCGGCGCAGTCAAATGGGATAAAATCCCATTCTCTAACAAGTGTCCCAAGAACTCATCAGAAAGGTATTCTCCACCTCGATCTGATCGAAGTGCCTTTATGGGTCTACCCAATTGCTTTTCCACTTCAGCCCGAAACTCCCTGAATTTATCATAAGTTTCGCTTTTGTGGTGCATTAGGTACACATATTCATATCTAGAGTAATCGTCAATAAAAGTAACGAAGTACTCATACCCTCCTCGTGCCCGGATGTTCATCGGTCCGCAAACATCACTATGCACAAGTTCTAGAACCCCTTCGGCCCTATTGCCCTTAGACCCGTATGGTCTTTTGGTCATTTTACCCTCCAAACAAGACTCACATTGAGGTATAGATTCCACCTTTAAGTGACTTAAAGGTCCATCCCTTACCAACCTTTGAATCCTATTTAGGTTAATATGGCCAAGGCGCAAATGCCAAAGATAAGTCTTATTAGAGTGAGAAGTTTTAAGTCTTTTTGAGTTATTATCATTTATCTCAGCATTAAGCAACAAGTCCATCTTAGGTTTGATAAAATATAGATTATTTTGCATCCATCCAGAACAGATAAAAGATTTGTTTTTACGAATCACCACTTTTTCATTAAAAGATACCACGTAGGAGTCTTTAAATAAAGAAGATACAGAAATTAAATTCCTTTTAAATTTAGGAACATAAAAACAATCTCGCAAAATTAAACTCCTATAATTATCAAAATAAAGATGGACATCTCCCACTGCTTCCGCTGAGACCAAGGATCCATCGCCCATCCGAAGCGTTAAGTCTTCACGAAGTAGACTTCTCGTTTCTTTGAATCCCTGCAGAGAAACACAAACATGATTAGTTGCACCAGAATCTATGACCCAAATGTCACTGGATTCCTCAACCAAACAAGTTTCTAAATATAGAAGATCACACCTACCTCCCTTGGAAAGGAAGTCCTTGCAATGCTTCTTTATATGCCCGACCTTACCACAAAAGAAGCACTTAAGCTTCTTTGGGTTCTTCTTCTTCTTCTTCTTGCTCTTGGTAGCAATAGGAATAGAAGACTTCCCACTCTTGGCCCGTTGTTTCTTTCCATTCCCAGAGTTAGGATTGGAACCAGAAGCAGCTACCATATTGGCCTCTCCACCAGCAGGAGACTCCCTGATCAGCAGTTCAAACTCTTGTAACTGTTTCATCAGTTCTGTCAAGGTCATATCCCGTCTATTGCTTAGATTAAAAGTAGCTCTAAACGGAATAAATTCCTTAGACAGAGTCTCAAAGACCATAGTCATCTGAGTTTCAGCATCGATGTCGGCTCCATTGGTTTGAGCCTCAGCGAGGTAACCCATGACCAACATCATGTGCTCCTTTACAGATGTCCCCGGTCTCTGTCTACAGTTTAAGAGTTTCCGAAGCGCCCCTTGCCGCTTTGTTATGGCCTGGCCTCCAAACATGTCCTCAAGATTATCCAAGATCTGCTTCGCAGTCTCATAATCCTGATGTTGAGCCTGCAGCACGTTATTCATGCTAGCCATAACATAGCAGCGGGCCTGATCATTAGCATCTTTCCAGCGTTCATACGCTTGGAATTGCTCATTACTTGAGTCTCCCGTAGGCTCGGGAGGACAAGGAGTTGTCAGTACATATTTTAGTTTCTCAAAGGAAAGGACGATGTCCAGGTTCCGTTTCCAATCATTATAGTTCTCACCGGTCAATTGGTTTTTGTCAAGTATCGATGATAAAGCGTTTTTAGACATTTTCAATCTACAATAAAGAATCATATACCAAACATAAGCAAACATATATAATAATTTAGTAAGTTAACACAATCATGTAAAATCATACAAATGTGTTTATGTGTCAAAACCTTGAAAATATTACAACCTTACAACGATAATTCCCAACTCAGAATTCAACAAGCTCCTAGGGGAGTCATGCCAAATTCAATCAGGAACACGGATCCCCTCCTGATTAATATATGCCATCCAGAACCCGTATGATCCAGCATATACTAATAATCGTTTCTTTGGCCATTAATTTTATTAACAGAGCTCCTAGGGGAGGTTAATAATAAAGTTAACGTGAGTGTATAACCACCGTTTTAATATTTTATCCATGATTTATAATCACCACCTAGGGGTGTGCAACCATAAATCATACTAAAATACCTTATCCTTTCAGAGATCCAATCTGGTACATGATAGAAATCCCTTCCTAGGGGTTGGGACCATCATGTTCTTCCTATGGACCAACGATGGAGGCCTTAGGTTCTCTCTTCGAAAACCTTCTCCCACTCAATCTTTTGAAGTCAAGGTTTTATTTTAAAATTATGCATGAACAATTTTAATATGAGCGACACTCCCTATTCTATATGACATGTTATCAATATACATGGTAAATCATATTATAATGCAGACAAGCAAAGCAATCAAGCAAAGCTACAAGCATAATAATAATAACCGTAACATTATGGTTCCACCCTAGAGAATAGAAAAAATAAGATTACAAGAGAATAATCGAGACATTTATCGATTCTTCATCCTTGAATCCTCAAGCTGTATCCTTCTTCATGTAATATCCATCTTCAAGTCCTCAATCCCGTATGAATCGAACACTTCATATTTTCGGTCATATCCAAATTTAATGTTTCTCAGAATCGTCCCAAAAATAAAATTAAAACTGCACTGAAAAAATCGCACCTTTTCTGGACACCTGGCAGCTCTCGGTCGGCAGGCCGATCTGGGTGATCGGTCTGCCGATCATGGTGGTTCGGCCTGCCGAACATGAAGGTTCGGCCTGCCGGCAGAGCACCAAAATTTCTGCCCCACTGTCGGCCTGCCGGACCGTACGTCCGGCCTGCCGATCTGTGACTTTCGGCCTGCCGAACTGTGAGGTCCGGCATGCCGACCGAGCAGAAAACCCTCAATCCAGAAAATACAATTTTAATGCAATTCATCAATTTTATTTTCAACAATTCAAAAACATAAAATTAGAGACTCAGGAAATACCTGGAGGCGCCATCATCTATCTTCAAGATCCGACTTCTCGTTCCGTCTTCTCTGAATAATTATTTAATTACAAAATTCTTACAAATTAAATAATAATTCCTAGACGGAGATGATAGTCCGCCATCTAATTACATGAAAAACCTAGATACACATTCTAACCTCTAAGGAACCATAACCGGTATTAATTAATTAATAAATAATTAAACAACATTTTAATCAACCATAATTAATTAATAAACATTCACCATATAATCCATGACAACATATATATTATATAGAAACCTAGAGTGCCATCTCTCTATAAAATTTAATTCAAGCATTGGAGAGATTAAGATCACAAAATTTATGCATATAACATGATCACAAACTTGCAAATTTATGTAAAAACCTCGTCTCTGATACCAATTGTTGGAATCAAAGTGCGCAGCGGAATTTTTAAAATTTTTTCCATCAGAGTATTTTCCAAAACACAAGTTTGACATGTTATACGTATAAATTAAACAGATCTTACTAACCTCAGTATGCCGAAGAACCTCCGCGACCTGTGTAGAGAAGTAACGTTCCAGAAGAGCCTCAACCAACTGGTCTTCTTTGCTATTCTCTATCCACAACCGGAGTGAGTGTGGGCTCACACGTACAGCTCTTCCACCGGTGACTCTCCTTCCAACCAATAGAGAGAACCCAAAGCTAGTGTTCGTGATTTGTGAACAAAAGCTCTCAGGGAGTTTTCATATGCTCACTAGAAGAGTATCACTCTTAATCTCTCAAATTGATCTGAGTAAATCATTAGACTCACTCCCTTTTTATACCTATTGGTCCTTGGGGTCAGTCCATATCAGATTAGGTCTCAAAAATCGAAACAGAATCAAGTTCGGATCAATATCTGATAAGATACGCGTGAAAAACGCGTAATCTTAGCTGTCGCGGTCGGCATGCCGAACTGTGAGATAGGCAGGCCGAACTGGCCAGTTCGGCAGGCCGAACTTTCTGATCGGCAGGCCGAACTGCCGAGAAAAAATCTCCGCGAATCTTTTATTTTCCACCCGAGATTCTAAAGGATAAAGTCTCAGTTTTGATTCAAATAGCCCAATAGAAAAGATATCTGATCAAAACAAACTTTATCAAGATAATCTCTAAGAAAATAAATCAATTCACAATAATTCTACAAGTTTATCTTGTTCTAATTGTCCAAAATTAAAACAACCGATAAACAGACAAGAATCATCCGAACGCCATAATTCAACAAGTTCATCTTGAACTAATTTCTTACATAATTAATTCAACCGATAAACAGACATGAATTATTTGATTCTTATAAATTTTAAACCAATCTGATAAATCCGACATAAGTCACCAATTATTGGAAAAGCACGCCGTGTCGTTACAGGATTTTGTGAGCTAGCAAAGGGGACCAAAATGGACCTATAAAGTTCAAGCTCATGATAATTATGAAACCCAATATCCCAGATATACATTTCACAATTATCAACTCCAACGCTACTCCACTAAAAGCTTGGAGCTGCACTCTCAAACTTTATAGAATTACGAAGCTCGTGTAGCTAAGTCTCCATGACATATCATAGTGTATCGCATCCTCATATGATCATCCATAATCGGCTTAAGGACAAGTTCTGTCTTACCTTCCCGATTATTTTTATCTTACGTTCCATTGTCTCACCATTAGAAAACTTACCATCCAAAGATAGTATACCATTCGGTTACACCTATGTATCCAAATGATTGAGCGCTCCAGTCTTCCAATTACAGGACAACGCATATAAGAGGATATCATTACTCCTAAAGAGGAGCTATGGATTCCATATCTATGAATAACAAGTCTACGCTACCAAGAGTCATGCCTCCAACGTACCGGCATGCATGCCACTATAGAGATGTGGGAGTCACCCATTGGTACATTAAAAGACACAAGTCGAGACAACGGGCCCATTATTCATCTCAGGATTAAGATACAATACAAATGATTGTCTAAAGTGAATCGATTTGCCAAGACAGAATTATTAATCCAAATCAATTCACTTTATGTCCCGATCCAACACATCGTCACCTATGACAACGCGCCAATGTTTCTATTCACGGAGTCCAACTCCGATGGCCAAGACAAACCATCTCCCAAAAGGGATATAGACAACATAACAATCTTTACATGAATAAAGCGCCCAACTTTATTCCCTCGATTGCGGATCATATATTTTAGACCATCACCTTAAGAGTCGTGTCTACCGCATAATCATCCCATCATATGCCCAACTCTTAAGGTTTAGACTGACAGTCTCAGACTACTGTTTGCTTATCATACATTCAACAAATATGAACGTAAAGAGGACAATATTTGGTATATATAAATGAATAAATTCTTTATTGATAAAAATGTCTCCAAAAACGTATTACATTTTTACTCCTTAGAGCATACATGTCTAACAGCGTTATCATCTTCCCCCTAATTTTCCTTTTAGGGTATTCGTGCCCAAGGACTTAACCGCCGCCCTTTTTACATCTCACTATTCCTTTGTATTCAATTTTTATTTATAGATTCAGTTTCCTAACCATGCTTATCAATTTATAACATATGTCAAATCATTATATTCATTGCTATACAATATACATATTTTACAACATAAAACAAACAAATTTAATTTACCAAAAACCTCACAAAAGATGAGTAATAGAATCCCTACCTTTCAAGCTTATCAACAATCTTTTAATCCTGGAATCAATTAACGTTAGCTCCATACTCCCTTGATCCTAAGGCGTGCATAAGGACAATTAAAACTAAAGCACAACATACAACTACATTCATAAATAAATCATGTGTAAACCTATCTTACTAGTATACCATTAAAGCTTTTATGTAAATCTCTTTTGAATACCACAGTAAACAATTTTTGTCTTAACACAATATAAAATGTGAACAAGTAATCTATATGTTTTAGTCCCTAATAAGATTCATCAATCACTTAGGATAATATTGGAAAGGTTGCAAGACATTAAAGAATTAGGTGGTGAGCAAAGATGGGTTCTTGGTTCAGGTTAGCAGCTGGTATACCATAACAAACTGGCAGGTTTACTAGTTTCCAATCCGAAAATTGAATAATTCTTAGAAAATAAAATACAACTCCGATTTAGGTTTATGATAGCTCATTAGAAAGCTTAGGATGCTACTTTTCAAATATGCAAACCAATTCATAAAATTCATTTTAATTTAATTTCAGAATTTCAAGAAATAACCACTGTCCATAGAGGTATTACAAAGTTTAACAATATAAATTTTCTATCTAGGGCATATACACTTAGACTTTATACATATGCTCCAAAATAGCAACAAACATATACTTAGGTTTAAGAATGCAAATTTGAATAATCCTTTAGTATAAAAGAAAATTTATAAATGAAAAACTAAATTTGTTCATAAGATTCTAACCTTGGATTATGGTTAATTGGAAGCTTGAAATGGCTTCAAAACAGGTTCCTTTACTTCGGTATGACTGAAATTATTGCTCAAATAGAGGTGATGGTGGCTGATTTTTATGGCTGCCTTGAAGAAGTTCTCTAAGTATTTTGCTTCAGCAAAGAAATGAGAAGAAGAGTGTGGGAACCGTGCAAGAAAAAGGAAGAAAAGATGAAGTCTTTGAAGAAAAGTGATAGAAACAATTATGGAGGAGACATGTTGAAGCATGTCACGGAGGAAATAAAGAAAATGAGGGTCAAGAGTAGTTGAAAAAGATATCCTTATGTCTCATCTAGAGACTTTAACACACATAATGCCAATACGACATTTTTGAGATTTATTAGAAGTTCCAAGGCTTTTTAATAAACATACTAAATAAATATAGGAGAATTTTAGAAAATTTAAAAATAGATAAAAATAAATATTGTAAAATAAATTTAAATGAAGCAATTTTTTTTATACACTAAAAATTAATTTAATTACCGTAATACCCGTTAGGAGAATAACGGGTGTCACAAGAACCGTCCTGACCCGAAACCGTCTACTCGTACAATCAGAAATATCATTTTTCTTTTCCTAGGCAAACCATAATATCACCACCGTAGTGGCCCAGTTGGGTTTCGGGACCTACCCCTAAGGTCGATCGCTACACGACCCGATCTCTGATATGGCATCATGCCCATGTGTTCATTATCATTTTCATTCAAAACCCAATTACCGAGTGTTGTCATTTACATTCATTATGAAGTTCATTTCAGATCACGGTATATTAAAATATAACCGAAAAATCCATTTTTCAAACAACCGTTGAAAGCATTTTAATAGAAATCCTTTTCAAAGCCAAATCATTTCAAAACCAGGCTACCAAAAAAGTAGGGTAGAAGTCCTACCTCAATGCTTGTGCCGGTGCCCCACACCGTAATCCCGGTCCACTATACGTTAGCTCCGCGGAACCACGAACGATCCTAGATACAAACTAAGTCGATCAATAACTAGTTCAAGACATTCTATGTTACTAAACCATTTCATGATGTCCTAGTATGCCATTTGTATCATTAAAATTAAGGCATGTAAGATTTAACTTTATTAGTACCTGACTGTGATTGTATTTATGATATTGTCAGTACCATGTGTGTGCACAAGTTGTGGGTTATGGAATCCATACTTGCGGCTTTATTATTTTAATATTTATTCGCTTAATGTTTTAAATTGTCTAATGTATATGAACTCTTTACAAAGTGTTTTAATGAATCCCACACTTTATATTTAATTCACCCCCCTTAAACTTTGGATTTTTAATTAAATTCTCTTTTAAATTAATTTAAATAATCCGCCACGTCACCTCCCGTACTTCGGGCCGTGACAGTTATAAAAATAATGGATTGAAATTTGTTAAACTCATACTTACCATCTTGCTCTTTTTCATCCAATCTAATCTAGGGTTGAGCTTTGAAAGCATTAAATCAAGGTTAGATCCGTTACAATGTAAGAATTTATAAAATACTGTAGATAGACTCATAAAATCTATTCTTACCATTAATCCATTAGTTATCCGTAAAATTTGACTTATTATTTAGCTTCCGGCAAAGCCATCATAATCACCACCGTAGTGGCCTAGCTGGGTTTTGGGACCTGCCCCCAAGGTCGCACTCTCTACGACCCGATCTCTGTGGATGGTATTATGTTCTTTTGTGTATTTATTATTATTTAAATCTCATGTTACTGAGTATTCTTAATTACATTCATTATTTGATTCATTATGAACATTCATTTTAATCATTCCTTAAGAATCAAATTGAAAGAAATCATTTTTGTGGCCAAAGGCCCCCTTTGAAAATGTTTAAAACATTTTGTCATTTATTAAAGAATCTTTATGGCCAAAACCATTTAAAAACCTAGCTACCAAAAAAAGGGGTAAGAGTCCTACCGTGATATCCTACATCGTGACTCAGCACCGCAGTCTCGACCTGCTATACGTTAGCTCAACGGAACCACGAACGACCTTAAATGTAAACTAAGTTCATCAGTATCTAGCTTAAGATATGCTACACTATTAAGCTATCTCATGGTGTCCTAGTGTGTCATTTATGTCCGTAAAATCATACTATAAAGTTTAAATTCTCAATCTGGGTTTAAACAGTGAAAACGAGTGTAAAACAACCATTTTTCCTATGGTCGGGCGGCCTGTCGAATTCCCTGGTCCAGCCTGCGAACTACACAGTTCGGCCTACCAAACTTTCCCAGGTTCGGTCTGCCGAAGGGATAAGTCCGGCCTGTCGGACTCATGAATCTGGCCTACCGAACTGGAAAAATCTAGAAAGTTTTATATATGAGCTTCGGCCTCCCGAGCTCAAATCTCATTTTCACCTGTTTTTCTCAATTCTCAGGCATAGCAAACATTCATAGATGATGAAAAAACATAATTAAACACTTTAAAACAACTTTAAACAAGATTTGCATAGAAAATTTCAATAAAATCCAAAAATGAGAAAAATAGAGAAAAAATAGAAAAACTTGATTTAAATCCGTTTTTTATAAAATCAAACCTAGATTCTAAATGTTATGAGTTCTACTAACTTAGGTTTAAGGTTTTCTAAGCTCATAAAACTTAATTCACAACATTTCAAAGAAATTTAGAAAATTTTGAGCAAAATTTGAAAATTTGAAAATAAAAGGATTTACCTCGAATCGGAGTTTTAAAACAAGTTTGCGGAAGCTTAATCATGTTCCTTGACCTCCAATCCAGCTAAGAATCAAAGCTTGGATTCAAAAATTTTTAAATCAAAGAGAGAGGGAGAGAGGGAAAGAAACGCAGAGAGAGAGGAAGAGAGAGAGAGCATGCTGAGAGAGAGTGAGGGAAAGGAAGGGAGAGAGATTTAAATAGAGGAAAATGTGGTTTTGTAGAGTGAAAATCATGTTCCAACACATGTTTTTCAAAAGGGGCATATTAGATATTTGACAAATTATTTTGTTTCAAAAATTCAAAATAACAAATAAAAATAATAAGGAGTGATTAAAAATAATTAAAAGTAATACTAATTGGAGAATATTACGAAATGGTTAAATTATATTTTAACTTACATTATGACACACTAATTCACCATTTTCACACTAATTACACCGAATTAAAAATCGGGGTGTTACATTACACCCCTAACTTGCTAAACTATTGCAATGAGCCCCATTTTGCTTATGGTTGTATTAAATTAGTGATTAAAAAACATGTTCCATTCAGTCGTCCAAAATCTCAATTCAAACCCTAACATAAATCTCTCAATTCCCCAAACTCTCAACCCCTCAAAATCCAACCAAAATTCAAACAATTTGTAAAACGGGCACGTTGCAATATTTTAGTAAGTTGAAAGGTTATATTACCAAAATTAAAGGTTCAAGGAACAAGGAACCACGAAAAGTTAAGGGGTGAAAGTCCCAAGAAAAAGCTAATATTATAAGATTTTTCTTACAAATAAAATAACATAAGTTTGCATAATAACTTTTTTAATAAATGATTATTGTTTAGCAAAAGATTCATCGCTAATTTTTTGTTTCATAACTTGCGTGATGCATGTGTTTTTTTTATAATATAATCTGGCTAGGACTTCAAAAAACAAATACACATTTTATTTTTTATACTACTTTAGTTCTTTTATAGGATAAATAAGTTTTGATATTCATGTAGGGGAATTTTTAAAATAATTACATCAAATATAAACCCTTTGGCTTTGGAAAATTTGTCTATTTTTTACCAATAAAAAAACTTAATTGGTAAATTTCATCATAAAAAGTGAAAAAAATAATTAAAAAAATCATATTTACCGGACTAAATTAACTTATATATCTCATATTTATTTAGTAAATCCAAGAGTCGTACAAGGCGCATAGTTTAAGCACAAAGACTTCAACACAGAAATAATGGCCTTCCCACTAAATTAAGGGGTGACGCTATGGTGAAGAGATGACAAAAAAATAGAATAAAATAACACACAAACACACACTAGTAACAGTGTTCAGTGGCTTTAACCAATTAACCACTAGTAACAGTGCTTGGTAGCTTAAAGGCAGCTTTTTGGCCCAAACACGTTTCCTTTCCTCTCATAATACCGATTGTCCTCACCAGACAGTTTAAAAAAAAAAAAATCAACACGTACCTCACATAAGACTACATAATTATGTGCCTTACATACAAGTGTGTCGCATGCTATTTCATAGCGAGCACTGTTTTTTTTTTTTTCTGGCTGTTTAGATGGGTGATAAAAATCACAGTTTTTATCATTTTTTTAATTATAAACAGTATAAAACTCTTACAGTAACAATAAAAAAATTACTACAATATAAAACTCTTACATGTTATAACAAAAGTGGTTCTAACCAATTATTCCCCACCCTTTCAAACACCCTAATTTTTTTTTTTTTGTTTCCACTCAGAAAAGGGAGAAGATCAACAAAATCTTAGGCGCATCATCTTATACTTGACCCCACAATCACTTGGGCAAAAGTGCAGCCTCTGTTGCCTTATTTTGAAGGCTCAGAATACCAAATTTGAAGCTCTAACAATTATCTCTGCCATTTCTTTCCTGATTTTGGCATGAGAATACAATTCTTGGTCAAAGCAGTAGAGACCTGGTTACACACGCAACCTTACGTAAAACACAGATGGTCAAATATAATTAATCTTTCCTCTTGGAGTCTTAATTGTCGTCTAAAATGGTTAGGTATCTGGTTATGGTGATTTTCCTTAACAAATGTTACCATCATTATCTCTTCCTTTGACTTGACTAATACAAGTTGTAATGTAGAATCTGTTTTATCTATTTTATTACATTGAAGGGAGGGGTGATGTCCTTCACATATTACATCTCCAAATGAAATCAATAATGGATGGTGGAAGTCCATATTGGGACTCTAATTTCCTCTATATCAAAAAAAAAACCTCCATGAAACCATGTTCAGCCATTCTCCATAGGGCCGTGTAAGGAAAATGACGGGTATTCCGTTTCTTGACCGTTGTTTCAGTGTAAACAAACAGCTAACTTCCTCATTTCTTTTCTCCAAAATAAATAAGTAAATGAAGAAAGTAAACCATTTAGATGTTTAAATTCAAGTAATCCCGGACCTAGATTTCAAGAAAGAGTAATGTTAAGGATACCAACTTTAATCCCAACTTTTATACCGTCTCCCGAGTTGTTATCAATTTATTGATAAATGCAACCTATTAATGTAGCAATCTTTTAAACACCTGCTAATAAAAACATAACAACTTATAAGTTGATACGTTGATACATAAGTTAGGATTAGCGTTTTTGTCCTTAGCATTTTTTTCCGAGAAATGGTAATCTTGCTGACGAGAAAACACCTCAAAATAGACATTTTTCCCAAGAAAAACATAATTGGATGTCTTGGACATGTTTCAAAATCAATCAATAGTTCTTTAACAGCCTAGATTTTATACTCAAAAAAAGAAGATAACGAAAAAAAAAAGCCAAGGTTTGATGCAACAACGAGCATCGATAAGCTTCTAGCTCATTATCATAAATGGAATTGGCATCATAAGCCGAGGGCACGCGCAAGTGCTCAATGGGAAATTTTTTTATGCCAATTTAGCAACAACTTGATCAAGAAGACTGCTTGAAATGATCAGCGTATGAATCACGAAGTAGTTTACTAACAGCTACTCAAGCTCAATGCCCCTCGGCCATCCAAGGCTTCAAGCAGATAAGGTAAAACACACACAAGTTTTCCTTTTATATATTTTTTCTTGTGTGGAAGGGGAAAAATAGTTCAGGCTACTGCAAATGTGATGCAAAAGATTGTTCTCTTCACCCACCCAATTTGTATTGTTTTAAAAAATTTCCTTAAAAAATTTCCATTTGTCCTCTTCTAGGGCCAGGCTTCTAAAGCTAAAACAAGAGGACGCATATTACAAACATTAAGGAATGAAGCCTCATAAAACATTGTATTTCATATAACAAAGGGCAAACAATAATTTCTTTACCACAGAACCCCATTGTTCGGATAGTTTATTGTATTATACAGCTAAGCTAACAATTGGGAAAATCAGCTGGAAGGGATATCAAACCATTTACATACAAAGCCTTTTGAGAACTTACCTCAAGAGATGAGAGTCTTTTTAGCCATTTGAAATCTCATCCCATCTTTGCTGCTCCAAAGCTACATTTATTCATTTTCTTGCTTGCCAAAAACAAGTGGGAATTCGTCATCCTGTTCGGAGAAGCCGCAATCTTTGTTCATACTCTTCAACGATTGATACACTTGATACATAGACCACCGCTCCTTTGGCCGAGAAACCACACAATTACAAGCGACTTTCAGGAACTGCAAAATATCCTCCTCATGTCCTTTCCCAAGGAGCGACTTGTCGATAACATCCTTAATTCGACCGATATTAGACGAGTGATTAACCCAGTCCACCAAATTCCCCTTAAAACCCTCACCACCAGTGCTCACTTCAAGCGGTCTTTGCCCCGTCACCAGCTCCAGAAGCACTACCCCAAAACCATAAGCATCCCCTTTCAATGAAGCAACGAGAGTGCTAGGATACTCAGGAGCCACATAACCGAGCTCTCCCAAATCCCCGTTAACAAAACTACTCTCATGCGAATCAGAAGTCATGAGCCTTGCCAACCCAAAATCCATTATTCTAGCATCAAAGTCCTCATCAATCAATATCACACTAGAACAAATATTCTGGTGAATAATCGGAGGGTGACACCCATGGTGAAGCCAAGCCAAACCCCTAGCAGCTCCAAGGCCAATCCTAAACCTAGTAGGCCAATCCAAATCATCGCCATTACTCCCATGTAATAAAGAATTCAAAGTCCCATTAGACAAGTGCTTATAAACCAAAAGCTTCTCCTCATCCACAACACAAAACCCCAAAAGGGGTGTCAAATTTGGATGCCTAATCTGCCCCAACCTGTTCATCTCCATCCTAAACTGCTTCTCCCCAAGCTTACAAGTACTAAGCCTTTTGATCGCCAAAGCCGACCCATCGGGCAGATCAGCCTTGTAAGTAGTCCCAGTCCTAGTCGAAACAATCACATTCTCAGGACTAAAATTGTTCGTAGCAGCCATTAAATCCGCCAATTTAACCTTAACAAGCGGTTTCTGAAACAAGGAAACCTGAGTCAACTTATGAGCCCTCAATCTCTCAGCCCAATCACTATCTCTCCCAACCCCAAACCCTCCTCTCTTCCTCCGCTTGCTCAGCCTCAAATGGTACCACCACCACAACCCGAAAACTAAAAGCAGAGACGCCGCAGCGCCGAACACTCCGGCGGCGATAATTATCGCCAGATTCTTCTTACTCAAACCGCCGCAACTCCCCAACGGTTTACCGCAGAGCCCGCTGTTGCCTACGAAACCCTCCTTATCGAAGTGGCTCAGCGACGACGGGACCGTCCCGGTGAGCTCGTTATTCGCGACCGAGAACCTCTTCAGCCGGCTCAAACTGCCCAATTCGTACGGAATCGTGCCGGAGAGCCGGTTATCGGAAAGAGCAAGGTTGTTCAAGTACTGACACTTCCCTAATTCCGACGGGATTGGACCAGAGAACTTGTTGCTCGACAGGTCCAAGTCAACAAGAAATGGTAACCATGTGCAGATCTGGGGAGGGATATTACCTGAGAGTTCGTTGCCAGCGAGATCGAGCTTCTGAAGGCTTCCGCAGTACTCGAGAGCCTGAGGGACAGATCCGGTGAGCTTCATGTCGCGAAGCTCGAGGTTGAGGATCCGATTCTCGCGGTCGTTCCAGCAGGAGACGCCGACGAACTTGCAGATGACGCCGACGGAGGTGTTGGAGAAGTCCCATGAGGCGAGCTTCCCTTGTGGGTCCCTCAGCGAGTTCTTGATGCCCTGTAAACACTTCACGTCGTCCTCGGCCACACCGGAACAAAACCCACAAAAGCTCGACAACAACGACAACAGCAACAACACGAGTAATGATGTTGAGAATATAGTGGGAGTGGAGGAGCCTTTCATGGCGAGATTTGGGAAAGGGATTTTTCGTGAGTGAATGAATGAATGAGCAAACAACGAACTGTCTAGTTTAGAGAGAGAGAGGAAGAGGAGGAGAGAGAAGCCATTGACTTTTGCTTATCTTTGCCAGACAAGTTGCTAGCATGGCTTCTTTTTTTTTTTTTTTTTTTTTGAGAGTCTGGGTTTTCCTTTTTTTTTTTTTCGAAGGAAGGGTTTGGGTTTTTGGGTTTTGGGTGATTTGATGAGAATTCAAAGCTTGAGAGAGAGTTATGTTTTTTTTTTTGTTTGATAATTACTTTACAGCTTCTTTGACTAAAGAAAAGAGAGAGAGAGAGAAAGTGGTTTGGTTTGCACAATTGAGAGTTTGTTTGACTGAAAAATCTTGCTTTTGGGAGGTCCACAAAGAATGGCGATAGTTGGTCACTACACTAACATTATTCCCAAGAAAAAAATATATATAATAATAATGCATTTTAAAAAAAAAATAAAAAAATAAAAGTGTAAATGATTTTATCTTTTACGAATTATTTTATAATTAGTGATCTAATTAATCTCTGAGTCTAATCAACGCGCAATTGACTTTTTGATGGAGGGCCAATCATGTTTCAGGGATTTGGATTGACGCATTTTACTAATTTGGCACTTACTTTACGATTGAAGATTAGTTAAATTAAACGTTTAGCTGGTTGGGTTTACTGTTTTCATGGAAAAAAACTAATTGAACTAAAAATCAAAACATAACCAGTAATTTAACATTTCATTGACTACCATGAATTATATTTGTTTACCCTTCAAAAAAAAATAAATTGTATTTGCTTACTTTGAATGTAATCATATATTATTTTGTAACTTTTAAGCTAATGCAGATGCCAAATCGTGTTAGAGTCTAACTGTACGATGGGGATGAATAGTACTAGCTTGCTTAATTTATATAGAAAAACTTTTTCTCTCCCGGCCGGGCTATTGCCTGATCGGGACAAATAGAAGTTAGCCCGATCGAGACAAATAGAAGCGCTTATTTATATATATGACAACGATTGTTGATCTGGTAGCTATCTGTTTTGAGCAAATCTCCTTTATGTAAAAAAAAAAATCAAGGTATTCATTAAATCAGCGGATCTAATCAACATCTTCAATCTAAACCACTATCATATTGAGTTGGGCTTAGAGGAGGACGTTTAGTATGGTAATGAAAACCGTTAGTTAGAATTGTTTTTATTGTAGCATGTAAGATTTCACGTTATAACAAGCATTGAAAAATGGTGTAGACCACCACTGTCAAACACAAAGTTAGATTGGCATGAGACTGGGTTTTGTCAATCCCAAAGTTACGAATTGAATTACAAATTGAGCATTTTTTAATCCATAAAATTTGTTAATCTAAAAGTTATAGATGAGTTTTTAACGAGATCGTCTAATCATAACGAATCCGCGATCATTATCGACTAGTTGGACAACCAAAGCCGATCTATTTGATACATATCCTATGGAGACTGAGGGATAAAATTTGACTCTAATAGGCAAACTTGAGTGGTTGGAAGTCCATATAAGACTCAGGTTATTTATGAGAAGACCAAAACTTTACTATTTAATAGGTATTCTCAAAAACAATTTCTTTCATTTCAGGGGGAAAAAAACTTTACAGGGGACGCAGACTATTAGTTTTTTTAAAAGCCAAACTTGTCGCAACTAACAATTGACGTAAATATCATAATAGTGAAGTCCCTTTTAGGTCAAAACACTATACTTTGTTTAGTTGGTAAAAAGTCGACTTAGGTAATACATTGGTTCAAATTCAAAAGTTGTAATGTAAAGGACCCAGGATTTTGAACGGTTACTGGGGACGTTTTGAAGCTTTTTTTTTTTTTTTTTTTTGAAAGGATGAAGCTTATATTTATGTTTTAACTACCCATTAACTTCCAATATTAACATCAACATGAGGAACAGTCCTTGCCACCTTCCAACCGTTCATTGGGCTCTTTTTATTCTCTCTCTTTTCTTTAGGCCTTTGGTTTTATTCTTTGATAAGATAATAAAATGGTCCATCAGTTCATGGTATGTTAGTGCTTGACACGATACCCGATCTACCTTTTTCTTTTAACTTGTCTGATTCGGAAAATTTTTTTTATTTTTCTCTTTTTTTTTCCTTAATAATTTCAATTGTGTCCATGTTTTGATAGGAATATAGGCCAAGGCATATTGCCATGCCCCCTAATTTTCAAGCAAACGCATCAACTGAGATCATACCGATATCTTGTGCTCAATTTTTTCTGTTGGTAATGATGCTTGCAAAGATATCCACGATGAATATGAAAACCAAACACAAGAGCTAGCTATACAATTTTCAAATTCTTCCACCCAAAAAGAAAAAGGCAATTTATACGGTGAAAACCTAAAAAAAATCACTAATAGATATTTATCTTTCAACTATAAAATGCGTAAGAAAACAAATAATTTTTGCTAGATACAATGGTTTTAAAACATCAACTATATGTAGAGTTTTAACGGTTTAACTTGTGTGCTTTAGGTTTTTCTTCTTTTTTTTTTTCCTCATGATGTAGCTCTGTAATTGCAACTCAATCCTTTAAAGATTTAGAGAAATGACCCATCACTAGCGGTTGTATAGATTAACAGTCATTTCTAAACGCTGAAAAAATTCAGGTTTTTAGACTTTACCAACCTAAAAGAAGGTCACAAAAGTAAAAAAGTATTGATTTAAGGGATTGTTTGATTTCGTTTTGAAAATTTTTGTAAATATTTTTGTATGTTTTTTTAAGTAAAAATTTAAAAAATACTCTTAACATAATTATCAAAAAATTCTTATTTTTTAAAATAAAATTATTTTCACATATTTTGAAAACACTAACAAAACAGATTTACTTCTTTAATTTTCTCTTACATCACTCTTATGATAGGATGACAAACATGCCAACAGGCTGGCCATCAACTGGGCCTTGTATGAAAAGGCCATGGGCCCAAGAACTTAAGCTAGGTCCATCCTTGATACTGGCCCATGTTTTCAATCTAGTTTTGTTCATTTCGTCTTCTTTTTTTTTTTCCCCTTCTTTTTTTGACCTAAGCTTCCTCCAGCCCCCGTTTGGATCAAATTAGGAACAAGAATTTTACCAGTGAGTATCCGTCCTGAATAGGATAGGTATGAGGGTTACCAAACGAAGGCTGAGGCGAGTATACGTGCTCATATTTTACTCCGAATGGGGGTCGAGGTGGGGACTGGTGTAGTACCCCGCCCACCCCCACCCCCACCCCCACCCCCACCCCACCCCCACCCCAATATACATGCACTTTTATTTAAATATATATTAGTTATACTACCAAGAAAAATAAAGGATTAAAAGAATTTGGTTATTTATCTAAAGGGTTAGGATTTTCTCTTAAGGCTTCGGTTAGTTTTTGTGAATAATATCCTGTTATGAACTTTAATATTTAATTTGATGAAATTTATTCTAAAGGTCCTTTTTTTTTTTAATTCTTAATGAGTAAGGTATAAGGGAAGGTCCCCATGATGAGGATTCCCTAACCCCAACCCCCGCCTCAAATAATACAAGTATATAGCCAAGTATGGGAGGCAAAAGTGAAAGAGGAGCGAGGATAGGGGAAGCATACCCAATCTTGTTTCGTCCGATACCCATTCTCAGTTCGAATTGCATTGATTTGAAGCTTTTTTATTTAAATAAAAAATATGAACTGTATAGTTTAAGTTGCAAGCCGAATTGGCCTTTAAATGTACAATTAAGGCATTAATTTGAGTAAAAAAATTCAAATTGAATTGGTTCTTGGATTAGTGACAAGAGCTATAATTTGAAACATAAAGGTTAAATTTAATTGAAAAATAAAAGAATTACAATGTTGTTTTATTGAACATAAAAATAAAATAGTAATGCTAAATTATAAATGCAAATATGTAAGAGTAAAATCTTTGTTCAATATTGATGTGAAAATGTTGAAATGAGGAGCGTTGAGTTGTTTGATCCAGTTCAAACTACCAATTTAGTTGGAATTAAATGCTTTACTAAATATCAATTAAAATTGTGATGGTTCTTGGACTAAACTAAACTAAACTAATAAACCAGACATGCCACAATTCTTTTTCTTGGTAGAAAGTGACGACAATAATCTGATACTCGACGAGCAATGAAAAGAAACACGTCGTGTCTTTTTGAGGTTGAATATGTCATCTAAACTTGAATTGTTGAGCTTGTCTTCTTGATCATTGTGAAAAAATGGAGGAAAGAATGGTGCATTTAGAAACACCTATTCAAATTACCAGTTTGATATGAAAACGTTATCGAATTCAAATTTAATAAGAGAAAATATTATAAGAAAACTAATTTGAACCAAAATTTTTATAAAGTGTTTGGTAAATGAGTTCAAATTTATGTAGCATGTAAGAACTTTATATAGTAGCATATTTTTACTTTACACAGTAGCATGTAAGAGCTTTATATTATCAACAGTTTAAATTTGTGACTTTAAAGGGCATTTGGGAGAGCGGTTTGAAACTAAAAATTTTAATTTAAAAATTGTTGCATGTGAAAGCTTTACAACATAACAACTTTGTGCTGCTTTACTATAGCTAAAGTTTTACGTTGTTTGTTGGTTAGAACCAGTGAGCTTCCAAACACCCTATTAAACTCATTTATCAACAGCGTATTAGTTTACACGAGTTTTTCCCAACCCACTAAGAGCCCGTTGGAATGACTATGTTAAGCTACCTTTGGCTTATTCTATCAAAAAGCTGCTTATAAGCTCATTTGAATGACCCTAAAAAATGCTAATGACTTTTGCAAGAATTTATTGAAGAAGCTAATCCAAAGGTGCTTATGAAAAAAACATTTATGCAAAGTTTTTTTTTTTTATTTTTTATTGACACCTTTGACCTTATATTTAAGAGGGATATTTATCTTTCTATACCATCTGTTTTAGGTTAGTTCAAAACCAATACATTTGGTTTTCAATCTCATTGAATGTATATCTTCAGATTAAATTTAATACACAAATCTATACTTTACGTCAGTCAATAATTGATTTTAACTTTAAAATGACCAAATTATCTTTAAGTAAAATATAAAAAAAAACTAAAACTTTCAAAAAATAAAAAAGAAAACAAAAATAAAAACACACAAAACACCTATTTTTAAAGATATTTTATACATTTTTAAAGGCAAAAACCTTACTATAAAGTTTTTTTTAGGTTTTTGAAGTGATCTTATTTTTTAAATTTGAGGGTATTTTGATGTTTTCTTAGGTCAAAATTAAAGATTGATTGGGCAAAGGTATAAATTTGTATATTAAATCTAATATGAAGAAAATTAAAAATCTAAAGGTATATTGTTTGAATAAATTTAAAATATAAGATATAAAAAGGTAAATAATCCTATTTAAGAATAAAAATTATCTTTTAATAACACTACTTTTTATATAAAAAATAAGTGTTTTTGACTCATTTACTAAATAGGTTTAAAAGCTTTTTTAGAATAAAAAGAACTTTTTGATGCATTATCTAAATACTAATTAAAGGTTTGTTTGTACACCGTATTATATTATATTATATTTTTTATATATAATATAATATAATATGATGTGTTAAATATGTCTTAAAAATTTTTATTTTATGATTTTTTTTATTATTTAAAAACAAAAATGCAAGCTATTCTAAACAGACCTGATACCAACATTCGCCGGTGACACCACACTGACAGACCCACCCCGCAATTTCAAAATTTAAAAACTGGAAAACAAAAAAACGTTGCGTAACGGCGCGGTACAAAAAGCAAAAGATGGCCCCACTTTTGCCCAATAAAAAAGCCACACGGATGCTAGATTCTCGGTTTGCCAGTGGGCCCCGCTTCTCTCTTCTTGCGCGCCTTCAGCAGTAGAAAGACGAAACAGACCCTACCTCCCTAAGGCCGGGACACCGAAACGCCGCCGCATGTAGTAAATGAGTTCGAACATGAGTCCTAGGAACGACGTCGTTTTTCCCGAAAACGGTTGACCAGGAGAGGGAAAATATACACCTACCAGAATAGCGGCAAATGAATTTGACAAACCGCTGAACAACCTCGTCGGAAGTCACACAACCTCGTAATTCCGAGCCGAATTCAGGGGCAAACTCGTAATAATGTGAAAAGCAGCAGACTTTGAGCTTCCCAGCGGAGGAAAGTCGGGTGAAAAATAACTAAATAACCTCCTTTATTCTCTGCACTCTCTCTCTCTCTCTCTGCGCTGCAGATTTTTTGATCTCCTCAGCCATGGACGACGAAGCTCAGGTCAGAATTCTAAAGTCTAAACCTTTTCTCACTTCTCTCTCACTTGCAATTCAAATACCATCGCCGCCATGTACGCCGACTTTAATTTGACTGCTGAATTTGAGATATTGATCTTTCATCAATGCAATGACATTTTACTTGTTGACGATGCAGAAAATGGCGGCTTTGAAGAAGGCCTACGCGGAGATAATCCTGAACACGGCAAAGGAAGCGGCGGCTCGGATAATGGTGTCGGAGCGCAAAGCTCTTCGCTTTCAGCAGGATCTGTCCGCTTCCAAAGAGGAGGCACTTCGAATGCTCCTCCGCTTGAAGCAAATGATCGATGCCAAGGTTTATTCTTTGTAATTTGGTCGTTTGTTTTGGATTTGTTTGTTTGTTTGATTGCTTGATTTTGTTTTATTCTCCATTTTCGTTTGCTGGTTTTGATCGAATCGGTTTTTGCGATGTTTTGGTTGCTTATGAATAAACTGTGTAGAGATCCTCGCGAAGTTTGTTAGGGTTAATCTTAATTTTATTATCTTTTTTCAGTTAGAAACAAAATCTATAGAATAATTGCCTGCGAGCAAATATTTAGGAATATCTAGAGTTAGTTAGTTTCCCTGATTTTTAGGAATATAGGATTCTGCATTGTCTCTATATATTTGTACTCATTAGCTTATGAAAATATATCAGAAAAAATCATTCTGAAACAGTTTTAAACTGGCTCAAGTGTTTGTCTTTCATTTTTCTGAATCAAGTGAGGAAATTTGAACTTGATGATCATTTAATCTGCATTGTAACTAAATTTGTCACCTTCGGAGGAATTAGAATCGTGAATTCCTTGTTTGTTGCAATCATACCTTAGTTAAAAAAGTAGTTGTCTTTGGAAGATTTTTAGATTTTGGAGATCTGCTCCTTGCTGTTTGGTTTGGCTCTTTCATGCTGTGAAGTAAGTTTCTTGCTTTTACGAGGCAGTAGTTGACAGAATTGCTGTCTAACAATTTTAATCGAAATGCTAAATTTATTTATGCGCGTTTTAGTGATCTAAGCTAGAGTCTTCTAGATTTCAGCCTTTCCCCTTCTCGACGTATGATAACTTATTATCTGTTTGTTGTGCATTCTTTCTGTAAATCCTCATTGTCTGGGAACTAGATTGTAAGGGAATTTCATGTCATGTGGTTGAATGGCGATCCTTTTATTTTTGTGCCTGATGAAAAGCCTTAGGACCATTAATTTTGAGCATTCTTCTGCTTGTTTTCTACTTGTTCCACGTAATTACAGAAGCAAGTGTGTGTCTTGCTGTGTAGAAATATTAAAATCTGAAACGTTACTCAATTATCTGTTATGTGGAATTCTGGACGATTTTGAAGGCTTGTATATATATTTCATCCACTTGCACACAATATCTTCTTCGACTGGCTTGAGAGCATAGTTGGGTGCACGTTACGTGTAAAGGAGAACAAAAGATAGTCGAGTAATATGTAGATACAAAAGTAGAATGTTGAAATTAAACATCAATGCAAATGTAATCTCGGTGTTATTCTCTATAACATATGCAAATGTATTCTCATGTAATGTACAAGTTGTTAACTAATGTTTCATTCGTTACAGACTACTGAAGCACAGTTAACATCCTTGAACCAACAAAGAAGGATTGAAGAGCTTGAAGCACAACTTGATGAGGCGGAGGAGGTGATAACTGAGCTTAGAGCACAGTTAAAACAGATAGGAGACGAGTTTGAGAAAGTGAAGAACAATCAGGTTCCAAAAAGGTCCGCACCTTTTCCAAGTTCAGGATGTGAAACTATGGAAACATCTGACATGAATAAAATGCCCAAAAATCAGAGAGCTTTCCATAACAAGTGTTGTAGTACGATGAAACAAACCAATAGATTAAGTTATTCTGATTTGGATAATTTGGACCATAGTAAATCGGATCTTTCCTCCATAATCATGAGTAGCAAAAAGCCTGACCTGTACAGAAATGGATGCACACAGAGAATTCGTGCATTTGAAATAAATTTGCTGGATGAAAATTCACCTCCTTCTGGAGATGTAGACAGTGGCTACTCCCTTACTGACAATGAGTTTGTCACCAAAGCTGCTGACAGGCAACTCTGTAAACCGTTAAGCCTTAAGCATGATAAGCTGGAGATGGACAAGAAATTATCTCAGGGAGAAAGGAAGAGGCCCATTAAAGTCTGCACATCGAGAAGAAGAAAGAGTCGATTTGGGAAAGCCAAAACCCCACGCAGGTCTCATCAAAGTCTGCTTCTGAAATCTGGCCAGCCATATTCTGTCATGACAGAATCCTCAGATGGGTTGCGAGAAAAGCTTGATTCTGAAATCTGTAACGTGAAGGACAAAATTCCGATACTTTACAAAGGGAAAAGAATAAGAACAAGCAAAAGTTGGAATCATGTTGAAGCCTCGTCCGCTTGTCATTCTGGTCAGGCAGCAAAACCTTATACGCCATCATCACTTCTTTCTCGTTGCAGAACTATTGCATATTTGCTTGATGGAGGGATTGGATCAGTTGAGGAGGAGTTAAAAACATGTGAAAATGAGGGAAAGATCATGAAGCCATTACCTCAATTTGATTCTGGTTTGACGTTAATCAATAGTAATGTGAACTCTATGTCAGCTTTTACTGCTGCTTCTATGGATGTTAAGGCAACTAGCAAAACCGGAAAGCTCCAGCATGCTACAGAAAAGGAGATGGAGTCGAAGGCTGAGGATATGGTGGTAGAACAGGAAAGTAATGTCGTGGAGGATTCAAGGGTTTCAAGTTCTGAACTGAACATTGAAATGACCAATGTGTCAGCGATAAATTGTGACTTAGACACTACAAAAGCATGCGAACGATTAAATGAATCTCCTTGTCACGTTGACAAAAATAGGATGCTCAAATACACATTTCAGAGGAAGCGCAAGAAGGAAGCCACAGGCAGTCCTGACAACATTGCTTCTCCTGAGAAGAGCTCTGTGAAAAGGAAGACAGCAGAAGAATACACTGCGCCAGAGCCTCAGAAGTCTAGCTTGATGAATGAATCATCAAGGGACAGTCGGCGACTAGCTCAGGTTGCCCGTCAGGTTGGTTCTGCCCCAGCCCCTTAATGTTATTGTATCTGATTAGTCCCACGTATATCCGTTTAATACATTATAGGCATCTCGTATTGTCAAGTCGACCACCATATTTGAAAAATGGTTTTCATTTGCATGGGAGACTTATGTGTTGGTTAAAGCTTTTTGAAAACTTGGCTGAACATTAGCTCATTCAGGGGATCAAGACATTCTGTGTTGTAAGTGAATCTTTAGTGCTAGTGAGTGATGATAATGAAAGAAGTGTTATTATTTTGTTTGGATCTCCAGTTAATTTAATTAGAAACTATCATTTGGAATTCTTTACTTCTGCTAGAACTATGAAAAAAACATTTCTGCATGTGATTGTAGTATTGATAGTTGCAAGTATCTTGTAGGCTTTTGCTTTTATGTGATTAAAGATTATCTAAAAAATGTCTAGTTTTCTATTTCTGAGTTTCTTATAGATGTCTTCATTCTTGATGAGTTTATCCTGCTTGATGATTAAATCTTTTTCTTCATCCTTTTTTCTTGTCTTTTTTGCAGCTTATATCATTGTCCGGAAGACGATGGAGGTGAGAGAGGCAAATGTTTCTCAAGTACTCGTATGTATACGAGCAAAGTCACCTTCTTATGCAGCTGTTCTTAAGAAGATGCGTCTTTAACTAGAGCGATTGTTGATTAACAATAATTAGTCTTACATAATTTCAGTTTTGTTTAATAATATACCCGCAGTCATTAAAGATACACCTTTACAGTCATCAGCAGTTTTCTTACTGAATAGAATTGTACTTCTCCTATTTGCCTCGTTCTATAGGCAAATTTTGTAACTACAATTTCTTTTGGAAGAAGTTACACTACATAACACTCTTTTAGGATGATCATGCAGCTAATTTTAGTCGTAACCCTTAGACTGAAGGGAAAAAAAATGATTGAGCTGATAAATTTTTCTATATTTAGATGATAGTTTCTTTTAACAGGTTAAGGTCTCCTTTTTCCAAAATCAGAGTTAAACTACAATCTAATTTTTAAGATGTACCATGCAGTCTAATTTGAGTCCTTGGATTTGTTGCGAAAATAATGCGATAGAAATAAAGAACAAGAACACATAAATTTACGTGTAAACCAAATACGGGAAATAAAGGAGAAGAAAAATCACTAAACTCAAAAAAGATTACCCCAAACCTTAATGTAATACATCATATATATATATATATATATATATATAAGCATAAACAAAATTGTAATATGTAATATAACCTAAATAGACTTAAAACATAAACTAAACAACCAAAAACACAAAAGGCCCAATCCTTCATTACCATCACAGATCTCATGAAAAATCTCATATTTATTTTCTTATCACAATTGTCATAAAGCGAGCTTCGGGTTTGACGAAATTGAATTCAGGTCATCATATTTTAACAGGATGACTATTAAAGCGATTTGCACAAGTAACTTTTTTAAAACTTAGATGAGCATTCCTTTTTAACAGGTTGAGAGTGTCTTTTTTTTTTTTTTTTTGGCATGATTGCATGGTTGAGATTTGTCTCGATGATACATCCTTAAAACTTTGGAGTTTGTTGTAAATTTTACAATTTCTTTCTTCTTTTTTTCCCATAAAAAGTGCCCGAACTGAATTTAGGTAATTTAGGTACAAATTTCTCGTTTTTTTTTTTCCCTCCAAAGTTGAGTTTGGATCTACTTTGTTCCGAAGATACAAGAAGTAGATGCAGTTGTATGCCTTTGATTTCATTCAAATATTGTCCTATTTAAGCAGAGGAAGTTTGAATCATTTATTTATTATTATTATTATTATTCAAACTAGTTTTCAACAATTATTGGTCTTTGTCTTGAAAATCAAAACTATAGTTGCAGGCATAATAATACATCAGCTAAGAAGCGTACGTCGAATACAGTCTTTTTTGGCATAAACCTGAGCATCTTGTTCAGAATGATCTTAGTTTATTGTTTGAGTATCAACCTTCAACAAAAGAATCATACGAATATCTACTGTGCCCATTGGAACGTATCTAGTAACAGTAAATTCTGATTCTCCGAGCTTTTCCACAATTACTATAGTCAATTAGTCATATGGTGGCGTATCAATAGTGTTTTTTCTTTTTTCCAGAAAATCCAAACCAGAAAAAAAAAAAACAAAGTATGATATCTACCAGGACTGGAAATAATAAATTAAAGTATTTGTTTAAGCTTTATTAATTGAATGGAGTAAAAGAAAAAAAATGCAAAACCTCGTAAAAGAAAACCAAAGGGAATGATTCTCTGCTTGACTGCTTCCGCTGATGTAGCATGAAAAGAGGACATGTGGGGTCGTTTTCTGATGATGAACGCCTGAACGATAACCAAACAAGGCGTGCTTTTTGGACTGTTCGCGTTTCCTTTCATTGCTCTCACTCGCCCCCCGGCATAATCCTGCCTCACCCTACTGTTGCACTATGCAGCTGCATCTTCTCTCCTTTTCATGCCAAAAGGCGTGCAGCTTTAAGCATTAGATATATCTCCACTTTCCCATGTTACCCAAAAGAAAATTACGTCACTAAAACCAAATATATATATATATATATATATAAGGGCGTTTTCTACAGTCCCCCACCTATAATTTGTTCTCAAATTTCCTCACTTTACCTGCTAATAATCGGTTTTGTATGGCTGATTCCGGTAATGGGAACAAAAAGTGTACGCTTCTTTAGGGCAATTTAGTAATTGAATAGAATTATTTAATTCTCTTTTATTGATAAAGGAAAAAGGGGCATAGTATTGTAAATGAGTTGGCGTTAAAGATGTAATTTTAGCCAGTTAATATTATTTTAACTTTGATCTATCGAAGGACGATTCTAGACCCAAAAGTAACAAAGATTGTAGATAAGGTAATGGCCTCTGTAATATCAGTTTGTACTAACATTTAGTTGATTTTTTAAACGACATAATAAGGGATTTATTCCATGTCGTATTAGTCGATAAACGACTGAAAGTTTATATTCTTCAAATGACTGCTTGAACGACAGGCCGTAAGAAAGAAAAATAATAATAATAAACGACAAAACGGTATTGATAATGGTTGTAAAACATTATTTAATGACATGATCATTTGGTTTATTTAGTCGGAATATTTTAATATTTCTTATCTATGAACATTTGGGCAGGAATCTCTTAAATTAAGCGAGATAAGGAGAGACGTGCGTTAAGATACTTAACAGACAGACTTCTGAAATACGAATCTTATAAGGTTGTAGAAAACGTTTCTAGTCGGTATTAAGGACAAAATAATAGTAGAATTCAATGAAACAATTGTGAAAATAATACAGTACAAATGATGGGAGATATTGTAAAAGACCGGCTAAAGTTGTGGACCTCTGGAATGTTCTTAATTATTATTGAAGCAAAACTTAGTTGGATATGGACTACGTTTGGATTATTTTGTTAATTGTTGATGCCTTGATAATCAACGGAAGGTTGAGGCTTAATAAATTTGTAATTAACCAAGTTAGATATGGATATCAATTTGGGTGTTTGTGCATAGAACCTCGTTTGACGTTGAGAGAGGTAATGAGGTCAAATCAGGGCCCTCAATTTATGAAGTGGATGAGATGAAATTAATAATCCCGAAATAAGAAAAGCATAAAAAGAATTGAGCTTAATCAAATCCCTAGATACATTGTCACATAGATTCTTTATATTGTAAATTATTTCTTTTGTTTTTGGTTTTATTTGATTAGTTTCATTGGTTTTTTTATTCATTTTTCTTTAATTTCTAATTGCCTAAATAAAGCTTGATTATTGTAGTTGCAATAATTAACTAGTTTTTAGATTTCAATCATTATAAAAGACGATAACCCCTAACCCATCAATCTTATACTAAAACTTGACCTGCCTTTGGGGGTATTGGCATAAAAAGCCTTCTACATTTATGAATATCTTGTACTTTTCCATTTATCATCAATCTATTTTTTGTTATTAATTATCATGAGTTAACTTTATGCTAGGTATTTTACCATTAGTTTCGCACAAAAAATAAGGTTATAGAAACCAAAAGAAAAGAGGAGTGCTTTTTGGAACATTTCTATCCAAAAATATGTTTTTAGGGACCATAATAAATGGCTTTTTAATTTAATTTTTTAGCCCCTTTCTTTATTTACTTCTTTTGGTCGCTCAATTTTTCCCATCACTTTTATATTTCTCTTATGTTGCTTTCCTTCTAATGTCCTTTATATCTTCATATCCACTTTATTAAGTTGTTTTTTGGCTTCTAATTTGTCTCTTTTAAATTTATTTTCTCATAAACAAACCTCTTTAAGTATTTTTCTTACAGTTTTTTCCCATTAAAATATTTATTACCTCAAATTTGCTCATATAAATATCATTTTGTCTCCTCATATATTTTTATCTCCGTATAAAAAACATATAATATACTGAACATGCACGCATAAAGTGCATCTTTTTTCAACTAGTTAATGTTACAAAGGGAAAGTTTTGAGTAGACAAACAACATGAGTGCAATTTTTTTTAAAAAATTAATTAGGGATATCGAACATGATTTATTATAAAAGACCATTTTATATTACCAATTTTTTAAACATTTTCATCCAGGAATTAATTGTCACCAGTTATTGATTAGGAAGTATTTAATCTCCACTATTGATATAAATTAATAGTAATTTAATCCATTTACAAATTTCAGGATTTCGTAATGTCCACAAGCACACAATGACATGTGGGTAATAATTTTGATTGATGTTGTGGATAAAATAACATGATTTACAGAGGGAGGACCAGCACAAGAAGAGAAGAACAAGCTTGAAAACTCTTTTCTTTTTCTTTTTCTTTTTTTAATTTAAAATACCTTTTGCAGCCGGTTAATACCGGTCAACAAATTTTCCCTACCCTTTTACACCCCTAATGATGCCCTTCAATAATCTCCACCATTGGATCTTCTTTTTGTTATCAGTTTTGGGAATGATTAAGATTTTGTGGCGAAATTTGCCCCGTTACGAAAGTGGGGGACTATAGTAGACCTTATATATATATATATATATATATATATATTATGTTCCTACTATATTAAAATTACGGTCGCATAGTTTTCAATTAGTACTGGACTATTTTTTTCTTGACAAAGAAAAGTGCAGAAGGGGGTGTCCCCCATTACAATGTCCCTTATCTTGTTACTACAAGCTCTATCAATGTTGACAGGAATGTTTATTGAAGACCTTGTCTTTCAATTAAGAAGTAGGTTATCTTAGCTTTATCGACTGGCCTAGCGGTCAGGTTAAGTAGGCTGTTATCTCAAGACCACTAAATTCAACACAGGGCTAAAAAGAACAAGCTTTCACGTTTAAGAGGAGTCTTTTTTTACACTCGAACCTTTAATCACAGAACTAACTATTCTTGTCCCTAGGTCACCACACTCGATGTGTTAATATTGGACCATTTGTTAAAGGCGACACGGAACCATAATGTATTGTCATTTATCAAGTGTAGAATTCCCCACTTTCCCATATGGTAATGTCATGGTTTTTTTGCTAGGACCAAACCCAAATGTTAAGAAATGTCTTCAGTTTCAAAGCAGGAAAAATTCTTGGTTGGAGAAATTATCATATGGTCGCCATAGTGCTTGCAACTTTATAAGTACGCATGTCTGCTTGTCTCCCCTAATCAGTTAAAACAGCTTCACTCCCACCAGTACTGATCAACCCAGCTGGCCTCTCAAAAGAGTCTTATAAAAACTCCATCTCATAAGGCTCTTTTATCAATTAGTATTTAGTTCTACGAGAGAAACACAAACACACACACACACACAAAGAGAGAGAGAGAGAGAGAGAGAGAGGAGAGAGAAATGGACAAGGGAAAGGTGAGTGAGAGAGTAACAAAGGAGAAAGAGTTTGAAGATGATTGTTATATTCACTTGGTTGTGTTCACAGCAGGAGCAGCCGTGTTAATGGCTTGTTTGAAGAGAGTTCTAGTGGTGTTTCTTCTAGAAGAATGGCGGGCGTGGGTTTTTCTCTTCCTCAACCTCGTACTCTTAGCCATTCTCTCCACTTCAACACTTTCCAAATCAAAGGAGACCCAAGATTGCCAATGGGAAGACAATGGAGAAGTGAAGATTACCGACAAGAACAAGAAGGTAAGGAAACCACGTTCTAAGTGCAGGTCAGAAGAACAAGTTGTAACAAAGAGTGAAGATTCTGAGGAATGTCAGAAGATTAGTGGGAGATCATTATCTTCAACAAATGATTGCAGAAAAGAAGATATAGAACCTGCTAGGCTGTCTAAAGAAGAGCTCAATGAGAGAGCTGAAGCTTTCATTCTCATGTTTAGACAGCATTTGGTTTCGGATGCAAGAAAATGCGGGAAAGAGTACTACTTGTATGAAAGAGCAGGTCAAGTTTCAAACTTGCGCCAAATTAGATGAGATTTGTTCCTCCTCAGCCTCGAAGGAGCTAGTTCTTTTCTTTTCTTTTTTTTTTTTTTTTGGGTCTTTTATTCTTCCAGCATTGTGGAAGTTTAGAGGTTGATCAGTCTATTATGGTGTTTCAGTTTTGGTTTCAAAGTATCCAATTTGCTGACCAAGTATCTTACCATTGTAGTTCTATTTTGTATTCTAGATATTATGCTTATGGGATTATAGAAATAAAATGAGCAGCCTTCAAACACCACACAATTCTTATAGGGGTAGAGAGAGAGAAATGACAGCAACCCCACACAACAAATTAATGAGTTCAGAGTTTACAGTATGTTTCAAATCAAGTTACTATCACATTGCCATAGTGTCTCATCATTTCCTATCCCTTAGGAGGAAAAAAATTGGGCTGATTGGCTTGAGTAGTATTGTTTAGTAGCTAACAGTTTGATCATTATTTTTCAGGGTCCGTTTGGTAACATGATTCGAATTATATTAATTTGGATTATTTTGATTTGAGTTGTATGATTTGAAATGTTGATTTGAATTGCTATCTAAATTGACGTTTGGATGTACATTTTAAAGTGTTAATCTAAATAGAGAATAAAATTAAAATTTTTGTTTAGATAGATAGTAGAAAAAGTTTTTGATTTATTAGCAAATCTAACAAAATCTTCATGATCCTAAAAAATATGTAATATGGATCTTCATTTGTTTTTCTTTTAATTAGGAATATAATGAAAAAAAGAATTTTTTTCAATCAGATATCAAATAAAGAAATGATTTTTTTTTTGCTCAAATATAAAATAGAGAATTTCAGCTTTAACTGTAGAAAATAATCCGAGTTTAAAAAGTTTAAAGAGAATAGAACTCTAGTGATCGGTACTCCCCACGTTAAAAAGAAGGGAAAAAAAAGCATCAAATATTTGGAAAAGATAAAACCAACAGGATGTTGGGAAGCCCTTCAAACACATAAAAAACAGCCCATTTAATGTCAAGCACTGGCTATTCTTTTTTCCTTCGTTAGAAAATTGAATGGGCTCCTAAGTCCTAAGAAAGGTGCAAAAGTTCAAAAATAGTCAAAGCTTTGATAATATCAATTACTTGAAGTTCTTAATCAGCCTTCTCTAGAATCTAAATTACACTGTGCATAGTGTCTATTTTACAAGCTTTGATAATATCAATTACTTGAAGTTCTTAATCAGCCTTCTCTAGAATCTAAATTACACTGTGCATAGTGTCTATTTTACAATCATTGTTCAGAGAACTAATTGCTGAGGTTAGAATACTATTTAACCTTATAGGGATATAATCCGTTACAGTTACTAACAAAACATTGAAATCTAGTTCAAAAAATACATACTTAATAGGGTTCAAGTTTTATGAGTAGTGGGGTTTAATCCCATGTTGATGAACAAGATTTTCAGAATATTTATTCTCTCAAGTACCAGCCTATTATACATGGAGAGAGAATATTTTGCTGAACAGTTGATTTTGGATTGAACCAGTCCAAGGAACCAAAAAAACAGCCCCGTCTACACCAAACCAATCCTGCACCATGTCGGTGCTACATC
Source organism: Artocarpus heterophyllus (assembly GCA_025403435.1). Taxonomy (NCBI): domain Eukaryota; kingdom Viridiplantae; phylum Streptophyta; class Magnoliopsida; order Rosales; family Moraceae; genus Artocarpus; species Artocarpus heterophyllus. The sequence continues at coordinate 4,619,691 of CM046348.1, read as the reverse complement.
ACCAAGACAACAAAAATTACTCCGACGCCGCCCCTAACAAATGAAAGCGATATCTATACACCGGGAATGTTTTGGTTCTTACCTTCCCTAACTCGAGCTTAACCTGATTGAAAACTACAAACTCGTCCCGCCTATGTATTCCCCATATGAATAAATTTCCTTGGATAAAACATATCCCAAAACCCTTGTTTTTAGTCAAAATATCATGTTTGTCACTCTTATTATATGAATGTTTAAAGTATTCTATTTGTTTCTTCGAAATGGTCTTAAGTGACCCCTAAACTCTTTAGGTCATGTTCGGTGTACAGGAATAGGAGGATTAGATTAGATTAAATTTTAATACTTTGTTTGGTTAGAGGCTTTAAAGGACTAGATTGGATAAGCTGTTATCTAGTCCATGCTTAAATACCTTTGGAAGGGGATTGGGCAATCCCTTGCAACGTTTATACATTATAAAAAAATTCAATGACCTAGTTGTAAAAATTTATAAAATTTAGGGTGAAACAATAATTTTGCAAAAAGGAATCAAAATGTAATTTTCATATGACTCAAATATTTTTAATAATTATATTTTTCCTCTATAATTTTAAAAAATTACAATTTGGGCCTAGTTTTTAAAAAATTTATAAAACGCCCTATCTTGATAACACAATAAATAAATGATTGAATTAACTAAAATTTTATTTTATTATTTCTAATACATTTTAATCCAATCCTCTAACACTATAACACTATCTTATCCAATGATATCCTATCTTATACACTAAACGAGCCCATAAGGTTTTGAAGATAAACATATTACCCTTAATAATCTATATTATACAACATTTTAAATATTTTTAATCAAAATTTAAACAAAAATTTATGACTCGAGGTATTTGTATATTTCTGACAATTTAGAAAATGAAAGACTAAAATCCCTTTCCTCGATGCTGATAAGGTCTGGCTCCTTCCGTTCCTGATGATTTCGTGGTCACCTGCAATCCAGACCTGAAATCTAGCGCCTCCCTCCCCAATGGCCTTCAACGTGGTCTTTTTCCTTTTCTTTTTCTTTTTTAATTTTTTATATTTTAAATAGTATTGCATATTAATTGGTAAGGATGGTCTTTATTTAAGAAAAATAATTTTTTTCAATGATATTTTTGACTGATTTTACAATAACAAAAAAATAGTTTGGACGTCTATATAATGTGCAAAGTGATATTTTGACTAAATTATGCAAGGATAGTTTGAAAAGTTCCCTCATTTAATAGGGTGTTTAATTATGTAAGGTTAGTTTGAATAATTTCCCCATGGAAACACTATTGAAATTACCATTTCTCCACTTCTAACTAACTTTTGTACAATATTTTCTTTTACATACTACAGTATTTTTGGTTCTAACTTGTGGTTTAAACTACGTTCTCAAAAGTCCTACTTGTTCAATCCCACCGACATTTTCTGCAGTCTGTCCTCACAATAAAGGGAGACCTGCCCACCATGAATGCATAGGTGTTCATTAACAAGTTAGTAAAGCGTTCAATATTTAAAGAAATGAAAGGTAGCTGAAGCAATGGTCTAAGTGAAGGCAGATAGAGTATCATACATCTCTCATTTTGGCTGAGACTGAAAGATATCTGCAAAACTGCAATCACATCTACTTCTCCAAAGAATGTCCAAACTCATTAAAGCTCAAGAATTAATTGTGTCCTCCTTTTGGTCCCAGTTCCTCCATAAAAGATAGAAGGATTTTAATTTTAGGTTATTATTTATTTATTTATTTATTTATTTTGAAGCAAGATAGAGAGACTTTTGGTACTATATGGAGTCTTTCAGCAATTCTGGTGCAAATTACAAATTACAAATTACTATTTGCCCTAAATGCGGAGGATCTGTGGCCATTTTGGTAAAGTATGATATGAAAAGAAATTAATCCACCGAAAGGGTGGCAAATATAAAAATACGTCTACTGTTCTATATTTTATATCTTGCATTTTCTGTTTACCACAAAAGTATACCATGTGTTTTGGATGTTCTCAAAATTAAATTTTCAAGTTTCAAATTTCAATTTTATGCCATGTTTACATTTTTACTGGATTAAAATTGATTTTGTGTCACGCCCCGGAGTATGAGAGGTGACGTGGCGGGTTAATTAAATTAATTAAAAGAGAATTTAATTAAAATAAAAAATTTTAGGGATTAAATTAAATAATAAAATGTGAAAGTTCAAGAAAACCATTGCATGAAAAATAAATAATAAACGTAGCGAGTATGGTTCCCACTGACCCACAACTTGTGTACAAACATGGTACTGACAATATAATAATACAACTACAGTCCGAGCACAAAGAAAATTAAAAACATTACATGCCTTGTTTAATTTATACAAACAATCTAATAAATCCTTCTACTGCTCCTAAGTTTGGTCCGTTGAATCCTCTTTAAACCTAAATGGGAAACCGCCTAGGGGGAAATTTTTTTTAAAAAAAAGAAAATGTGAGCGAAAGGCTCAGTAGAACTATGTTTTAATAAATCATTTAATTTAAAGAAAAATCTTATTATTCGGAGAATTATATAAAAGAAATATTGAATAAATAAATAAATTTAAATAAAACCGTTCTTACCCAAAACAGTTTATTAGGTCGACCAGAAACATCATTTTCATTTTCCAAGGCAAACCATAAGGATTTTACCACCGTAGTAGCCCAGTTGGGTTTCGGGACCTGCCCCTAAGGTCGATCGCTACACGACCCGATCTCTGATATGGCATCATGCTCTTATGTTTATTTTTCATCATTTTTCAACACCCAATTACCGAGTATTGTCATTTACATTCATTATGAAGTTCATTTCAGTTCACAGTATATTAAAATATAATCGATAAATTCATTTTCAAACAACCGTTGAAAACATTTTTATAGAAACTATTTTCAAGGCGAAATCATTTTGGAACTAGGCTACCAAAGAATGGGTAGAAGTCCTACCTTGATACTCATGCTGGTGCCCCACATCGTAATCCTGGTCCGCTATACGCTAGCTGCGCGGAACCACGAACGATCCTAGATACACACTAAGTTGATCAATATCTAGTTCGAGACATTCTATGTTACAAAACCATTTCATGATGTCCTAGTATGCAATTTGTATCTTTATAATCATTTTACAAGATTAGAATTTCAATCGGGGTTCAAAACAGTAAAAACGGGTGAAAAATCACAAAATTTTCCATGCCCGGCCGGCCTGCCGTACTCCCTGCTTCGGCACAGTTCGGCCTGTCGGAAACTAGGTCCGGTCGGCCAGACATTCCCAGGTTTGGCCTGCCGGACAGATGAACTCCGGCCTGCCGATCCTTTGAATCCGGCTTGCCGAACACGTAGTTCGGCCTACCGAGCTGGGAAAACCCAGAAATTCCAGCCACGGGTTTTCAATCTCCCAAAATCCAAATCTTGATTTTAACTTGCTTTTCTCAAATCTCAGGCATGGAAAACAATCATAGATGATAGAAAAACATACTAGAACACTTTTGAACTCATTTAAACAAGATTTAAACACAAAAATCTCAAAAATCCAAAAATGGAGAAAAATGAGGAAAAATGAAAAATCTTGAATCTAATCCGTTTTTCTTCAATCTAAGCTTAGATTCTAATTGTTCTAAGTTCATTTAACTCAAATCAAAGGTTTTCTAAGCTCAAACGAACTTAAATTTCAAAAATGCATAAAATTGAAAATTTTAGAAAAAGTTTAGAAATTTTAAATCTAACCTCGAATCAAAGCTTCAATCCGCGTTCTCGGTTGCCAAATCTCGTCCCCGAGCTTCCTCCTTGCTAATCCGAAGCTTGGATTCGAATTTGATTCAAAAATTTGAGAAAGAATTGAGAGAGAACGAGAGAAACCGAGGGAGAAGAAGAGAGGGGGCTCATGGGAGAGAGGAGGAGAGAGAGTGAGAGCTGAGAAAGAGAAGAGAAAGGAAGGGAAGAGAAATAAATAGAGAGAAATGGTGGGCGGTTTTACTATGCAAAAATCATGTGTCGCCCATGGTTTTTGTAAAACGGAATATTTTTAACATTTTATAAATTGTTGTACTTTAAAACTCAAAACATCATTTTAAAACAATAAAAAATCATTTGAATTTATTAAATTAACAAAACAACCTAAAATTTAAAATTCAACCAAATAATCAAATTAATGTTGAAACATTAATTATGGCACACTAATTCTTATTACAATAACATTAAATAAATTTCAGGGCGTTACATTTTAACCATTGAGTTGATGAATTTACCCTTTGCTGTATATGGATTCACGTGCAATCAAATACTTACATGACCTTAAATGGTATAAATTTGACAATATTAAAATTTGGAGGTTCAATATCCAAAATATCGAATTTTTTTAAAAAAACTTAAAATGTAAGTAATGAAATAGCAAATATCCTATAAAAGTTTTGTTATAAGGTTGTGGTAATTATTTCATTAACAATAATAACCATATTTACTGCGGAAACACTAGCAAATATGTGACGTGATTTTGTATCAAAAAATAATGCGACACATGATTTACAGATTATCATAACATCACGTGGCTCTGGACCAGATAATTGGTCATGAGTCGAACCTACGAAATTGCGAGAAACACAAAAAACATTTTTAAATGGTTGTGACTTAGTTTGCATTATTTTCTTCTCTTAGGCGGTGATAAGGTCCACAGTGCTTTGAGAATGTCATAACAAACAAACTATCCCCACAACTTTGAGGCCTCATTACTGCTCCTGCATTTTTCCACCTCTTATACACATGTTGGCTACCTGTATTGATAGCGAGACAATCTTATCAAGAAAAATTAAAAAAAAAAAAATAAAAAAAAAGTTACAGAAAAAGTCAAAGACAGAAGGGAAAAAAAAAAAAAATCAAAGGCACCCAAAAGTTGCATATTGTGATCAGAAGGGTGGAGTTGATTTAGCAATATGTTAGACCAATATGCTAACAAATTAGATCTTTGCACTATCATATAACTAAAACGTCCATTCATTATAAAAAAATAATAATAATAACCGTTGGAGGGGTGCATTGTGGTCACGACTTTTTGCAATCTATCTAATCCAATTGGGCTATGTATAAAATGTTTTAGAGGATATTCAAGAATAGTTTTCGAATATGTCAAAAAAAAAAAACTTCTAAAAAAATAAAAAAGAAGCAAAAAGTATGTATGAAATTCTGTTGCAATGTTGATGTGAAAAAAAAGATATATATATATATATATATATATATATATATATATATATATTCTTATCTCACTTGTCAATTTTGGAATTAAACAGACTTAGGAATAAATTTATTGGCAAACGTAGACTTTAATTTTGAAAGTAAAATGGATCATTGCCTATGATGGCTTCACATACATAATAATACGTATGTACTGCGCATCTATGAGTTAAATATAGAAGATCTATTTGGACTTAAGAATGCTTGCCCATTATTATTTCTCCTTGGACCACCCACTTATGGTTGGGTACCCCCTAGGATTTTTAGATGGTTAAATTTTCATTGACTTGGATATATATACAATTTTTCCTTCCTTTCAAAAAAAAAAAAAAAAAAAAGAAAAAAATACAATGAACTTGTCACCAAAAGACCACGAGAAATACGTGAGCGTCACTTAACAAAGCAAGTAACGACTCTAATAATGTAGCAAATGATAGAACTTATTAGAAGAGTGTGAGGCCAATATCTCTCTCGGTTTCCTATTTGTCCAGTTGTGTATAACTTGCACCACGAGATGTGAGAGAGGGAAGCTTCTTCCTTGTTATCCACCTTTGACTTAAATAATCTTCTCTCTCTCTTTCCCCCACAACCTTTCTTGGGGTTGTCGCAGGAATTAAAATTTTCCGAAAGTTCGTTTCTTCGTCTTTTACTTCAATTTCTTTGATATATACGGCAATTGACATGATGATCATTTACAGCCAAATCTACTTCTGTTGAGAGCAACGAAACTAGAAGTCAAGTGCTTTCGTATGAGCAAAGTTACAGGAAAGTTAATTCACAAAAGCAAAAAAACCATCCCATCAATCCTATAATTTTGTACAGTGGAATGGACCGGATCTCTATTCTTAGCCAACATGTATAGGGAGAACCATAAATCAAGAACTAGTGGTAGGATTCCAAAGTGGCTCAAGAGAAAGAACAAGAGAGCTGACTTGTGTCAAACAAATGAACTTTCAGGTCATAATTCTCTGTTTTTTTTTTTTTTGGTTCTTCCTGTTGCTTCTTTTCAATATTAACTGGTGAGAATTTTTCATTCAGATGGGAATGAAGATGAAAGTGATGAATTCTCGGATGATATTCTCGTTCGGTCTATCGAGACGGATCCATGCACTTCAACCAATAATGAGCTGAGGTAAGATTTATTAACTTTGTCAAAGTTAATTGAAAGAAAAAAAAATTCTTTTTTCTTCCTTCATATTCTCGATTGGTGTAATGTATGTGTCTCTGCAAATTCTAGAATCTTCGTGGGTACTTGGAATGTCGCCGGGAGGTCTCCCATAGAGAGCTTGGCTGTAGATTTGGATGAGTGGTTGAATCTCAAAGATGCGGCCGACATATATGTTCTTGGGTACGTTATGATGAAAAGTCAACACCGAACTTCTTGTCACCTCTTCTTAATCCTTTTTTTTAAAATTTTTTTTAACATAACAAAATGTAATTTGACGGCAAAGAGTTTCCAATGTGCAGATTTCAAGAGATTGTACCTTTAAAGACCCGAACAGTGATCGGAGCAGAAGACCCAACGGAAGCAACAAATTGGAACCGCCTCATAGGAAAAACTCTCAATGACAAATATGGTTGTCCTTGGTTGACACCCATGGTAAATCTAAATCGATTCTCAGGTGACAACTACCACTATGTGCCAGCTCTCGACTCCCAAAGGAGGAAGAGTGTTAGCAGCTATGGTGCGACTCCAATGAGAGAACGATCAAAAACTATACATGGGACGGCAAACGTTGGGAGCAAGTACAAGCTGATGGCAAGCACAAAGATGGTTGGAGTCTTTATAAGTGTATGGATGAAAAATGAATTGCTCAGAAAGTACTGCGTTTCAAATGTTAAAGTTTGTTCTGTGGCTTGTGGCATCATGGGTTATTTTGGAAACAAAGGTTCGGTTTCGGTTAGCATGTCAATTGAAGGAACTAGCTTTTGCTTTATTGCTGCCCATTTAGCGTCCGGCGAGAAGAGTGGCGATGAAGGTCGAAGGAATCATCAAGTGTCTGAGATTTTTAGAAGAACTTCTTTTCCTCGATCCTCTAGAGATGACGATAATCCTCATCCCCTTACCATCTTAGGACACGAGTAAGTGGCACTCCCGCAAAGTACAGCTTGCCGGTGAAAGTTTCTACTTTTTAAATGCTTGCTTCTGATTCACCACTTTCCAAAAGTTACAACAAAATCTTGATTTCACCATATTGTACATCAAAAAGTTACTTTCATACAAACTACAGAGTTTTTCAACAAGATCTAGTTCAAACATTTTTCTTTCTCTGAAATAATTTGGGAGGTAAATCCATAATATCTTTTTCCGACTTTAAATGAACTCCAATTAAATATCATATCATACTAAAATGGCAAACTTATACCAGACTGGATTAGCCAAAGAAAAGAAAAAAAAAAAAAATACACAACAGACCTAGATGAGATAAGGAATTGATATGAGGTTGAAACGAGAAGAACCTTAACAGAAGCAATTCAGAAAAAAGGATAAAAAAGGAGGGGAAAACTAATCACTTGTCATCATCAAAATTAGTGCAATAACACAAATCTGTTTTGAAACAGTCGGATATTCTGGTTTGGGGATCTCAACTATAGGCTGTGTTTGGAGGACAATCTAGCCAGGCAACTTATAAAGAAGCAAGACTGGAAAGCGTTGCAAAACTTCGATCAACTTCGAAGGGAACAAGAATATGGCGGTGTATTTCAGGGTTGGAAAGAGGGGGACATAGAATTTGCACCTACCTACAAGTATTCTCAATCAAATTGCAATCGATATTCAGGTGGTCTTCCAAGCAGATCAGGAGAGAAGCAAAGAACTCCAGCATGGTAAGAATAATCAACAATTTTTTCTTTTTTTTCCCCTCCCACCAGTTAATACTGCAAAAGGGAAACTACTTAATTTGAACTCCAGTATCTACTCCCTCTTTAGGCCCAAAACTTGCCAATATCAGTTATCACAAGCCCTGCCTAACCTTATTCCAGGTGGCAAGTTAGGAATTCTCTTGAACTGTCCCCCTCTCTTCAACAAACACAGACAAATGTGTATATATATATATATATATATATTTATTTATTTATATAATATTTCTTTAACCTACGAATGGTTCTCCAAGAATAGACATGAGAAGATACAATGGCCACAGGTGTGACAGAATTCTATGGTATGGAAAAGGTGTGAAGCAGCTATCCTATTTTCGGGGTGAAAGTAAGTTCTCCGATCATCGGCCAGTCTCTGCACTATTCTCAACACAGATAGAAGTGGTGAAATCTAACAGTACAAGAGTTATTGATCTGCAAACCATTCTTCCCACCATCCTGCCCAATGAGCAAACTGTGAGTTCTCTATCGTGATAATCCCAGATACTATGTCTAGAAATTTTGGTTGCACGAATCAACTCGGTTTTTAAGCATAATTCAGCTTCTGGTTGTGATAGAGATTATGTCATTAACAATGCAGGGAACAAGCAGAGGTGGTGATAAAGGCAACTCTACATTGCTTTCCTTGATGATAAAGGACATAGAAGCATCGCCAAGGCATAGGCAGCAATCTTAGTGAGAACAGTTGAGAGTGAATGCGGACGGGCTTTAGACATTGGTTTGTTGCTGCTGGCTCCAAGGGTGTACTCAAAAGAAGGAAAAAAAGTCTATCTTCTTTTACCGTAATCATATTCTCCTTCATGTCTGAGGTTTTATATTAAGGGAACTGCAAGCTTGATACTCTGGATTCGTGGAAACGTGTAACGACTAAAGAAATTAATTAAAATGTATATTTGACCTCAAATAAAGCAATGTCCTAATCGAACAAAAGAGAGACTGCAACAAAGTTAAGGCATTGCTATTCCGTGAATATTCTTGAAAGGACCTAAAACAATCAATGTAATTTTCAAAAAAGCAAGATCAGCAGAAGACTTATGGCACACTTGTGCCAATGAGCCCTCAAATGTCATGACCTCCCAAAGCCATTTGTAGTATGTAGTATGAACACATGCGTGCAAGTTTCTATTATTATACAATTTTGGTGAGAGAATCACAGGAAAGGTAGAAATATCAAGTAAAATACTTACAAAAGTATTTTGTGCCTCACTTGAAGGAAGAAATCCACATAGGACCTCCACGTTGTCTAAATGACAATTGGGACAACCGCATCTTGCCTGCAGCTCCTCACCAAGGGTAGTGCACATCTGTTCTAATTCAGAAGTCAGCTTTATTTCAGTCAAGAAAACAATTTCAGTCGGTTATGGCTGTAAACTACAATCTTCTGTAATCAAAGAAAATTTTCAAACAAAATAAAATAGATTAGAAAAGCAGAAAAAGCTATGCTTCTTAATCGAACAGAAAAGTTTTAACTGGCTAAGAGAACTGGGAATGTGGTATTCAGATATTGAACAACCATATTGATGAAAATTTGCAAGCTGTAACGTACTTCTTTCTTCTGGTACATCTATATAACAAAAGAGCATGCCATCGTGAAGAAACCTGTCTTTGAAAAGGAGTTGGAGCAAAATATCTCTATGAATTGTTTTTGAAAATGGAAGTTTCCAAATAAAGAACTGTTACTAGGACTCAAAAGTAACGGCGGGAAAGCAACTTCTATATGCATAAATTTGCTTCAATGCTTTTCATGTAATTTATCCACAATTTGATAATAATCCCATCCAATGAACAATTCTCTGCTCCTTCATCCACAGAAATCATTCAGGGTTCAACAAGTAAGCACTTGGCAAGGAACTTTCTATAAGGTTATCTTGATAAATCCTGCAATGCTCGTGTTGCTTTAAGTATGAACTCAAGCAGAGACTTTTCTCTCACAGTCAATCAACTCCTTCTGGGTCTGCAGTAGTGCAAGATTATCAATCACCCTTGGTTAATTCTTAAAAATAATATTTGAGATTAACGATAGGATAAACCTCCACTTTTTGATATTTCCAATTGTTCAAAGGACTAATATACAACCTGCTTTTGAATATTCTGTTCTGCCAGGTATCCTTCTTCCATCGAGTTTTTTAAGAAATTACACGGGCTATGGTGTCCTCCAGAGTATATAAAGCCACTCTATTAAGCTCCTCTCCTGCAAGTTTGTGGTCTTCTTCTGATTCAAAATTGGAGATCTCTTAGTCTCTCCAAAATAAATGGAATCAGCAACCAATGACTAGAAATTTAATTGGTGTAAACAAGCTAATACCAGCTAGAGTACGAAGAGAAGACGCTGTGAAAATTGGAATTAACTGTCTCTTGGAACTTCCTGTATTGATCAATTACCAAGATATATCATACTTTACAAGTAGAAAATACCTGTATGCACAATACATCTCTTGTCAAAGCATAATGCAGTTAGATATCTACTAAGCATCTCTCCAAAATTTGATCTAAAAGATGCCACGACCTTAAAAAAAAAACAAATTCTAACCTTATCTTAGCATTGAGCTCAAACATTTGGCGTGTGAACTCATCACTGCATGAGTAGTACATGCAGTAATTTCAATATTTGTCAGCATATCATTTTAAAATTCCAAACCAACTAAAATAAAGATAAAATGAGAATCTGACCGTTATGCTCCTTCTTCGTTCTTTGCAGGATAGAAGAGTAATTTTCAAAGGTTGAGGTCCAAAAGACACAAAATAAACATCAAGTAAGAGTCAAATTTTAACGAATTCTTCTTTTTTCCTCAGAAATTATCAGGAAAAATTAAAATAACATTAAGAGGCGTGCTTAATACCTTAAGAGCTTCTAAAGCAGATCCGACAGTGGAAATTTTGTATTGAATCAGATTAATCCTTGACTGAGAATAATTTAAGCAGATTACGCACTATCAGATCAAAACCTAATCAACCATGCATTTCGACCAATTCGTGGATCGAAGTCTCGCTCAAAGCCAATTCAATTTCATAGCCCTTAAGCACTTGCTCGGCGGTTTCTTTGGTTCGTTTAGCATCTTCAAGCTCTGCATTTGCGATTTCCGCATCCGATCGAAGCTCTTCAATTCGCTTCTTCAGACCTACTATTCCTCGTTCTGCGTATCGTTGAAACACATACAGTAATCAATCTCTTATTAAAGTTTCGAGCCAATTTCCGAAACGAATATCAACAGTCTGAACAGTAAATAGCGGAAAATCGATGATTAAGAGCTTAATTTTTGATGATCGCGTAGTTCCAAATTTTCTCGGTCAGCTAATTCCCTTCCACTCCTTTGCGCTACAATCTAAATTTTCTCGGGAACCAAACGAATAGTCTGAGCGGAAAGTGTTTACCTCCTTGCAATTTCTCGGTGGCGAAGTTGCGAATTAGGGTGAGAAACTGCTTCTGAGAGTCACTTCCCAGCGTTCCCGCCATTACTTGTACCGTGCTTCTGTTTCGCGCTTCCTCTGTGGAACCGCGCAATTGCGGCCGTTATATAGATAGGTCCATTTTGGGTGAAAATTAAGCCCTATCCATCTCGAATTTACTGGCCCAAAACTTGGCCCAATTTTAAGACCTTTATGTTTCATGAAAAAATTACATTATTGTTATAAAATTAAAATCAAACACAATATTTAAAATATCTTAAAAATATCCTTAATAATATAACAATTATCTTAATAATATTACATTTAGTGCTATATAATTATATATAAATAATTTTAATAATATCATTATGAGACATTTGAAAATTTTTTACAAATTAGAGTCATATTTTAATTCAATAAACGTAATTGGGCCAATTATCTCATTGCCCCTATGTTTCATGGGGGTAGGAATCGGTTGAATTTAGAGGAGCATTAAGTTCGAATATACCAGTTTTATTAGAGTAGTTCACGACAAAAGCAATACTTATACGCATTTCGCTAACTAGTTGGAACTAAATTTAAAATATAATATATGAGAGTTTTATATTATTATAATTTTTTTTTTACTTTAAATGTTGAGAGTTTTACATTATAATTTGTCAACTTGTAAGACGTCCTTTTAACCTAATTTATACTAAGACGGTAGAGGGGTAAATTAGACTCGGTAAAACTTACCAAGTGTAGCCATTCATCCTTACTATTATATTTATAAACTAGGCTTAAATCTTTTGCAAACGTACTTTATACAAATAGTAACGCCTTAAAAGCTGTATTCCTCCAATTCACTGCAAAGAAATTATACAAAGTTAAGAAAAAAAATTCGGATTCACAAATTTTGATTAAGTTTTGCCACAAGAAAGTTTTCACCAAAGATAGCAAACCAAAATATTTAAAATATCAAAAATATTTTGTCAAATACTAATTAAATATTTGGCAAATAGGTCTAAACTCATGAGTTTAAACTTAACAAATGTAGCTTATGAGAGTTTTATACTGTAGCATATTTTTGCATTATACTGTAATATACGAGAGTTTTACACAATAAAATACTTTTGTTTTAGATTATAACATGTAAGAGTTTTACACACTTTAAGTTCAAGTTTTAGCTCATTTGTCGAAGCTATTGTGACTAACGGTATCTACTACTCGGTAAGCTGGAAATTTAGAAAATGATTGTATCAATTACCCTCAATAAATATTTGTTCATATTAAATTCGCTGGGCAAAGATTCATTATTAATCAGCGTAGTATTCTCAAGATATCTCCATAAAATATATCTTCTAAGGACCCATTTTCATGTTCTAATAAATGTTATATAGTATTTTTAAATGTTATCAGTCCAAGTGCTGCCTGCAATTATTGATTGTAGACGACCAAAGAGCTTCACCATCTGTAGATGATCACAAAACTGTGGTCAAAATTTCATAAATGTAGTCGTACGATACATTCACAACGCTTGAGCCTTGACCTTGTGAAAGGTTACAACAATCTCAACCACCAAGGCACAAGGACGTTTGATACTATCTTCATTCAATTTTGCACGTTGAAAAGTTTTCCCCTAAAATATCTCCATTATCGTTGCTCTCTTTTTGCTTGCTTTTATGGGGTTGTCCGATCCGTACCAATGCGTACTTAATGTTTGAATTTGCTTGCGTGATCCGTACCAATGCGTACTTAATGTTTGAATTTGCTTGTGTTAGAGTATAGTGATTCGAATTTAATTTAGTCAGACTTAAAAAGCTCACAGTGTAACAATTGTGGTGAAAAAATAAATATAAAATTTTTTATAAGATCTGTTTGAGTGCCAAAAGTGAATTTTTTTTTCCATAAAATAATGTTTTAGATCCAAAAGTAAGCTTAGTTCACTTGAAAAAAAAAAGGAAAAAAAGAAGAAGATTTAAACCGATGATGAAAGGTAAAAGAGAGACAAAGAATGGTTGCAGGAAAAATCTAATGGTAAATTTATATTTGACTTTACTTAAAGGTGAAGAGTTTAAATCCACCTACCCCTACATTCAAAAAAAGAAAAGAAGAAAGAGTTTAAAATGTATGTTTGATCTTGGCCAATAATAATAATAATAATAATAAATTTGGGCCCCCACTGTTTACACGATAAAAAGATTTAGAGGGAAAAAAAAAAAAAAAACTCTTACTAAAATAATTACGATTTAGGAGCAAAGATATTTTAACGGGACCATTGGGCATGTTCTAATGGATGCTGGGTGGATCACTACCAAGTGCTGCCAGCAATTAGCGCTTATAGTCAGGTCTCCCTCCAACAAAAGTGGAAGATGACGAATCTGGATATATACTATACATATCGAACGTGTTTTGGAATCAAGTCGAAATTTAATGTTAAAACTTAAATATTATATTAATATGTAAGCTTTATATTATTGTATATTTTACTTTATACTATTATAAATAGTTAAAATTTTAAATTTCAACTTATTTTATACGCATTGATTATGTATATGGAATTGTATAATATCTTTATTTACTCTGCAGATCATAAATTTTTCTATCTTTATTTACCCTGCAGATCATAAATTTTTCTTTTTCTCGTAAAGTGTCTTGAGTAATGATATATAGCCTTTATTTCGTGCTTTAGTGGGTTTGATAAGACATAATTTAGGTAATGCTCACTTTTTATTCACCAAAAAAGGGACAACTAATGCTTACTTTCCCCCCCTTTATCTGCAAAAGTGTTCACCCACTGCGTTTCTTTTGTTTTCGATCCTTTTAATGTATTTATTTCTTGAAGTGGATATTCTTTTTCTTTTATTTTTTGAAATGGCAAGCGGATTTTATTTTGATCCGTTTTGATATGATTCTAGATACGTGTAAAACACCGAGAATTATTGCATGCACATCACATATTATTATGAGCTCGTTTGTTTCATGGTTTGAATTACGGTTTGAATTATTTTACTACAGTATTTTTTCTCGTAAAAATTTAAATCTTCATTCAAATACTCTATTCAAATACTCGAACCAAATAAGCTCTATATGACCGAATTCGAAGACGTTGAGGATAGAGAGTAGTGTCAAAAATCTCCACACATTCTTTAAATTAAGTGCCCATAAGGACTAAGGATATATCTTTTCGTATTTGTTCAAAATTGTGGGTTGTTTGAAATTTCGGTTGAAACTGTTGGTTGGGACCCATAAATAAACGGTGTAAAGATCTTAACAGAAATAGCAAAAAGTGAAAAATTGCTATAGTGTAAAGTTCTCACATGATATAGGTTTCAAACCAACATTTTCAATTCTAACTCTTCAAAACACCCACTTAAATATTTGGAATTGTTCCAAGTGTTATTTATAAGGAAAGATTAATTGTAGTGACAACCTAGTAAATTTCAAAGGGTACCAACAAATCATTGATGAAAGATGAATTGTTGTGACAACCTAGTAAATTTTAAAGGGACCAACAAATCATTGTTTATCGCTAGCATTTAGTATTAAATAAAAGGCCCAATCTAAGATGATTAGTGTTTGATTGTTGCAATTGGAGGGTTGAACTATTTGAAGACTCCTAATGAAGTTCAACCTATGTGAGACAAGCATCTTAAATGCAATAAGCTTGCTAGAAGAACTTCATTCATGCGAACTTCAAAGTGATGCCACCTTAGATAAGAGTTTTCTGTCTTAAAAGTTCATGAAACAGGCTGAGTATATATGATCATTAAAAGTGTTAAGTGAGTATAGTGTATAATAAAAAAGAACGTAATAATAGTGGTTATATATATGGGTATCACCAGTTTTTTCAAATGAATAATTGGTTCAAAGAGTCATGATCCAAAAAATGTGGAAAAAATTGCTTATAAAATTTGATTTTTGTTAAATTAAATAAAATTCAGATTGCTTACCTTTTTCACAAGCCTTTTTTTTTTTGTGTTAAATTAAATACGTAATGATAAAGCACGGAGAAGAATGAGTACTATATTTTTAAGACGAGAGAAACGTGATAATTAGATAATTATTTTTTGATCTTGTTTTTTTTTTTATTTATAAAATAAATAAACTAACACCGGTATAAGAAAAGCGTATTTCTTATACGGTTTTTCAAGTATTCATTCCCATATTTTCTAACACAGATTTTTTTTTAATAATTAATCTGATACCTAGTAACATGGTTGCAAGTAATTTCATGCGTTTTCCTTGGTTGTATGAGATTATGCATGATATTGTCTATATACAAGATTAATTATCACACATACCCATGAACATATAATATATGCGATGCGAATATATCAAGCGTTGTTATTTTTTAATTTAATTTTTTTTTAGGGTTTCTATATAATATATATATATATATATATTTAAAATTTATGGTTGCAGGTTCACATATACCAATGAACGTTTTTAATGCGATGCAAATTATATAATAATAATTATTATTACTTTGATTTATAATTTCTGAATGCTCTTCTATCAATTGTGTAGTCAATTAAGCAATAATTTGTGATTGAATATAGACTTAATCTCTTTCAATTGACAGGAAACTGTTTCACTTAAACAAGTGACTCGTGTTTGAGTCCTTGTGAACGCAGCTGCCAGCATTGGAAGACTCTTGCAGCTTTTGGGTCTCGTCGTGGGTCGACTCGGGATTAGTCAAATAAACCCCATGGGAGTTAAGGAGCCCTTTATATAAACAGTTCGTACCTCCCGTGGTGGGCTCCAGAAACCGAGGGTGTAGATCACCACCACAAAAAAAAAAAAAAAGACATAATCTCTTCTAGAAAATACTCATTTAATTTATTTGTTTTAATGTGGGTAAAAGAGTCTTGTTTGTCATCATGCATGAACACACAGAAATTAAAACACATTGGCCCGAAGCAAAGTTGTCCTAGTCACTTGAGCAAAAGAAAAAGAGGCTCTTTGTTGTCTTTTACTCATAATTCACCCTAATATACACTTAATAAAATTGTGAAGAGTACCAAGTGAAGTGCTCGAGTATGTATATGTTATAGTGCCTAGCTATTCGTGGAGAGACTTTAAAGATTTATGATTCACTTTCACTAACTCTGGGTCCTGAGAGAAAGATAGAGAAGATATGAATCTGGCCGAGGAAAGCAGGATTCAATTTCAAGAAAGGAAGTTACGTGAGAATGGGTCCATACGCTCCATTTTCATGCATGCAGATAGAGTTGATAAGTGGTTGATGGCTTTCGGGTTCGTCGGATCCGTTTTCGATGGCTTTTCCGAGCGGCTTCCGTTGATTTTTATCAGCCGGATGATCAACGCCATTGGAAGTTCATCAAAGTTGGACAGAGAGGTTCTGCGGCGTAACGTCAATGAGGTCTGTCTCATCTAATAATATCTCTCTATCTCTCTATCTCAAAATTTAAAAAAAAAAAAAAAGTTAATAGGGAATTTTTTGTGGGTGGCAGAGTACAGTGGCAATGTTATACTTGGCTTGTGTCTCATTTGTTGCATGTTTTCTAGGTGAATTCTGTCTCAACATTTCAGTTTTATATATAATTTCTAGCTCGTTTACGCAATTGGAACCACATTTTATCGTAATTTTAACGAACTTTTTATTCAAATTTTGTGAAAAAAAAAAAACACTAACAATTTTAGTTAGAACTATAAAATATAATTTCAATTTCGTTTGAAACGAGCTATACATATAGACTATGTAAGAATTAGAAATATTGTGGGAATTGATGACACTTCTTTTCTTTGAGATGTTGTGTTTTAACATGTGAAAATTTCAGAAGGATATTGTTGGACTAGAACAGGAGACAGACAAGCCGCAAGAATGAGAGCCAAATATTTGAAAGCAGTCTTAAGACAAGACCTAGCTTACTTTGACTTGGATGCAACAAGCACATCTGAGGTTATAACAAGCATCTCCAATGATACCCTCGTAATTCAAGAAGTTATCGGTGAAAAGGTTTACTAAAAAAGCACATCCAACTTTTACATTATACACTTATTTGCTAATTATATGTAGGTACTTGTTTTTAGTTGTGTTCTAAGTTTATACAGAATATATACCTTTACATTTTTATCTCATCAAATGTATTTATAACATATTTAATATAAAAAGTTGTATCTTCTCTTGATCAATGCTAGATTTTAATCTTAAAATTTTCAATATACTTTTAAATACAAGAAAATTTAATATGAAAAATATATTTAATAAGATAAAAAATCGACAATATAGCTTCTAAATGAACAACGTCAGAGGGACATTACATTGAGTAAGGAAATGTGCTCCTACTCAATGTTCAAAAATTATATTTTTGCTCTAAATTTTTTAATATTTGTCCCTCTTTTATAGGAAAAATTATAATTATACCCCAACTTAATAATAAAATTATATAACTAATTATCCAGAGACAAAAGCATAAAGGCCTCAAGGGCTCAAGTCCCCTTCAACTTTTTATTGTTTGCCTATATATACATATAGTGGAGTTATGATGTTATAGAAAATTGCACAAGCCGCCCTCCCTAAAGAGCTCTATATATAAATTTATATATTAAAATTTAAAAAATTCGTGCTCAATGTTACAAGTGCCTGGCATCTTCTCCACAGCAGAACCACCGGACCAATTTCCCTACTTTTTCTCTTTTAAATTTTTTTATAATATAGGAGCTGTTATTACCAAAACCAAAGAAAATCATAAAGAAGAAACAAAATAATCGTTTTTGTCTTTTTCTACATATTATATCTCATAACAATAGACAATCATACAAATCGGAGACCAAAAAAAAACTTTTCATTAATCAACAAGAATCACAATCATCTTGAACCCTACTTTTTTTTAATTGGTAATCTTCTTAGATCTTCACTTTTATTTTTAGTTTTTCTCAATTATTTTTGTAGTCCTTTTTCTTTGATTAAGTATTATTATAAGTTTAAGATTAGGGTTTGATTATATTTTATTTATAGATTTCTTTAGTGGAAATTAGTTAAATAGTTGAATTATGTTCACACGTTCATTTACCACCCGTGCTCCGTCCCAACTTGTTTGCATGGTAGAGAGATCAAGTAACTTGAAAAGAGAGAAAGCAGAGCAAGGGAGGGAGAAGAGAGAGAAACAAGCGATGGGAAAGCAGAAGAAAGAACAACGGGGGGGAGAGAGGGGAAACAGAGTAGAGAGAAAAAAAATGAAGAGAGAGAGCATCCAAAGAGAAATCAAAAAAAGGACGAGAGAGAAAAGAGAAAGGGAAGGAGAGAGAGAGAAAAAAATTATCTGAAATTTTAAATCCAATCTGCCTTTTGAGGCTAATCTTGTCTTTTTATACTTTTAAAAGCTAATTGATATTAGATATGTTATTTTGTTTACATCATTAAGTGTACTGAAATTATTTACTTATAGAGTGTTTGGAAGGGTAGTGAGAATCAGTGGTGAGAACCACTTTTACTGTAGCATATGAGAGTTTTATACTGTAACATATTTTTTTATTGTTATTGTAGCATGTGAGAGCTTTATACTGTTCATAACTGAGATTGTGATGAGAACTGAGCGGTTCCTACCACTGCCAAACACCCCCTTAGTCAATAACAAAATCTGCTATCTGTAATTTTTCAAAAAACATATTTGACAATATATGAAACTGCAGGTTCCATTCTTTGTGAGCAACCTCTCTGCTTTCATAGGGGGTTACTTGGTAGCCTTCATATTGGTATGGCAATTGGCAATGGTGGCACTTCCACTATTGATCCTTCTAGTAATTCCTGGGTGGTTGTGTGGAAAATGTATGATGGATTTGGCAGGAAAGATCAGGAGCGAATACAATAAGGCTGGTACAATAGCTGAGATGGCAATATCCTCCATTAGAACAGTTTATGCCTTCGTGGGGGAGAAAAAGACCTTAGAAGAGTTTTCTGAAGCTCTAAATAGGTCTATGAAATTGGGGTTGAGGCAGGGATTGGTCAAGGGCTTGGCCATTGGAAGCAATGCCACTGTATTTGCTATTTGGTCTTTACTTTCCTACTATGGCAGCAGATTGGTCATGTCTGATCGTGTCCAAGGAGGGGCTGCTTTTGCTGCTGGGAACTCCATAGTCAATGGCGGACTGTAAGTGCTAAGATAGAACTATGGTTGGTCTAACTCCTAATAGCTTAATCTTTTAGGATAGATTGATAAACTAACAATCAATTTTAATAAGATCATTTCTTGCATTTGATTTC
Organism: Artocarpus heterophyllus; assembly: GCA_025403435.1. Classification (NCBI taxonomy): domain Eukaryota; kingdom Viridiplantae; phylum Streptophyta; class Magnoliopsida; order Rosales; family Moraceae; genus Artocarpus; species Artocarpus heterophyllus. Next base: position 4,599,978 of record CM046348.1, on the reverse strand, counting down.
TTTTATAGGAAGATTGAATATGGACTTGTACATTTAACATATTGGCCCTCCTGCTAATGTAGCTCAACTCTCAAACTTTAGACTATGTTGTATCTTTTGTGTCGTATACATTTTTTTTTTTTTAATTTGTCTTGGACTCAGCTTCCACTAATCATGACGTTGACACCTTTGATAAAAGGTAATCAATAGTTTTTTTTTTCTTTTTCCATGCACAATAAATTACTAATTTAATGGAAGAGAATATAATTCTTTCTATTTTAGTTCAGGGCTACTCCCAATGGTCCTTTGGCTTTTTTCTTATTCTTATTTTAGTCTCGAAATGTTTAAAAGTCTCATTTTAATCCCTAATTTTTTACTCTATTTTAGTTTTATTAGTTCTTTTTCGTTAGTTAAGTATTTAATATTTAACGGAAATCTTTTAAAATGTTTTACTTCGATCCTCAATCAATTTCTTTGTTTCACTTTTGGACCTTGAGACTTTTCCGTTCTTGATGATCAGGGCATTAGGTGCTTGTTTATCCACCATGAAGGATATGGCCGAGGCATGTTGCGCTGGCAAACATATTATGGAGGTGATAAAACGGGTTCCCAGGATTGATTCAGAGGACACAGAAGGCATAGTTTTGGAGGATGTTTCTGGAAAATTGAATTTAAGCAAGTATGTTTCTCATATCCTTCAAGACCTAAAAGTGTTGTTTTAAAAAACTTTAGCCTAATCATCCCTCAACGAAAGTCTGTTGCTATAGTTGGAGCTAGTGGCTCTGGCAAATCCACGGTTTTATCTTTATTGCAACGCTTTTATGACCCACTTGAAGGAGAGATTCTTCTTGATGGGATTACCATCAATAAGTTGCAACTTAAGTGGCTAAGGTCACAAATGGCTCTAGTGAGCCAAGAACCTTCACTTTTCTCAACCAGCATCAAAGAAAACATACTTTTTGGCAAAGAAGATGCACAAATGGAGGATGTTCTTGAAGCCTCAAAAACTTGTGATGCTCATGATTTTATCTCACAATTACCTCAAGGTTATGATACCCAGGTTAGTATTCCAACGTCTAGCACTTCGATTAGTCTCTCTAATATCTTTTTATACTCTTTGTTTAAGGTTTTTAATTATAGCTTCTGTTTTTTATCTCATCAAATATATACCTTCTGATTAGATGTAATATACAAATCCACACTTTACTTCAATCAATAGTTAATTTTGACATTTAAAAATGATCAATTTATCTTTAAGTAAAAGAAAAATAATTAATAAACTTCAAAAGATAAGAAAAATAAAACCAAAATTGAACACACAAAACAACTAATTTTGAAGGTATTTTATACATTTTTGAACTCAAAAATCTTTGTATAAAATTTTTAAAGTTTTACAACTTCTTTTATTTTTCAATTTGAGGATATTTTAGATAATTTTTTAGTTTAAAATTAAAGATTGATTACAAAAATATATAAATTTGTGTATTAAATTTAAAAATAAAAAAATAAAAGTATAATAGTTAAATAAACCTAACAAGATATAAAAAAGTAAATAACCTTATTTTATATACTTGAAATTTTTTTTGAACTGAAATTGTTACGTTGCAATATTGAATTGACAGGTTGGCGAAAGAGGTATTCAATTGTCAGGAGGACAAAAACAAAGAATAGCAATTGCCCGAGCAATCATCAGGAAACCTCAAATTCTTCTCTTAGATGAGGCAACAAGTGCATTAGACTCTGAATCAGAACGGTCGGTTCAAGACGCTATAGAAAAGGTGGTTGTGGGTAGAACCACCATGATCATTGCCCACCGTTTATCGACCATAAAAAACGTTGACATTATTGCTGTTGTGGAAAATGGCCAAGTTAGTGAAACGGGATCACATGACGAGTTAATGAAGGACGAAAATGGGTTGTTCGCTTCGCTTGTTCGTCTCCAGAGAATGGAGATAGGGAGGAACAAAAAAGAGAACAACCGTTCCTCATCCTCTTCATCAAATAAGGCTTTTAATAATGCTAACAAAAGCAATCACCTCTCAGGTGCGAGTAAATCAAATCTTGCCAACTTTGCAACACCTCGTTTGGATTCTTTAACTCAAAGGAATGACAACATTAGTAAGGATTCGAAGAGTTCTAAACCGTCGTTTCGGAGATTAATTGGTCTAAATAAGCCAGAGTGGAAGCAAGCAGTTATTGGATGTTTGAGCGCAATTACCTTTGGTGCGGTTCAACCTTTATATGGGTTCGTTATGGGAGCCACGGTATCGGTCTACTTCTCAACCGATCACAATGAGATTAAAGAAAAGATAAGGAATTCTGCATTATGGTTTTTTGGATTGGCAGTCTTTTCATTGCTTATCAATCTAAGCCAACATTACAGTTTTGCGTACATGGGGGAACATCTAACTAAGCGGATTCGAGAGCGGATGTTTTCAAAGATGCTCACTTTTGAAGTTGGATGGTTTGATAAAGATGAGAACTCTAGTAGTGTTGTTTGTTCTAGACTTGCCAAAGATGCCAATGTGGTATGTATACCAAACTATTTTCTCTTTAGTCTCCATTCTTTAAAATTTTTATTTTATAGACAAATGCCAGAAAAGAAAACTAATGCATAATATTATTTGCAGGTGAGATCTTTAGTGGGCGATAGAATGTCTCTTCTTATGCAAGCAGCCTCATCAGTAACAATTGCATGGACAATGGGGTTGGTCATCTCATGGAGACTTGCGGTTGTCTCAATCGCAGTCCAACCGCTCATCATTGCGTGCATCTACACTAGGCGTGTCCTCCTCAAAAGGATGTCTGGCAAGGCCATCAAAGAACAAAATGAAAGCACCAAAGTTGCCGCTGAAGCCGTGTCTAACCTTCGAACTGTAACTGCATTTTCCTCCCAGAAAAGAATACTAAAAATGCTAAAAAAGGCTCAAGAAGGCCCGCGAAAAGAGAGCATTCGCCAGTCATGGATTGCAGGAATTGCTCTTGGTTGTTCCGCAAGCATCAAGACTTGTAATCGGTGCTTGAACAATTGGTATGGTGGCAAGCTTGTCTCTGAAGGCTATATTAATCCTAGGCAAGTATTTCAGACTCTACTTATCGTAGTGACCACAGGCCGTGTTATCGCAGATGCTGGAAGTATGACGACTAACCTTGCCAAGGGCTGGGATGCTATTCAGTCCGTCTTTGCGATGTTGGACAAGGACACAAACATTGAGCCTGAAAATCTAGAAAGTTACCAACCCGAAATGGTGGAAGGCGACATAGAATTATCCGATGTCCATTTCGCATACCCGACTAGGCCTCAAGTGATGATCTTCCAAGGTTTTTCAATAAAAGTTGAAGCTGGAAAATCAATGGCTTTGGTTGGGAAAAGTGGGTCTGGTAAATCCACAATAATTGGGTTGATTGAGAGGTTCTATGATCCACTTAAAGGCACAGTTAAAATCGACAGTCGAGATATAAGGTCTTATCACCTTAGGACACTAAGAAATTACATCGCACTTGTTAATCAGGAGCCAACTTTGTTTGCTGGCACCGTAAGAGAGAATATCACGTACGGAGTGTCAAGGAACATAAGTGAAGCTGAGATCATAGAAGCCGCAAGGACAGCAAACGTCCATGATTTCATCATGCGGCAAAAAGATGGGTACGAGACGTGGTGTGGGCACAGGGGATTACAACTCTCTGGTGGACAAAAACAAAGAATTGCAATAGCACGTGCCATATTGAGAAACCCGGCAATGTTGCTATTAGATGAGGCAACCAGTGCACTTGATGGTCACTCAGAGAGAGTCGTGCAAGATGCTATAGAGCACACGATGATGGGGAGGACTAGCATCGTAGTCGCACATAGATTATGTACGATACAAAACTGCGATCAAATTGCAGTATTGGATAATGGAATTGTTGTGGAGAAAGGGACCCACTCATTTCTGATGGCCAAGGGACCCACAGGAGCCTATCACTCACTCGTAAGCCTTCAAACTGCAAAGTCAGAACTTATATATCAAGCGTCTAATTAGGATAAACGAATATCATTATGTCATCATGTTAGGAGCTACATAATAATTTTTACTGTATTTAAAAAACCCCACATGGGTTGTGCCAATGTAGTATGTATTATATCGATTCCATTGCCAATAGTACAAAATCAAGTATTTTAAGTCATAATAATCATAATTTACTTAAGTGAAACATTTAAAAAAAAATCTTTTTTCTTTTTTAATTTATTTTAATATATATATATATTATGAAAATTAAAGGTGAAAATTATCTGTCAATTGATTTCTGCTTAAAAATTCTCACCTACTTAAACAAAATGATTATGTCCAATATCTGTCTAGCTTTTACTACTTCTCTAGCCGATAGAGTTGAAAGCTCATTTAATTTATAGCCTTTGCACCAGGTTATACAATAACTACATGTATTAGAGGTCCTAATTCTAATTAAGAGCAATAAAATCACAAAAGTAAAATAAACAAATACCAACATACAAAATTTTTAGGTGGCTTAAACTCTATATGAGGGTTATATCCACTTTAAGTTGGTATAGAAAATTTCGATTAAAAGAAGTCAAGAAGAGAAAATTGCACGTCTTATAACTTTTGGTATTTTTTCAAAGCTTTTTAATAAACCCTAAATGCAGCACCTTCTTTTAAATTAGAAAAAAGATAGACAACCAAATTTATAAGTGTGAAATTCCCAAAATACTACTAATAAAACTACTCTTGACAAATTTAAGTCCCGCATAGCAATAATCGTTGGAATAATAATATCTAGACTATCTAACGTGGATAAAGATTTGCGTACGTCATATTATTTTTTTGGTTTCTGTATTTGTATTTTATCCTTTTTATTTCAATGATTTATCCTTTGAAAAAAGGGGGAAAAAATCATTCGAGTTGAGATTTGGGGGGAAAAAAGGGAAAAAGACCTTGTTGAAGGAAGATCTCTTTCACTTTTGCCTTTACCTATTACTTTTGTTTTCTAAGCACCTTTACCTACATTTCTCTTCTTTCTCTTTTTTTCCTTTTGAATTCTTTGAGGTGGACTTTCTGTTGATATTTTTCTACCAAAAAAAAAAAAAAAGCAAAGAAAAAAACTCTTTGGTTGATATATATCTTTTGATCTCATTTTCTAAGCTACTAGTCACAAATGAACACATCACAGAATTACAAACAGTAATTATTGCACATAAAACATCACAGAACAAGCAGTAAATATTTCACAGAATAAGGACGGATTTCTTTGGGTGGGTTGATTCGTAGTAGATTTATAATTTATTAACTTACAAGAAATAACTTCACGGATTTACTTGCCTGTCCAAGACATGCAAATAGTGTTCGCACATGTGCCTATATATATGATATCATATTTTAATAAATTTTGTATTCTCTCCGGTTAATCTTAAACAAATTTGTACATGTGACTCGCGCGCGATTACGTTCGATTTTACAAGATTCTTGCGAGATCATATACGTGTCTTTAAGTTTGACCTGCATTGGACATGAAGCTGGTGCCTAATGGTGAGTGCAATAAATAAATAAATAAATGAAGTGATTGAGAAGTAATAATGCATTGGGAAAAGTCCCACACCAGCTAAGGATGAGTTTGTCATGGGTTTATAAGGACTTGAGTTCCTTTCGCATGTTACCATGTTAATAAAAAAAATTTGTCCCAATTATAGTCCTTTAAAAACTATGCTGTTGAATTTTAATATATAATATTTGTTCCCTAGCTTATCTGGTTTTGAGCTAGTGAATCTATTAAAAGTTCTAACTAAAGGGATTTTTTTATCAATGTTCCATAGTCTGGGATCCTGGTTTTATTAAAAGTTCTAATAAGATGATTCTTTTTGGTTAATATTCCATAGTTTGAGGGATCAGGTGCTACTTTTAAAATTTGAAGGGCACAAGATTATAAGAGCTATAGTTGAGGACGAGTTTCTATAATTAATCTAATAGGTAATTAATTTAAAAATCATATGAAACCCATGTCTTTATAGGCATTTAGGATGAAGTGTGGAGTAAAATGGGTGTGCCAATTTGATGTCTAATTTTTGGTGTTTCAAAGTGTCTAACCAATAATATGATGATAACTTATGTAATGAAAAGCATATAAAAGTCAATTAAGCATTATATTAAAAAATTTTCAGTAATGTGTCATAATATAATTAGTTAGACACCATTTAAGACATCAAAATTAAACAGATATTTGGGTCCTTTTTCTGGGATATACTTCATAATCTCAATCAAAGGCTTTGCCCGTTTACTGGGTTGTACGGCACAGGCTGCAGGACTAATGGTGGTGTGACCAGATCATCTTTGAATAGATTAACTCATTTATATCTAGAACCACCAAACACCACTAATCTTTTTCTTATTTATCAGCAACCAACAACAAAAGCCAAGAAATTTAAGAATTTAACGTCGTGCGTAGAACGAAAAGTTTGAAAATATCACGTGCATAATAATGGGAGATTATGATGGATCGTATGGTAAGATTCTTACGAAATCATCTACATAATTTATATGCTTGAAATCTTTTTGTTTTTCCATAAAATGTTTGGCCTTTCTAGCAAACTAATAACTTACTTCGGCAATCTTATATTCAAAACATGGCTGCGGAAGTGAGAAATTTGGAGGGCAAGAAGCGTTTCAGATGCGGTTCTATAAGATCATTGTTCATGCATGCAGATGGGATAGATGTGTTGCTGATGGCTGTCGGTTTTGTAGCAGCCATTTTGATGGGCTGACCGACTGGTTTCGATTGCTTTTTTCTGCCCCAATGATTGACAGCATTGGAAATGTCTCCAAGTTGGATGCTGATGTTTTGCAACACAACCTCAACAAGGTTTCTCCCTCATCATCACTCTATCCCTCATGATCTACATATTTTTATCCACACATATATATATATATATGTATATATAGACATACATACATATATATGTGTGTGTATGTATATATGTATATATGTAATCTATGTCCCTAACATAGTTTTGATGGATATCAGAATATAGTGATGCAGTTATACTTGGCTTGTGTTTCATTTCTGGCTTGTTTTCTAGGGTAATTAATAAATCCATTCTTAGTTTCGTCCCACCATCTTTTGCTTGTACATATTCATAATTTGTTCAGTATATTGATGAGATTTTTTTTTTAATCTATGCTTATTTATGAGAAAATTTTAGAAGGATATTGTTGAACAAGAACAGGAGAGAGACAAGCTTCAAGGATGAGAGCCAAATTTACTTTGACTTGAATGCAACGAGCACATCGGAGGTTATAACAAGCATCTCCAATGATAGTCACATCATTCAAGAGGCGATTAGTGAATCGGTTAATGTTTTGTTTGATTCATAGGTTCGAAATAGTTTTACTACAATATTTTTCTCACAAAAATTAATTTTCATACAAACTAGCTTCTCTTATTAATAATAATAATTAAATATAGGCATGTACAGAGCCATTTACAAGTGAGAATTTATAGCCATCCACCTGAATTTTTTTCCTTTTAATTTTATATATAAAATTTAATAAAATTTATATTTTATCCCTTTAAAATTCTACTCTCTTTATTTAACTCGTCTTTTTTGGCTCATTTCTTGACTAATTTTTCTAACTCTACTCAAGTCTAGACTTTGTGAGCAAAGTCAAAATCTCCACGTTCATAGGGGGTTACATAGTAGCATTCATGACGTTGTGGTAATTGACCATGACAGCACTACCCATGGGATTGCTTCTAGTAATTCCTGCCTGGTTTTGTGGAAGATCTCTGATGGACTTAGCCGGGAAGATCCGGAGAGAATACAATACGGCAGGTGCTATACCGGAGCGGGCAATATCCTCCATCAGAACAGTTTATGCCTTTGGCGGAGAAAAAAAAATTGTGGCAGATTTTGCTGCAGCTTTGAACAAGTCTATCAAATTAGGGCCGAGGCAGGGTTTAATCAGAGGCTTGGCTGCTGGAAGCGACGCATTTGTACACGCCACTTGGGCTTTCATGGCTTATTATGGTAGCAGATTGGTTATGTAACATGGGACCCAAGGAGGAACTGTTCATGCACAGACTTGGCTATCACCAGCGGTGGACTGTAAGTTTTTACTTCAACTTTTTGCATCTGTTTCACTCACCTTTTTAAGTTTTGATAGCCTAATAGCGAGAATGCCAACTCGTCTGTTCTTTTAATAAATTGCTATATATTGGCAGGGGCCCAACGGGCCCTTAGGAGAACTCGTCCCATGAGAATTTTCATAAATGTAGACTCTTAAAGTTTACTTTTTGTAAATACAATATATTTTCATTTATAATACAACTTAATATGTAATATGAATAATAATATAATATAAATTTTTTAAGTGTAATATAAATATACACAACATTTAAAAATATGACATAACATGTAATTTTGTCTTTGGCCAATGTCCCCTAAAGCCCAAGCACACTCTTTTAAGAATTTGCCTCAAAACTCAAATTCTTTAAAATTTATCCCTTATTTATTCCCTTTAATTTTTTCATTACAACATTTATATAAATTTTATTAAATATTTAAATTATACCCTAAATTATGACTTTTGAGTTATACATGTTTCAAATTTAAAACCTTAAATAAATCCAAATTCTACTATTTTCAATATAAATTCATTATTTTTAGACTCTAAAACCTCTAAAAATTTTTGTTCAATTCGCGTCCCTGAAAAAAGAAAATCCTGGTTCCATCCTGTGTATTGGTCCATTGAACAATGTTATTTGACTAATACTTGTGAGGTTTAATATTGTTCAACATATTGTTTATCAACGTAGTCATTTAGATGTTGCATTTATTCGTTATCGAGGACACTATTTTTCCACCTCATATTCTGTTTTACGTCGTGTTTGTTTTTATAAAAAAAAAAACTGCTTCTCTACTTAGGTCATTAAATTTAAAGACTATATATCCCATCTGTTGCGTTTGTTTGTTATTCTTAATATTTTTTTAATTGCTTAGTCGTTAGTTTGTTGACACGTAATTATGGAAATTGTAGTACTGCGTATATTTTAATAGCCAAAAAATTGATGCTTCAATATGTTTCAACCATTTTCCTTTTCCTTTAAGACGTTACAATTACGTCCTAATTACTATGTTCCTTATCCCATATTTGGCCATTCTATCATAAAACAGTCAACAAATTAACGAAATTAACCATGAGCCACTATATATAGTTAATGGAGGGTATCTTAAACAAATCATGCCTTAAGAAATTTCAATTTGAAAAAAAAATAAAGGAAAAAGAGTGAAAAAAAAAGTATGTTTTTGCTCTACACGAGCTCATTAGCTGGTGAAGCATGTGAGGCTAAACTTTTTTTAAATTCATCTTAAAACGTATTTTTTCAGACATGCATCATTAACCAGTAATGTGAGGTTAATTCAGTTGATTTCTTTGACTTTTAATTATTTTGTGACTAAAGAGTTAAACGTAGGACAAGAGCATAGTTTATAATACAAGTTATAACGTTTTGAAGTGTGGGGATTGTCAAAATGACTATCCCACAAAATAAAATTAATAAACTACCTTTTCTTTTTATATATGAAGCGACTTACTAACGTGTCATACATTTTGATGTCAGTTTTGGAAATTAAAATTAGTGAGAGTCATTTTATATAAAACTTTCTATTAAAATCATTTGTAAAAGAGCTCATCCATAAGATGCTTTTTTTTTTCGTTTTTCAAATTCAGGAGAAAGCTGCAACCAACACAATAAATAATAAATTTTAAAGTGTAAAAATGTCTTTTCATAAACATTTTGGACTAGTTTAGTATAGGAGTGTCTAATATTACTATTATTTTTGCAAATTACACAAATATATATATATATATATATGCACATATATGTAGACACACATCCATAAATATACCAACTCTTTTAACAAAAGTATTTCTGCTCCTTGGTGAACAGAGCATTTGGCGCTGCTTTATCCAATTTGAGTGACATAGCTGAAGCATGTTCTGCTGGCAGGCGTATAATGGAGATGATATAACATACTCCCAAAATCGATCCAGAGAACATGAAAGGCTTAATTTTAGAAAGTTTCCTGGTGAAATTGAATTCAAGCATGTAAATTTTTCGTATCCGTCAAGACCTGAAAATTTAGTTTTCAAAAAATTTTGCCTAACCATCCCAGCGAGAAAGACCATCGCCTTAGTGGCGGCTAGTGGCTCAGGGAAATCAACAACAACATCATTACTGCAAAGATTCTACGACCCACTTGAAGGGGAGATTCTTCTAGACGGATTCGCCATTAATAAGTTGCAACCCAAGTGGCTAAGATAAAAAATGTCAATAGTGAGCCAAGACCCATCACTCTTCTCAGCATCCATCAAGAAGACTATACTTTTTGGGAAGGAAGACGCCACGATGGAGGAAGTTCTTAAGGCTTCTAAGGCTTGCGATGCTCATGAGTTCATCTCTCAACTACCGCAAGCATATGATAGGCAGGTTAGTACCAATCCTTGATGTAGCTTTTAGTTTGATTACAAACTATCCTCAGTAATACATGTACTTTTAATAATCAGGCGTGTGAAAATATAAACAGGTTGGTGAGAGGGGAATTATATTGTCAGGAGGACAAAAACAAAGAATAGCAATTGCCCGAGCAACAATTAGGGAACCTCGAATCCTCCTCCTCGACGAGCAACCAGTGCACTGGACTCTGAATCAGAAAGAGTCGTCCAAGAATCTATAAACAAGATAGCTATAGGCAAAACCACCATTATCATCTCACATCGCCTATCTGTCATAAAAAATGTTGACCTTATTGTTGTAATGGAAAATGGCCAAGTCAAGGAAATAGGATCACACAATGAGCTAATGATGAAAAAATATGGCTTGTACTACTCACTTGTTTGCCTCCAACAAATCGAGAAAGAGAAAAGCCTAGAAGAATTCAATTCTCCATCCTCGACCTCATCAATTAAGGATTACAACAAGACCAAGATTGATTTTCCCTCGGATGTGATTAATTCATACCCTACTAACTTTATAGGACCTAGTCATCCTTCCCTAGTTGGAATTGACGACGATTCAAAAGATCTAAATAATCAAAGGTTGTTATTTTGGAGATTATTAAGTTTGAATAAGCCCGAGTGGAAGCAAGCAATTGTGGGGTGTTTTATCGCAATTGCTTCGGGTGCAATAACGCCTTTGTATGCAATTTTGATAGTAAATACCACATCAGTGGCGGATCACGATGGGATGAAGAAGCAGATTAGGATTTTAGCATTTTTCTTTCTTGGATTGTCGGTTATCACATTATTGGTCAGGATAAGCCAGTCTTATGGTTTTGCATACAGTGGAGAATACTTGACAAAGAGAATTAGAGAGAGGATGCTTTCAAAGATACTCACTTTTGAAGTGGGATGGTTTGACAGAGATGGCAATTCTAGTAGTGTCATTTGCTCAAGACTTTCCAAAGATGCCAACACGGTAAACATATAATACATATTTATACATACACATTACCATCTTTCTTCTTAGTTAGCATGTATTTCAAGCCATAATTTATTAGATATGCATGCACAAACGTGTAATAAGCATACATACGTGCACGTGCATTTTCATAAGTGCAACAAGTTATCAAGAAACTACACATGCAAAGGAGAAATTCGAATATTACACAAAGGCACAAGTAATTAATACATCTATTTGATTGTTATTTTGTAGGTGAGATTTTTAATGGGTGATAAATTGTCTCTTCTTATACAAGCAATCACAGGAGTAATTATAGCATGGATAATAGGGTTGGTCATTGCATGGAGACTTACCATTGTCTTAATATTTGTCCAACCCCTTCTTGTTGCATGCTGAGTTTGTTAGTTAGTCGACGGTATGGCACATCTGGAGAAGGTCGTGATTTCTCTGTCATAGATGATGGACGATTACTTACTGCCACTGGGCTCTTATGATTTTGAGTTGTTATGGTGGGATTGGGCTTAGTCACCTAGCTAGAGAAGCTGGGTAACCTGCTGGGCCTGTGTTGAAGATTTTTATCTTCTATTCGCTGGGCCATCTCCATGTCTGGCCCAGACCTTGTGGTTTTAGCATCCTGAGTTCAGCTCTTATCTCCGCCCTTAAGCCATTGATGAAGGTACTCTTCAACACCTGCTCCGACACCTCTCGCAGTGGTACAGTGTGGATCTCAAATTGTTGATGGAATTTGAGCACAATGGTTTCCTGATGGAGCGCCAGGAACTTCTGATACTGATTCCCCTCTTGAGTTGGCCGAAATCTCTCTAACAACAAAGTCTTGAGCTCCGTCCAATTGCGTATGGCTCGCCGACCGTCTTCCCACTGGAACCGAGCTAGTTCTTCTCCATCTAGGCTCACAATAGCCACTTCCAGCTTCTCATGCTCACTCAACATGAAGTATTGCTCCACTCTAAACACGCAGCCATCAGGACTTTACCCATCGAAGACTGGCATCTCAATACGCTGAGTTTGACACTCCGATCGGGCTCCGACCTCTTTTTCGCCACCATACTCGCGGCAATTCCCTTCCGATTCAACTCCTTCTCCTTTCGGTTCTCCATCCTTCTCATCACCTCCTGGTGATATTGCTGATTATGCAGTGGTTGCATCCACCTTCTCTGGCGTCGGTCCTTGTCTGGAAGTATTCCCCTACATCAGCTTCATTTCCTCTAGACTGGCAAGGACACGATCAAAGCTTAACTGCAAACTTGAGAGCTTCTTCATCTCCTCCTTCATTGCCTCCAGCTCATAGCTTACGATACTAAGTTCACGTTGCATCTTACCTTTTGCCACCTCCACTCAATCCAAACGTTATTCCATCTTCCTTTCCTCTGTCTTCCGAGTCGCCATGGAGGATTGTGTCAGCTCTGATACCAAGATGATAGGTCTGGCAGCTTTCCAGTGTAGGTAAGCAATTAAAAAAATAAATCAAAGCAAAGTTTATCACACCCAAACAATAATTATGCTTTCTTTTATTTCTGAAGAAATGGTCCTTAGATCAGTACAGTAGCTAAGTAGCAAAGATAAGAAGGTATTTGAATGACCTTCTACACTCCCAACCTAAGCTTTTATTTTTTTTGCTTAACAAACTCTGCTCTCTTTCCTTACTAACTTCCGTAATTTATTCCCCATTTACTAACAGAATTTTCCTTTCCCTAGGCTAACTAACTAACCATTCCCTTTCCACATGGCCTCCCAATTTCCACAATATTCGAAGATCATTCTTCTAACATGATCCCCCTCTGCTTGGCAGCTCTTGATCCAGCTTAGCACGCCTAAGACATTCCACCTTAGCACATTGCTTACTTTCCTCCATTAGCAGCCCTTGCATTTTAGCTTCCATCTCTAAATTCTTCCTCCGCCTTCTCCTCACATAAGTGACTCGAATTGGAGGTCAAGGAGTCCCATCAGTCTAGAATACAACAATCATGAATGATGTCAGTAACATGGAGGACTCGGACTGCAATTACAGATAAGATCAAAGTTTCAGGTTTGGTCACAAGGATTCAAAGGATTGGCCCAGCAAGCATGATGAGCCGCCGACGAAGGAATTAATAAATGCCGATGATGAAGCTGGAGCTTCAAAGGATACTCATGTGGAAGAGATGCGCGATGGTGAATGCAAGGGAGGACTCATGAATCGCGACGATCAAAGGCTTTGATCTAAAATGGATCCCGGCATGCGTGGCCTGAGGTTTGACGAGAGTGGTGAAGGCAAAGTTCTCGATTTTTTGCGAACGAATATGAACATAGATCCTTGGTTTGGACAATCAAAGGTAGGTTGGCAATGCCGGAGAATGACAGGGAGGGCATTACGACCTAATCTAGGTTGCCATATGAAGAATTTAGGCTACCATTCTAGTTTGAAGTTTGTTCCACGAGGAGATCAAGTTGGTGGCAACATGAGTCACAGGAATTTGGGCGAGCGGTAATAATAGGATTGCCATAATTACTTGATGATTAGTTTGTCATTACCATAGAGGCTAATTTGTGAAATTGTTAATTTGTTAGTTCATTAGAATAATGTGACATGAGAATTATATGTGAGCATTAGTATAAGAGAGGGTGGGAATAGAAAGTGTGCTGGCAATTTCTGAGTGTATTGAGGAGTTAGCTCATTAGGAGAGCAGAGGACCTTTCGAATGTCCCCACTATCTTTATGTCTTTATTTTTTCCGTTTGATGCAATAGAGCAGTGATTGAACCTTCCCTTGATCTCTGTATTTCTTGTCAATTTTGCTTGATCTTTCTCATCATTGTTAGCATTCCCTCCAAATCGTTCAACCTTTCTGACAGATTTCTTTTTATAAGGAATTCGTTGGAAGTTGAAGTCCCTATTGTTATTGTTCTTATGTTCTCTATCATCTTGATCATGATTTCTCCTCTCCTTTTCCGCGTGCTTTCTTTGCTCCTAACTCATTTTCATGGCTTTGTCATTGTCCAGGTCTGGGACGATCAACGCTACGATCACGGTCTGCACTGTAGGCAATAATCCTATCTTTTCGACGATGCTGTTGAGAATAAAATTCATTTCCCATCAAGAATCCATTAACTTCCAATCACAAAACATTGAACATAATGTAATAACTTTGTCCATATGAATTTTGGGTGTAACAGAGCTCCGCTCATTGAAGCGCGGAAGTGAATTTCGGCCATAAGGAATGTGTTGTGTCGAAGGTGTTGCACTAGAATCAGTTAAAAATCTTGTGAATTCATCAAGCAAATATGGATGTTTATGAAATAAAGTTGCAACCTGAAAAGATAAATTGGCCACTTTAAACGAATAGATAGCAATGATAGGAAGAACAAAAAAGGGCTACCTATTATATTATGTAAGCAAAATAACAAAAAGTTAAATTTTCTTACCTCATCATAGACCGCCTTTATGTCCTTGTGTTCCTTTCTATACATATTCAATATGTCTAGAAATGACTTATACACATGTTCATCATTTTGAAATCGTTTCTGCAAGATATGGATTCACCTATTAAACAACTAGGAACAATACTGCAACTTGGAATTTCATTTTTTTTCGTTTAATTCAAATCTCAAATTGTAGAGTATAGTAACCTTTATCTTGTTCACAAAACTAATAGCTTCCTCAAATTCTACTATCTTTTTCGGTGGAGGCTCATCCTCGTCAATGGTTATCTCATAACCCTTAGGCAAGAAGGTGTTAAATCCCAAAATTAGATTGGTATGGCCTTTGAATAAATCCTTCACTCTCGCAATAACACCTGCAATATCAGTTCTGGAATAGACCAAAACACAGCCGTGGATCAATTGGCAACTAAATGCAACTACAAACCATTCATCACGAAAAAGAGCTCGACAGGTGCGGAGAAGCAAACCTCTCAGCCTTGAAATCTTTCATGACCTCAAGAAACATGTCATATTTCTCCTTTTGGTCTTTAAACATGTACTTCACTTCTTTGAGATAGGTCAAGGCATCACTAGTTGTTAGTTTCTGAGAACCACCTCCTCCTCCTCCTCCTCCCCCTTCTCCTCGTGGCCCCAGGACGGAGGACTGCCCGTGGCTTTGCACCCCAAAATTGATAATAAACTCATTAAACATCAAACAAATAAAACTAAAAATTAACAGAATATCACTATTAATGGCACGGTTAATCTATACACACAAACTTTCACTATTAACACATATGCTCTTCAGATTCCAGCTATAACATAGAATTAATCTCAGATTCCGCTTTTCACCCCCTAAATAAACAAGAAAAGATCCAAGGTTTCATCTATTTTAACCAACATTCCTTCCCCAATTTAGATTACACATTTATCATAACTCATCCGTTTAAAAATGCAAACAAACAAACAAACAGGTAAAATTCATAAGAGATCGGCCTCTAAACGCAAAAGAGAACACGATCAACAACATAATCAAACCAAACAAAATCAACAAAACATACAATTTTTCGAAGACGTGAACAGAGAGGCTTACGAGAAAGGGCGTTTCAATTGAGTGCTGATGAACACGTCGTCCCTAATTCTCTTCATAATTTCTGCAACCAAGAGAAAAGAAGCGAGATTTGTTGTTTGAAAAACGAAATCAACTTACTGTCTAAGCTTCGGGATTTTCTCGGGAAAATAAGCGGGAAAATCGTGAGCAGATCTCCAGGAAGGACCAGAGAGAAACGGAGACGAGTAAAAAAGGGGCTTTGATCGCTCACAGAGGGGGAAAGGAAAAGAAAGAAAAGAAGGAAGTTAAAAAAAAAAAAAAGGAAGAATAGTTTTCAATCTCTTTGGTTAAGTACGTAAATAAAAGGGATTTAAACAAAAATTTGAAAAGGAAAATAAAAGAGAAGGATTATTTTGGTTTATATTCGGAAAGGAAATTACGTATTACAGCGTACGTGGAAGTGTGAGAGTTTATTCGAAAAAAAAAAAAAATGGTGTTTGGAACAGCTTGAATGGGGGGTTTTGCAACAGTTTGCCGCTATATTTAGGCGACTTCCTATTTCATGCGGTTCAGTTTTGTTTTGAGCCTAAACTTAAATAGGGTTTTGCTTGACCAAGGAACTCTCAAAAATGTGATTTTTTAAGATTTATTTTTTTTATAAATATGACCGATGTTTATTTGTGGTAAAATAAAATTTAAAAATGTAACATAAAATGTAATTTTCTCATTTTTCAGCCCAAGTTTTTTTAAGAATAATTCTTCAATTTTTGTAAAATAAAGTATAGTTCTTCATAAGTTATTAACTTTTTGGGGAGTAATTAAGGGTCGATTTGGTAAATAGATTCGAATTAGTGATTTGATTTGAGTTAGAATTTGAGTTAGTGATTTGAACTATTATCCAAATTCGTGTTTGGATGTGCATTTAGGTTTTAATCTGAGTATGGAATAAAATTAAAATTTGTGTTTGGAAATGTAGTAAAAATAGTTTTTGATTCATTAACAAATCTAATAAAATTTTAACATTAATGATCCTAAAAAAATGCAATATTGATATTAATTTATTCCTCTCTTCACAATGAACACAATGAAAAAAAAATAATCTCAATTGGACATCAAATAAAGAAGTTATGATTTTTTTTCTCCAATATAAGAGAAAATTTTAGTTTTTACTATAGCAAAGAAATCTGAGTATCAAAAATTTAGTGGGAATTAGAACTCTAAAAACTTAGATTTTTGATATTTAAAGGATTTAGATTTTTCGAGAAAACAAACACGTATATAAAAGATTTTTGATACTCAAATCTAAATTTGAGCCTATTAAATTTAATTATACTCAAAATAAATAGACCCTAAATTACCTACAAACGTCATTCTCAAAAAGAAATTACCCACTAATATCTAAAATTAAAGTAAACTAATCACCCACTAATTCTGTGTAAGGAAGAAGGGAAGCTATTGTGTGGTTCAGCGAGGACCCCTAGATTTATGCACTTTTATTATTCGGACAACATTTTTACATTTGTCAATCGCTGTAGTTATATACAAGTACATATCTGGAGTACTTGAACTCGTAAAACCTGCCATTCGCCATTCAAAACATAAAAAATAAAAAAAAAGGAATTTGCCACTAAAATAAGTATTGGATTGCTTTTGCCAGGAAAAGAATCTTGCCGTGGGCAATTTTAGTCATAAAACTTTTAAATCACATCGGAATCTCTTTGTTTTTTTTTTAATTATTTTTTCTATATCTTATTTTGACTTCTCCTATTATTCATGTCTTAAAGTGTTTTGGTATATTGGTTTAAACAAGAACTTTTACTTCAAATATTATAGCATATGATAGCTTTACATTATTGTTGTTTTTTTGCTTTATGCTTTAGCATATAAGTGTTAGACATATATACCCTAAGGAGTAAAAATGTAATACGTTTTTAGAGACATTTTTATATCAATAAAGAATTTATTCATTTATATATACCAAATATTGTCCTCTTTACGTTCATATATGTTGAATGTATGATAAGCAAACAGTAGTCTGAGACTGTCAGTCTAAACCTTTAAGAATTGGGCATATAATAGACTGATTATGCGGAAGACACGATTCTTAAGGTGACGGTCTAAAACATATGATCCGCAATCGAGTGAATAAAGTTGGGCGCTTTATTCATGTAAAGATTGTTATGTTGTCTATATCTCTTTTAGGAAATGGTTTGTCTTGACCATCGGAGTTGGACTCCGTGAATAGAAACATTGGCGCGTTGTCATAGGTGACGATGTGTTAGATCGGGACATAAAGTGAATTGATTTGGATTAATAATTCTGTCTTGGCAAATCGATTCACTTTAGACAATCATTTGTATTGTATCTTAATCCTAAGATGAATAGTATGCCCGTTGTCTTGACTTGTGTTTTTTGATGTGCCAAAGGGTGACACCCACATCTCAATAGTGGTATGCATGCCGGTACGTTGAAGGCATGACTCTTGATAGCGTAGACTTGTTATTCATAGATATGGAATCCATAGCTCCTCTTTAGGAGTAATGATATCATCTTATATGAGTTGTCTTGTAATTGAAAAACTGGAGCGCTCAACCATTTGGATACGTAGGTGTAACCGAATGGTATACTATCTTTGAATAGTAAGTTTTCTGATGGTGAGATAATAGAACGTAAGATAAAAATAATCGGGAAGGTAAGACAGAACTTGTCCTTAGGCCGATTATGGATTATCATATGGGGATACGATACACTTTGATATGTCATGGAGACTTAGCTGTGCGAGCTTCGTAATTCTATAAAGTTCGAGAGTGCAGCTCCAAGCTTTTAGTGGAGTAGCGTTGGAGTTGATAATTATGAAATGTATATCTGGAATATTGGGTTTCATAATTATCATGAGCTTGAACTTTGTAGATCCATTTTGGTCCCCTTTGCTAGCTCACAAAATCCTATAACGACACGGCGTGCTTTTCCTATAATTGGTGACTTAAGTCAGATTTATCAGATTGGTTTAAAATTTGTAAGAATCAAATAATTTATGTCTGTTTATCGGTTGAATTAATTTGTGAGAAATTAATTTAAGATAAACTTGTTGAATTATTAGGATCGGATAATTTTTGTCTGTTTATCGGTTGATTTAATTTTGGATAAATTAGATCAAGATAAACTTGTAGAATTATTGTGAATTGATTTATTTTCTCAGAGATTATCTTGATAAAGTTTGTTTTGATCAGATAACTTTCTATTGGGTTATTTGAATCAATGCTGAGACTTTATCCTATAGAATTTCGGGTGGAAAATAAAAGATTCGTGGAGATCTTTACGTGGGAGTTCGGCCTGCCGATCAGCGAGAGATAAGATTACGCGTTTTCACGCGGATCTTATCAGATATTGATCCAAACTTGATTCTGTTTCAAATTTTTAAGTCCTAATCTGATAAGGACTGACCCTAGGACCAATAGGTATAAAAAAGGAGTGAGTCTAATGATTTACTCAGATCAATATTGAGAGATTAAGAGTGATACTCTTCTAGTGAGCATCTAAAAACTCCCTGAGAGCTTTTGTTCACAAATCACGAACACTAGCTTTGGGTTCTCTCTATTGGTTGGACGGAGAGTCACCAGTGGAAGAGCTGAACGTGTGAGCCCACACTTACTCCGGTTGTGGATAGAGAATAGCAAAGAAGACTAGTTGGTTGAGGCTCTTCTAGAATGTTACTTCTCTACACATGTTGCGGAGGTTCTTCGGCACAAAGGTTAGTAAGATCTGTCTAATTTACGCATATAGCATGTCAAACTTGTATTTTAAAAAATTACTTTGATGTTAAAATTTTTAAAATTTCGCTGTGCACCTCTCACATGTTTTTCCAACAATTGGTATCAGAGCCAAGGTTTTTACATAAATTTACAAGTTTGTGATCATGTTATATGCATAAATTTGGTGATCTTAATCTCTCCTATGCTTGATTTAATTTTATAGAGAGATGACACTCTAGGTTTCTATATTAATATATGTTGTCATGGATTATATGGTGAATGTTCATTAATTAATTATAGTTGATTAAATCATTGTTTAATTATTTATTAATTAATTAACACCGGTTATGGTTCCTTAGAGGTTAGAATGTGTATCTAGGTTTTTCATGTAATTAGATGACGGACTATCATCTCCGTCTAGGAATTATTGTTTAATTTAAAATTTGTGAGAATTTTGTAATTAAATAATTATTCGGAGAAGATGGATCTAGAAGACGGATGTAGAAGATTGATGATGGCGCACCCAGGTATTTCCTGAGTCTCTAATTTTATGTTTTTGAATTGTTGAAAATAAAATTGATAAATTGCATTAAAATTGTATTTTCTGGAATAAAAGATTTCTGCTTGGTCGGCATGCCGGACATCACAGTTCGACAGGTCGATGGTCACAGATCGACAGGCCGGACGTGTGGTCCGACAGGCCGTCAGTGGAGCATAAATTGGCTGGCTCTGCCGGCAGGCCGAACTTCCAGTTCGGCATGCCAAACTTTCATGGGTCGATAGGCCGATCTTCTAGATCGACAGGCCGATGAAGCATGACCGGCAGGCCGATTACCTAGATCAGCCTGCCGACCGAGAGCTGGAAAAAGTTTCCAGAAAATGTACAATTTTCTAGTGCAGTTTTAATTTTATTTTTGAGACGATTCTGAGAAACATTAAATTTGGATGTGACCAGAAATATGAAGTATTTGATTCATACAGGATTGAAGACTTAAAGATGGAAATTATACGAAGAAGGATACAGCTTGAGGATTCAAGGATGAAGAATCGATAAATGTCTCGATTATTCTCTTGTAATCTTAGTTTTCTATTCTCTAGGGTGGAACCATAATATTACGATTATTATTATTTTACTTGTAGCTTTGGTTGATTGCTTTGTTTGTCTGCATTATAATATGATTTGCCATGTATATTGATAACATGTCATATAGAATAGGATGTGCCACTCATAATAAAATTATTCATGCATAATTTTAAAATAAAACCTTGACTACAAAAGATTGAGTGGGAGAAGGTTTTCAAAGAGAGGACCCAAGGCCTCCATCGTTGGTCCATAGGAAGAACATGGTGGTCCCGATCCCTAGGAAGGGATTTCTATCATGTACCAGATTGGATCTCTGAAAGGATAAGGTATTTTAGCATGATTTATGGTTGCACACCCCTAGGTGGTGATTATAAACCATGGATAAAATATTGAAATGATGGTTATACACTCACGTTAATTTTATTATTAGCCTCTCCTAGGAGCTCTGTTAATAAAATTGATGGCCAAAGAAACGATTATTAATATATGCTAGATCATACGGGTCCTGGATGGCATATATTAATCAGGAGGGGATCCATGTTTCTGATTGAATTTGGCATGACTCCCCTAGGAGCTTGTTAAATGCTGAGTTGGGAATTATCGTTGTAAGGTTGTGATATTTTCAAGGTTTTGACACATAAACACATTTGTATGATTTTATATGATTGTGTTATCTTACTAAATTATTATTATAAGTTTGCTTATGTTTGGTATATGATTCTTTATTATAGATTGAAAATGTCTAAAAACGCTTTATCATCGATACTTGACAAAAACCAATTAACCGGTGAGAATTACAATGATTG
This sequence comes from Artocarpus heterophyllus, assembly GCA_025403435.1. Lineage (NCBI taxonomy): Eukaryota > Viridiplantae > Streptophyta > Magnoliopsida > Rosales > Moraceae > Artocarpus > Artocarpus heterophyllus. The sequence goes on along the minus strand of CM046348.1, from coordinate 4,578,436 downwards.
GAAACGGAACCTGGATATCGTCCTGTCCTTTGAGAAACTGAAATATGTACTGACAACCCCTGTCCTCCCGAGCCTACAGGAGACTCATCTAATGAGCAATTTCAAGCGTATGACCGCTGGAAAGATGCTAATGATCAGGCCCGCTGCTATGTTATGGCTAGCATGAACAATGTGCTGCAGGCTCAACATCAGGATTATGAGACTGCGAAGCAAATCTTGGATAATCTTGAGGACATGTTTGAAGGCCAGGCCATAACAAAGCGACAAGGGGCGCTTCGAAAACTTCTAAACTGTAGATAAAGACCGGGGACATCTGTAAAGGAGCACATGATGTTGGTCATGGGTTACCTCGCTGAGGCTTAAACCAATGGAGCCGGCATCGATGCTGAAACTCAGATGACTATGGTCTTTGAGACTCCGTCAAAGGAATTTATTCCATTTAGAGCTACTTTTAATTTAAGCAATAGACGGGATATGACCTTCACAGAACTAATGAAATAGTTACAGGAGTTCGAACTGCTAATCAGGGAGTCTCCTGCTGGTGGAGATGCCAACATGGTAGCTGCTTCTGGTTCCAATTCTAACTCTGGGAATGGAAAGAAGCAATAGGCCAAGAAAGGGATATCTTCTGTTCCTGCTAACACCAAGAGCAAAAAGAAGAAGAAGAAGAACCCAAATAAGCTTAAGTGCTTCTTCTATGGAAAGGTCGGGCATATTAAGAAGCATTGCAAGGACTTCCTTTCCAAAGGAGGTAGGTGTGATCTTCTATATTTAGAAACTGGTTTGGTTGAGGAATCCAGTGACATCTGGGTCATAGATTCCGGTGCAACTAATCATGTTTGTGTTTCTCTGTAGGGGTTCAAAGAAACGAGAAGTCTGCTACATGAGGACTTCACGCTTCGGATGGGCGATGGATCCTTGGTCTCAGCGGAAGCAGTGGGAGATGTCCATCTTTACTTTGATAATTATAGGAATTTAATTTTGCAAGATTGTTTTTATGTTCCTAAATTTAAAAGGAATTTAATTTCTGTATCTTGTTTATTTAAAGACTCCTACGTGGTATCTTTTAATGAAAATGTGGTGATTCGTAAAAACAAATCTTTTATCTGTTCTGGATGGATGCAAAATAATCTATACTTTATCAAACCTAAGATTGACTTATTACTTAATGCTGAGATAGATAATAATAACTCTAAAAGACTTAAAACTTCTCACTCTAATAAGACTTATCTTTGGCATTTGCGCCTTGGTCACATTAACCTGAATAGGATTCAAAGGTTGGTAAAGGATGGACCTTTAAGTCACTTAAAGGTGGAATCTATACCTCAATGTGAATCTTGTTTAGAGGGTAAAATGACCAAAAGACCATACGGGTCTAAGGGCAATAGGGCCGAAGGGGTTCTAGAACTTGTGCATAGTGATGTTTGCGGACCAATGAACATCCGAGCACAAGGAGGGTATGAGTACTTCGTTACTTTTATTGACGATTACTCAAGGTATGGGTATGTGTGCCTAATGCACCACAAAAGTGAAACTTTTGACAAGTTCAGGGAGTTTCGGGCTGAAGTGGAAAAGCAATTGGGTAGACTCATAAAGACACTTCGATCTGATCGAGGTGGAGAATACCTTTCTAATGAGTTCTTGGGACACTTATTAGAGAATGAGATTTTATCCCATTTGACTGCGCCGAGCACTCCGCAGCAGAATGGCATAGCGAAGAGAAGAAATAAGACTTTGTTAGACATGGTCAGGTCCATGATGAGTTATTCATCATTACCTTTATCCTTTTGGGGATATGTACTACAAACTGCATGTTATTTTTTGAACAATGTGCATTCAAAATCGGTCCCTAAAACTCCTCACGAGTTGTGGACAAGAAGGAAGACATCCTTAAACCATATTCGCATATGGGGATGTCCAGCTCATGTCCTGTTTAAGGATCCGAATAAGTTGGAAGCACGTTTGGAAGTTTGTGTGTTTGTAGGATATCCAAAAGGGACTAAGGAGTTATTTTTATAACCCAAGGGAAAATAAAGTCATGGTTTCAACTAATGCAACTTTCCTTGAGGAGAGTTATATGGACGACTTTAAACCTCGAAGCAAAGTGGTGCTTCAGGAGTTAAGGAGTGATCAGATCACTCCGGAGGTTTCGAATGAAACCGTTCCGATCAGTGTAGAAAAACCAAACAAACCTGAACAACAACCTCAGGGGCTTCGGCATAGTGGGAGGATCGGGAGTTAACCTGAAAGGTATATGTTCAATGGGGAAGTCTTCTTGGCTGAACCGGATGAACATGATAGGGATCCTTATACTTACGCAGAGGCTATGAAGGATGTTGATTCAAAATTCTGGACAGAGGCCATGAACATAGAGATGAAGTCTATGGAGACTAATCGGGTCTGGGAGCTTGTGGATCTTTCCGAAGGGGTAAAACCCATAGGGTGTAAGTGGATCTACAAGAGGAAAAGAGGAGTGGATGGAAAGGTCGAAACCTTTAAGGCTAGACTGGCAATTAAGGGTTATACGCAAAAGGAAGGAATCGATTATGAGAAAACCTTTTCGCCTGTAGCCATGCTTAAGTCCATCTGGATTCTCTTGTCTATAGCTGTCGCTCTCAATTACGAGATTTGACAGATGGATGTCAAGACGGCTTTTCTGAATGGCTATCTTGATGAGTCCATTTATATGGAACAACCAGATGGGTTCAAGGTCGCGGGTCAAAAGGGTAAGGTTTGTAAGCTGCTAAAGTCGATTTATGGACTTAAGCAGGCTTCTCGTTCTTGGAATATAAGATTTGATCAAGTGATCAAGACTTATGGGTTCTCACAAAATGTGGATGAACCATGTGTTTATAAACACATTAAAGATGGGAAGGTGGTTTTTCTACTGTTCTATGTAGATGACATTCTGCTAATTGGCAATGACGTTGGGGCGTTGTCATCGGTCAAATTGTGGTTGACCAAGCAGTTTGACATGAAGGACTTGGGTGAGACTAATTTTGTTCTTGGTATCTAGATCTTTCGGGATAGGAAGAACAAAATGGTAGCTTTGTCATAGGCCGGTTACATACATAAAATTCTCAGGAGGTTTGCAATGCAAGATTTCAAAAAAGGTGGGCAACCATCTAGGTCTGGAATTACTCTTTCTAAGAAAGACTCTCCAAAGTCTTATGAAGAAAGAGAATACATGAAGAAGGTGCCTTATGCTTTGGCAGTGGGTAGTCTCATGTATGTCATGCTTTGTATACGACCGGATATAAGCTATGCGGTCGGGATTGTAAGTCGATTTCAGGCGAATCCAAGACCGAACCATTGGGTTGCAATAAAGCATATTTTCAAGTACCTGAGAAGGACTCGAGGGTATTTGCTTATGTATTCGGGTGAGGACTTGACTCCTCTAGGATACACTGACTCGGATTTTCAATCCTGTCTGGATTCTAGGAAATCGACTTTGGGGTTTGTGTTTACTCTGGGTGGCGGTGCCATCTGTTGGAGAAGTGCGAAGCAAGATTACACTTCAGATTCAACGATGGAGGCCGAGTATGTGGCGGCTAATGATGCTTCGAAAGAAGCAGTGTGGCTCCGCAAGTTCCTTGAGGATCTTGAGGTAGTTTCTGGTATGGATAAGGCGATATCATTGTACTGTGATAACAGTGCAGCGGTAGCTAATGCTAAGGAACCAAGATTTCATAAGAAGAGTAAGCATATTGATCGAAAGTATCATGTGATAAAGGACTTCGTTGAGGGCGGGCATGTCACTGTGTGCAAGATCGCGTCAGAGGATAATTTAGCTGATCCATTTACGAAGACACTTACTGGGAGAGTCTTCGAGAGGCATGTGGAAGCTATGGGCATACGAAATTTGTTGTATTTACTCACTTAGTGCAAGTGGGAGATTGTTAGACATGTATGGCCTAAGGAGTAAAAATGTAATATGTTTTTTGAGACATTTTTATATCAATAAAGAATTTATTCATTTATATATATCAAATATTGTCCTCTTTACGTTCATATATGTTGAATATATGATAAGCAAATAGTAGTCTGAGACTGTCAGTCTAAACCTTTAAGAATTTGGCATACAATGGACTGATTATGCGGAAGACACGATTCTTAAGGTGACGGTCTAAAACATATGATCCGCAATCGAGGGAATAAAGTTGGGCGCTTTATTCATGTAAAGATTGTTATGTTGTCTATATCCCTTTTGGGAGATGGTTTGTCTTGACCATCGGAGTTGGACTCCATGAATAGAAACATTGGCGCGTTGTCATAGGTGACGATGTGATGGATCGGGACATAAAGTGAATTGATTTGGATTAATAATTTTGTCTTGGCAAATCGATTCACTTTAGATAATCATTTGTATTGTATCTTAATCCTGAGATGAATAGTGGGCCCGTTGTCTCGACTTGTGTCTTTTGATGTGCCAAAGGGTGACGCCCACATCTCAATAATGATATGCATGTCGGTATGTTGGAGGCATGACTCTTGATAACGTAGACTTGTTATTCATAGATATGGAATCTATAGCTCCTCTTTAGGAGTAATGATATCCTCTTATATGAGTTGTCTTGTAATTGAAAAACTGGAGCGCTCAACCATTTGGATACATAGGTGTAACCGAATGGTATACTATCTTTGGATAGTAAGTTTTCTGATGGTGAGATAATGGAATGTAAGATAAAAATAATCGGGAAGGTAAGACAGAACTTGTCCTTAAGCCGATTATGGATTATCATATGGGGATACGATACACTTTGATATGTCATGGAGACTTAGCTGTACGAGCTTTGTAATTCTATAAAGTTCGAGAGTGTAGTTCCAAGCTTTTAGTAGAGTAGCGTTGGAGTTGATAATTGTGAAATGTATATCTGAGATATTGGGTTTCATAATTATCATGAGCTTGAACTTTGTAGGTCCATTTTGGTCCCCTTTGTTAGCTCATAAAACCCTGTAACGACACGGCGTGCTTTTTCTATAATTGGTGACTTAAGTCAGATTTATCAGATTGGTTTAAATTTTGTAAGAATCAAATAATTCATGTCTGTTTATCGGTTGAATTAATTTTGTGAGAAATTAATTTAAGATAAACTTGTTGAATTATTAGGATCGGATAATTCTTGTCTGTTTATCGGTTGATTTAATTTTGGATAAATTAGATCAAGATAAACTTGTAGAATTATTGTGAATTGATTTATTTTCTTAGAGATTATCTTGATAAAGTTTGTTTTGATCAGATAACTTTCTATTGGGTTGTTTGAATCAATACTGAGACTTTATCCTATAGAATCTCGGGTGAAAAATAAAAGATTCGCGGAGATCTTTACGCAGGAGTTCGGCCTGCCGAATGACTTGTTCGGCCTGCCGATGGGGCCTGTTTGGCATGCCGATCAGCGAGCGATAAGATTACACGTTTTCACGTGGATCTTATCAGATATTGACCCAAACTTGATTCTGTTTCAAATTTTTGAGACCTAATGTGATAAGGACTGACCCCAGGACCAATAGGTATAAAAAGGAAGTGAGTCTAATGATTTACTCAGATCAATATTGAGAGATTAAGAGTGATACTCTTCTAGTGAGCATCTGAAAACTCCCTGAGAGCTTTTGTTCACAAATCACGAACACTAGTTTTGGGTTCTCTCTATTGGTTGGACGGAGAGTCACCAGTGGAAGAGCTGAACGTGTGAGCCCACACTTACTCCGGTTGTGAATAGAGAATAGCAAAGAAGACCAGTTGGTTGAAGCTCTTCTGGAACGTTATTTCTCTACACAGGTTGCGGAGGTTCTTCGACACAAAGGTTAGTAAGATCTGTCTAATTTACGCATATAGCATGTCAAACTTGTGTTTTGGAAAATTACTCTGATGTTAAAATTTTTAAAATTCCGCTGTGCACCTCTCACATGTTTTTCCAACAATAAGAGCTTTATACTATTCTGGTTTGAATCAATATGTCAAGCACCCTATCAATAAACAAGAAAGGGTCACAAGCAATGGTAGAAGGTGGGAAAAGAATTTGCACGACCATTGCAATGCCGTGAATTATGCAACCATGCAGCCAGTAAATGGCTATAAGGAACTCAGCCTGCTTGGACTCGAGGCACTGCAAGGAGCGAGACTTGGGTAGTGCACACGAGCCCAATCCTCACGTATAGTACAATTAGGCCTTTTGTTGCACTATTGCATAGTTAAGGGTGAACATCGAGTGAGTTGGGTGGGCTTAAATCTCAACCAACCTGATTAACCCAAAAGTTCAAAACCAACTCACCCAATTAAAGCTTGGGAGAGTTTGGTAGGTTGGTTGAGTTGAGTAATATAAAAAAAAAAAAATCAATACTATTTAACCTAAAATGAATAATAAAGCTAAAATTCATAAGATATTGGTCTTATAAAGGTCCAAAATTATCTCAATAAGTTAAAACCAACATAAAAATAAAGGCTATGTAACACAAATTCAAATTAAATACATTAAATCATAAACTAGCAAAAAAACCATAATAGAAACCAATACAATAAAAATACTAAGAAACATTAATCAATATAGTGTATAATTGCTAATCTCTAATTTCAAACATCTCCATTCAAACAGCTTCAACATTTGTAATGCAAAACCCATCACTTGACATAAAACATAATAAGCTTTCATTTATTAATGTAAACACAAAACAAATAATGTATATACTTTGGGTTGATTACATAATTATACCTCTTAATTTTAATTATTTCTTAATTTATCTCTCTTTTTTAGAAACTACAAAAGTATCATTTGAATTTTAAAAACTTATTTCAATTTGGTCCCTAAGAATAGAAAAATTGAGCAAAACAACATAAGTAACCCTAAATAGCTATTAAAAGTATTTTATATATTAAAAACATGCAAAATCCTTAAACAAAACATCAAATTTCAAAAAAATCCTTAAGAAAATTGCTTAAGAAGAAAAATATATTTCATGAACTAATACGATCCAATTAAGGGTATGTTTATCTCATCTTTTTTTTTTCTATCTAAAAAGTCTATAAGGGATAAAATTGAAGCATTTTTTTTTAAATTCAAAGGATACCTCTTATAGTTTCTAAAAACAAAAGGACAAAATAAAAAATAATGAAAACTAGAAGGTATGGTTATGTAATTGACCCTATATACTTTTTGTCAAAATGCGTTTGTCAACTTCTCATAGATCCAAGTAAGAGCATTTAACAAAAAACTTAAAAAGTTAGAAGAACCAAAATAATTTAAGGACGCTAGAAATAATACATGTCAAAATGTATTTTTCAGCTTTGTGTGTATGTAATATGTGTATTAAAATTATACATATATAATACAAATACTTTATATATGTGTATATATATATAAATAGATTGGGTGGGTTCGGGTAAATCCTAACCCAAACCTACCCAATAAAACCTTGAGTTATGTTGAATTACTAGACTATCTTGAGCTAGGTTGAGTGGGTTAATTGGACCCATTAGGTTGTGGGTTTTTTTATTCGCCCTAGCCATAGCACAAGTAATGCATGGTTTGTTCGGGCGCAAACCTAACCATATATTGTGTCAAGTGTCAACGTGTTTTTTCTTAAGTTTGAGAATTCGTTTCACGTCCTTTGTTTGATCTACTACGTCACGAGCTCTCTTTTTTTAAAAAAAAAAATATTGGAAACTTTTTTTTTAGTATTTCAGTTGGCTGCCACTGGTAGCGTGGAAATTCACTGGGGATATAATATGTTATTAGCTGAAATTTTCAGTAACACATCAGAATACATCTGGTATAATGAACAAACATTGTAGCATAGCAGATTACCATCGGTGGCACGGTAAGCTACCACTGAAATTGAAACTGTCGGTAGGCTATCACCAACATGAAACAAAGAAATAATTATAACTGTTCTAAAAAAAATATTTACGACAATTGTAACACATAGTTATATATACATTGTATTTTGGACTCTTTGGTCTAGTACACAATGCATCTATTCATAAAAAAAGACCAACATTATTACACAAAATAAAACCCTTAAGTTCCATCGATATGGTATATAATATATATACCCAGGTGCCATACAATCCCTAAACTTTAAACGGTTGAGAGTATACGGAATAGTTAGGCATTTAACTGCACTTGATAGTTCTTTTTTGGGCTAAAAAGAACACTTCATAGTTCCTGTGGCAACAGAAAAACAGCTAACAAAATTAGAAGAAACACCTAGGCATGCGGTATGAGACGCAACATGCTCAGTTAGTCAATTGTGTGACCCGTGGACGATGGCGTTCTTTGGAGGCTAACTAGAGAATAATAAGCCCCCTGAGGCCCTTTAGCCAAGAGATAGGAGTGAGTTCCTCTCTCCACCACTTTCCCTTTGTCTAACACTGCAATCATGTTACAGTTCTGTATGGTACTCAACCTATGTGCCACCAACACACTTGTCCTTCCCACCATCACACGCTTCAGGGCGTCTTGCACGACCTTCTCCGATTGACTATCAAGTGCACTAGTCGCCTCGTCCAATAGGAGAATTGCGGGGTTTTTCAGTATGGCACGGGCTATTGCTATTCTTTGCTTTTGACCCCCGGAAAGCTGCACTCCTCTGTCCCCACACCATGTCTCATACCCGTCCTTCAACCCTGCAATGAAATCATGAGCATTGGCTGCCTTGGCGGCCTCAATGATTTCTGCCTCACTAATTTTATCGGATGCTCCATATGTTATGTTCTCTTTGATTGTGCCAGCAAATAGTGTGGGCTCTTGGCTTACTAGTGCTATGTGCTTGCGCAATGACCTAAGGTGGTATAACCTTATATCTTGACCGTCAATTTTCACCACTCCTTTGAGTGGATCGTAGAATCTCTCAATTAACCCAATGATGGTTGATTTTCCGGATCCACTTTGTCCCACAAGAGCTGTCGATTTCCCAGCCTCAATTTTTATTGAGAAGCCTTGAAAGATCATCACGTCAGGCCTAGCGGGGTACGCAAAATGCACATCACGAAGTTCCACATGGCCCGTTATCCTTTCAGGCTGGTAGCCTTCAGGGTCCTCAGGCTCAATTCGAGTGCACCGGTCCAACACTGCAAAAACCGAACCAACAGCATCCGCGCCCGTTGCAAGTTCCGTGGTCATGCTTCCAGCGTCGGCTATGACAAGACCTGTTCTCACCAAGATCATGAAGGTCTCAAATAGGGCTTTGGATGAAATGTAGCCGTGGGCGATAAGCTTCCCTCCATACCAAAAGTCAAAAGCCCAAGTACAACTAGTGAGGCCCCGAGAGCAAGCGAGCCCAATGCCCGCGTACCAAGACTGGCGGATGCTCTCTTTGCGCGGTCCTTCTTGGGCCGTTTCAAGCATTTTGAGCATTCTGTCTTGGGAAGAGAAGGCAGTGATGGTTCTAACGTTGGAAACTGCTTCTGCGGCTAGCTTGCTGCTCTCCTCTTGAGCTTTGCAGGCCTGATTGGACATGCTTTTGAGAAGGACACGACGGGTGTAGAAGCAGACTATGATGAGTGGTTGGACAGCGATCATGACCAACGCAAGCCTCCATGCAATTACAAGTCCTATTGTAAAGGCCACCGTTACAGCTGAGAATGTTTGTACTAAAAGAGCCATTCTATCGCCAACTAAGGATCTCACCTACAAAAAACCAAAAACCATTCAAATATCAGGCATCTTTTTTTTAAAATTATTTTTATTTAAATTTACGGAAGCAAATGTTGTTTTGAGCCCAAAATGATGTACATTTCACCAAAGCAAGAGATATATATATTGGATAAAAAATCGCACTTGCGTAATATTTTATCAAGTCATACAAGACTTCAAGGAAAGGTCTTTGTAACTTTTTATTTTAATAAAAAAAATAGCTTAGGACTAAATTCAGCATGATTCTCTTCCAATGATTGGCTACATTACTCCAATCATTGGCTTTCTTTTTTTAGTTAAACCAATTATTGTATTTGTTTCAGTAGTATTATACTTTATCAGTTAGTAGAATTTAATTATGAATTAGCAATAACAAATGGGCGTTATAATAACGAATAAATTAAAGAAATATGATGAAAACAAATTGCGTACCACGTTGGCATCTTTAGCAAGTCTAGAACAAACTGCACCAGTGGAATTCTCGTCCTGATCGAACCATCCGACTTCAAACGTCAATATCTTCGAAAGCATCCTCTCCCTAACCCTCTTCGTCAAGTACTCTCCCATGTACGCGAAGTTGTAATGCTGGCAAATGTTGATCACCAAAGAAAAGATCGCCAGCCCAAGAAAACATAGCGCGTAAATCCGAGTCTTCTCCTTAATCTCGTCATGATCCTTCAAGAAATACACCGATATCATCGACCCCATGGCGAACGCGTAAACCGGGTGGACCGCGCCGAACAATGTCGCCCCCAAACACCCCAACAACGCTTGCTTCCACTCGGGCAAGTTCAGGGCCAACAACCTCCGAAATGACGGCACGGGGAGCTTCTTGTCCTCTTGAACAACGTTTTGATCTCCGGCCGTCGAATAGGCTCGTGCCGAGTTGGCCGAGCTCGAGCGGCTCAGGATGGACAGTCTCCGGCTGCTTGTGTTGTTCGGGTCCATGCTCGATATGGAGGACGAAGCGGCGTGGTTTGATGAATGTTCCTGGGGGGATTCCTGTTTCTCTGTTTGTTGGAGTCGGACGAGGGAGGTGTAGAGGCCGTCGTAGCGGAGAATGAGCTCGCCGTGCGAGCCGGTCTCCATGACGTGACCGTTTTGGACGACGGCTATGACGTCGGCGTTTCGGATGGTGGAGAGGCGATGGGCGATGACGATGGTGGTCCGGCCTACGGAGGCTTTGTCTAGGGCTTCTTGGACCACTCGCTCCGACTCGGAGTCGAGCGCGCTCGTCGCCTCGTCGAGGAGGAGGATTCGAGGTTTCTTGATGATTGCTCTTGCAATGGCTATTCTCTGTTTCTGTCCTCCCGACATTTGAACTCCTCTTTCACCAACCTGCAATATCAAATTGATTCACTCATTATTTTATCATCACGTCTATGTTCAGTATTTTGGGCAGTTTGTGCTTGTAAAAGAAGTTCTATTAGAAGTAATAAGAGAAGAAAAAATAGTTAAAAATCATAGATTTAATGCAAATATAAAAGTATATTGATGGCTATACAAAATATTTTTGGACATTTTTATCAAAGAAACGACTTTTATTGTGTTAAGAAAACTAAAAACCCAAATATTTCATGTAAATGTAAAAGTACGTTGATGATTATATAGATAAAATATTTTTGGACAATTCTATCACAGAAACGACTTCAATTGTGGTAAAAAATCACATGTTTGTATCGTGTAAAGTTGAAATGACTTTTGAGGCTATAAAAAAAGGAAGACTTTCTTTTTTTGAACCAAACAATAACAAACTGAACCTTTTAACTCCATAATAATAAACAGTCATTTAAAAAATAATATGCAGGAGATATAGGGCCCGTTTAGTTCAAGTATTTGAATAAAGTATTTAAATGAAGATTTAAATTTTTGTGAGAGAAAATACTGTAGCAAAATAATTCAAACCGTGATTTGAGTATCGAAAGTATTCCAACCAAACAAGCCCATAATGTATTTAGAATTAAATTCTAACTATTACATTCGATATAAAACTCTCATATATTATAATATAATATTTTTATATATTTTAATATTTAAATTTTAACTATAAATTCTAACTTGGCTTTTCAAACGTTTCCATTAGGTGTCTATAGCATGTAATTGTTTGAAATGGTCAAGTAGTAGTCAGTTTGAGAAGCACTCAAATTGAAAAAGAAAATGGAAGTTTTGAAAGGTTATGGTTGGCCAGAAAGTGACAAGCACAACTTGCTTTTCCCATAATAGGATTCCTTCCTAATTGGAATGACAGCTGTCGGCTGGAGCCTTTATCCTAGGCTGAAGATGGACGCTTCTTACGTGCGTTATTGAGTTGAATAATTAATCAACTTATTTTTTTCCAACCATTGCCATTATGTTTATAAATTGTCATTAATATTGTTGAAGCAAAAAGGGCTTTTTGTTTTACATTTAGATACTACAACTCAACACAGATTTAAGATTGTAATCTATTAAAAAAAAAAGAGAATTATTTTTCAAAGAAATATAGAATTAAATATTTCACATATAACACGCAATAAGCATTTTTTTCCTAGAAACATGGTACATTTTAGCTGTCCAATCATAATAAGTAATGATTAGCTGTTCTTTTTGTCAATTAACTTGATAAAAATTTTGTGAATTATTGGACGTGCAATAAGTATTCAATATTGGTTTTTTTTTTCTCCCCGATCTAAGAGGTAAGAGCATTGAATAAGAAAATATTGTTCATCCAGAGCGTTGCTCCATTGAACATGTCAGCTAAAAGACAAAAAGAATTTTCAGTACGACGTTTGATTTGACTGCAAGTGGTGATGCACGCGGCATATTTGTGCCACAAAGAAAGCAATTAGAACTTTGGTGAAAGGGTCATTAAAAAAAAAAAAAGAAAAAAAGAACCTTGGTAAAAGGAAATAGAAGCTATAGGTACGTGGGGACCCAAATCATTAGTTGGATTAATAAGATACAAAACAATGAAAAAACACTAAAAAAGGAAAGGGAAAAAAAAAACCAGAAGAAGGAATCATTGAGCACTACTGCTTGTACGCCATTAAGTGTTGCAAAATCATGTACTCTTGTCTTACACATTTGTTTATTATTATGTATCGGTAAAAAAGAAAAAGTCTCAAGAAAAGGCAAAAAAAAAAATAATAAAACAAAAACGGAAAAAATGTACTCTTATTTAATTTCGTTAAAACTCCGTTGTTAATGAAACAGTAAGTTTAATATAAAAATACACTATAAACTAGATTGGATCTTATTATTTTGTGAGTAATGAGGTTTTAACGTCATGATAATGAAAAAGATTTAAAAAAAAAAAGATTAAAAAAAGTGGAATATTTTTGTAAAGTGGCAAGCAAGAAGTGAGAACTAACCTGTGTGTCATACCCCTCAGGCAACTTAGAGATGAAATCATGAGCATTAGAAGCTTTGGCAGCATCAACCACTTGTTCCATATCGGCATCTTCTTTGCCAAACAGTATGTTTTCCTTAATGGAGGTGGCAAAAAGCGCAGGCTCTTGGCTCACCAAGCCCATTTGTGACCTTAGCCATTTCAGCTGTAGCTTATCAATGGCGACCCCATCAAGGCGTATCTCCCCACCAAGTGGGTCATAAAATCTTTGCAGCAGTGAGATCACTGTTGATTTTCCCGAGCCACTCCCGCCTACCAATGCCACTGTCCTTCCTGATGGAATCTTTAGGCAAAAATCTTTGAAGATTATGCTTTCGGGCCTCGATGGATATGCGAATTCGACGTGCTCGAATTCGACTTCACCGGAGACATTCTCTAACACCTGGCCTTCCATGTTGTCCAAATCAATCTTCGGGACTCGTTTGATCACTTCTAGGATGCGTTCCCCGGCCGAGCATGCTTCTGAGAAGTACTTCAAGTTGGACAAACCACCACCCAATGCTCTAGATATTTTTTTTTCCCATCAAGGGAAAACAAAACTAAATCATCTTAAATATTAATGACAAAAATATATAAAAAAAGGGGAAATTTGAGAAAGATCACAACCAAAACAAGTCCAATTAATAAGGTAACTTTTTGATACCTTAGTGATGGAAGAAAAAGAAAATATTAGTGACAAAACAATGAAAAGTAAAAATTAATAATGCTGTCCCATGACTATAGTCTATTGACTATTTTAAGATAGTTCCCTTAAAAGGGTTTTATTTTTTGACTAACGTTATTCAAAAGGGCTAACTTTTTTTTTATTGGTAGTAGGCTAGAAAATACTGTTTGGAATATATATTAAATTTGGACAAAAAAATCTGAGCCTATCTCATTGGTACTTGAAGGGAAAAAAAAAAGAAAAAAGAAAAAAGCAAAAGGCAAAAAATGCTTACAATCCACCAACGGCGATAGATGCCCCAACGGCAAAAACAGTCCCCCCTTTTGCTCCATGATACATAACTAATCTGCTACCATAATAAGCCATGAGGGACCAAATAGCAAAAACAATGCCATTGCTTCCAACGGCCAAGCCCTTGGCCAAACCCTGCCTAAGTCCCAGCTTCACCGACCCTTGCAGAGCCGAAGAGAATTCGGTTATGGTTTTGTTTTCCCCCACAAAGGCGTAAACGGTTCGTATCGAAGATACAGCCTGCTCGGCTATGGTACCGGCCGTATTGTACTCTTCTCGGATCTTCCTAGCCAGGCTCATTAAGGTCCTTCCGTACATTAAGCCCGGAATTACCAAAAGTGACACAAATGGAAACCCCACAATTGCTAGTCTCCACAGCATTGCAAACGCCGCTATGTAGCTGCCGACGAACGTTGACGCGTTCATCAAGAAGTTTGGCAGCTGCAGAAAAGGAGTACTTTTGAAAACTGTCACAAAATGTTAAAAAAAAAAAACAAAAAAAAAAAACCTTTTGTAGAGATCACCTTTTCGCTTAGAACATCTTGAATAACAAGGCTGTCGTTGGAAACGCTGGTGATAACCTCGGACGTGCTTGTCACGTGCAAATCAAAGTAGCCCACGTCTTGGCGTAACACTGCTTTCAAGTACCTTGCTCTCATTCTCGCCGCTTGCCTTTCTCCTGTTCTTGTCCAACAATATCCCTCTAAAAATACCAAAAAAAGAAAAAGAAAAAAAAGATCAGTATTCACTTCCTCCAAATCCTCTCCTAGTTTAAATTCTCTCGCTAAACAAACAAGATATTCGTGCTGAACCCACCAAAGAAACAAGCGACGAATGACCCACAAGCCAAGTACAAGAGCGTCACTGCATTCTGTACGGCGCACAAAAAACAAAATCATCAAACTATATATATATTATAAGATAATTTTGTCATTTTGCAATAGCTAGATTTTCTTGCTATATATACAGAGAGAGAGATCATAAATGAATTACCTTATTGACGTTTTTCAACAAAGCATCGTCGTCGGATGCGCCGCCGATATTGTTCATCAAACGGCTGGTGATGAACAAAACCAACGGCGTGGAAAAGCCATCACCAACGGATCCGAGGAAGCCCAAGACCATCAGAAAACAATCCACACCATCTGCATGGATGAAAACGGACCGTATAGACCCAACACCACCACCTTTCTTCCTCCTGACACCGCCGTTATTTTCCGGTCCCATTTTTTTTCTTTTCTTTTATTTTCTTTTTCTCAGCGACTTTCTCGGGAACCAAACAGCAGCGGCCCCTGGCTAAATCATAAAGATTCCCACAGAGAGACCACGTTTCTCAGTGGTGATTTTTAGTGTTTGGTTGGCCTTATGTTTGCTTCCAAACAATGGCCCGACCCTTAATTACTGGCTAAGTTGGATGACTCGGGACAAGCAAATACAGGTCTTGCCTTGTAACTTGTATATATAGGCCCCATGTAGGTGTACACAAAAAAAAATGATCATGATAAATAAAAAGGAGCAAAAAATGACGTTTGACTTTTTTTTTTTGTTTTTTGGGTGCGACTCGAGCGAGTATCTGGCCCTGCAGCAGGGGAACTCAAACCAAGATTTTGCTCAATGGAGAATAAGCTCGTTCCACCTAATCCCTCACGTTGTTGATAATTATTGCTCCTTCTTTTTTATTTGTGTTTAGCGTTACTATCGACGTCGAATGGGATACGTGGGACCCATCTTAGGAATATATATTGATCACTGCCTATCAAGCAGCTATATATTAATTTGTTCTGTGCAGGGAAAATTATAATATAATTAAGGTCAATCTTAATATTTTATCACAATTTTTAGTTTGATATATAAAATCAGGGCTTGAATAAGGACGGTGGGACTTTGCAAATTTTGATAATATAGAGCCTAAAATACGCTGTCTTTTAGTACGTGGCTCATGAACTTGTTCTTTTCCTATGTAAACAAAACTGTCTTTTGCCATTTGTCGATGCCAAAAGTAAAATAAATAAATAAACAACGGAATGTGTTTGTTTTTCTTTTTACAAATAATAATTTTTGTAATTTCGTTCCACATCTATACACTGTCCTATAATTTTGTTACGTCTTTTAATTTTGGGTGCTAGCAAAGATTTTTTTTTTTTTTTTTTTACAAATTTGTTTTAGGTGTAGATATGATTGGTGAAAATGATATTATTTTGAGAATCTTTAGGGATGGTGTTGAGGGTGTTTTTAAAATTTTTGTCCAAAAAAAGTGTGCAAAAATATTTTTGAAAACACCCAAAACAATACCAAATGGGACAAAATCTTTGGTGCTTTATATTAGTTATTGGAAGATAGTTCATACATGAAATATCATAGTAATTCAAAATTTATAAGAAAAATATTATAACAAAACAAGGGTGGTAATTTGGGTCGTATACGTTTCAACTCAAATTTTCGCGTCGAGTTCAAGTCAACCCACATGTCATTCATTAAGTGAAAAGAACACTTAGATCTGTACGTCACAACTAATATAAGCAATACAAGTGTTACTTTACTTATTTATTCTACTTATCTATACTCTACTTTTTGAATTTAGACCATAAATATTATATTTTTAATTTTATTTGAAGTAATTTTGTTAATTTATTCTTTTAGAAATATTATGTCTATATATGTTTTATACTTTCAATAAAAATAAACAAATCGAGTCAATTTGAAGCAATTTCGTGTCAATTGAATCATCTAGTTGGGTTGATTTCGAGTCGTATTATCATGTCGAACCTAAATCGCCATCCCTAAACAAAACTAGTTAAAAGTTTTTTTTTTTTTTTTTAACAAACGAGGTTGCTAAACAATTTATGGGGCCCGTTGGGCATGGTTTTTGCTTCTGCTTTTAGTCGAGATAAGTAAAAACTGTAGCTTTTTAATAAATGTTTGAAACAATATATTTTTAAAAGAATTTTTCTTGGATCAAAATGGTTTAAATATTTCTTTAAAAGTTACAAAAATGATATATTTAAACTTATGATATTATTAATATTCTGGTAAAAGTTTTAAAGTTTGTTTTAAAAGTGTTTTTTTTATAAGTCATATTTTGTGAATTTGTTAAAAAGTATTTTTAGAGAGTAAAAACACTTCTGACAATATATCTAAATACTTTCAAAAACAATTTTTAAATTTATAAATTCAGAAACAATTTCTGAAAAATTGTACCAAACATGTCCATAAGTCTTTATGGTCCGTATTAGCGCTTCGCTTGCTTCTCTGGAAACGCACATGGCAGCCAGTTTGTGAACCTAAAGCGACAACATAAAACTTGATCTGTAAGCGTAGATCCTAATTGCTAGACCTTTATATGATCTTAATTACACCCACACCAAAAAAAAGAAGATAAAATTGAAAAAAATTTGTTTCGATGGATGTTTCCATTGTACAGATGAATGATAATCAGACATTGATATCCTGACACTGTTTTCTGAATTCGATGGGATTCTACAAGTCCCGAAAAGTAACTAATTAGTTGTTTGATATGGTGATCGAAACCATTAGTTAAAACTGTTTTTATTGTAACATATAAAAGCTTTATATTATAGCAATTTTTTTATTGTAGCATGTGAAAGTTTTACAGTGTTTATAACTGAGTTAGTAGTGTAAATCACTCTTAGCCAAACACAAGGTAACTATAAAAAAAAATGACTAACACTGTCCTTATCAGTCCTAAAACAAAAGCTCATATCAAGGGAAAAAACCAAAATATAATACAATATCAAGAAAAGTATTTTACAAATGAAAGTAAAATATCTTGTACGAGATAGCTTGTACTTTATTTTAAGTAGTCAAAAAAATATAAATTAGAGCTTTTTAATAAGTGTTTGAATAGTGGATGAAAAAGTAAAAGCTTTTAGATATGTTTAGTTAAATAAGTCAAAAACTCTTATCAATATAAAAAGTAGTGTAATTCAAAAATATATATAAATGAAATTTTTAATTTGTTATTCTTAAATATAAGGTAAAAAATATAAATAAAAAAACTTTTCATGCGTGCTTTTTTTATAAGCACCTTTTAACTTGGCCTTTCTAATAAATGCTTATTAAAGTCATAATTACTTTTTTATAGATTATCTTAACAGACTCATAAATAATTTTTGAATAAAATAAGCTAAATGAGGCTTACAGAAATTTATTGTACCTTAATAAAAAAATTCCCATAAAAAAACTAATTACATAAGGTAGACGCACAATGGGAAATTGGTTGCTGAGGATGATGTCTTCTCTTACCTCATCTTTAGTTTGTGGTTCATCCTTAACCAATGATGTGTACTCTGACGATTTTTTTTTTTTTTTTTTTGCTGAACTTTTTTAAGAATATCTTATGAAGAATTTATTGTTAATCAATTGCATAATTTATTAATTTTATGTTGGACATAGTTTTTTTTTTTTTTTTTGTTCAATTTGCTTCGTTAGCCTTAATTTCACGTTCTCAAATGCCCCCAATTATCCCAAGTTTTGTCAGGATTCTCGAGTAGAAAATTTGACATTGAAGAGTCCGTCTAATGCATTGTAAATTGTGCAACGTGTGGATTGTGCCCACAAAAACACAATACTTTATCATGAACATAATGTTAGAATCAATTGACTTGTATTATAATTTTCAGTTCTATTTTTTATTAGTTATTTTTAAAATTAACACATCAATTAATTATAAAAAAATTACAATTATCAACAAAAATATAACAACTTTAAAATTATAAAAAAAATTTAGTGTCTCTAACATCCTCATTTATTATTAGTACTATTATTTTTAAATGAAAATACTAGTAGAGTATTTAGGAGAAGGGTTAAAACCGAAATATTGATTTAAAAATGGTAGTATGTAAAAACGTTATAGTGTAACAATTTCTTACTTTTTTTTTTACTATAGCTACATGGAACTCTTTACATTATTTGTTAGGGATAATTTGAAAAAAGGGCAAAAAAAAGTTCCTAATTGAGGGAATAACCTCTTCTTTTTTTGTGCACAAAAAAACATGTTTTTCTAGGCAGGTAAACTGTTTCCGTTTTTTTCCAGAAAAAAGACAAAAATAATTGTAACGAGGAGAGAAACCTTAACAGAGTGGAAAGAAAAAAACTGGAGCAATTTTCATGTCCAAAAAACATGTTTTTTTATATTAAAAACTGTTAAAAAAAAGACCATTTACCTGAAATAATTTTTTTTTTAAAGTTATTTTTAAAATGCCCCTGTTTGTTATGCCAAATAAAGGTTTAAAAGTAATTGAGTAAAGGGCTAAATGTTGACTAGTCAACGATAATCAGCAACTATGATATGATAAAGATACGGTGCTTTTCCTTCCGCCCAGTATAGTCTTTCTCTCTTTTTTAATTATATATATTTTTTCTAATAAAAGATTTATATGACTACGAAGATAAAACACTTCTCCAAAAGTTCCTAAGGTCATTCCAGTGGTAATTAAGTCAGCGTAATCTAACCCATCTGACTGTGGTTTTGAACTTTTGCTTCTGATTTCCTCGAAAGATCCTTGATCAGGGGGAAAAAATTGTGATTAGTCCTCTATTATCTCCTCTCAAACCCATTTAATATATTGACCACATGCTGGCAGTGTACTTCTCAATATTAAAGCTATTAATTAGGGTTTCCTAGGCTAATCCATGTTGTTTATCTTCATGTTCTGCAACGTGCTAAGCTCTGTCATGTGGCAACTGTTTGAAAGATTGTACACATTTATGTATCTATGTATACTTATATCTATTTTTTGACCAATTTTTTATCGTAAAAAAAAAAAAAGAAAAAGAACAAGTTACCTTTTTAACTATCAAGATTTTAATCACCAAAAATTTAAAATTTATTCGTAAAAGGACAAAAGTTGGGTCACATACAATGATTTTTTTTGCCAACTAGTGTGTTTAGAAAATATGGGTTGAACTAAAACTTTGGTTAAAAATATTATAGCATGTAAGACTTTTAAACTATAGCTTATTTTTTTTATTTAGTATATGTGAACTTTACACTGTAGCAATCAAAAGTTTTAGTTTAACTTGAAGTAGTTAAACAATGATAATAAGATTTTTGGCTAGAAAATAGTTGGTTGTAATTTCTTTTATTTAGCTCGCAAAGAATTTTGATTTCTTTCTTCCAACTTTTGGCTAGCCAAGGGACATAAATTGATAGGCATCTAAGTCGTGCTCATTCCAAAAAATTACTCAAAACGTGGACCTTTTCTTCCGTCACTCTTATTCGACAGCCTATTCACGTTAATTCCATAACCAATCAAGAATAAAGATCTCACATGTATCTATATAAACATATATCTATATATTTATATATTTATATAGGCTTTGACTTAAATCCGACATCTTGACCAATGAGACATATGTAACTTTTTTCGTTTGTAAATATAACTTTATTCATGTATTTGCGTAACTATCAGTTTTGTTAAAATGTAACTTATAATTGTTAGACTATATATTGAGCGTTACATGTTAACAAATTAAAAGTTACACGAAACGAAATTACATTTACGAAGTAAAAAAGTTTCCAAACTGGAGACCATCTCTATCTATATATAAATGTGGATCGCATACAGACCGGATGGTCACACGTAGTGTAAGAAAAAGCAGTACTAGTACTTGCTTTTTATGTTATCAGAAACTAAAGCAGTTCTTTATCCTCTCTTCTTCTTTTTTTTTTTGCAAGAAAAGTGGAAGAATAGCGCTTGTGGTGCGAGCTGGGGAAGAAATGGAGCCCAAGAAATTCCCTTCTTGTGTGGTACATATTCATGTGGCGGTTCCTCTTTGGCTTGACACAGCTAACGGTCGAGAGAAATTCGAGGAAGATAGTGGTGTACCTGCATTGAAGCACAC
This sequence comes from Artocarpus heterophyllus, assembly GCA_025403435.1. NCBI lineage: Eukaryota > Viridiplantae > Streptophyta > Magnoliopsida > Rosales > Moraceae > Artocarpus > Artocarpus heterophyllus. Next base: position 4,557,597 of record CM046348.1, on the reverse strand, counting down.
GAAACTGAGAAAATAAAAAGTTGGACACTTTTTAAAAAAAATAAAGAAAATAGCAGGATTGTTATTGATTGGACCTCGATATGATGATCTCAACTCAATGAGCTATAGTTGTGTATATATCATATATGTTCCTACACCTTAATATGGCTTCAAACTTACTCCTTTAAGAGTTCCACTTACGTTTCCACCATGTCATTAATATATATGACAATGTCACAAGGTGAGATTTTTTGCACCTTACAATTTTCTTACGGAAATAGCATGCTAGACCGTTCAAAGAGAATTATGGTGAGTGATAATTATATGTGTGTTACCATATACATATCTATATATGTGTGTGTGTATATATATATATATATGACTTTTCTATGGTCTCTAATATGAGAGGACCTTCTAATGTAATATGTAAAAGAGAAAAATATAACACAACTATCATCAAACATAACATCAATGTTCGATTAATACAACACTAATAATTTTAATTATCCAAAGATTATGTTACGCATCTTCAACGTTCTTTGATGTTGGATTAATGGCGTAAGAACAAGAAATTTAGTCATTTAAAAACTATGTGTTATGTAGTTTCAAGGTCAATATTACGTTCAATGACCTTTATGTAGGGACGGAACTAGAAAAATCAATGAAAAAAAGCGAAAGTGTAAGTGAATTAATAAGGTGAGACAACATTGATTTTAGGGGAATGAAATACAATTTTAGAGGGGGCAAAATATAATTATAAGAGGGATAAAATACAATTTTAATAGAATTTTATATATAAATTATAAGTAAAAAGTTCAAGAGAAGCGGCTGCTTACCCTCATCTCTATATGACTCTATCCCTGTTTCATGTTACGATTTTTACTTTTATGTATTATATTTAAGAGACGGTCCCTCCGGAAGCACAGTAGAAATTAAAGCATATATATACATACATATATATATATATATATATATAATCAACGTTAGCAATAATATGTTGCAGAAAATGATTTTTTAACATGAGGCTTAGTAACATTGTTAGTGCATTGAACTATATATACATAAATATTATTAATACGTATGTATATATACGCCTCAAAATATGGACAAATTACAACCTGGACATTTAGCGCTGAGTACTGACCCAATGATTTTTTAGATATGAATTTCATACATCGATTGAACAGAAATTATAATAATTTGTTGGTGGAACCTATAAACGATCAATCATCTGTTCTGTTTGGCATGTATTTTTCGCATCGAGTAACGCAAACGTGATGGTATGTATAATGAAATGTACTCGATGTTCGGATCCTAATTTTATTTTATTTTTAAAACTTAAGTTTTCCTTTAAAACTAAATTATTCCCGATTTAATGTACATATATGTATTTAAACTTGGTGGGTTATTTCAAATTTTACAGTATAAGGTGGAATCATGTATGAAATTACAGACCGGTAATTTATGCCTGAGGCTATTGCTCATTTAATAGTTTATTAACTAATTAAATAATTTTCCAAAATAACAATATATGTCAATATATATGTGTGTTGAATTTCAATTAATTAATAATAAGCTTCCTTTCATGTAGCCATTGTATGCGTTTCTAATGAATAATTGGGATTGAGAATACTTAAAATCAACGGATAGCTGATGCCATTTTCTAGTGTTCTTTAATTTGAAAGAAAGAGATCTTCACTCCATAACAAAAATATTGAATCACGTTATACTATGTTTTTGTCGGGTATTCCTCAAGTTAACTCGACCTTTCCTCTATCAGAAATTTCCGAAGTAGTTTCTGGTAATTTCCCGATTATCATTAACGTAAGGGATGACGTTCAAGTTTTATATATATAATATAACAAACTAATTTTTTAACACTTAAAGAATTAAAAATTTTGAAGCTGAATTAGAAAATCATGTATTAATTATTAATATATAAGTCGACCAACTCAAAACGATTTACATACATGTACGCATATTTGTAAGATATTTGAAAAGTACGGTTAGAACTGAAATTTTTGAATTAAAAACTATAACATGTAAGAGTTTTATGTTGTAACTTATTTTTTTAACACTGTAACATGTGAAAGTTTTACACTTACGAAAAATTTTAGTTATAATTGATTTTACCAAACAGAGCGTAAGTGTATACCCGAAGATATTGGATTTGTCGGTTTGAAAAAATTGATGCTGCAAACCTATATGAATTAGATCAATGGCAGATATATATATATATATATATATATATATATATATATATATATTTCATATGTAGTAACAAGTCACGAATAATGTGGCATATTCTGGTTGTCCTTATTAAAATTTGTAAATAATAAACGGTTCACATAGGCCGAAGGACCTCCATCCTGCTCTTTAATTACTCTTTTCTTGATATTGACGATTTTGTTTTAGACTTTTTTATCTCTTTTCAATATAAACGATTTGTTTAATTAAACCCAAGGCAGACGTATTAAACTTTCATTTTGATTCCCTCGTGACTCATAAGAAGAGTTAAAAAAAATAGCCAATTTGTGCTGGATTATATGCCTTGAAAATCCAATTTTGCACGTGGAAAATGGCTTTTGGAAGGAAACTAAGCGAAACCATGCACAAAAGCTTCGGTGGCAAACATCAGGAGATCAAATGGTTATGATCCCTAAAAATTGATCATCACGTGGTTTTTTTTTTAAATTTTCCTTTTTATTGTTTTGCTTTGGATCACATGGCTATCAAATTTGCATGTGGAAAAGATTTTCAAGAGCTTCTTCACACTGCGAAGCATGCAAGCAATAATACATAAACTATAATTATATAATAAGTTAAGCTAAGAAGGCTGGGAAAGAGGAGTGCATAAAGGTGGATTATGTAAAAGTAAAAAAAAAAAATGGGAGATGTGCTTCAAACATCGTGCAATAATTGATCTCTATTCGTTTACTGGGTTCATTGATTTCAGAACCAATAAAAAAAGTATTTTTTCTATGGTGAAGAAAGTATATATACATATATATATATATATATGTATATATTTGCTCCGAATGTTGAGGAAGGTATTTTGATACTGGTTTGGTATGAATCATTAACGAAAAATATCAATGAGTTTCATGCAATAAGACATAAGAATCACATTATATTAATGAAAATTAAGAGAGATCGCATTAATTAAACGAGTAAAATTTAGTGGGGAAAATAGAAAGCATGAACCAATCGGGTTTAGCAATGAAGTATCGACATAGCTTTTCCAAAAATTAGTGAACAACTCACTAAGAACAATCTGTCAAAATTGGTAAGCCGAGTGACTAGTCAAATCCCTTTGATATGAATCCGGATAAGTACACCAACTATACCTGAAGTCACTCCAACGCCTAATTTAGCTGTTTGTACCATCAGCTACAATATTGCCTCCCTAAAAATATATATGCGACACATAGTTCATAGAGCACAGATTAATGTAAGTAGAGTATATAAATATAAGCTTTAAATGATATCCCAAAACTTAGCTTTTAAAGCATTTATGCATCTTACATGATTCCCATTAAAAAGCAAGATATCCTTTTGAAAGCCCCATTATTTCTCTATTGACTTTGATCCATACAACAAATTAAAAAGGTACTACCATGGAACTAGAAAAAATCTTCTGAGGTATTTTAGAAAGGATCATGATCCATGAATTCAAGCTGGTTTGAGATTTAAGCAAGACAAAAATACTCTTTAGTTCAAACCAACTTCAAAGTTTTTTCATACAAAATTTGAATTACAATGTTTTGGGTTTAAACTCTTGACTTAAACTATGTTCCTAAACAGGCTAGAAGTTCTTGAGAAATAGAGAGTGGTTGTCTTGAGAATTATAGTATGTAGCAATCTTAGTTTCAACTAAAACTTCTAGTTGTTACAATATAAAAGTGAAATTTTTTAAGCAAAAGTGATTCAAACTATATTTCTCAAATACCATATTATTCATGATTCCAAGAAAGAAAACAAATACTTTAGGTAGGGAGTAACGGTCAATGATTGGTGTATATTATACAAAAAACAGAGGGACGTGTAATAGATTTTAGGTTTTTTTTTTTTTTTTGTGTTGATCTCTACTAGTATTGTATGTTTTTAAACCATTGATTCTGATTAAGATTATTTTTTTTAGATTTAACGGTTGAAAGACAAATATATATTACTAGGTTAATTTTTAAGTATATCACAAAAATTATTGCGGATATGTTATGTATTAAGAGTTTTTCATTGATTCAATCATGCATAACCATTGGATGTTGATTGTGATCTATAGTTGTCCCCTCTAAGGGTGAACAATGGGCGGTTTTTACGGTTTTTGAGCGGGTGCGGGTCGGTTTTTTTAAATGGCAGGTTGGCAATTAACCAACCCACAGACCGCCCATGGAATGGCAGGCGGTTTCAATTTTGCTGTGGGCGGGTGCGTCGGTTTGGGTCTATACTAATGCACAATGTAATTTTTTGAGCTTTTTTAATTAAAAAAAGTGAAGAAAATTTGTAGAAAATATAAGATGATAATGTATGAAGCATTCCCAACAACAACCAAGTTTGATGCCTAAAGACAATGATCATATTCACAACAAATTAAGAAGCATAATCATTCATTGTAACAAGAAACATCAACTACAGATAAAGTGATAAACAAAGTCAAGAGTTCTTGTTCTTCCATAAAACATGTTCATTGGGTTCGAAAATAACATGATACTACAGATAAAATGATGAACGAAGTCAAGTGTTCATTTTCTTTTTAGGGCATTTTTCTACTAACTTACTTGATTTGAATTTTGATCACTTCACAAAATAATAGGAGACTTTCTAGTTTCCAGTATGTCAAGAGGCAGTCGTGCCTGTGTTTGAAGTGTTGGATTATTCAATCATCTCTAAAATAAGAAGAAAATCAAATAAGTGATAAATTTTAAAGAATAAGCAGAATTGTAACAAACTTAAGAATTATGCAATTACCTGTCTCAAGATTCTCAGAAGTCTCAAGAACCTCCTGCTCATCCATATACTCCATCACAATGATTGGTTAATGAGACTCGCTCAGCCAATTCTTCAAGCAAATCAATGCCTCTACTGTCTTAGGACTTAATGAGCTCCTAAAAGGATCAAGTATGCGGCCTCCCATAGAAAATGCAGCCTCAGATGCAACAGTTGTCACCGGAACAGCAAGTACATCACGGGCAATATGAGACAAAACTTTGTATTTTACAGAATTCACCATCCACCACTTCAAAATGTCAAAATCATCAATATTAGTTGTGTCTATATCTTCAGGAGGCTCGTTCAAGTACCTGTCCACCTCATTCTTTATTTTACCACCATCTTGATTACGTCGTTGTTGCACGAAACTATCATGCCTACTAAATTTAGTAGCTCTAGTAAGCATAAAAGATGATGACAATGAAGTTTGCTTGACAATTTCTACTTGACTTGCAGCTTGAGCTTGAGGTTCTATTGGCTGTGGCAAAACACCAAACTCTTTCTCATTATAATAATCAAACATCTTCCTCAAATCATCTTCAACATTGTTCATTATAGACTTACATGTCCTTGAGTCATGAAAAGCACTCAAGCAATGATGTAAATACTCAAGCTTGTATCGAGGATCAAGGACGGTGGCAAGCAACAAACATCCATTACTCTCCTCCACTTTTCCCCAATATTTTTCATATTTGAGTCTCATGTTAGAAGCCATTGATGCCAACAAAGAATTCACAGGAGCCTCATCACTCAAATCATACAAATGCTCTTGAATTTGACAAATATCCCGAAAATATTTATTACAAGTGACATAAGTGGATCCACTAAACCTCAAAGTGATCTCATAAAAAATAGCTAAATATTGCTCAAAGATTTTTGCATTTTCCCAATCAAGCTCATCTGGTGGCCCATCCCTTTTTTTGCCATCCTTCTCAACCTCCTCAAAATATTTGAAATAATTTTGATCGCCATCCAACCTTTCAAATGCCTTTTGAAACTTCAATGCTTGGTTTAACATCAAATATGTAGAGTTCCATCTAGTAACAACATCTAAGCATAAAAGTCCTTTACAAGGAATTCCCTCCATTCACACACACTCCTTAAACGTCAATAGTCTTGCCGTCGATGACCGCACATATCTTACAGCATTTCGAATATTGTTTATCGATGCTTGTTTTTCTTTCAAACCATCCTTGACAATCAAATTGATAATGTGAGCACAACATCTCATGTGTAAGAACTTACCATCAAGTACTAGCCCCTCTTTTTTCTCTTTAAATTTCTTCTTCAAGTATTTAATGGCCTTGTCATTGCTAGAAGCATTGTCAACTGTCACTGAGAAAATTTTATGAATACCCCACTCAATTAAACAAGCTTTGATTGCCTTAGCGATGGTGTCTCCATGATAATCTGTAATTTGAGAGAAATTAATAATTCTTTTTTGTAAATTAAAATAACTATCCACCCAATGAGTTGTGATTACCATGTACCCAATATTTTGAATTGACGTCCAACAATCTATAGTAATAGAAACCCTTTCCTTTTTCAAGATGTCTTTCAATTTCTTCTTCTCATCTAAATACATCTTGTAAATGTCTCTAGCAATTGTCATCCTTGATGGGGGATCAAAGTTAGGTTGAAGCTTTAGACAAAAATGCTTAAACCCCTCACTTTCGACATGCTTGAATGGCAATTCAGCCAACACAATGTACTCAGCAACAGCTTCCCTACAAGCCTCTTTGTTGTAATGCTTAGCCACTAATTGTCCTTCATATATTGCATTGCCTCCTTTCTTGGGTTCAAATACTAAGACCTTTTGTTTCTTGTCAACAGGTTTATTGGGATTTTTTGAGCAACTTTTCAAATGATTCCACAAAGTACTTGTCCCATGCTTTTTGCTTGACTAGCAAAATTTGCCTCACAATGTTTGCACTTCGCCCTTCTCTCCCCTTTCTCATCAAAATAACGAATGAAATCCTTTCAAACCTCACTAGTTTCTCTAGGAGGATTTTGGCCTTTCCGTTTTTTGGAATTTTTTCCATCTATTATCTCTTCATCTGATTCAAACTCATTTTCAAGATCAACTGGATTTGCTTTTTTAGAAGCACTATCAACAATGCCAAAACTTGAAGAGACTTGAGATTGACTAGAACTACCATCCATTTTTCACCTAAAGTACATCATCAAATAAGAGAAAATAAAATCATACATGGATACAAGGCATTTTATTTAAAGTTTGTTAAATTGTAATTAAAAGGTTTGATCAACAACAAACAATACTTAAAAGGTTTGATCAAATCTTGAAATTCAATTTTCTATCTCTGTAAAATACTTTTCTTAATCAAATTATTCTTTAGCCAATTCTAAAATTTTAAAACATTAAACTTATAAATAAAACATTTTTTTATGCAACATATATTCATACTTAGCAAAAAATATACTCAGAATTCATGCTTCTCAACATCTGATCTTCTTTTTTTATAAATAATAATAATAATAATAATAATAATAATAATAATAATAATCACCTTTAGTATATCATCCAAGAAATCATTGCCCTGAAATTTCACTTTTACTTAGTGAGATCAAATTACACTTTTACAAAAAGGAAGAGAAACAAGGTCCCAAGTACCCATATTATGCAAGCAGAAATTTCTTTAGCCATAACTTGCTACCAAGGTTAATCAAGAACAAAGTTTCCATAGAAAGAAGGCTCAGAAAGATGGTAACAATGGCAACAACGAGAACAAACGACAACAACGGCAAGAAGAAACGACTTGTATACAATGGAAAGAACGAAAATAAGATAAAATACAATCCCATAAAACATGAAAAGGAAAAACCAATATATTGCTTCCAAAAAAATGCACAATATCAAAAAATGACAGATAAAAGTATAAACGACTATTTAAAAAGGGGGGCATTTAACCAATATCATTGAACATGAAAAATGAAATTTAACAAGTTATTTAAAAAACAACAAATAATATGAAAATTGGAGAAAGCTTTAAATGATAAAAACATAATCAAGAAAAACATAGATTACTAAACGAGAAGACAATTTCTTATGCTCTGCATGAGGTTGAAGAACAAAGGTGGAACCAAAAACTCTCAAGGTAGAATAATTAGGAGCATGACCATACAACCTTTCAAAAGGTGAAAAACCTAAGGTGATAAAATGTACTCAGCAACCTTTCAACATGTTTTTCTCTTTTTACTATGCCTGTGTTTGGCAATCACGAATCACGATCCAAAAGTTTAAGGTATATTTTATACGAAATCGGAATTAAAAAAAAAACAAGAACATCCAAAATAGTATACGTTTTCTATAAAATGTAGGATAAACCAGTAAAGAACCCCTTTTTTCCGTTGTAAATTATTGTATCTAGTGGGAAAGTACTAATTGATGATATTGAGCTAAATTTTAGAATGAATAAATTGTGCTTGGTTCAGATTCATGAGATACTTGACAGTGTTAATGACGGATCATTCACATCATGTTCAGTGGATTTCAGATTTATGGGTTTCACGTAATGAACCACATGCATAATGAATGTTACTTTCCCTAAAAACGAATTGAAAACTACTATAAGTGAATAACAAACTGAAATCCAAGATATACATAAAAAGTCTTTCTTCGTTTCCAAACGAAGATGATTATTTGACAAGAAGAATCAACAATTATTTGAATGGAAGATGACTTTAAAGTTTGAAAAAAAAAAACTTACAAAGCATAGATGAAAAATCAATGGAGGACGAGGACAGAGGACGGCAGGACGCCAATCGTCAACGGACGGAAGAAGAAGATAACCACCAGAGGGGAAGACTACCACTGAAGTCGGATAACCACCAAGTGCCACCGGAGGGGAAGATAGCCACCAAGTGCCACTGCCGTCTGCCACTGCCACTGAAGTCGGATTCTCGGATTGGAAACTCAGAAAAATCGAAGTGGGAGGAAGAGAAAATCAGAAGAAAGGGGGGAATTTTGAGGGTGAAAATAGTGAAATATTTTTAGGGTTCGTAACATAAAAGGGCTGGGGAGGCAGTGAGGCACGAAGGGGTTTAGAATTTAGATTAGAAATTTTTTTTTTTTTAAATTAGGCGGGCGGGCGGGCGGATTCAACCCGCCCCCTAAAATTTTAAACCATACCCGCCCGCCAACATATGCAGGCGGGCGGGTTGTTGACATAGGCCCCTTTTTTTCGGGCGGGCCGAGTGTGGGTACAGACAGCCAACGGTTGCAGGGCGGTTTTTGTGCACCCCTGGTCCCCTCCGGCCGACAGGCAGGCAGGATTCCACTGCCACCTCAATCTGATTGTGATATTCGAGACATCGATATATAGCTTTCAGCGTTACATAAGGCACGCATGCTTGAAAGAGCCAGCGTGCCAAAGTAGAATCCTAATCACAATCCAAGAAAACCCTTTTCATGTCGCAAAGTTTATTCCGTCATTTGAAAACATCAACCTTTGCACCTACACCCACACGTGTAGATTTAGTCAACATTTTTTGGGGGGTTATTTCCGCTACTGACCTTGAACATGTATGCTCTTGTTTTTATTTTAGCAATATTTTTCTTTTTAAATTTAGAAATAGGAGATTTAAATTCTTCACCTTATAATAAAGTAAAGTGTAGTTTTATCGTTAACTTATGTCAATAACTACAATTTTAACGGTATTTACTTTTAGAGGGGAGGGGGTTATTTTAATTTTTGAAGGAAATAATTTTGATTAAAATTCAACGAAAAACCTTTCTTAACTGTTAAAATAATTAAATATCTAAAAGTGAATGTTAACAGTGGAAGTAAGATAAGTGCTTATCTCCTGTGGTCATTGGTCAAAATAACCTTGTAATTTTGAGAATTCGTGTCCAGCTTGGTGGCTTTTTGTGCTTCGATTTCTGATTTGACAACGCATAAACCATTTTTCTCCTTCACAGTCCACTATGTGAGAGTCGCAATCGGACATATTCATTTGCTTAATTCCCATCTTTTTTACGTGTCGTCGAAATGTCGAGCCAATTTCATGAATCCTTATGATATAAATGTGACTATTGTTCTACTTTGTACGTTTTTCTTTAAGAAATTTTTTTTAGTAACAACTGAAAAAGATGTTTATTGTTGGATATCTATCTTTCAAAACTATTAGATTTGTAGAAAAAAATGTTTTTGATTAAATCTATTAGTTTCAAATCATGTTCCATCAATAGGTTCCATCCAAGAAGTTCCATTTCTTTAAGTGTTTTTCAATGATTTGCATGTCATATATATATATATATATATTCTCTTAAAGAGAGTTCGATGCATACATACGTGCATATATATATGTGTGTGTAAAGTGTACATAATTATTATATACATTTTTTTTTTGTTTTGTTTGGGTAGGAACATACAATTAATTGTGAAGAGCTCGACACACACACATGTATTTATATTTATTGAAGAAAGCACTCACCGTTTTTTCAATAAAGTTTAAGGAGTAGAAATGGCTTTAAATCATGCATTACAAGTTCAATGTTGTGCAATTTAACAAAAGAGAGCTGCAACTAGAATTGAATCCATCTTATTGAAAGTATGGGTTAATTTTTAATCATAAAGATTTAAAATTGTCTCATTTTACTTTCCATAATTTAAAATAACATAAAATTGTGCCAATTTTGATGCTTTCCTAATGAAACGTCAAACTTTTTAACTATTTTAATCAACATATTCGAATAAATAGTATAAATAAAAGCAAAGATTCTATCAAATTACTCAAGTCTTACACTGACCTTTGCTACTTTTGTGCAACTTTTTTCTTTACTTTTTTTTCGTCCTTAAAATCCATATTTATTATTTAACTAATTGACACAGTCTCATTGTTTTACTCGTGTTCATTATGATGATAGATTTATATAGTCTACATACAAAAAGTAGGAAAAAGTATGTTTGTTTGACGCCTTGAAAGGTATTTAAATTTAGCTATTACTTTTTGCTGACAAGTTTTGTGTTGAATTATAGATATATATATGTATATGTGTGTGTGTGTGTGTGTATGTGTGTGTGTGTAAAGTGCTCGCAAAAAAGCTTCATATATGATAATTCCGAGTGCCGAGCTACAGTACCTTCTTGTGGTTGTCCTAGACTGACCTTACAATATCCAAACAGTTATATACGTACACTCAAATAATTGAATTCAGTGGGAATATATAGAAGACCGCAATATATATATATATATATATATTTATAAATATCCTGGACTTTTGTTAGCTAGCTTAGAATCTCTTGCAAGAACAAACACATCTAAATATTAGCACTAACTGAGTAGGCAATTTCTGAACAATATTACTCGAAATAATTGATATGCTTGTCAATTTATTTAATATATAGAAAGAATAAAGTCAGTAATGCTTCTTAATTAATGTCATTTTTGTTGATCACATTTTTGAAAAAAATGCAAGAACTTAGCTCTCTCTCTATATCACCAATGTTTTATTTTTTATTTTCCCTAGCACATCAGCAATGTTTTCTGGCTGTATGGTAGAATATATGCTGCTATACATGATCAATTACACTGCACTATTTTTTTTTTTTAAAGAAACTCAATTGACTTTAATCTTTAAGGAATTTTTATAAATGTTATATTAAAGATATATATATATATATATATTTTATAAATGTCATAAATGTTTGTTTGTGACATAGCTTATCGTATAATATAAATGATAGTATGACATAACTTTTTCCAAGTGTGTCATGAATAAATATAACTTTTAAAAGTATAGCATAACATATAATTTTCTCTAATCTTTTTATTAAGATGAGATAAAGAGATCGTTGGAGATTGAGTGTAAGTGTAATCCAATTGAGGCGTCTATAATGAATTTGACCCTGATTGACATTAGTTGCTAGATTCTTAAGTGATATCGAAAATCAGAAACTATGTGATCAATTTCTGGTACGTATTAATTTTTTGAACTCTCCATCTCTCTCTTCTCTCCTTCCATATGCACCGTAAAAGAATTGTGGTTGTTTTAGTAATACCTACACATTGTGAGCATCAATACTATGATCATAAAGTATCGTGAGGCTATCTTAACAAATTTTAAATGGGTATAGATCAAGAATTCAACACGATAAATCGTTGGATTTTATCACCTGACTCTGAATGGCATACAATTCCGACAGAAATGAAAATGCAATTACCTACAGAGGGATAGATTTTGAACAAGCATCAACCTATACTTATAGGATAAAAATGAAGTATTGATGTGGGCAACAAGGAACTTATAATATCAAACAATCTATAAAGTACTGCTCCACTTCTAATTGTTCAGCTCGAATGCAATCTTTTTCAGGGAAAATAATGTCTCTCTCTCTCTCTCTCTCTCTCTCTCTCTCTCTCTCTCTCTCTTTCTATATATATTACGTTTGCATTAAAATACGCTAACGGTGGTAATTGAACAAGAAAAAAAGATCTCATGCAAGTGCAAAGCAAAGAAAAATATACGTAAAATATAATGCACTGGAATGGGAATCAAGGTGTACCACTGTTACCAACTAGTCCTTCCCATTTTGAGTCCTTTCTCTTTCTTTCAGCTGAGCAATGTAGCTGATGAGATCAAGTCATTTTGAAGCATGGAATTTTCGGGATAAACTGTATACCTAGCTACAAAACTCACAAACTTTTTTATGGTCAAGAAGATAAAAGGCATATATAACTTAGAACCATGAAGTTAGGATGCAATTGAATTAGTTCTCTTTTTTTTACCCGGTTTCTAACGCAAAAAGCTCAGAGAAATTCAACATATTAATCTATGAGTTTTTGAGTCGTGTTCCAGTATCCAAAAAAAGAAGTTGCTTGATGTTTGATGTTCTTTGAAATTTTGGCCAATGCAGGTCCAATCAGTTTGAAAGAACATCAGGGGATATGATCAGAATTATTGCGGGTGGATTTCCACTGCATCTTTTCGGGGATTTCCCTTATTGGGTTCCTGCTATAACCAACTAATTAAAGTTTTGGTAAGTAGGAAAGCCACTCATAAGTTACTTCCATAATAGCCTCGGTCTCATTACGAGAGAGAGCGAGAGAGAGAGCGAGAGAGAGAGAGAGGGAGAGTCTAATCAACTATCTAATGAGTTTTATTGTTGTTGTGTTTTGTGTTGATGTCCACATTACATTATATTATTTTCGAGATTTGACAACCAAGGGCATCCACTATTTTGACAAGACACTTCATTGTGTTTAAGTACACAAACACAATTAATTAATCCAAAAATAAAGTCACTGGATTTTTCTAAAAGACAAATCCTTTGGGAGCTTTAGATCAATAAATTAGTAACCCAAATCAATTAATAGATTGGGGATAATAACTCTTTGGACATCTAGAGTTATGAGGACATTTACTTACCTTCTGATTTGTAAATTGGTTTGAACTTTTTGGGTTGAAATTTTATACAATATAAAACTTCAAGCAGTTACAGTGCAAAGTAAAAAAGCAGTTATAGTATAAAACTTTCAACAGCTACAATGTTTTGAATAAAAAATAATTTTAACTGTTGATTTGAACTCTTCTCTTAAATATCTTATAAATCATAAAATAATAAAATTGAAATTGTATTGAGATTAAAAAAGAAAAATAGGAACAAGAACGTGGGTTATTGATTTTTAGTTTAATGTTTACCTGTTATTAGATGGGTTATTGATTCATATTTCTCATTAGTGTTTACTAAATTTAGAACTAAAAATTTTATCAATGTAATTATTAAAATATCGTAACATAATTAAATAATCAATGGCTCATAATTTCCTACACTCAAATATTGAAATAAATTTGACATTAACATACTAACTTGACATTGCCTCATAAATGCTCTTATGTCACATATAAATTACATTGGTTATCTAGTCAAATAGTAAGTCATTTTAAATTGGGTTATTTTCATTTTTATACTTTGTCTTTCGAGTTTATCAAAACTATATACCTTGTATTTTGAATTTTATCATATTTATACCTTCAAATTTTAGATTTATATGCATTTTCTTACCGTTTCTCAGCCAAGAGTTAATTTTGGCTGCAAAAGGACCTAAATACCATTAAAAGAATAATTGAAATATATAGATATATGTGAGAAAAAGTTAAAATTTTCAAAATATGATGGACATCCAAGTATTTTATACAGATACAAATCAAATTTTGACTTGAAAAACTGTTATAATTTCACATAATTTAAAATATGAAGGTATAAATGTGTTAAAGTTTAAAATATAAGTATGATCTTTTGATAACCTAAAAATGGAAGAAATAAAAATAAAAATACCTTTTAAATTTATTAACATACATGGATACGTACATATGTGTGTGTGTATATATATATACCTACGTACATATGTATATTGTAAATGGGAGACCCATCTGAACTAAAGGTTGGAAATATATAGAATCAAGTGATTTATTTATTTTCTTTAGAAAAATGGAATAATTTATTGAATAATTTCTAAAACTTTTAAATTTAATTATCTGTGAAAATAGTCATTAATTCGATTGCACTTAATTAATAAGATTAGCGATCTTATATATAGTGGACATGCTATAATTAGTTGGAGATAATCACTATCATTAAAAAGAAAAGAATTATACCTTAGTGATCTATATATTTGACGGCACAGAGATTTATGCGACTGGGAGTTTTTTCGAAGCACCTTTAGACATTAATATCAAAGAAGGAAAAAAAAAATCAAGAAGAAGAAGAAGAAGAATCTCGCAAGCATGTTGTGTATAACTTCTTCTTTTTTTTTTTTTTTTTTTTTTTGATAGGCTGGATTTTCCGCATTAAAAACTAAGGATATTAGTCTTCCAAAATAATGTTAAACTATACATATTATGTCACGTTATTTAAAAATTTATTGCTTTAATTTTAGCTGAATTTTTCATACTTTAATTTTGAATTTATTTAATGACGTGACATAAGAAAGAAGAATTGCTAAAAAAAGAAAATGGGTCAAAAAAAGGGACAACTCTAAATTAACAAAAGAAACACCAGCTTAAGGATTAGTCGTTTTTTTGGGTAATTATATTCAAGTTTCTTTGCCTGATTACTAATATTCAAACGTTGATTACATATAATCAACTACTTCTATTTAGTCTTTCAAGCTTGATGATTTGAGCCCTTTAATTATATTTTGAGTAGATGAGTAGATACGTGTAATATAGATTGTTCGCAACTTCAATTATCTTTAGAATTTGGAATGGAACCAAGAAACTGAAGGAGCTTGTTTTTAATTAGCAGATCTAAAGAACATCATTATAATGTCCTTAAACGCTATTAAGTTTTCTAACACTACTCTCTGATACTTTTATACATTAATTAATTTAATAGAAAGACCCAAAAACTGGGGCTGAAATAAAGCATTTCTAATTTATTTTTTAAATCACATCAAGGAGTTGGCCAATATGTGATATAGAACATCTTGCGTGCATGGGCATGGTTGTGGCCAAATCTTTCCAGAATTATAAACCAGACTTTGAGTGCATTTAAAAATGTCGTTTCAATTTATTAGTTTCAACTGCTAACGTATATAAAGCTCGCACATATTATAATATACAATAAAGGATACTACATTATAAAACTCTCATATGCTACAATATTATTAGTTTTAATTTATTAGTTTTAACTACGTTTCTAATTATACTCTATGTAGTTTCTCTTATATAATAAAACAATATTTTTTACTCTCACGGATCGATATGTCAAACTTTTATATATGTATCGATCTCTAGTTTATTTAACATACAATTTAACTGTAATGGTTTTTTTTTCGGTCACAAAACAATATTGTTTTATGGTTCTTGTTAGATTCGGGTAGAAACAGAAACTAATACAGGGTCGAATTGAGAAATAACACTTCTGTGACACTATTTTTCACTTTTATCATTTTTTTGAGAAAGTTTAAAATATATTACTTTCGATGAATATGAAAACACTATTGTTCTAAAGTATTTTAGGGTTTGAGTTAAACAAATATGTTTTATTTAAGGATATTTTAACCTTTTTAGTTAGAAGAAATTGTATGAAATTGTATAGCAAAAAAAGAGGCACGCCACCTAATTTACATACTAAATACATGTATGCATTACCATTTGGGCCAACACAGTGCCTGAATAAAGCTTATTTTTGTACTCATACAACTATTTTTTTTTTTTTTAGGTGGCGTCACTCTTTCAACATCTCCATAATTTGGAGGCTAACAAACGAGTGGTAAGCTCCTGTGGGGCCCTTGGCCATCAAATTTGAATGAGTCCCTCTTTCTACCACCTCCCCTTTCTCCAAAACTACAATCTCATCACAGTTTTGAATGGTAGACAATCTGTGTGCCACAACAATACTAGTTCTCCCTATCATCATGTACTCTAAAGCCTTCTGCACAGACTTTTCCGAGAGACTATCAAGCGCACTCATCGCCTCGTCTAACAACAAGATTGTCGGGTTTCTGAGTATGGCACGCGCAATTGCAATTCGTTGTTTTTGGCCGCCGGAGAGTTGCAATCCTTTATCCCCGGACAATGTGTCGTGCCCATCCCTTTGCCTTGCAATGAAATCATGAGCATTGGCTGCCCTCGCAGCCTCCATGATCTCTGCTTCATTTATGTCATTTGACAATCCATAAGTAATGTTTTCTCTTATAGTGCCAGCAAATAAAGTTGGCTCTTGGCTGACGAGTGCAATGTGTTTTCTTAATGAGATAAGATGGTAGGACCTTATGTCTCGACCGTCGATCTTGACTACGCCTTTGAGTGGGTCATAGAACCTTTGGATTAGGCCAATTATTGTTGATTTACCTGACCCACTTTTTCCCACGAAAGCTATCGACTTTCTAGCTTCAACATGGATTGAGAAGCCACAAAAGATCATTACATTTGGCCTAGTTGGGTACGCAAAAGGAACATCATGAAGTTCGATTTGGCCCGTTATCTTTTAAGGTTAACAACTTTTTAGGTTTTCAGGATCAATTCTTGTCTTGCTGTCAAATATTAAAAATATAGACAGAATAGCTTCTTGACTCTTGAAAATGATAGTGGTCAAATTTTCAACAACATCTGCAATGATTCGACTTGTGAAGAC
Organism: Artocarpus heterophyllus; assembly: GCA_025403435.1. Taxonomy (NCBI): domain Eukaryota; kingdom Viridiplantae; phylum Streptophyta; class Magnoliopsida; order Rosales; family Moraceae; genus Artocarpus; species Artocarpus heterophyllus. Next base: position 4,540,528 of record CM046348.1, on the reverse strand, counting down.
TATCACAAGAACAGTTTGGAACACTGCTCTTGGGCTGATGTAGCCTTCAAAGACAAGTTTGCCACCGTACCAATAGTTTAAGCAAAATGTACAAATCTTGATGCCAACGGAAAAACCAAGTATGATACCTGCAAACCATGATTGGCGGATGCTCTGTCTGTGCGCGCCTTCTTGAGCCTTTTCCAACAGTTTGAGGATTCGACTTTGAGAAGAAAATGCGGTAACAGTTTGAAAGTTGGACACAGCTTCAGAAGCAAGTCTGGTGCTCTCATCTTGGGCTTAAATGGCCTTTCTAGACATGTTTTTTAGCAAGACACTCTTGCTGTAGAAGCATGTGATGTGATCAAGCAAAATTGACAAGAAATACAGAGATCAAGGGAAGGTTCAATCACTGCTTTATTGCATCAAATAATAAAAAATAAAGACACAAAGATAGTGAGGACATTCAAGAGGTCCTCTGCTCTCCCGATGAGCTAACTCCTCAATACACTCAAAAATTGCCTGCTCACTTTCTATTCCCACCCTCTCTTATACTAATGCTCACATCACATAATTCTCACGTCACATCATTCTAACGAACTAACAAATTCAGAACTAACAAATTAACAATTTCATAAATTAACCTCTATAGTAATGACAAACTAGTCACCAAGTAACTATGGCAATCCCATCAGAAAGATACCTTGAAGAGTGAGTTTGTTCATATCCCTTTTAATACAAGCTGATATGAATTGATATAACTGGCCGAAGAAAAGTATAAGTTAAAATCTATGGTATTTTAATAAAATCAATAATATAACGTTATTGAAATGTATGTTATCTCATGATATTTGATCTAAGGGAGTCAGATCCCTATTTTTCATGAGCTAATTTAGAATTTCTCCTTAAATCTTGAATGTCTCTGACTCTGGTGACAATAGATTGTAATGTGGAAAAACTACCATGGAATATTCATTTGTTTTGCCGGCCAACAGGTTTGCCCATTTCGTTTTCCTTACTATTTTTTTTGGTCGAGATAAGTTATTTTTTTGTTCCCTTGATTTCCATGTCAGGCATATACAGCCAGGGATTCATTTTTTGTGAAAAAGTTAAATAGAGGTTATGCAGTCAGGATGACCACCGAGCTTTCTTGAAGTGTCTTCATATTTATAGCAATGGAATAATTAAAAGGAATGATTTAAAAAATTTGGCACATGTTGTACCATCTCTAGCAATTATCCTAACTTATAAATCGTCCGCTATCTTCCTTCACATCCATGCTACTATTATCAAACAAATAAAAGTGACCACCACCTAATTTAGCAAAAGAACTCCAATGCACACATGGAAAAATGTAGATGTTTATAGTTAATGCCATTTTTGAGGAACGAGTTTGAATATTTACTTTTTTTATCTTTTGGGTCTCTTACTCTGCTGCTTCAGGTGACTGATTTATTGGGAAAGTTTCCAGACCTTATGGTGGAGTTTACTAATTTCTTAGAACGTTGTGAGAATATTGGTAACTTCGTAACATTAGCTAGATTTTTTTGTTCGCTCTCTTGGTTCATATCTATTAGGTTGTTTCTTACTGTTCTATTTTTGCAGATGGATTTCTTGCGGGTGTTATGAGTAAAAGTATGATATATATATATATATATTCTTTGTAGTTTTTTTTTAAATGAAATCTTCGTAGTTTGTTATGTGGAATAGCAATTCATTTTAATGCGCTGACAATTCAGATGCTTCATGATTCCTCTAGGAATCTTAAGTTTTCTTTTGTAATTTGTGAACTCAAATGGCGCTGATGTCTTGATGCAGAATCGATTTCCAGTGGTAGTCACTCAACCAGACCCGTGAAGGTAGAGGACAAAGAAAAAGAGCAAAAGCGCGATGTGGAAGGAAGCAAAGAAAAAGAAAGAAGCAGGGAGAAGTATATGGGAAAATCCATTCAGGATCCTGACCTTTCTAGTTGCAAACGGTGTACTCCAATTTAACGCCTTCTGCCAGATGACGTATGCAACTTTAAATGCAGTTCTTTGCATGTAGTCTGCAGATCTAGGATTTTGAATGAAGTGTAACTTGTTGGCACTCGTCACTTTTCAGTGTCCAATCCAATGCCTTCAGTAAGCCAGAGATCAGGGCTCGGCACTCAGGTTTTGAATGACCACTGGGTATCTGTGACTATAGGAAGTGAGGACTATTCCTTTAAACATATGCGCAGAAATCAATACGAGGAAAGTTTGTTCAGATGTGAAGATGATAGGTAAAAATCAAAAAATAGTTTTGCTGTTCTCCTCTATGGTATGGTTTTTTACAATGGCGTATATCTTTGAAAATACGAATTTAAATGAGAACACTTGGTAATATGAGACTCTAATAATGATATAGTACTTGGAATGATATGTTAAAGCATGATGTCATATTTAAAAATCGGGTCGTGCAGAGAACGATTTTAGGGGCAAATCTCGAAACCCAACTGGGACACTACGGTGGCGATTTTAATGGCTTTACTTAAGATAAAATGATAAGATTAGTTTCAAATGAATGTTGGACCAAAAAGGTAAGCATGAGATTTAAGAAGCTTATTTACTGTGTTTCATAATCTTTGAACTAATGAAAGATTTATATATCAGAGTTTGTCAAAGCTCAAGTCCTACTGAGCTTTCCGCTCACAATTTTTACTTGTTTTAAAATTTCTCCCCCTCCAGGAGGTTCTTAACATAATGCCGACCGGGACGCTACTAACCAAACACGTGGACCATAAGAGTGTTAATTAAGTTATTTGCTTATTTAATTGAGGCATGTATTATTTAATCGATCTTTACTTAGATGGGACTGTGGTTGTATTTTATTTTATCGATACTATGTATCTGCACAAATGTGGGTCCGGTATAGTCCGACTCATTCTTATTAGTTTTATTATTTTGAGCTACTTTAACTTGAAGTAATTATCTAAAAGTTTTAAATTTACCATGTTTTTATAAATAACATTATTAATTAATTGGCGAGTTTAGCTAAATTTTGTTTAATTAATTTAATTAACCCGTTACGTCATCATTCAGATTGGGATTCGTGACACATACATACATACATATATGTACGTATGTATGTAATCTCTGTTCCTAACATAGTTTTGATGGATATCAGAATATAGTGATGCAGTTATACTTGGCTTGTGTTTCATTCGTGGCTTGTTTTCTAGGTAATTAATAAATCCATTCTTGGTGTCGTCCCACCATCTTTTGCTTATACATATTCATAATTTGTTCATTATATTGATGAGATTTTTTTTTTAATCTATGCTTATTTGTGAGGAAATTTTAGAAGGATATTGTAGGACAAGAACAGGTGAGAGACAAGCTTCATGGATGAGAGCCAAACATTTGGAAGCAACATTGCGAAAGGACCTAAGTTACTTTGACTTGAATGCAACGAGCACATAGGAGATTGTAACAAGCATCTCCAATGATAGTCACGTCATTCAAGAGGCGATTAGTGAACAGGTTAATGTTTTATTTGGTTCACCAGTTCGAAATGGTTTTGTTACAACATTTTCTTTTATAAAACTTAAATTACTACAGTATTTTTTTCACATAAATTAATTTTCATACAAATTGACTTCTCCTATTAATAATAATAATTGAATAAAGGTATAGACAAAACTATTTACAAACGACGGTTTACAGCTATCTCACCTGAATTTTTTTCCTTTTAATTATATATATGAAATTTAATAAAATTTGTATTTTGTCTCTTTTAAAACTCTACGTCTTTTTGTTTTAACTCACCTAGCTAGTTCAATCACCCCTCCATGCCTTTACTAATTGTTCTGCCTTTGCTTAGGTCCCAGACTTTGTGAGCAAAGTCTCCACGTTCATAGAGGGTTACATAGTAGCATTCATGATGTTGTGGCAATTGACCATGACAGCACTACCCATGGGATTGCTTCTAGTAATTCCTGCCTGGTTGTGTGGAAGATCTCTGATGGACTTAGCCGGGAAGATCTGGAGAGAATACAATACGGCAGGTGCTATACCGGAGCAGGCATTATCCTCCATCAGAACAGTTTATGCCTTTGTCGGAGTAAAAAAAATTGTGGCAGATTTTGCTGCAGCTTTGAACGAGTCTATTAAATTAGGGCTGAGGCAGGGTTTAATCGGAGGCTTGGCTGCTGGAAGCAACGCATTTGTATGTGCCACTTGGGCTTTCATGGCTTATTATGGTAGCAGATTGGTTATGTACCATGGAGCACGAGGAGGAACTATTTATGCCACAGGCTTGGCTATCACCACTGGTGGACTGTAAGTTTTACTTCAAGTTTTTACGTCTGTTTCACTCACTTTTTTTTAAGTTTCGATAGCTTAATAGTGAGAATGGCAACTTGTCTGTTCTTTTTTTTTTTTTTTTCTTTTAATAAACTGCTATACATTGGCAGGGCCCAGTGGGCCCTTAGGAGAATCCGTTATTTTCATAAATATATAAAAATCGTATATTTTTATTTGTGACACAATTTGATATATAATATAAATAATAGTGTAACAAATATTTTTAAATATAGCATAAATAAATATAATTTTTAAAAATATTGTAATTTTGTCTTCAACCAATGCCCCCTAAAGCCCAAATATTCCTTTGAGAATTTGCTCAAAACTTAAATTCATGAGAAATTTATCCCTTATTTGTTCTCCTTAATTTTTTCATTACAACATTTATATAAATTTTATTAAATATTATTTTTGAGTATATATTTTTCAAATTTAAATTTCAAATAAATTCATATTCTACTATTTTTCAATACAAATTCATAATTTTTGGGAATCTAAAACCTCTAAAAATTTTTGTTCAATTCACGCCCCTAGAAAAAAAATTCCCTGGCTCCTCCCCTCTGTATTGGTCTATTGAATAATGTTATTTGACTATACTTGTAAGGTTTAATATTGTTCAATATATTGTTTATCAACGTAGTCATTTAGACGTTGCGTTTATTCGTTATCCAGAATACTATTTTTCCACCTCATGTTCTGTTTTACATGTCGTGTTTGTTTTTATCCAAAAAAAAACCACTTCCCTACTTAGCCATTAAATTTATAGACTATATATCTCGTATGTCATGTTTGTTTATTATTCTTAATATTTTTCAATAGCTTAGTCATTAGTTTGTTGACACATAATTATGGAAATTCAATGTAGTACAGCCTATATTCTAATAGCCATAAAAGTGATGCCTCAATATGTTTCAACTATTTTCCTTTTCGTTTAAGACGTTACAATTACGTCCTAAATACTATGTTCCTTATCCCATGCTTGGCCATTCTATCATAAAACAGTAAACAACTTAACGATTAACCATGAGCCACTATATTTAGTTAATGGAGGTTATCTTGAACAAATCATGACTAAATAAATTTCAATTTGAAAAAAAAAAATAAAGGAAAAGGAGGGAAAAAAAGTATGTTTTCTTTCTACACGAGCTCATTAGCTAGTGAAGTATGTGAGGCTGAACTTTTTTTAAATTCCTCTTAAAACGTATTTTTTAAAACATGCATCATTAACCATTAATGTGAGGTTAATTCAGTTGATTTCTTTGACTTTTAATTATTTTGTGACAAAAGCGTTAAACATAGGACAAGAGCATTGTTTATAGTACAAATTGTAACATTTTGAAGTTTGGGGAATAAAATTAAGATAAAGAACATGGTTAGCGGAAATTGAAAATAGCCATAATTTAATAAAATTTTCTTTTTACTAAATTCCTAATGTGAGGAGTATTTGCAAAATATTGATGGGATGGATGATGACCCATCTCGATGACTAACCCATAGAAAAGGAAGTTTGTCAAAATAACTATCCCACAAAATAAAATTAGTAGACTATTATTTCTATTTTTATATGGAGCGACTTTCTAGTCCATCGCACGTAAAAAAGTGTATCGAGTGAGTCTGATGTCAATTTTGTAAATTAAAATTTTTTTGAGAGTCATTTTATATAAAAATTTCTATTAAAATCTTTTGTGAAAGAGCTCGTTCATAAGACACTTTTTTTTTTCATTTTTAAAATTTTAGAGAAAACTTCAACCTGCATAATAAATAAAACATTTTAAAAAATAAAAAATATCTTTCCTTAGACTTTTCGGACTAGTTTAGTATATGAGTGTCTAATATTACTATTATTTTTGCAAATTACACAAATATATATGCACACATATATGTATACATGCACATATATACACACATCCATAAATATGCCAACTCTTTTAACAAAAGTATTTCTGCTACTTGGTGAACAGAGCATTTGGCGCTGCTTTATCCAATTTGAGTGACATAGCTGAAGCATGTTCTGCTGGCAAGCGTATAATGGAGATGATAAGACGTACTCCCAAAATCGACCCAGAGAACATGAAAGGCGTAATTTTAGAAAATGTTTCTGGTGAAATTGAATTCAAGCATGTAAATTTTTTGTATCCGTCAAGACCTGAAAATGTGGTTTTCAAAAAATTTTGCCTAACCATCCCAGCAAGAAAGACCATCGCCTTCGTTGGGGCTAGTGGCTCAGGGAAATCAACAAAAATATCATTACTGCAAAGATTCTACGACCCACTTGAAGGGGAGATTCTTCTAGATGGAGTCGCCTGAATAAGTTGCAGCTCAAGTGGCTAAGATCACAAACGTCATTAGTGAGTCAGGAGCCATCACTCTTCTCAACATCCATCAACGAGAATATACTGTTTGGGAAGCAAGACGCCACGATGGAGGACATTCTTAAGGTTTCTAACGCTTGCGATGCTCATGAGTTCATCTCTCAACTACCGCAAGCGTATGTACGCAGGTTAGTACTAATCCTTGATGTAGTTTTTAGTTTGATTACAAACTATCCTTGATTGAAACCTGTACTTTTAATGATCAGGTGTGTGAAAATATAAACAGGTTGGTGAGAGGGGAATTAAATTGTCAGGAGGACAAAAACAAAGAATAGCAATTGCCCGAGAAATTATTAGGGAACCTCAAATCCTCCTTCTCGACGAGGCAACCAGTGCATTGGACTCTGAATCAGAAAGAGTCGTCCAAGAATCTATAGACAAGATAGCTATAGGCAAAACCACCATTATCATCTACTATAAAAAATGTTGACCTTATTGTTGTAATGGAAAACGGCCAAGTCAAGGAAATAGGGTCGCACAATGAGCTAATGATGAAAAAATATGGTTTGTACTACTCACTTGTTTGTCTCCAACAAATCGAGAAAGAGAAAAGCCTAGAAGAGTTCAATTGTCTATCCCCTACCCCATCAATTAAGGATTAAAACAAGACCAAGATTGATTTTCCCTCGGATGTGAGTACAAAAATAAGCTTTATTCAATCACTGTGTTGGCCCAAATGGTAATGCATGCATGTGTTTACTATGTTAATTCGGTGGGTACATCTTTTTTACTATGCTATTGTGCTTTTTTTTTTTTTTTTGATCCATACAATTTCTTTTAACTAAAAATGCTAAAATATCTTTAAATAAAACATATTTGCTTAACCTAAACCCAAAATTCTTTAGAACAATATTGTTTTTATATTTATTAAAAGTGGTATATTTTAAATTTTCTCATAAAAAAGATAAAAGTGAAAAACAGTGCCACAGAATTGTTATTTCTCAAATTGACCCTGTATTAGTTTTTGCTTCTGCCCAATTCTAACAAGAACCATGAAACGATATTGTTTTGTGACAGAAAGAAAAGTTGTTGCGGTTAAATTGTATGTTGAATAAACTAGAGGTTTATACGTGTATAAAAGTTTGGAAATATCGATCCATGAGGGTAAAATAAAATTGTTTCGTCATATAAGAGAAATTATAAAGAGCATAATTAAAAACGTAGTTGAAATTAATAAGTTAGAATTAAAATATTATAGCATGTGGAAGCTTTATACTATAGTATTTTTTTATATTACATTATTGTTGTATGTTATAGCTTTATATATTTGAAACTAATAAATTGACAGGGCAATTTCAAACTCTCTTGAAGTCTCGTATTTAATTCTGGCAAGATTGGGCCAGAACTATGCCCATGGACGTAAGATATACTATATCAAATTTGGCCCAACTCATTGATGCGATTTAAAAAATAAATTAGAAATGCTTTATTTCAGCCCCAGTTTTTGGGTCTTTTTATTAAATTAATTAATGTATATAGTGTCAGAAAAGTGTTCAAGGACATTATAATGGTGCTCTTTAGATTTGCTAATTAAAAACAATCTCCTTCAGCTTCTTGGTTCCATTCCAAATTCTAAAAATAATTGAAGTTGCGAACAACCTATAGCATACGTATGTACTCATCTACTCAAAATATAGTTAAAGGGCTCGAATCATCAAGCTTGAAAGACTAAATAGAAGTAGTTGATTATATGTAATCAACGTTTGAATATTAGTAATCAGGCAAATAAACTTGAATATAATTACCCAAAAAAAGGACTAATCCTTAAGCTGGAGTTTCTTTTGTTAATTTAGAGTTGTCCCTTTTTTGACCCATTTTCTTTTTTCTTTTTTAATAGCAGAGGCGTTTGTTTTTAATAACTCTTCTTTCTTATGTTACGTCATTAAATAAATTCAAAATCAAAATATGAAAAATTCAGCTAAAATTAAAGCAACAAATTTTTAAATAACGTGACGTGACATAATATGTATAGTTTAACATTATTTTGAAGACTAATATCCTTAGCTTTTTAATGCGGAAAATCTAGCCTATCAAAAAAAAAAAAGAAAGAAAGGAAAAGTTATACACAACATGCTTGCGAGATTCTTCTTCTTCTTCTTCTTCTTCTTCTTCCTTCTTTGATATTAATGTCTAAAGGTGCTTCGGAAAAACTCTCAGTCGCATAAATCTCTTTCCCGTCAAATATATAGATCACTGAGGTATAATTATTTTCTTTTTAATGATAGTGATTATCTCCAACTAATTATAGCATGTCCATTATATGTAGGATCGCTAATCTTCTTAATTAAGTGCAATAGAATTAATGAATATTTTCTTTGAAACAGATAATTAAATTAAAAAGTTTTAGAAATTATTAAATAAATTATTCCATTTTTCTAAAGAAAATAAATAAATTACTTGATTCTATATATTTTCAACCTTTAGTTCAGATGGCTCTCCCATTTACAATATATATATATATATATATATATGAATAGACACACATACATATGTATGTATGCATGTATGTTAGAAAATAAATAAATTACTTGATTCTATATATTTCCAACCTTTAGTTCAGATGGCTCTTCCATTTACAAAATATATATATATATATATGTACACACATACATATGTATGTATGGCTCTTCCATTTACAATATATATATATATATATATGTGTGTATACACACACATACATATGTATGTATGCATGTATGTTGATAAATTTAAAAGGGTTATTTTTATTTTTATTTCCTATATTTTTACGTTATCAAAAAATCACACTTGTATTTTGAACTTTAATAAATTTATACCTTCACATTTTAAATTATGTGAAATTATAACCCTTTTTTTAGGTCAAAATTTGATTTGTATCTGTATAAAATACTTAGATGTTTATCATATTTTAGAAATTTTAACTTTTTCTCATATATATCTATATATTTCAATTATTCTTTTAATAGTATTTAGGTCTTTTGTGGTCAAAATTAACTATTGGCCAAGAAATGGTGAGAAAATGCATATAGATCTGAAATTTGAAGGTATAAATATGATAAAATTCAAAATATAAAGTATATAGTTTTGATAAACCTAAAAGACAAAGTATAAAAATGAAAATAACCCAATTTAAAATGACTTACTATTTGACTAGATAAATGTAATTTATATGTGACATAAGAGCATTAACGATGCAATGTCAAGTTAGCGTGTTAACGTTGAATTAATTTCAATATTTGAGTGTAAGAAATTATGAGTCATTGATTATTTAATTATGTTACAATATTTTAATAATTCATTGATAAGATTTTCAGTTCTAAATTTAGTAAATACCAATGAGAAATATGAGTCAATAACCCAAGTTCTTGTTCCTATTTTTTTTTTTAATCTCAATACAATTTCAATTATAGTATTTTATGATTTATAAGATGTTTGAGAGAAGAGTTCAAATCAACAGTTAAAATTATTTTTTATTTAAAATATTGTAGTTGTTGAAAGTTTTATACTATAATTGCTTTTTATTTTACATTGTAACTACTTAAAATTTTATATTGTATAAAGTTTTAACCCAAAAAGTTAAAACTGGTGTACTAAAAAGAAGGTAAATAAATGTCCTTGTAACTCTAGATGTCCAAAGAGTTATTATCCTGAATCTATTAATTGATTTGGGTTACTGATTTATTGATCTAAAGCTCCCAAGGGATTGGTCTATTAGGAAAACCCAATGACTTTTTTTCTGGATTGATTAATTGTGTACTTAAACACAATGACGTGTCTTGTCAAAATAGTGGAAGCCTTTGGCTGTCAAATCTCGAAAATAATGTTATGTAATGTGGAGATCAACACAAAACACAACAACAATAAAACTCATTAGACAGTTGATTAGTCTCTCTCTCTCTCTCTCTCATAATTAGACCGAGGCTATTGTGGAAGTAACTTATGAGTGGCTTTCCTACTTACCAGAAGTTTAATTAGTTGGTTATAGCAGGAACCCAGTAAGGGAAATCCCCGAAAAGATGCAATTGGAAATCCACCAGCAATAATTCTGATCATATCCCCTGATGTTCTTTCAAAGTGGTTAGAACTGTCATTGGCCAAAATTTTTAGATGTTTGGAGTGATGAAAACTATCGACGAGAACCGTTTTTATTGTAACGTATGAGAGTTTTACATTGTAGTAATTTTTTTTTTTTGTTATAACATATGAAAATTTTACACAGTTCATAATTGAGTTTATGGTGTAAACCACCCTTAGCCAAACACTCCCTTCAAAGAAGATCAAACACCAAGCAACTTCTTTTTTTGGATACTGGAAAACGACTCAAAAACTCGTAGATTAATATGTTGAATTTCTCTGAGCTTTTTGCGTTAGAAACCGGGTCAAAAAAAAAAGGAACTAATTAAATTGCATCCTAACTTCATGGTTCGAAGGTATATATGCCTTTTATCTTCTTGACCATAAGAAAGTTTGTGAGTTTTGTAGCTAGGTATACAGTTTATCCCGAAAATTCGATGCTTCAAAATGACTTGATCTCATCAGCTACATTGCTCAGCCGAAAGAAAGAGAAAGGAATCAAAAATGGGAAGGACTAGTTGGTAACAGTGGTACGCCTTGCTTTTGTTTTTTCTGCAGGCAACTGTTGGTAGTGGTATGCTGGTTGTGGGACAATAGGTACAACCGAAAAAAGAGAGAGAGAGAGAGAGAGAGAGAGAGAGAGTTTTTTTTTTTGTGGGGGGGGGGGAATTTTAAGCTGATGTTCAAATAATAATATTATTGTTGTAATTATATATAAATATTTTTATCATTAAATTTATTTTTTATATGATATAATATTTAAAAACACACATGATATATAGTTTCTTGTTATGAATAATGTCCTTTGAATATAGAGAGAATAATGCCAAGTTCTAATTATGAGAAAAGATTTGGGGCTCAAAGATGAAGACTTTGTTTTTTCAAAATCCTTTATTTAATTTAAAAAAAAAAGAAGAGCAAGGCTATGGGGTGGGAGCAATATTATTAGATATGGCCTTCAGTACAAAGTCTAGTCATGTCCCTTTCTTTGGGTAGCACATAGCAAAGCAACTCCAATTTGGCACTTAAATCAAATTGCATTGAACCATCTCCTTCACTCATTTTTTATATCTAATCAGATATATATATATATATATATATATATGTGCTTGTTGTCTCTCTACATTTTACTGATCAAGCGAGGTAGGGTCCACAGGTACTTAATAGATGCTGGCACTTTTTATATCTTATCGTTACCAAAAAAAACGTGCCCGTTATGTATATATTAATTTAGGTATATATGTATAGATTGAAAAAGAAAAAAGAAGTGTACTATATGTCCAACCATATTAATTTGGCAGGAGGATTGGTCCCCTTGCATTTGCATGAAAAGTTCTTTCCCCATCAACCACCACGCAACTTTGATTCCCATTCCAATACATTATTATCTAAATATAGTACTTAGTTATGATGCAATTTTACAATTATTTTGTTAGGTGTACAAACTTTTGGCAAATTTTTTTACATATATTTTTCTTTTCTTTGCACTTGCATGAGATCTTTTTTGCTGGTTCAATTACCACCGTTAGCGTATTTTAATGCAAACGTACTATATACGTATATATATATATATATAGAGAGAGAGAGAGAGAGAGAGAGAGATCTTTTTCCCTGAAAAAGATTATATTGGAGCTGAACAAGTGGAGCAGTACTTTAGCGATTGTTTGATATTATAAGTTCCTTGTTGCCCACATCAATACTTCATTTTTATCCTATAAGTGTAGGTTGAAGCTTGTTCAAAATCTATCCCTCTGTAGGTAATTGCGTTTTCATTTCTGCCGGAATTGTATGCCCTTCAGAGTCAGGTCGGATTCTCACTGACAAAATCTAACGATTTATCGTGTTGAATTCTTGATCTGTACCAATTTAAAATTTGTTACGATAGCCTCACAATACTTTATGATCACAGTATTGATGCTCACGATGTGTAGCATTACTAAAACGACCACAATTCTTTTACGGCACATATGGAAGGAGAGAAGAGAGAGATGGAGAGTTCAAAAAATTAATACATACTAGAAATTGATCACATAGTTTTTAATTTTTGATATCACTTAAGAATCAAGCAACTAATGTCAATCGGGTCAAAGTCATTACAGACGCCTCAATTGGATTACACTTATACTCAAATTCCAACGATATCTTTCTCTCATCTTAATAAAGAGATTAGAGAAAATTTTATGTTATGTCATACTTTTAAAAGTTGTATTTATTCATGTCATATTTAGAAAAAATTATGTCATATATCATTCATATTACATGATAAGTTATACCACAAACAAATATCTATGGCATTTATAAATATATATATATCTTAAAAATGACATTTATGAAAATTTCCTTAAAGATTAAAGTCAATTGAGTTTCTAAAAAAAAAAAACATTAGTGAAGTGTAATTGATCATATATAGCAGCATATATTCTACCATACATCTAGAAAACATTGCTGATGTTCTAGGGAAAATTTAAAAAAAAAAAACATTGGTGATATAGAGAGAGAGCCAAGTTCTTGCATGTTTTTCAAAAATGTAATCAACAAAAATGACATTAATCAAGAAGCATTATTGAGTTTATTCGTTCTATATAATAAATAAATTGAGAAGCATATCAATTATTTCGAGTAGTATTGTTCGGAGGTTCTGTCACGCCCCAGAGTACGGGAGGTGACGTGGCGGAATATTTAGATTAATTAAAAGAGAATTTAATTAAAAACCGAGAGTTTGAGAATCCAATTAAGTAAGAAATAAAGAGATTTTCCACCACATTCGATAAACGAGTTTATAAAATATTAGGCAAATAATAGCAATTAAATAAAAACCGCGAATATGGGTTCCACAACCCACAACTTGTGCACACACATGGATCTGACAATATCATAAATACAATTACAGTCCAAGTACAAATAAAGTTAAGTCTTACATGCCTTGATTAATAAATACAGAATGTAAATAAATTCTCCTATTGCTCCTGAGTTCGGTCCGAAGAATCTTCTCCAAACCTAAATGGGAAACCACCTAGAAGGGGGGGAATTTAAAACAATAAAACGTGAGCGAAAGGCTCAGTAGGACTAAGTTTTATAAAATAATTTAATGCAAAGAAACATAACATTATCAGGAGTTATACAGAAAGGGAACTTGAATAAATAAATAAATAAATTGAGTAGAACCGTTATGACACAGAACAGTTTACTCGTCAAATCAAAACACCAGTTTACTTTTACCTAGGCAAACCATGAAATCACCACCGTAGTGGCCCAGCTGGGTTTCGGGACCAGCCCCCAAGGTCGATCGCCACACGACCCGATCTCTAATATGGCATCATGCCTTAGTGTTTATTATCATTGTCATTCAAAACCCAATTACCAAGTGTTGTCAATTACATTCATTATGAAATTCATTTCATGTCACGGTATATTAAAATATAACCGATAAAACCATTTTCAAACAACCGTTGAAAATATTTTGATAGAAATCATTTTCAAAGCCAAATCATTTCAAAACCAGGCTACTAAAGAAATAGGATGGAAGTCCTGCCTCAGTACTCGTGCCGGTACCCCACACCGTAATCCCGATCCGCTATACGTTAGCTCCACGGAACCACGAACAATCCTAGATACAAACTAAGTCGATCAATATCTAGTTCGAAACATTCTATGTTACTAAATCATTTCATGATGTCCTAGTGTGCCATTTGTATCATTAAAATCATCCTATAAGGTTGGGATTTAAATCAGGGTTCAAAACAGGGAAAACGGGTAAAAATCACAAAATTTTCCATGCCTCGATCGGCCTGCCGGACGCCCTGCTTCGGCCTGCCGAACTGCACAGTTCGGCCTGCCGGAAACAAGGTTCGGCCTGCCGAACATTGCCCCAGATTCGGCCTGCCGGTCGGAAGAACACCGGCCTGCCGATCATCACTCCGGCCTGCCGAACATGAACTTCGGCCTGCCGAACTGGGAAGATCCAGAAATCCCAGCCACGGGTTTCTCGATCCCCAAAATCCAAATCTTGTTTCTAACCTGTTTTTCTCAAATCCCAGGCATGAAAAACAACTATAATTGATAGAAAAACATTCTAGAACATGTTTGGGATCATTTAAACAACATTTAAACTCGAAATCCTCAAAAATCCGAAAATGAGAAAAAGAGGAGAAAAATGAAAATCTTGAATCCAATCCGTTTTTCTTCAATCTAGGCTTAGATTCTAGTTGTTCTAAGTTCATTTAACACAAATCCACGGTTTTCTAAGCTAAAACAAACTTAGATTTCAAAAACACACAAAATCAAAAATTTTGTAAAAAGTTTAGAAATTTCGAATCTAACCTCGAATCGAAGCTTCAATCCGCGTTCTCGGTTGCCGAATCACGTCCCTGAGCTTCCTCCTTGCTAACCTGAAGCTTGGATTCGAAATGGAGTTCAAAATTTGAGAGAGAATTGAGAGAGAGAGAGAGCTGCCGAGAGAGAGAGAGAGAGGAGAGAGAGAATGTCACGGGAGAGTGAGGAGAGAGAGAGGAAGGAAGGAAATAAATAGAGAAAATCGGTGGGCGGTTTTACTGTGCGAAAACCATGTGCCGCCTACGGTTTTGCAAAACGGAGTGTTTTTAACATTTTACAAATTGTGGTGTTTTAAAACTCAAAACATCATTTTAAAACAATAAGAAATCCTTCGAATTCATTAATTTAACAAAACAACCAAAAATTCAAAAATCCAACCAAATAGTCTAATAAATGTTAAAACTTTAATTATGGCACACTAATTCATCATTTACATTACATTAATATTAAATAAATTTCGGGGCGTTACAACTCTCCACCCCTAAAAGAAATTTTGTCCTCGAAATTTACAACTCATCTCAAAAACAAAACAAATGCGGATATAACTCCCGCATACCCGACTCTAGTTCCCAAGTGGCTTCATCAACCCCGTGATGCTGCCACACGACCTTTACCAACGGTATCTAACGACGACGCAAGCTAATCACTTTCCGGTCGATAATCTGAATCGGCACTTCTTCGTACGTCGTATCCTCCTGAACCTGCACATCGCGAAACGATACTATCTTACCCTGCTCAGGTGGACACTTCCTAAGCATCGACACATGAAACACATCGTGCACATGAGAAAGTTCGGGCGGAAGATCAAGCCGATAAGCGACCACACCAACACGCTGAGTGATCTCGAACGGCCCAATATACCTCGGCGCGAGTTTCCCACTCACTCCGAACCGCATAGTTCCCTTACGAGGTGACACCCTCAAGAGAACAAAATCTCCAACCGCGAACTCTAAGGGTCTACGTCTCCTATCTGCGTAGCTCTTCTGCCGACTCTGAGCTGCTCTCAATCGATCCCAGATTACCACGACTTTCTCGTTGCTATCACGAATTTCTTCCGGCCCAAGAATAACTCTATCTTCCGGCTCGGCCCAACACACAGGTGATCGACACGGTCGCCCATACAACGCCTCAAATGGTGCCATGCCGATACTCGCCTGATAACTGTTGTTGTACGCGAATTCCGCCAAATGCAAACATTGCTTCCAATTCCCGCCGAAGTCCAACGCACAAGCACGCAACATATCCTCGAGAACCTGAATAACCCGCTCAGACTGCCCATCAGTCTGAGGATGAAACGCCGTACTGAAGTTCAAATCCGTACCCAAAGCCTCCTGAAAACTCCTCCAGTACTTAGCATTAAACCTGGTGTCTCGATCAGAGGTGATGGACAAAGGAACCCCATGCAACCTCACAATGTTCTGCATATACAACTCCCCGAGAATCTTCCTGGAACACGTCGACCTAAACGGAATGAAATGCGCCGATTTCATCAACCTGTCGACTACAACCCAAACTGCATCATGCCGCTGCTCCGTCCTCGGCAAACCTGTGAGAAAATCCATCGTCACATGCTCCCATTTCCACCCTGGAATAGGAAGCGGCTGAAGCTGACCTGCAGGCTTCTGATGCTCGGCTTTCACCTGAAGACACGTCGAACACTTGGCCACGTACTCGCGAACATCTTTCTTCATGCCTCTCCACCAATAGTGCCTCTTCAAATCACGATACATCTTGGTGCTCCCCGGATGAATAGCAAACTGAGACCTATGAGCTTCGTCTAGAACGGCTTTCGTCACCTCGGCGATAACTGGAACTGCAAGACGCTCCCGAAAGTACAACGATCCATCTGCATGCACGCTCCATTCTTCAAACTGCTCCCCGTTCTAAATCTGCGACCAAATCCCCTGCAAATGTCGATCCTGCCACTGACCTTGCTTCACCATCCGAACAAGAGCTGGAGTCGCTTCCACATGATACAACAAAACTCGATCACCGTCTTCATGATACTGTAGCCGATACTCACTCACTGTCACATCCCTGCTCCAGTCCTCAAAAATCAAACAAGCGAGAATCCCTGAAGACTTCCTGCTAAGCGCGTCCGCTACCACATTAGCTTTCCCGGGATGATACTGCAACGCAAAATCATAATCCTCCATGTACTCCACCCATCTGCGCTGCCTCAGATTAAGATCCCTCTGAGTGAACAAATACCTCAAACTCTTGTGATCAGAGAAGACCTGAAACGATGCTCCATACAAGTAACATCTCCAAATCTTCAGCGCGTAGATCACTGCCACAAGCTCTAAATCGTGAGTAGGATAATTCCGCTCGTGAGGTCGTAGCTGTCTCGATCCGTACGCAACTACACGACCATGCTGCATCAACACACATCCAAGTCCGCGCCCTGAAGCATCCGCATAAACCTCATACGGCTCGTCACTGCTAGGAATAACCAACACTGGAGCTGAAGTCAACCGGTTCTTCAATTCCTGAAAAGCAAGCTCACAATCTTCATCCCAATCAAACCTGACATTTTTCTTGATCAATCTCGTCAACGGAGCTGCAATCTTCGAAAAGTCCTTTACAAATTTCCTGTAATACCTAGCAAGACCTAAGAAGCTGCGAATCTCCGCTACATTCCTTGGTCGTTCCCACTCCAATATAGCTTCAATCTTGGACGGATCCACTGAAATACCATGTTCCGAAATGACATGACCCAGAAATTTGACCTCAGTCAACCAGAACTCACACTTTTCCCTCTTAGCATACAACTGGTGCTCCCGCAGAGTCTGAAGCACGATCCGAAGATGCTGCTCATGCTCCTCCCAAGTCTTAGAATACACAAGAATGTCATCGATGAACACGATCACAAACTGATCCAGATACGGTCTAAATATCCTGTTCATCAAATCCATAAAAGCTGCTGGAGCATTCGTCAACCCAAAAGACATAACCAGAAACTCGAAGTGCCCATACCGAGTCCTAAAAGCTGTCTTGGGAATATCCTCTTCCTTGATCCTGAGCTGATGATAACCTGAACGCAAGTCAATCTTCGAGAAGTATCGCGAACCTCCCAACTGATCAAATAGCTCATCAATCCTAGGCAAGGGATACTTGTTCTTCACCGTAACACGATTTAGCTGCCGATAATCCACACATAACCTGAGAGTCCCATCGTGCTTCTTAGCGAACAAAACTGGTGCTCCCCACGGAGATGTGCTATTCCGAATATATCCTTTATCAGCAAGCTCCTGAAGTTGCTTCCTCAATTCCTTCATTTCTGATGGCGCCATCCGATAAGGTGCCATAGAAATCGGTGATGTCCCTGGAAACAACTCGATACCAAACTCAATCTCCCAATGCGGTGGTAACCCTGATAACTCGTCGGGAAAAACATCCTCGAACTCATCAACCACCGAAATCGCTGCACTACCCCTCGAAACATAGGGCTCGCAATCTAGATTGACAAGAAAAGCACAACAACCTAGATTCCTTCGCCCTCCTAGACACGACTTTATAAGGCGCTCACTCATTAACCAATCACCACCACCCTGGTAAGTGATTACCGTCCCCCTATCAGACACTAGGGTCACTTTTCTAAGTTGGCAGTCCACAACTGCACTATACCTGGACAACCAGTCCATCCCTAAGATCACATCATAGGAGCTCATGGGGAGTACAATCAAATCACTTTTCAAAATCTCATCCCCAATCTTTATTTTACATGATTTACACATACAATTTACACACACCCGCCCCAAGGGAGAAGTTATAACTAGGGGTTCATTAAACTCTTCTACTTCTAACCCCAAGGCATGTACAAAAGAACTCGAAATGAGAGAATGAGAGGCACCAGTATCAAATAAAACGCGAGCTAAAGATCTGGAAACCAAAATCATACCATCGACAACCGCGTTACCAGTCTGAGAATCTGACCCTCCAGATGCCATTGCATGAACCTGCACTAGCGCCTTCCCTTTTCCTCTACCGACATTACTGGATCCTGCATTACTCGGCCGATGCTGCTGAGATGGAGACGACTGCACACTACCTGTACTCGGCGCTCTATACTGAGGAACACTGCGCTGAAAATACTGCGGCTGCTGCCCCCGTGTCGGATATGAGAATTGCTGAGGAGAAAACTGTGGATACTACAACTGCGGGTACTGCGGAGGCGGAGGTAGGGTCTGAGGCTGAGGCTGAGATGAACGACTGGCATCCTCCCCGGTCTGCGATCCAAGACGAGCACTCCTGATCGGGCAATTCCTCTTGATGTGTCCGGGCTGCTGACAGAAATGACAATGAAAGCTGTAGGGATTGCTGCGCCCGCTGCCAGACGAACTGCTGCTGCCACTGGTCGCACCGCCTTGCTTGCCTTTCCCCGTAGCTGGACGACTACTGGTGCTCTTCCTGCCACTCCTCTGCGGTCCTCCTGAAGCCTTGGCTCGGTCCTCACAATACTGCACATAATCATTCTCCACGGAGATCGCCGACGACACAAGCTCTCTGAAACTCCTAAGCCGTAGAGCAACCAACTGCCGTCGAATAGGAGCCTTGAGTCCTTCCTGGAACTTGATGCATTTCTCACGCTCCGATGCCACAGCTGATGGAGCAAACCTAGCCAACTCGTTAAACTTCGCCTCATACTCCCGAACTGACATATCACCCTGCTGCAATCTATAAAACTCAGCTGCTTTCTGGTCTCTATACCCCTGCGGAAAATACCGATCATAGAACAGCTCCTCGAACTTGTCCCAACTGATATCGCCACCGCGCTCCAGACGCTTAGTTTGTTTCCACCAGGTGTTAGCGCCACCCTCGAGCTTATACGCCGCAAACTCCACACGATACTCCTCAGGCACACCAAGGGTATCCAGATGCTTCAAGATCGAATCCAACCAATACTCTGCTAACTGCGGATCCCCATTGCCATCAAAAGTCGGAATAGACGCCCGTCGAAATTCCTTAAAGAAAGCATGCCGACTACCAACACTGGAGTCTTCCGATCTAGCCCTGGCTGCCATCTGCCGGAAAGCCGCAATCATAGACCTCATCAGGCCCTCATCATTTCCGAACTCGGCGTCAGTAGTCGAACGACGTCTAGGTGCCATTCTCTCACTTCTGAAAACAAAATTTGGACTGTCAGAGGTATTTCATTGTCAAACCTATGTGTGCACAATTCCCAAGGTTCATAACCTTGAGCTCTGATACCATTCTGTCACGCCCCGGAGTACGGGAGGTGACGTGGCGGAATATTTAGATTAATTAAAAGATAATTTAATTAAAAACTGAGAGTTTGAGAATCCAATTAAGTAAGAAATAAAGAGATTTTCCACCACATTCGATAAACGAGTTTATAAAATATTAGGCAAATAATAGCAATTAAATAAAAACTGCGAATATGGGTTCCACAACCCACAACTTGTGCACACACATGGATCTGACAATATCATAAATACAATTACAGTCCAAGTACAAATAAAGTTAAGTCTTACATGCCTTGATTAATAAATACAGAATGTAAATAAATTCTCCTATTGCTCCTGAGTTCGGTCCGAAGAATCTTCTCCAAACCTAAATGGGAAACCACCTAGAAGGGGGGGAATTTAAAACAATAAAACGTGAGCGAAAGGCTCAGTAGGACTAAGTTTTATAAAATAATTTAATGCAAAGAAACATAACATTATCAGGAGTTATACAGAAAGGGAACTTGAATAAATAAATAAATAAATTGAGTAGAACCGTTATGACACAGAACAGTTTACTCGTCAAATCAAAACACCAGTTTACTTTTACCTAGGCAAACCATGAAATCACCACCGTAGTGGCCCAGCTGGGTTTCGGGACCTGCCCCCAAGGTCGATCGCTACACGACCCGATCTCTGATATGGCATCATGCCTTAGTGTTTATTATCATTGTCATTCAAAACCCAATTACCGAGTGTTGTCAATTACATTCATTATGAAATTCATTTCATGTCACGGTATATTAAAATATAACCGATAAAACCATTTTCAAACAACCGTTGAAAATATTTTGATAGAAATCATTTTCAAAGCCAAATCATTTCAAAACCAGGCTACCAAAGAAATAGGATGGAAGTCCTGCCTCAGTACTCGTGCCGGTACCCCACACCGTAATCCCGATCCGCTATACGTTAGCTCCACGGAACCACGAACAATCCTAGATACAAACTAAGTCGATCAATATCTAGTTCGAAACATTCTATGTAACTAAATCATTTCATGATGTCCTAGTGTGCCATTTGTATCATTAAAATCATCCTATAAGGTTGGGATTTAATCAATATCTAGTTCGAAACATTCTATGTTACTAAATCATTTCATGATGTCCTAGTGTGCCATTTGTATCATTAAAATCATCCTATAAGGTTGGGATTTAAATCAGGGTTCAAAATAGGGAAAACGGGTAAAAATCACAAAATTTTCCATGCCTCGGTCGGCCTACCGGGGGCAATGTTCGGCCTGCCGAACTGCACAGTTCGGCCTGCCGAACATTGCCCCAGATTCGGCCTGCCGGTCGGAAGAACACCGGCCTGCCGATCATCACTCCGGCCTGCCGAACTGGGAAGATCCAGAAATCCCAGCCACGAGTTTCTCGATCCCCAAAATCCAAATCTTGTTTCTAACCTGTTTTTCTCAAATCCCAGGCATGAAAAACAACTATAATTGATAGAAAAACATTCTAGAACATGTTTGGGATCATTTAAACAACATTTAAACTCGAAATCCTCAAAAATCTGAAAATGAGAAAAAGAGGAGAAAAATGAAAATCTTGAATCCAATCCGTTTTTCTTCAATCTAGGCTTAGATTCTAGTTGTTCTAAGTTCATTTAACACAAATCCACGGTTTTCTAAGCTAAAACAAACTTAGATTTCAAAAACACACAAAATCGAAAATTTTGTAAAAAGTTTAGAAATTTCGAATCTAACCTCGAATCGAAGCTTCAATCCGCGTTCTCGGTTGCCGAATCACGTCCCTGAGCTTCCTCCTTGCTAACCCGAAGCTTGGATTCGAAATGGAGTTCAAAATTTGAGAGAGAATTGAGAGAGAGAGAGCTGCCGAGAGAGAGAGAGGAGAGAGAGAATGTCACGGGAGAGTGAGGAGAGAGAGAGGAAGGAAGGAAATAAATAGAGAAAATCGGTGGGCGGTTTTACTGTGCGAAAACCATGTGCCGCCCACGGTTTTGCAAAACGGAGTGTTTTTAACATTTTACAAATTGTGGTGTTTTAAAACTCAAAACATCATTTTAAAACAATAAGAAATCCTTCGAATTCATTAATTTAACAAAACAACCAAAAATTCAAAAATCCAACCAAATAGTCTAATAAATGTTAAAACTTTAATTATGGCACACTAATTCATCATTTACATTACATTAATATTAAATAAATTTCGAGGCGTTACAGGTTGCCTATTCAGTTAGTGCTAATGTTTAGATGTGTTTGTTCTTGCAAGAGATTCTAAGCTAGCTAACAAAAGTATATATATATATATATATATATATATATTGCGATATTCTATATTCCCACTTAATTCAATTATTTGAGGACGTGTATAAACTGTTTGGATATTGTAAGGTCAGTCTAGGACAACCACAAGACAGTACTGTGGCTCGCGCACTCAGAATTATCATATGCTTTTTTGCGAGCACTTTATATATATAGATAGATATATATATATATATATATATATATATATATATATATAATTCAACACTAAACATGTGAGCAAAAAAATTTATATGCCTTTCAAGGCGTCAAACAAACAGACTTTTTCCTACTTTTTGTATGTAGACTATATAAATCTCTCGTCATAATTTGAAATAAAACACGAGTAAAACGATGAGACTGGGTCAATTAGTTAAATTATAAATATGGATTTTAAGGAGGGAAAAAAAGTAAAGAAAAAAGTTGCACAAAAGTAGCAAAGGTCAGTATAAGATTTTGATAGAATCTTTGCTTTTATTTATACTTTTTATTCGCATATGTTGATTAAAACAGTTAAAAAGTTTGACGTTTCATTTAGGAAAATATCAAAATTGGCACAATTTTATGTTATTTTAAATTATGGAAGGTAAAATGAGACAATTTTTATTCTTTATGATTAAAAATTAACCCATACTTTCAATAAGATGGGTTCAACTTTAGTTGCGGTTGTCTTTTGTTAAATTGCACAACATTGAACTTGTAATGCATGATTTAAAACCATTTCTACTTCTTAAACTTTATTGAAAAAACGGTGGATTCTTTCTTCAATAAATATAAATACATGTGTGTGTGTCGAGCTCTTCACAATTGTATGTTCCCACCCAAACAAAACAAAAAAAAAATGTATATAATAATTATGTACACTTTACATATATATATATATATATACGTACGTATGTATGCATCGAACTCTCTTTGAGAATATATATATATATATATATATATATATATATTTATATATATATATATGACATGCAAATCATTGAAAAACATTTAAATCAATAGAACGTATTTTGAAACTTTTAGACTTAATCACAAGTTATTTTTCTACAAATCTAACAGTTTTGAAAAATATATACCCAACAACAAGTATTTTTTTTAGTTCTTACTAAAAAACCTTTCTTAAAGAAAAACGCACAAAGTAGAACAATAGTCACATTTATATCATAAGGATTCGTGAAATTGGCTCGACATTTTGACCGACATGTAAAAAAAGATGGGAAAAGCAAATTGAATATGTCCGATTGCGACTCTCACATAGCGGACTGTGTTAGGTAATTTAGAAAGGAGAAAGACGGTTTATGCGTTGTCAAATCAGGAATCGACACACAAGGAGCCACCAAGCTGGACCCGAATTCTCAAAATTACAACGTTATTTCGACCAAGGACCACAGGAGATAAGCACTTATCTTACTTTCACTATTAACATTCACTTTTAGAGATTTAATTATTTTAACAGTTAAAAAAGGTTTTTCCCTTGATCAAAATCTTTTTTTTTTTAAATTAAAATAACCCTCTCTAAAAGTAAATACCGTTAATGATAGTTGTAAATATAGGTTAACGATAAAACAACACTCTATCCATTATAAGATAAAAGGTTTAAAATCTCTACTTCTAAATTTGAAAAGAAAAATACTGCTAAAATAAAAACAAGAGCATACGTGTTCAAGAGTCTAGCGGAAATAACCCCCAAAAAAATATCGATTAAATCTACAAGTGGTGATCAAGTGTGTGTGGGTGTAGGTGTAATGGTTGATGTTTTCAAATGATGGAATATATATATAAACTTTGCAACGTGAAAAGGGGTTTTTCTTGGAATTGTGATTAGGATTCTACTTTGGCACGCTGGCTCTGTCAAGCATGCGTGCCTTATGTACTGTTGAAAGCTACATGTCGATGTCTCGAATATCACAGTCAGATTGAGGTGGCAGTGGAATCCTGCCGGCCGGACGAGACAACTGTAGATCACAATAACATTCAATGGTGATACATGATTGAATCAACGAAAGACTCGTAATACATGACATATCCATGATAATTTTTCCTATATGTTGAAAGATCAGTATCTACTTTTAGCCGTTAAATCTAAAAAAAATAATTTTAACCAAAATCAATGGTTTGAAAACATACAATACTAATAGAGATCAACACGAAGAAAGACCTAAAATCTATTGTAAGTGTTCATATTTTATGTATAATATACACCAACCTTTGACCATTACTCTCTATCTAAAGTATTTATTTTCTTTCTTGGAATCATGAATAATATGGTTTGAACCATTTTTGTTTATAAAATTTTACTTTTACATTGTAACAACAAAAAATTTTTGTTGAAACTAAGATTGTCACATACTATAATTCTCAAGATGATCACTTCTTATTTCTCAAGAACTTCTAACCTATTTAGGAATATAGTTCAATTTAAGAGTTTAAATCCAAAACACTATAATTTAAATTTTATACGAAAAAACTTTATAACAAAGTTGGTTTGAAACGAAAAGTTTTTTTTTTTTCTTGCTTAAATCTCAAACCAGCTTGAATTCATGGATCATGATCCTTTCTAAAATACCTCAGAAGATTTTTTCTAGTTCCATGGTAGTACCTTTTTAATTTGTTGTATGGATCAAAGTCAATACAGAAATAATGGGGCTTTCAAAAGGATATCTTGCTTTTTAATGGGAATAATGTAAGATGCATAAATGCTTTAAAAGCTAAGTTTTGGGATATCATTTAAAGCTTATATTTATGGACTCTACTTATATTAATTTGTGCTCTATGAACGTCTATGTGTCGCGTATACTTTTAGAGAGGCAATGTTGTAGCTGATGGTACAAACAGCTAAATTAGGTGTTGGAGAGGCTTCAGCTATAGTTGGTGTAATTATCCGGCTTCATCTATATCTTTGATTCAAAGGGATTTGACCAGTTACTCGGCTTACCAATTTTGACAGATTGATCTTAGTGAGTTCTTCACTAATTTTTGGAAAAGCGATGTCGATACTTCATTGCTAAACCCGATTGGTTCATGCTTTCTATTTTCCCCACTAAGTTTTACTCGTTTAAGTAATGGGATCTCTCTTAATTTTCATAAATATGATGTGATTCTCATGTGTTATTGCACGAAACTCATTGATATTTTTCCTTAATGATTCATCACCAAAACCAGTATCAAAATACTTTCTTCAACATTCAGAGCAAGTGTGTGTGTGTGTGTGTGTGTATATATATATACGTTCTTCAACATAGAAAAAATATTTTTTTTTAGGGATCATAACCACTTGATCTCCTGATGTTTGCTACCAAAGCTTTTTGTGCATGGTTTCGCTTAGTTTCTTTCCAAAATCCATTTTCCACGTGCAAAATTGGATTTTCAAGGCATATTATCCAGCACAAAATGGCTATTATTTAACTCTTGTTATGAGTCACGATGGAAGTCAAAATGAAAGTTCAATACGTCTCCCTTGGGATGAATTAAAAAAAAATGGTTTATACTGAAAAGAAATAAAAAAAAAACTCTAAAACAAAATCCTCAACATCAAGGAACGATTAATTAAAGAGGAGGATCGAGGTCCTTTGGCCTATGTGACCCGTTTATTATTTACAAATTATAACAAGGACAAACAGAATATGCTACATTATTCGAGACTTATTACTACGTATGAAATATATATATATATATATATATTTCTGCCATTGACCTAATTAATATAGGTTATAGCATTAAATTTTTCAAACCGACAAATCCAATATCTTCGGGTATACACTTGCCATGTGTCTAGTAAAATAAGTTTTAACTAAAATTTCTGTTGCTATAGTATAAAACTTTCACATGTTACAGTGTTAGAAAAAAAAAGTAAGCTGCGCG
Source organism: Artocarpus heterophyllus (assembly GCA_025403435.1). Lineage (NCBI taxonomy): Eukaryota > Viridiplantae > Streptophyta > Magnoliopsida > Rosales > Moraceae > Artocarpus > Artocarpus heterophyllus. Next base: position 4,514,091 of record CM046348.1, on the reverse strand, counting down.
TAAAATTCTCATATATTATAGTTTTCAGTTCAAAAGTTACAGTTCTAACTACACTTTTCAAACATCCTATAATTATGCATACATATATATAAATCCTTTTGAGTTCGTCGAATCTATATATTAATAATTAATACATGATTTTCTAATTCGGTTTCAAAATTTGTAATTCTTTAAGTCTTAAAAAATTAATAACTTGTTATATTATATATATAAGACTTGAACGTCATCCCTTACGTTAATGATAATCGGGAAATTACCAGAAAGTACTTCGGAAATTTCTGATAGAGGAAAGTTCGAGTTAAGTTGAGGAATACCTGACAAAAAAATAGTATGACGTGATTTAATATTTTTATTATGGAGTGTAGTTCTCTTTCTTTCTAATTAAAGAACACTAGAAAATGGCATCAGCCATCCGGTTGATTTTAAGTATTCTCAATCCCAATTATTCATTAGAAACGCATACAATGGCTACATGAAAGGAAGCTAATTATTAATTAATTGAAATTTAACACACATATATAGAGACATTTATTGTTATTTTGGAAAATCATTTATAAACTATTATATAAGCAATAGTCTCGGGTATAAATTGCCGGTCCGTAATTTCATACATGACTTTACCCCTACGGTGTAAAATTTGAAATACTCCAACAAGATTAAATACATATATGTATATTAAATTGGGAATAATTTAATTTAAAGGAAAACTTAAGTTTTAAAAAATAAAATAAAATTAGGATCCGAACATCGAGTACATTCCGTTGTACATACCATCACGTTTGCGTAACTCGATGCGTGGCTTCATCATAATATTAAAAATACATGCCAAACAGAACAGATCATTGATCGTTTTTATAGGTTCCACTAACAAATTATTATAATTTCTGTTCAATCGATGTATGAAATTCATATCTAAAAAATCATTGGGTCAGTACTCAGCACTAAATGTCCAGCTTGTAATTTGCTCATATTTTGAGGCGTATACATACGTATTAATAATATCTATGTATATACAGTTCCATGCACCAACAATGTTACTATGCCTCATGTTAAAAAATCATTTTCTGTAACATATTATTGCTAACGTTGATTATATAAATATATATATATATATGTATATGCTTTAATTTCTACTGTGCTTCCGGAGGGACCATCTCTAAAATATAATATATAAAAGTAAAAATCGTAACATAAAACAGGAACGAAGCCATATAGGAACAAGGATAAGTAGCCGCCTCCCTTGAACTTTTGTTTTATAATTTCGTATATGAAATTCTATGAAAATTGTATTTAATCCCTCCTATAATTACATTCTGCTCCCCTAAAATTGTATTTCATTCCCCTAAAATCAATGTTATCTCACCTTATTAGTTTAGTTATACTTCTGCTTTTTTCACCAATTTTTCTAGCTCTGCCCTTGCATAAAGGTCATTGAACATGATATTGACCTTGAAACTACATAACACATAGTTTTTAAATGACTAAATTTCTTGTTCTTACGCCATTAATCCAATATCAAAAACCGTTAAAGGTGCGTAACATAATTTTTGGATAATTAAAATTATTAATATTATATTAATCGAACATTGATGTTATGTTTGATGATAGTTGTGTTATATTTTTCTCTTTTACATATTACATTAGAGGGACATTCCATATTAGAGACCATACAAAAGTCATATATATATATACATATATATACATGTGTATATAGTAACACACACATAATCATCACTCACCATAATTCTCTCTGAACGGGCTAGCTTGCTATATAATATAAATGTTTTTCCCTTTCTATAAGAAAATTGTATGGTGAAAAAAATCTCACCTTGCGACATTGTCATATATACAAATGACATGGTGGAAACGTAAGTGGAACTCTTAAAGGAGAAAGTTTGAAGCCATATTAAGGTGTAGGAACATATACGATATATATATATATACACACACAACTATAGCTCATTGAGTTGAGATCATCATATCGAAGTCCATTCAATAACAATCCAGCTATGTTCTTTATTTTGAAAAAAAAAAAGTGACCAGCTTTTTATTTTCTCAGTTTCGTATGCTGCAATGCAGGTACACCACTATCTTCCTAGAATTTCTCTCATCCGTTAGCTGTGTCAAGCCAAAGAGGAACCACCACATGAATATGTACCACACAAGAAGGGAGTTTCTTGAGCTCCATTTCTTCCCCAGCTCGCACCACATGCGCTTTTTCTTGCCAAAAAAAAAAAAGGATAAAGCACTGCTTTAGTTTCTGATAACATAAAAAGCAAGAACTGGTACTGCTTTTTCTTACACTACGTGTCATCATCCGGTCTGTACGCGATCCATATATATATATATATATATATATATATATATATATATGGTCTTTAGTCTAAAACTTCTAACTAGGGTGAACAACGAACGGGTAGGCGGTTTTTAGACGGGTGCGGGGCGATTTTTTGAAGTGACGGGTTGGCGATTAACCAACCCACAAACCGCCCATGGAGTGGCGGGCGGTTTCGGTTTGGGGGCGGGCGGTGCGGGCGGGTTGGGCGGGTTGGGTCTACACTAATGTACAATATAATTTTTTGAGCTCTTTTTTATTAAAAAAAAGTGAAGAAAATTTGTAGAAAATATAAGACGATAATGTATGAAGCATTCTCAACAACAACCAAGTTTGACGCCTAAAGACAATAACCATATTCACAACAAATTAAGAAACATAATCATTCATTGCAACAAGAAACATCAACTATATATGAAGTGATGAACAAAGTCAAGAATTCTTGTTCTTCCATAAAACCTGTTCATTGGGTTCGAAAATAACAGGATACTACAGATGAAATGATGAACAAAGTCAAATGTTCTTTTTCTTTTTAAAGAATGAGGAGTGGGAGAGGTTTAGATTAAGATTTTTTTTTTTTTTTTTTTTAAGAATTAGGCGGGCGGGTTCGGGTTGAACCCGCCCCCTAAAATTTAAAACCGTACCCGCCCGCCAACATATGTAGGCGGGCGGGTTGAACCCGCATAGTGTTTTTTTTGGGCGGGCGGCCGGCGGTTGCGGGGCGGTTTTTGTACACCCCTACTTCTAACCTTTTCCTTTCGTAAATGTAATTTTATTTCATGTGACTTTTAATTTGTTAGCATGTAACATCTAATATATAGTCCATTAATTATAAGTCACATTTTAACAAGATTGATAGTTACGCGAATACATGAACGAAATTATATTTACAAACAAAAAAAAAGTTACATATATTGTATTAGTCCGAAAGTCGAATTTAAGCCAAAACCTATATAAATATATAAATATATAGATATATATATATGAGATTTTTATTCTTAATTGGTTATGGAATTAGAATAGGCTGTCGAATAAGAGACACTACTTAATTATATATATATATGTATATATATATATATATATATAGTTGCATGCATGTGCAGAATACGTTAAATGTGTGAAGGAAGAAAATGTCCATGTTTTGAGTAATGTTTTTGGAATCAGCACGACTTAGATGCCTACAAACTTATGTCCCTTGGCTAACCAAAATTGAGAAGAAAGAAATCAAAATTCTTTGCGAGCAAAAAGAAGTTATAACCAACTATTTTATAGCAAAAAATCTTATTATTAGTATTTAGCTATTTCAAGTCAAACTAAAACTTTTGATAAAATGAGCTACAATTTAAAAGTATTATATTCTATAATATTTTTAACCAAAAGTTTTTAGTTCAACATACATTTTTTAGACATGCTAGTTGGCAAAAAAATCATTGATTTGACCCAACTTTTGTACTTTTACGACTGAATTTTCAATTTTGGGTGATTAAAAATCTTGATGGTTAAAAATGTAACTTTTCTTTTTTTTTTTTTTTTTTACTATTAAAATTTGGTAAAAAAAAAAGTAGATATAAGTATACATAGATATATAAGTGTATACAATCTTTCAACAGTTGCCACATGACAGAGCTAGGCACGTTGCAGAACATGAAGGTAAACAACATAGATTAGCCTAGGAAACCCTAATTAATATCTTTAATTTTGAGAAGTACAACGCTAGCATGTGGTCAATATATTAAATGGGTTTGAGAGGAGATATTAGAGGACTAATCACAATTTTTTTCCCCTAACCAAGGATCTTTCGAGGAAAACAGAAGCAAAAGTTCAAAACCACAGTCAGATAGGTTAGATTACGGTGACTTAATTACCTATGGAATGTCCTTAGGAATTTTCGGAGAAGTGTTTTATCTTCATAGTGATATAATCTTTTATTGGAAAAAAAATACATAATTAACGAATCAAGAGAGAGAATATTGGGTAGAAAGAAAAACACCCTATCTTTATCATAGCTGATGATTATCGTTGAGTAGTCAACACTTAGTCCTCTACCCAATTATTTTTAAACCTTTATTTGGTATAACAAACAATATAAAATACTCAATATATAAAAATTACTGTAATATAAAATGTTAAAATTTAAATCAATATTTCAGTATTAATCGTTCTCCTATACACCTTACAAGCATTTTTATTTAAAAATAATAGTACTAATAATAAAAGAGGATGTTAGAAACATTAAAATTATTTATAATTTTTGAGTTGTTATATTTTTATTGATAATTGTAATTTTTTTATAATTAATTGATGTGATGATTATAAAAATAACGAATAAAAAATTCAACTCAAAATTATAATACAACTCAATTGATTCTAACATTATGTTCATAATAAAGTATTGTATTTTTGTGGGCACAATCCACATGCTGCACAATTCACAAAGCATGCGACAGACTGTTTTCAATGTCAAATTTTCCACTCGAGAATCCTGACAAAACTTGGGATAATAGGGAGCATTTGAGAACGTGAAATTAAGGCTAACGAAGCAAATTGAACAAAAAAAATTTAACTTTGTCCAACATAAAATTAATAAATTATGCAATTGATTTAAAATTAATTCGTCATAAGATATTCTTAAAAAGTCAAGCAAAAAAAATCGTAAGAGTATACACCATTGGTTGAGGATGACCCACAAACTAAAGATGAGGTAAGAGAAGACGTCATCCTCAGCAACCAACTTCTGAGGTAAGAGAAGACGTCATCCTCAGCAACCAATTTCCCCCTTGTGCCCCTACCTTCACCTTATGTAATTAGTTTTTTTTATGATAATTTTTTTTATTAAGGTGCAATACATTTTTTAAGCCTCATTTGAATAACTTATTTAAGATGTTAATGGCTTATTCTATTCAAAAATTATTTATGAGTTTGTTAAGACAATATATAAAAAAATGTTTATGACTTTTATAAGCATTTATTGGAGAAGCCAAGCTAAAAAATACTTATAAAAAACACTTATAAAAAGTTATTTTTTTTATTTATATCTTTATCTTATATTTAAGAATAACAAATTAAAAATTTTTTCTATATATTTTTAAATTACACTACTTTTTATATTAATAAAAGTTTTTGACTTATTCAATCAAATATATTTAAAAGCATTTATTTTTACCTATCATTCAAACATTAATTAAAAAGCTTTAATTTATATTTTTTACTGCTTAAAATAATTAAAAAAACAAGATATCTCAAACAAGATTATTTTACTTTCATTTGTACAATACTTTTCTTAATATTATATTATATTTTGGTTTTTTCCTTTGATATGAGATTTTGTTTTAGGCTGATAAGGACAGAATTAGTCATCCTCTTGTTTATTTAACCACTTTTCGGGACCTGTAGAATCCCATCGAATTCAGAAAACAGTGTCAGGATGTCAATGCCCGATTGTCATTGCATCCGGACAACGGAAACATCCATCCAAACAACTCTTTTTTAATTTTCCTTTTTTTGTTGTGTCGGTGTAATTATAGGACAGTGGATAGATGTGGAACAAATTTACAAAAATTATTATTTGTAAAAAGAAAAACAAACACATTCCGCTGTTTGTTTATTTATTTATTTATTTTACTTTTGGCATCGACAGATGGCAAAAGACAGTTTTGTTTACGTAAGAAAAGAACAAGTTCATGAACCACGTACTAAAAGATAGCGTATTTTAGGCTCTATATTATCAAAATTTGCAATGGCCCACCGTCCTGATTCAAGGCCTGATCTTATATATCAAGCTAAAAATCGTGATAAAATATTAAGATTGACCTTGATTATATTATAATTTTCCCTGCACAAAACAAATTAATATATAGAAGCTTGTTAGGCAGTGATCAATATATGTTCCTAACTTGGGTCCCACATATCCCATTCGACGTCGTTAGTGACGCTAAACACAAATAGAAAAGAAAGAGCAATAAAGTCAACCGTCATTTTTTGTTTCTTTTTTTTCAATAATTATTTTTTTGAGTACAGCTACTTGGGGCCTATATATACAAGTTACAGGGCAAGACCTGTATTTGCTTGTCCCGAGTCATCCAACTTAGCCGGTAGTTAAGGGTCGGGCCATTCTTTGAAAGCAAAGATAAGGCCAACCAAACACTAAAAACCACCACTGAGAAACGTGGTCTCTCTGCGGGAATCTTTATGATTTAGCCAGGGGCCGCTGCTGTTTGGTTCCTGAGAAAGTCGCTGAGAAAAAGAAAATAAAAGAAAAGAAAAAAATGGGACCGGAAAATAACGGTGGTGTCAGGAGGAAGAAAGGTGGTGGTATTGGGTCTATACGGTCCGTTTTCATCCATGCAGATGGTGTGGATTGTTTTCTGATGGTCTTGGGCTTCCTCGGATCCGTTGGTGATGGCTTTTCCCTGCCGTTGGTTTTGTTCATCACCAGCCGTTTGATGAACAATATCGGCGGCGCATCCAACGACGATGCTTTTTTGAAAAACGTCAATAAGGTAATTCATTTATGATCTCTCTCTGTATATATAGCAAGAAAATCTAGCTATTGCAAAATGACAAAATTATCTCATAACATATATATATATATATATATTGATGATTTTGTTTTTTGTGCGCCGTACAGAATGTCGTGACGCTCTTGTACTTGGCTTGCGGGTCATTTGTTGCTTGTTTCTTTGGTGGGTTCAGCACGAATATCTTGTTTCTTTAGCGAGAAAATTTAAACTAGGAGAGGATTTGGAGGAAGTAAATACTAATCTTTTTTTTCTTTTTCTTTTTTTGCTATTTTTAGAGGGATATTGTTGGACAAGAACAGGAGAAAGGCAAGCGGCGAGAATGAGAGCAAGGTACTTGAAAGCAGTGTTACGCCAAGACGTGGGCTACTTTGATTTGCACGTGACAAGCACGTCTGAGGTTATCACCAGCGTTTCCAACGACAGCCTTGTTATTCAAGATGTTCTAAGCGAAAAGGTGACCTCTACAAAAGGTTTTTTTTTTTGTTTTTTTTTTTTAACATTTTGTGACAGGTTTCAAAACTACTCCTTTTCTGCAGCTGCCAAACTTCTTGATGAACGCGTCAACGTTCCTCGGCAGCTACATAGCGGCGTTTGCAATGCTGTGGAGACTAGCAATTGTGGGGTTTCCTTTTGTGTCCCTTTTGGTAATTCCGGGCTTAATGTACGGAAGGACCTTAATGAGCCTGGCTAGGAAGATCCGAGAAGAGTACAATACGGCCGGTACCATAGCCGAGCAGGCTGTATCTTCTATACGAACCGTTTACGCCTTTGTGGGGGAAAACAAAACCATAACCGAATTCTCTTCGGCTCTGCAAGGGTCGGTGACGCTGGGACTTAGGCAGGGTTTGGCCAAGGGCTTGGCCGTTGGAAGCAATGGCGTTGTTTTTGCTATTTGGTCCTTCATGGCTTATTATGGTAGCAGATTAGTTATGTATCATGGGGCAAAAGGGGGGACTGTTTTTGCGGTTGGGGCATCTATCGCCGTTGGTGGATTGTAAGCATTTTTTGCCTTTTGCTTTTTTCTTTTTTCTTTTTTTTTTTTCCTTCAAGTGACAATGAGATAGGCTCTGATTTTTTTGTCCAAATTTAATATATATTCCAAACAGTATCTTCTAGCCTGCCACCAATCAAAAAAAAGTTGGCCCTTTTGAATAACGTTAGTCAAAAAATAGAACTCTTCTAAGGGAACTATCTTAAAATAGTCAATAGACTATAGTCATGGGGCAGCATTATTAATTTTTACTTTTCATTGTTTTGTCACTAATATTTTATTTTTCTTCCATCACTAAGGTATCAAAAAGTTACCTTATTAATTGGACTTGTTTTGGTTGTGATCTTTCTCAAATTTCCTTTTTTTTTATATTTTTGTCATTAATATTTAAGATGATTTAATTTTGTTTTCCCTTGATGGAAAAAAAAATATATATCTAGAGCATTGGGTGCTGGTTTGTCCAACTTGAAGTACTTCTCAGAAGCATGCTCGGCCGGGGAACGCATCCTAGAAGTGATCAAACGGGTCCCAAAGATCGATTCGGACAACATGGACGGCCAAGTGTTGGAGAATGTCTCCGGTGAAGTCGAATTCGAGCACGTCGAATTCGCATATCCATCGAGGCCCGAAAGCATAATCTTCAAAGATTTTTGCCTAAAGATTCCATCAGGAAGGACAGTGGCATTGGTAGGCGGAAGTGGCTCGGGGAAATCAACAGTGATCGCACTGCTGCAGAGATTTTATGACCCACTTGGTGGGGAGATACGCCTTGATGGGGTCGCCATTGATAAGCTACAGCTGAAATGGCTAAGGTCACAAATGGGTTTGGTGAGCCAAGAGCCTGCGCTTTTTGCCACCTCCATTAAGGAAAACATACTGTTTGGCAAAGAAGATGCCGATATGGAACAAGTGGTTGAGGCTGCCAAAGCTTCTAATGCTCATGATTTCATCTCTAAGTTGCCTCAGGGGTATGACACGCAGGTTAGCTCTCACTTCTTGCTTGCCACTTTACAAAATTCTACTTTTTTTAACCCTTTTTTTTTTAAATCTGTTTCATCATTGTGATACGCCACTTACAAAATAACAGGATCCAATCTAGTTTATAGCATATTTTTTAAGTAATTAGCCAGGTTAAATAAATAAAAGTGCACTTTTTTTTTTTGCTTTTGTTTGATTTTTTTTTCCTTTCTTTTCCTTTAGACTTTTGCTTTTTTTACCAATACATAAAAAGAAACATATGTGTAAGACAAGAATACATGATTTTGCAATACTTAATGGCGTACAAGTAGTAGTGCTCAATGATTCTTGCTTCTGGTTTTTTTTTTCTTTTCTTTTTTAGTGTTTTTTCATTGTTTTCCTATTAATCATACTAATGATTTGGTCGCCCACATACCTATAGCTTCTATTTCCTTTTACCAAAGTTCTTTTTTTCTTTTTTTTTTTTTAAATGAACCTTTTACCAAAGTTCGAATTGCTTTCTTTGTGGCACAAATATGCAGCGTGTGTCACCACTTGCAGTCAAATCAAACGTCATACTGAAAATTTTTTGTCTTTTTGCTGACATGTTCAATGGAGCAACACTCTGGATGAACAATATTTTCTTATTCAATGCTCTTATCTCTTAGATAGGGGAGAAAAAAAAACCAATATTGAATACTTATTGCACATCCAATAATTCACTAATTTTTATCAAGTTAATTGACAAAAGGATCAGCTAATCATTACTTGTTATGATTGGACAGCTAAAATGTACATGTTTTCTGGGGAAAAAATGTATATTGCGTGTTATAGGTGAAATATTTAATTCTATGTTTCATTGAAAGATAATTCCCTATTTTTTTAATAGATTATAATCTTATGTAATCTGAGTTGAGTTGTTTTATCTAAATGTAAAACAAAAAACCCTTTTTGCTTCAACAATATTAATGACAATTTATAAACAGAAAGGTAATGGTTGGGAAAAAAAATAAGTTGATTAATTATTCAGCTCAATAATGCACGTAAGAAGCGTCCATCTTCAGCCTAGGATAAAGGCTCAAGCATTCCACTTAGTAAGGAATCCCATTATGGGAAAAGCAAAGTTATGCTTGTCACTTTCTGGCCAACCATAACCTTTCAAAACTTCCATTTTCTTTTTTAATTTGAGTACTTCTCAAACTGACTACTACTTGACCATTTCAAACAGTTATATGCTATAGACACCTAATGACAACGTTTGGAAGCCAAATTAGAATTTAAAATTTAGATTTAAAATTTAGATTTAAATACTACAATATGTGAGGGTTTTATGTTATAATATATGAGAGTTTTACACCAAGTGTAACCGTTAGAACTTAATTCCAAACATACTATGTCTCATATACATTATTTTTTAAATGACTGTTTATTATTATGGAGTCAAAAGGTTAAGTTTGTTATTGTTTGGTTCAAAAAAAGAAAAACTCTTCTTTTTATTTATAGGCCTCAAAAGTCATTTCAACTTTACACGATACAAACATATGATTTTTTACCACAATTGAAGTCGTTTCTTTGATAGAATTGTCCAAAAGTATTTTATCAATACAATCATCAACGTACTTTTTCATTTACATGAAATATATGGGTTTTTAGTTTTCTTAACACAATAAAAGTCGTTTCTTTGATAAAAATGTCCAAAAATATTTTGTATAGCCATCAATATACTTTTATATTTGCATGAAATCTATGATTTTTAACTATTTTTTCTTCTCTTATTACTTCTAATAGAACTTCTTTTACAAGCACAAACTGCCCAAAATACTAAACATAGACGTGATGATAAAATAATAAGTGAATTAATTTGATATTGCAGGTTGGTGAAAGAGGGGTTCAAATGTCGGGAGGACAGAAACAGAGAATAGCCATTGCAAGAGCAATCATCAAGAAACCTCGAATCCTCCTCCTCGACGAGGCGACGAGCGCGCTCGACTCCGAGTCGGAGCGAGTGGTCCAAGAAGCTCTAGACAAAGCCTCCGTAGGCCGGACCACCATCGTCATCGCCCATCGCCTCTCCACCATCCGGAACGCCGACGTCATAGCCGTCGTCCAAAACGGCCACGTCATGGAGACCGGCTCGCACGACGAGCTCATTCTCTGCGACGACGGCCTCTACACCTCCCTCGTCCGACTCCAACAAACAGAGAAACAGGAATCCCCTGAGGAACATTCATCAAACCACGCCGCTTCGTGCTCCATATCGAGCATGGACCCGAACAACACAAGCAGCCGGAGACTGTCCATCCTGAGCCGCTCGAGCTCTGCCAACTCGGCACGAGCCTATTCGACGGCCGGACAGCAAGACGTCGTTCAAGAGGACAAGAAGCTCCCCGTGCCGTCATTTCGGAGGTTGTTGGCCCTGAACTTGCCCGAGTGGAAGCAAGCGTTGTTGGGGTGTTTGGGGGCGACATTTTTTGGCGCGGTCCAGCCGGTTTACGCGTTCGCCATGGGGTCGATGATATCGGTGTATTTCTTGAAGGATCATGACGAGATTAAGGAGAAGACTCGGATTTACGCGCTGTGTTTTCTTGGGCTGGCGATCTTTTCTTTGGTGATCAACATTTGCCAGCATTACAACTTCGCGTACATGGGAGAGTACTTGACGAAGAGGGTTAGGGAGAGGATGCTTTCGAAGATATTGACGTTTGAAGTCGGGTGGTTCGATCAGGACGAAAATTCCACTGGTGCAGTTTGTTCTAGACTTGCTAAAGATGCCAACGTGGTACGCAATTTGTTTTCATCATCTTTTCTTTACTTTATTCGTTATTATAATGCCCATTTGTTATTGCTAATTCATAATTAAATGCTACTAACTGATAAAGTATAATACTACTGAAACAAATATAATAATTGGTTTAACTAAAAAAAGAAAGCTAATGATTGGAGTATTATAGCCAATCATTGGAAGAGAATCATGCTGAATTTAGTCCTAAGCTATTTTTTTATTAAAATAAAAAGTTACAAAGACCTTTCCTTGAAGTCTTGTATGACTTGATAAAATATTACGCAAGTGCGATTTTTTATCCAATATATATAGCTCTTGCTTAATTTTGGGCTCAAAACAACATTTGCTTCCATAAATTTAAATAAAAATAATAATAAAAAACAGAGGCCGGATATTTGAATGGTTTTTGGTTTTTTTAGGTGAGATCCTTAGTTGGCGATAGAGTGGCTCTTCTAGTACAAACATTCTCAGCTGTAACGGTGGCCTTTACGATGGGACTTGTAATTGCATGGAGGCTTGCGTTGGTCATGATCGCTGTCCAACCACTCGTCATTGTCTGCTTCTACACCCGTCGTGTCCTTCTCAAAAGCATGTCCAATCAGGCCAATAAAGCTCAAGAGGAGAGCAGCAAGCTGGCCGCAGAAGCAGTTTCCAACGTTAGAACCATCACTGCCTTCTCTTCCCAAGACAGGATCCTCAAAATGCTTGAAAAGGCCCAAGAAGGACCGCGCAAAGAGAGCATCCGCCAGTCTTGGTACGCGGGCATTGGGCTCGCTTGCTCTCAGAGCCTCAATACTTGTACTTGGGCCTTTGACTTTTGGTATGGAGGGAAGCTTATCGCCCACGGCTACATTACGTCCAAAGCCCTATTTGAGACCTTCATGATCTTGGTGAGCACAGGTCGTGTCATAGCCGACGCTGGAAGCATGACCACGGACCTTGCAAAAGGCGCAGATGCGGTTGGTTCGGTTTTTGCAGTGTTGGACCGGTACACCCGGATTGAGCCCGAGGACCCTGAAGGCTACCAGCCTGAAAGGATAACGGGCCGTGTGGAACTTCGTGATGTGCATTTTGCGTACCCCGCTAGGCCCGACGTGATGATCTTCCAAGGCTTCTCAATAAAAATTGAGGCCGGCAAATCGACATCTCTAGTGGGACAAAGTGGATCCGGAAAATCAACCATCATTGGATTAATTGAGAGATTCTATGATCCACTCAAAGGAGTGGTGAAAATTGACGGTCGAGATATAAGGTTATACGGCCTTAAGTCATTGCGCAAGCACATAGCACTAGTAAGCCAAGAGCCCACACTGTTTGCTGGGACAATCAAAGAGAACATAACATATGGAGCATCCGATAAAATTAGCGAGGCAGAAATCATCGAGGCCGCCAAGGCAGCCAATGCTCATGATTTCATTGCGGGGTTGAAGGACGGGTATGAGACATCGTGTGGGGACAGAGGAGTGCAGCTTTCCGGGGGTCAAAAGCAAAGAATAGCAATAGCCCGTGCCATACTCAAAAACCCCGCAATTCTCCTATTGGACGAGGCGACTAGTGCACTTGACAGTCAATCGGAGAAGGTCGTGCAAGACGCGCTGGAGCTTGTGATGGTGGGAAGGACAAGTGTGGTGGTGGCACATAGGCTGAGTACCATACAAAACTCTGACATGATTGCGGTGTTAGACAAAGGGAGAGTGGTGGAGAAAGGAACTCACTCCTATCTGTTGGCCAAAGGGCCTCAAGGGGCTTATTATTCTCTAGTTAGCCTCCAAAGAACGCCAGCCTCCACGAGTCACACAATGGACTAACTGAGCATGTTGCGTCTTATACCGCATGCCTAGGTGTTTCTTCTGATTTTGTTAGCTGTTTTTCTGTTGTCACAGGAACTATGAAGTGTTCTTTTTAGCCCAAAAAAAAAGAACTGTCAAGTGCAGTTAAACTCCTAACGATTCCGTATACTCTCAACCGTTTAAAGTTTAGGGGATGTATGGCACTTGGGTATATATATTATATACCATATCGATGGAACTTAAGGGTTTTATTTTGTGTAATAATATTGGTCTTTTTTTTTAATGAATAGATGCATTGTGTACTAGAACAAAGAGTCCAAAATACAATGTATATTTAACTATGTAATACAATAGTCGTCAATAATTTTTTTAGAACAGTTATAATTATTTCTTTGTTCCATGTTGGTGGTAGCCTACTGGCAGTTTCAATATTAGTGGTAGCTTACCGTGCGACCGATGGTAACCTGCTATGCGACAATGTTTGTTCTTGATACCAGATGTATTCTGATGTGTTACTGAAAATTTCAGCTAATGCCATATTACATCCACAGTGAATTTCCATGCTACCAGTGGCAGCCTTCTGAAATACTAAAAAAAAAAAAAAAAGGAGCTCGTGACGTAGTAGATCCAACAAGGACCTAAAACGCATTCTCAAACTTAAGAGAAAACACGTTGACACTTGACACAATATATAGTTAGGTTTGTGCCCCAACAGATCATGCATTACTTGTGTTATAGCTAGGGGCGAGTAAAAAAACCCACAACCTAACGAGTTCAATTAACCCACCCAATCCAGCTCAAGATAACTTGAACTTGACTAGTAATTCAACCCAACCAAGGTTTCATTGGACAGGTTTAGGTTGGGATTTACCCGAACCCACCTAATCTATTTATATATAAATATATATACATATATAAAGTATTATATTATATATTTAAAATTTTAATACACATTTTACATATATACAAAGTTGAAAAATACGTTTTGACATATATTATTTCTAGCATTCTTAAATTATTTTGGTTCTTCTAACTTTTTAATTTTTTTGTTAAATGCCCTTACTTAGATGCATGAGAATTTGACAAATGCATTTTAACAAAAAGTATATAGGATCAATTACATAACAATACCCTCTAGTTTTTACTATTTCTTATTTTATCCCCTTGTTTTTATAAACTATAAAGGTATCATTTGAATTTAAAAAAAGAAAAATTATTTCAATTTTATCCCTTATAGACTTTTTAGACAAAAAAAATGAAGATAAGATAAAGATACCCTTAATTGGATTGAATTTGTTTATGAAATATATTTTTCTTCTTAAGCAATTTTTCTTAATTTTTTTTTTGAAATTTGATGTTTTGTTAAGGATTTTTCATGTTTTTAACATAAAATACTTTTAATAGCTATATTAGGGCTATTTATGTTATTTTGCTCAATTTTTCTATTCTTAGGGACCAAATTAAAATAAGTTTTTAAAATTCAAAGGATGTCTTTGTAGTTTCTAAAAAAGATAGACAATTTGAGAAACAGTTAAAACTAAGAGGTACAATTATGTAATTAACCCAAAGTATATATATTATTTTTTGTTTTCTATTTACATTAATAAATGAAAGCTTATTATGTGTTACGTCAAGTGATAGGTTTTGTATCACAAATATAGAGGATGTTTGAATGGAGATGCTTGAAATTAGATATTAGCAATTATACACTATATTGGTAAATGTTTCTTAGTAATTTTATTGTATTAATTTCTATTATGGTTTATTTGTTAGTTTCTGACTTAATATATTTAATTTGAATTTGTGTTGTGGAGCCTTTATCTTTATGTTGATTTTGACTTATTAGACAATTTTAGACTTTTATAAAACCAATATCTTATGAATTTTAGCTTTTTGATTTATTTTCGGTTAAATAGTATTGGTTTTTTTTTTTTTATATATATTACTCAACTCGACCAACCCACCCAACTGTCCCAAACTTTAATTGGGTGAGTTGATTGTGAACTTGTTGGTTAAAATTTTCAAAAAGCCCACCCAACCCATCAAATGTTCACCCCTAGCTATGCAATAGTGCAACAAAGGCGTAATTGTACCATACGTGAGGATAACGCTCATGTGCACTACCTAAGTCTCGCTCCTCGCAGTGCCTCGAGTCCAAGCGGGCTGAGTTCCTTATAGCCATTTGATGGCTGAACAGTTGCACCATTCGCGGCTTTCCCACCTTCTATTGTTGCTTGTGACCCTTTCTTGTTTGTTGGTAGGGTGTTTGGCATATTGATTCAAAGCATAACAATATAAAAGCTCTTATATGCTAAGATATAAAGCAAAAAAAAAAAAACAATGGTATAAAGCTTTCATATACTATAATGCTTGAATTAAAAGTTTTTGTTTAAACCAATATGTCAAAAACACTTTGAGACAAGAATAATAAGAGAAGTCAAAATGAGATATAAAAAAATAATTAAAAAACAGAGAGACTTCGGATGTAATTTAAAAGTTTTATGACTAAAACTGCCCAAGTAAAATTCTTTTCCTGGCAAAATCAATCCAATACTTATTTTAGTGGCAAGCTCCCTTTCTTTTTTTTTTTTTGTTTTTTGTTTTGAAAGGTTAATGGCAAGTCTTACGAATACAAGTACTCTAGATATGTACTTGTATAATTGTCCGAATAATAAAAGTGAGTCATATCCAGGAGTTCCCGCGGAACCTTACAATGGCTTCCCTTCTTCTTTACACAGATTAGTGGGTTATTAATTTACTTTAATTTTAGACACTAGTGGGTAATTTCTTTTTGAGAATGACGTTAGTGGGTAATTTAATTACTCCCCAAAAAATTAATAACTTATGAAGAACCGTACTTTATTTAAAAAAAATTAAAGAATTATTCTTAAAAAAACTATGGGCTGAAAAATGAAAAAATTATATGTTATGTCATACTTTTAAATTTAATTTATACTAAACTATTATTTATATTACATGATAAATTTTACCACAAATAAACATCAATCATATTTAAGAAAATAAATATTAAAAAGTCATAATTTTTAAAATTCCTTGGTCAAACAAAACCCAATTTAAGTTTAGGCCCAAAACAAAACTGAACTGCAAGAAAGAGGACGTCGCCTAAATATAGCGGCAACCTGTTGCAAAACCCCCCAACTCAAGCTATTCCAAACACCAATTTTTTTTTTTTTTTTTCCAATTTCTAGATTTTGACTCTAGCACTTCCACGTAACTGTAAAAATATGTAATTTCGTTTCCGAGTATAAACGAAAATAATCCTTGTATTTTATTTTCCTTTTCAATTTTTTTTTTAAATCTCTTTTATTTACGTACTTAACCAAAGAGATTGAAAACTATTCATCCCTTTTTTTTTTTTTTTCCTTCCTTCCTTGTTTTCTTTCTTTCCTTTCCCCCTCTGTGGGCGATCAAAGCCCCTTTTTTACTCGTTTCCGTTTCTCTCTGGTCCTTCCCGGAGATCTGCTCACTATTTTCCTGTTTATTTTCCCGAGAAAATCCCGAAGCTTAGATAGTAAGTTGATTTCGTTTTTCAAACAACAAATCTCGCTTCGTTTCTCTTCTTTGCAGAAATTATGAAGAGAATGAGGGACGACGTGTTCGTCAGCACTCAATTGAAACGCCCTTTCTCGTAAGTCTCTCTGTTCACATCTTCGAAAAATTGTATGTTTTGTTGATTTTGTTTGGTTTGATTATGTTGTTGATTGTGTGCTCTTTTGCATTTAGAGGCTGATCTCCTAGGAATTTTACCTGTTTGTTTGTTTGTTTGGATTTTTAAGCGGATGAGTTATGATAAATGTGTAATCTAAATCGGGGAAGGAATGTTGGTTGAAATATATGAAACTTTGGATCTTTTCTTGTTTATTTAGGGGGTGAAAAGTGGAATCTGAGATTAATTCTATGTGATAGCTGGAATCTGAAGAGCATATGTGTTAATAGAGAAAGTTTGTGTGTATAGATTACCCGTGGCATTAATAGTGACGTTCTGTCAATTTTTAGTTTTATTTGTTTGATGTTTAATGAGTTTGTTATCAATTTTGGGGTGCAAAGCCATGGGCAGTCCTCCGTCCCTGGACCAGGAGGAGAAGGGGGAGGAGGAGGCGGAGGAGGTGCAGGAGGAGGTGGTTCTCAGAAACTAACAACTAGTGATGCCTTGACCTATCTCAAAGAAGTGAAGGACATGTTTAAAGACCAAAAGGAGAAATATGACATGTTTCTTGAGGTCATGAAAGATTTCAAGGCTGAAAGGTTTGCTTCTCCGCACCCGTCGTGCTCTTTTTCGTGATGAATGGTTTGTTGTTGCATTTAGTTGCCAATTGATCCACGGCTGTGTTTTTGTCTATTCCAGAACTGATACTGCAGGTGTTATAGCGAGAGTGAAGGATTTATTCAAAGGCCATACGAATCTAATTTTGGGATTTAACACCTTCTTGCCTAAAGGTTATGAGATAACCATTGACGAGGATGAGCCTCCACCGAAAAAGATAGTAGAATTTGAGGAAGCTATTAGTTTTGTGAACAAGATAAAGGTTACCATATTCTACTATTTGAGATTTGAATTAAAAAAAAAAAAAACCAAAATGCCAAGTTGCAGTGTTGTTCCTAGTTGTTTAATAGGTGAATCCATATCTTGCAGAAACGATTTCAAAATGACGAACATGTGTATAAGTCATTTCTAGACATATTGAATATGTATAGAAAGGAACACAAGGACATAAAGGCGGTCTATGATGAGGTAAGAAAATTTAACTTTTCGTTATTTTGCTTACATAATATAATAGGTAGCCCTTTTTTGTTCTTCCTTTCATTGTTATCTATTCGTTTAAAGTGGTCAATTATCTTTTCAGGTTGCAACTTTATTTCATAAACATCCAGATTTGCTTGATGAATTCACAAGATTTTTACCTGATTCTAGTGCAACACCTTCGACACAACACATTCCTTATGGCCGAAATTCACTTCCGCGCTTCAATGAGCGGAGCTCTGTTACACCCAAAATTCATATGGACAAGGTTATTTCATTATGTTCAATGTTTTGTGATTGGAAGTTAATGGATTCTTGATGGGAAATGAATTTTATTCTCAACAGCATCGTCGACGAGATAGGATTATTGCCTACAGTGCAGACCGTGATCGTAGCGTTGATCGTCCTGACCTGGACGATGACAAAGCCATGAAAATGAGTAAGGAGCAAAGAAAGCGCGCGGAAAAGGAGAGGAGAAATCGTGATCATGATGATAAAGAACATGAGAACAATAACAATAGGGACTTCAACTTCCAACGAATTCCTGACAAAAAGAAATCTGTCAGAAAGGTTGAAGGATTTGGAGGAAATGCTAATAATGATGAGAAAGATACCTTGAAGAGTGAGTTTGTTCATTTCCCTTTTAATACAAGCTGATATGAGTTGATATAACTTGCCGAAGAAAAGTATGAGTTAAAATCTATGGTATTTTCATAAAATCAATAATATACGTTATTGAAATGTATGCTATCTCATGATATTTGATCTAAGGGAGTCAGATCCCTATTTTTCATGAGCTAATTTAGAATTTCTCCTTAAATGTTGAATGTCTCCGACTCTCTGGTGACAATAGACTGTAATGTGGAAAAACTACCATGGAATATTCATTTGTTTTGCCGGCCAACAGGTTTGCCCATTTCTTTTTCCTTACTATTTTTTTTGGTCGAGATAAGTTATTTTTTTGTTCCCTTGATTTCCATGTCAGGCATATACAGCCAGGGATTCATTTTTTGTGAAAAAGTTAAAGAGAGGTTGTGCAGTCAGGATGACTACCAAGCTTTCTTGAAGTGTCTTCATATTTATAGCAATGGAATAATTAAAAGGAATGATTTAAAAAATTTGGTACGTGTTATACCATCTCTAGCAATTATCCTAACTTATAAATTGTCCGCTATCTTCCTTCACATCCATGCTACTATTATCAAACAAATAAAAATGACCGCCACCTAATTTAGCAAAAGAACTCCAATGCAGACATGGAAAAATGTAGATGTTTATAGTTAATGCCATTTTTGAGGAACCAGTTTGAATATTTACTTTTTTATCTTTTGGGTCTCTTACTCTGCTGCTTCAGGTGACTGATTTATTGGGAAAGTTTCCAGACCTTATGGTGGAGTTTACTGATTTCTTAGAACGTTGTGAGAATATTGGTAACTTCGTAACATTAGCTGGATTTTTTTTTTCGCTCTCTTGGTTCATATCTATTAGGTTGTTTCTTACTGTTCTATTTTTGCAGATGGATTTCTTGCGGGTGTTATGAGTAAAAGTATGTGTATATATATATATATTTATATTCTTTGTAGTTTTTTTTTTAAATAAAATCTTCGTAATATATTATGTGGAATAGCAATTCATTTTAATGCACTGACAATTCAGATGCTTCATGATTCCTCTAGGAATCTTAAGTTTTCTATTGTAATTTGTGAACTCAAATGGCGCTAATTTTTTGATGCAGAATCGATTTCCAGTGACAGTCACTCAACCAGACCAGTGAAGGTAGAGGATAAAGAAAAAGAGCAAAAGCGCGATGTGGAAGGAAGCAAAGAAAAGGAAAGGAGCAGGGAGAAGTATGTGGGAAAATCCATTCAGGAGCTTGACCTTTCTAGTTGCAAACGGTGTACTCCAAGTTATCGCCTTCTGCCAGATGATGTATGCAACTTTAAATGCATTTCTTTACATGTAGTCTGCAGATCTAGGATTTTGAATGAAGTGTAACTTGGTGGCACCTGTCACTTTTCAGTATCCAATGCCTTCAGTAAGCCAGAGATCAGGGCTCGGCACTCAAGTTTTGAATGACCACTGGGTATCTGTGACTTCAGGAAGTGAGGACTATTCCTTTAAACATATGCGCAGAAATCAATACGAGGAAAGTTTGTTCAGATGTGAAGATGATAGGTAAAAATCAAAAAATAGTTTTGCTGTTCTCCTCTATGACATGGTTTTTTACAATGGCGTATAATTTTGGAAATATGTTCCACAGATTGATGGCAGTGTTTTATGTATGCTTGTGCAATTATCTAAGTTGCTTAAGGAAGTATTAGCATCCAACATAGTTCTTCTCTTATATGAGATATTCCTTGATAATGCGTTATGGATTGTTTACAATGCTAAATTGTGATCCATTTGTTCCTTGGACCTTCGATGGGAATCTGGCCTTTAGGAAAAAACTTTACAGCTGTCTTTGTTGCTTCTCTGACCCCGTCGCATTTTAGGTTTGAACTGGACATGTTGTTAGAGTCTGTGACCTCCACTGCTAAGCGAGCAGAAGAATTGTTGAACAGCTTAAATGTAGTCAACATGGAAAATCCAATTTGTATCGAAGACCACTTTACTGGTTTGTTTCTTTCAGCTCACCTTGAATAAGATTTTTAGTGGTTTGTTCTCTGACTTATTTGGCCTTCTCAACTTTCTATGTTTGCAGCTCTAAATTTAAGGTGCATCGAACGTTTGTATGGTGACCATGGTCTTGACGTAATGGACATATTGCGTAAAAATCCAAGTCTGGTGTTGCCTGTCATATTAACGCGCCTGAAGCAGAAGCAAGAGGAATGGACAAAGTGTCGTTCAGATTTTAACAAGGTTTGGGCTGAAATATACGCAAAAAACCACTATAAATCACTTGATCAACGAAGCTTCTATTTCAAGCAACAAGATTCAAAGAATTTGAGCAGTAAATGTAAGTTCAACTTTGTTTTCGGATGGTATAGTAAGTTTTAAAATAACAGTTGATGCAATGTTATTTATTGTCTATATAAAAATTGCAGCATTAGTGGGCGAGATCAAGGAAATTAAAGAGCAAAAACAGAAAGAGGATGATTTTCTTCTTGCACTTGTTGCTGGAAACAGACAATTCATCAGTCCACATCTGGAGTACGAATACTCAGATTTCAGCATTCACGAAGAGATGTACAAAATTGTCGAATATTCATGTGAAGAAATCTGCTCAACAAAAGAACAATTAAATAAAGTCATGAAACTCTATACTTCCTTCTTGGAACCAATTTTGGGCGTTCCTTCTCAACTTCACTGTTCAAAGGTCGCTGAAGATGTTAAAGAAGTTAGAAATGGTGCTACAAATTGTAGTGCCTCAAGCGTAGGAGAGAGTGATGAAAGTCCAGGTGGCGATGCTACTGTTGTTAGTTTTGCAAAACAAAAATCTGTGCATGGTGAAGACGGCAGTACTTTACCAGAATCACCGAGTATTTGTAGGACAGGTTTAGCAACCAGAGATACCTCAACTAAAGAAGATAGTTCAGTTGATGTGGGTCGTGTCTGCAGAGATGAACCAACTTGTGATACTCAGCAACTTGAGAAAGACAATAAAAATGAAGATGTAACTGATAAAACTTGTGGGTCCAATAAACATGTCACCCCCATTGACCAAGTTTCTAATTTGAATGCATCATCGGCAAATGGAGCGGAAACTAGTCATGACAGAACCAGCCTGGAAGCAGTGCCAGGTTCTCTTTCTCTCAATTGATAAATTGCATAATAATTTTCTCTTGTTTTTCTTTCTGATTGTTGCTGAGACCATTTTGTTGCTCTGTGCATTTGTCATTGTCTTTTATTTCAAGGTTGTGGTACAACTCTGTCCAGACCCGATGACAATATTGATACCACACCTTCAGCAGAGGTATGAGTTTGGAATGTTGCAAGCATTCAGTTTTTAATTACCTTTGATAGAGCAGATATCACTAATGCATCTACGAATTAATCATTTCCCCCTTTCTCCTTTCTCCCCTTTTGTGGGTTCTTAAGGATGGTGTTTTATTAACTTGTTTTGTGTGTTTCTTGCATACTTTAGGAAGGTGATGTTGCAAAACCCGCATTGTTGACAAATGGGGTTCTTAGAGAAGGAAATAAACTAAGCAGTTCTCGTGAAGAATCTGTGGAGGCCTCCAAGATTGAAAAGGAAGAGGGCGAGTTATCACCTAATGGTGACTTTGAGGAGGATAACTTTATTATCTCTGGAGATGCTGGGGTACAGGGTATGGCCAAGGCAAAACCTCCAAGTAGGCTGTATCAATCTGGAAGTGGAGAAGAGTTGTGTGGTCAGCAAGCTGGGGTGGAAAATGATTCAGACGCTGATGATGAAAACAGTGAAAATGTTTCTGAAGCTGGTGAAGATGTCTCAGGCAGCGAGTCTGCAGGTGATGAGTGCTCCAGGGAAGGGCACGGAGAAGAGGATGGCGATCATGATGAGGTTGATGGTAAGGCTGAGAGCGAAGGAGAGGCTGAGGGGACAAGTGATGCACACTTAGTGCCATTACCAGACCGTTTTCTTTCATCTGTGAAGCCTCTCGCAAAGCATGTACCAGCTACTTTAGTTGAGCAAAAGAAAGGACACCGGGTCTTCTATGGAAATGATGATTTCTATGTGCTTTTTAGGCTTCACCAAGTAAAGAAAAATATTCCCCCCCTTTCTTTTTCTCTCTTTCTTTCTTCTTCTTCTTCTTCTTCTCTCTCTCTCTCTCTCTTTTTTTTTTTTTTTTTGCGTTGGTTTTGTACATGTTCACTTATTCCCTTGTTCCCTGATCTCAATATATGACTTTTGAATTTGTTAGATTCTATATGAAAGGATTCTGTCAGCAAAAGTGAATTCAACAGGTGGTGGAGAAATGAAATGGAGAACTTCAAAGGATGCAAGTTCTCCTGATCCATATGGCAGGTATTTCACTACAGCTCTCTTATTCTATAAATTATAATTGGTTGATACTATTTTATTTAGATATATATATATATATATATATATTGTTCACGTTTATGCTTATGCAGATTCATGAGTGCGCTTTACAATTTGCTTGATGGGTCTTCTGATAATGCAAAGTTCGAGGATGAATGTCGAGCTATCATAGGAAACCAATCATATGTGTTATTTACACTGGACAAAGTGATATATAAATTGGTCAAACAGGCAAGGAAACTCTAAGTTCTCTGTTCTTTAACTTTTGCCAGAATTTTGTGTGTAAATGATATTTCTTTGCTACAGCTTCAAGCAGTGGCAACTGATGAGATGGACAATAAGCTTCTTCAATTATATGAGAGTGAAAAATCCCGGAAACCTGGTATGGGAGATACAGTATATTATGAAAACGCACGTGTCCTTCTGCACGAGGAGAATATATATAGATTGGAATGTGTAAGTTCTTTGAACATTTTTCCCACTCTTTACTTGCTCTCGCTGAGAAACTATCTTCCTCGTTCCCACCTTAGAGGGTTCACTGTTTACGATTTTTGACTTTATGCCTTGTTTTGTGTTTTTCTCTACCTTCACTTTCTAGTCTGCCCTCTCCCGGTTATCCATCCAGTTGATGCATAATGTGAACGAGAAACCCGAGGTCTTTGCAGTTTCAATGGATCCCAATTTTTCTGATTATCTAAACAATGATCTTTTATCGGTCTTTACTGCAAAAAAGGAGTCACATGGAATTACCCTGAAGAGGTAATAACTTTATATTCAGCCTAACTATTATTTTGATTTCATTAACTAAAGGGCGGGCATTGTCGCAGGTTTAGGTTATCTTTTGCGTTGTTCATTTTAAGACTTCTTTTCTCCACTAGAAGGGTTCTCAATCACATGCACTTGATTTTGAACCATTAGACGTTTCCTCATTTTGAAATTTCCATTCCCTCTCATCCAATTGTGCAAAAACAAATCTATTTAATGGGACTGATTTGTGCATCTTAAATATTGATGTAGAACAGGTTTTGTAGTTTAGCAACATCAATGAAGTTTCCTATTTCCAATAAGTTTCCTTGTTTTCTATTTTCAATTAGTTTTTCCCTAAATACTTTCTAGCATTTTGAATTTCCCATTCTTGTTAGTTTCAATTCTTAGCCTAAAAAGTTAGTTTCTATTCTTGGCCTAAGAAGTCCTATGAATCCGGGTGTAATCAGATTATTATGATCATCTCTTATCAATAAAATTTCAGAATTTATTAAAATTTTCCAATTACTATGTGTGCTTGTTTGTTTTTCGTTTTGTTTTGAAATGTACACTTCTATTGCACCAAAGTCGGTATTAAAGTGAGGAATTTACCTGGGTTGATGGCTAAGGAAGGTTCTAGTAGAGCGCTAGCGCCATACAATAAATGTTGGCTGCAATGAATGTTGGAGATGGAGGCGGACTTAGGGGAAGGTGGTCAGATCTCACCAACAACCACCCAGACGACAATGTCCCACCCAGAATTCGACCCACGGCCTCCTAGGGCAGATTGCCTTGATCTAAACCCTAGGATTCCAAGGTGTGATGCTCATGCGATCTCTCACTGGAACAGTGGCTACCCACACTAGCTAGAGGAGAAATACACCAAATCTGATGACGACGATGACCAACGCGGTGGTGGCTGTTTTCCCGAGCTTGTAGATCTCCAACACAATAGGAATAGTCTCTCTCTCTTTTTTTGGGTTTTCGTGATGGAATTGCATTATCCAACCCAAGGGAAGTTGATTATGGGCAAGGGGTCCTTAAAGTTGTGAAGACTCATTCGATGAAGAAGGCGATAATTTGCCTTCTCTAATGTAGCTCATGCGTGAGGTCAGAACGGGCAAGAGTTGAAGATGAAGATGGATGTGTGCTTAGTTTCACTAGCCGCTTGCAAATTGAGGATTTTTTTGGTTGGCTTCTTAACATTGAGAATTTCTTGGATTATTGGGAATTTCCCGAAGATCGTTAAGTTAAATTGGTTGCTTACAAGCTAAGAGTTGGAGCTTTGGCATGGTGGGAATGGATGCAATTTAATAGACAGAAAGAAGAAAATCAATAAGTTCATAAATGGATTACAATGAATTGATCGTTACATAGATGATTTTTACCTCCTTATGAGGTACTATGCAAACAGGGTAATCGCATTGTTAATGATTAGACAAAAGAATTTTACAGATTAAGTGCTTGGGTTAATTTATAAAAATAAAGCACTAATCAAGTCTTTAGTTACTTTGGAATATTTGGACCATGATCAATGCCGTGAATTTAGCCTTGAAGCCTAGTTGAACAGACCAAGTGCAAAAGTTATGAGTCCCATTCAAGATGAACCATTAAACCTTTAGTTGCTTACGAGTGGCAATAGAGAGGGCTGCAAAAACACTCCAACAACCTAAGTTTTGGGGCAAGATGTAAATATTGGTCCTAGACGAGTAGGTAACCAACATCAAAACCAACCAATGTCACGAGCTCCTAGCAATCCAATGCACGCCTAAATTAGAAGTGTTAAATGGGCTGGGCCGTCCATGACAGTGCAAGGAACAACCCAGCCCAGCCAAGCCTTGCACTGTAGCAAGCTAGGCTGGCTTGAACCCCCCAAGTCAGTAGGGCTAGCACGGCCCTGACATGTGAAGGGCCTGGCCCAAGCACGCCAAAGGCCCTTCAAGTTTGGCTTTTTAGGTGTTAAAAAAAAAAAAAAAAAAACTCTATTTTGAGCTCCATGAGGTTTTAAATAATCAATCTCCTTTTCTCGCCACCCGGCTATGTATCCTCAAAAACTTCTGTCCTAGAGTGTTGTTCATGTAACGGAGACCTTTCTAAGGTTCCCTAGATCTTATCCCACCAGGATAAAGGTGTTCAGATCAATGTCATCTAGGGTTCGATCAGTGGTAGCTGGGGTCATCTTACCTGGAGCAGATCGTAATCTTCTAGGATGTTAATGGGTAAAAGGATTGGAGTTGGTTGAATGTATTTACCGAAATAACCTAATCCCTTTTTGGTAAGGCCCGCATAGAAATATGCTACTGACGTGAGTAAAGCTAAAGTAATGTGAGTATTCACTTGACACCTGTTCTTGTGGATACGATCGTATATCCTTATATTTACTGTTTTTGTTCTCATATAGTCTTGTATGGTTGCAAATAGAGGTATACTATAGAAGACGGGTTTTTGAATAACAAATTTCAAATTCCATCTATATCCTTGTATATAAAAGAATTTTTAATTTATATAACTAAAGAGGTTCAAAAGTTTTTTTGGAATCAAAAAGCTCTTTCTAAGCACTATCCAAACGCTAATTGAAAATCTCTAACTTATGCGTTTGTTCTTCTACTGGTTAAAAGTAAATGCAAGAGCTATTTCAAACAGGTCCTTAGCCAAGGATGCAAAATATTCTACATTGTATTGGTTTGGTACCCGATGCTAGCTTGCCTATCTTGCTGCCACATCATCGCATGAGTCTGGCACAGTATGGGGAGTTACAGCGGCAAGTTTACAAAATGTTGAAAGAAGGGTTAATTGGAGAGAGTATGAGTCCTTGTTTTGTTCATGCTTTGCTGACACCTAAGAAGGATGGGGGTTTTGGATAATGTGTGTTGATAGTCACGTCATCAACAAAATTATCATCAAATGTCGTTTTCTCATTCATTGCTTAAATGATTTGTTGGACATGTTGGGAAGAGTTAGGGTCACCAAACTTTATTTTGTAGTGGCTATCATCAGATCCTCATAGGTCCTAGGGATGAATGGAAAACAACATTCAAGACCAAGGGTGGTCTGTATGAAAGGCTAGCGATGCCATTTGGTTTGTCAAATGCCCCTGGCACGTTTATGAGAATGATGAATCAAGTTCTTCAACCTTGTATTGGCGAATTTTTGAAGTTAATTGTGATGCTTTTGTGCATGGTGTTGGGACAGTCTAGTCTTAGGAGGGGCGGCTGATCGAATTTTTTGGTGAGAAGATATGCGAAACCCCATGGGAGTGGATCACTTAAGAGCTTGAGATTTATCCAATAGTTCGAGCTTTGCAACATTGGGATCCTTGATTCATGGGGAGCTTGTGTTATTCAATGACCATTAGGCTTAAAATTCATTGATTCTTAGAAGTCCATGAACCAATGCACGCTAGGTGGGTTACTTTCCTCCAAAAATATACCGTTACAATCAAGTATTAAGTCCGGACAACAGAACAATGTGGTTTACGCATTGAGTTACTTGCTACTATTGGCATCGAAAGAAGTGCGGTTCTTTGAAAGAAGCTTATGCGGAACATGACAACTTTGGCGAAATTTGGCTCAGGTGCAACAAGTGGGGAGCTAGTGATGACTTTCTTATTCAAGATGGGGTTTTATTTCTAGAAACCACGTATGCATCCCTCATTCTTTTCTAAGAAAGCAGTTGATTAGAGAATTACATTGGTGGCTGAATGTTTTTATTGGCCTTATCTTAGGCAGGAGATTAGGTGTTTTGTCTAACATTGATCAATATGTTAAAGAGCTAAAGGTCAATATCAGATGTTGGCCTTTTTGTTCCCTTGCTAGTTTCGGAACATATTTGGGAAGATTTAACTATGGAGTTTGTATTTGGATTACGAAGAATTCAACATGGTGTTGATTCAGTTTTACGGTAGCAGATCGGTTTTGTAAGATGGTTTACTTTATTTCTTGCAAGAAGACGCCTGACACTTCCCATGTGGCTCAGTTGTTTTTCCATGAAGTAGGCCGCTTTCATGGTGTTCCTCGTTTCGTTATGTCAAATAGGCATGTTAAATTCCCAATTGATTTTTGGAGGTCTCTTTGGAAAAAAATTGATACTTCTTTATGCTATAGCAGCACTAGCAATCCTGAAACAGACAGGCAGATTGAGGTTGCTAATCGTACCTTTGGAAATATGACTTGATGTGTGTGCAAGGACATGCCAAAAGAGTGTGATGTCGTTTTTCCAAAATTGAGTTTGCTTTCAATAGCATGAACAATCAATCTACTACAAAGACACCATTTGAAGTTGCCTACACTAGAGCCCCGAGGCATACTGTTGACTTGATTCAGTTGCCAAATTTCCTTGATGTCAATCTCGTGGCTACAATGTTTGTTGAACAAGTTCATAGAGTGCATGACGAGGTTCACAAGAATCTAGAAATCGCAAATTCAAAGTATAGGTTGCTCTTGACTGACAAAGTAGGCAAAAGTTTTTTACTGAGGGTGATTTGGTTATGATGCACTTCTGAAAGAACCGATTTTATGTTGGTACTTATAACAAGCTCAAGAACGATAAGATTGGTCCTTTTTGCATCCTTAAGAAAATTGGTGATAACGCCTACAAGCTTGATCTTCCTTCAGATTTGAACATTTCTTCAACCTTTAATGATGCTGCTCTTTTCGAGTACTTCTCACATGATGAATTTTCTCTGCAACCAGCTAACTTAGGGACGAGTTTTTCAAGTGGAAAGGATTGATGTTTCTTAATTCAGCAACGAGAACAACAACAAAGTTTCCTATTTCCAGTTAGTTTCCTTGTTTCTTATTTTCAACCAATTTCCTTTTCTAAGTACTTTGTAGTACTCTTTAATTTCATTTAGTATCCCCATTCTTGTTAGTTTCTATTCTTGAACTACAAAGTCCTATAAATATGAGTGTAATCAAATTATCAGGATCATCAATTGTCAATAGACCTTCAAACTTATTTGATATTTTCGATTATTTTTTGTGTTCTTGTTTGTTCTTCGTTTCATTTCGAAACATACGTTTCTGCAACACCATATATATGCTTGAAGTTATAGTATTACTGACGGAATATAGTTGTTTTGGACACTAGACATGAAGTTTTACCAACATTGACGGGGTATAGTTAGTTTTGGATACATTTTAGGCATATTTCCATGTTTGGTGTCGTATTTTATTTTTCCTGTTATCAGATTGCAATCTTAAGGAAAAAGATTTTACAAATTGTTGCTTGTTTTTGTTACTTGTTGCTCTATATAATATCTGCAGAAACAAGCGCAGATTTGCGTCTTTAGATGAATCTTCAGCAGTCTCCGCTGCCTTGGAAGGTGTCCAGTTAGTCAATGGTTTGGAGTGTAAGATTACTTGCAGTTCATCCAAGGTGGGTCTCCTCTCTTTCTCCCTCTCTCTCTCCATAAGAAACGTTACTTAATGAAAAGAGTTTTTACCATCTAAAAGCATCTCCAATGCAATGTTAAATTAATGTGCCAATGACGAATTTAGCATATGAGTGCAAAAAAAACTCTCCATTGCAATGTCATTTTTAATGTTAAATTTGCTATATGTTATACTTTGTGGCAAATTTGCTACAAAGTTTAGCATCTAGCAAATTTGGCATTTGATTTTTATTGGTTGTTAGATTGACTTTGTTATTTTAATAGTCACAACATTCTCACTTTTTAATTAGTTTTATATTAAAAGTTTAATTGTACAAGTTTCAAGATTTGATAATTTTAATAAAAGACAAATATGACATTCCAAACAACATTATGCATTGGAGCTTGATAGCTTGGCTTTTTTGCTTTAATAATCACAATATTTTTACTTTTTAATTAGTTTTATATTGAAAGTTTAACCTTACAAGTTTCTAGATTTAATAATTTTGACAAAAGACAAAAATAACATTTCAAAAGCATTATGCATTGTAGCATAAAATAAAATCACACACGAAAATATGTTATTTTTACATTTTTAGTGGCAGATATAACATTGGCATGGGTATTTCCATTGGAGATGGTTTAAGAAGAGAATATGATATCCTTCTCGGGAAAAGGGGTGAAAATTAACGAGACGACAAAAGTAGTAGTCCTTTAATTCCTTATCTAAAGAGGCGGCTCAAAAATGCTTGAAAATTTTTTTCCCCATAATACAAAGATCGTTAGTTGTCTTTTTCTTATTATTATTATTTGTTAACGGGTAATCAGTTTGTTCACGTGAAAAGATTAACGTTGTGATTGTAACAAGATTCTGCAATAACAAATCATGCATATACATTTTTTTTCATATGTTCACGGGTATTATGATGTGGCAGATGTCCTACATAATGGACACAGAAGATTTCTTCTTCCGGCCGAGGAAGAGATCAAAATCATTGGGAGCTATATCTTCACATGATGATCAGAGAGTACAACGGTTTCACAAATTCATGTCGCACTCTCTCTAACTTAACATGCCTAATTCGGAGACCGCAGTTTCTCAAGGCATAGACAAACAGACAGACTGACACGAGATGCGTCACCGTAAGTAAATCACGGAGCAAAGCTTGCGTCATTCTGTACTTTTCACATTCATATAGTATTAAGTTTATGGAGATGACATAACTCATGCCTTTTTTTTCACATATTTAGAAGCCAATTCCATGAGAAACCCAACAAGGGTCGCTTCATATGGATGGCCTATAAGCTATTGTTTTTGTATATAAGGATCTGTATGATATTTTTGTAGAGAGGTATTTATTTAATCCCTGATTGTTATTTTTCTACCCCGTCCTTCATAAGAACTTTGGTCTCGTTAGATTATATTCCGTACGTTTAAACAGGGTTAAGTTTTGACGTGTTTCCATTTTCCAAACCATATGGCAGTGGCACATGGGTTAGTTTTAAAATTTTGGCAGCAGTTAATGTATCCATTTTTGAGAATTTCTCAGTAATGATGTGTGTTTTCCCAACTTGGTGTTTCTACAGACCGTACCCAATCCTTAACTAACTGGGCCAGGAAGCAAACGTGGCCTTTAAGGAAGCTAAAACCAGCCAAAGCCCGTGTGTGCCATTGCAGCTTAAACAGCAGGTGGCGTGTCGTAACTGTCTGCATTACCGGTATTTCCAGACAGAAAAATAAAACACACTGAATTCAATAATTCTCCAATGATGGAGAGGATGGTATACACGGCCTTGGCCCAAAAGCTAACCGCTAACCCTCATTTTTTTGGGAAAACAAACTCGATTGTTCGAGTCGTGATTTATTACTTTATTCCTCTAAGGCGCAAACATCAAGCCATTTCTCTCTTTCTTTCTTTTTTGGTTGCGAATAAATCAATCAACTTTTAGCCTTTATATTGAAGTCAGCCCTCAGTCTCGTTCAACTAATGGCTATGGTCTGGAAGTCTTGTTTCTGCACCCAAAAAAAAAGGGAAATTATATTTACACCCCATGTTTTTGTTAAGGCACCCCAAAATATTTAAAAGGACCCTTGTCATCTCGCCATGCTTATACCCCAAGAAAATAGTGCAAAGGAAGAAACATACCCTAATAGCAAACTCAGTAGCAAGAGAAGCCTCCCGAACGATCATAGTACAGCCGCTCATCTAATATCAAATCAATCAGTAGATCTCACTTCCCTTTCCCCATACCATAGTCGGAAGGGATAACGTATCCACAGAAGAGAGAGTATGGGCCCTTACCCCACTGAAGGTCCTCTACATGTTGCTAGGCAGATTTAACGCTATGCCCTTCCCTTAGTGCCTCACTCCAGGTGGGGCTCACAACCAAAGGATGCACAGAGTGAAGTTGCCTATCTAGCCACCCGACGAAGGGGGGACGGGGAAAGCTACAGGCCCAAAACCTTCGACCCTTCTTTCTAAATGGGGGTGCCCGGAGCACCTCATCTTGTCATTTCGTCGTTGCTCATTCCCGTTAGGCCGAAGTGTTTGGCGTTTCCTTCTCCGCGCCCGCTCACGCTTCGCTGACCTATCGCGTGCTAAAGAGAAGAGAGTACGAAAGAATAGTAAACGGAGCACACCGCAGAAAGATTCAAAATATGAGAAGTTCCCCTTGGATGCGAGAAGAAGAAGGAAATGAAGAACGAGAACGAAACGAAATAAAGCCTTTCTAGTTTCGGATGAGCTTCTCCCAATTATGTCTGGTAATAGAATAGGGCGTCTTGCTCTGACCAAGACGCCACTTTTTGCTCCGTCCATGGAGCGGATGAATTTATTATAGCCTTAAGATTTAGGTCACGCAGAGGGCGGCCTTGGGGCAGGACTCCTAAAACTTGTACGGGCCACTTCGGTGGTTTTACTAGGCATCTTAAAGTAAGTAATTGAATTTATTATAGTCCAAAGCAAATCATATGTTGTATATTTGACATGCTCGATTTCAAGTTATGCTCTTGATTATTTCAATATGTTTTATTGAATGATTATTTGTTAAAATTTTGGAAAGATAATTTTACTGAGCATTTCGCTCACCATATACTATTTTTCCTATTTTTACTTAACCTTCCTCTAGGTAGATCTAAGTACACAACTTAGTAGTGTGTGTTGCAGAGTGGCTTGTGGAGTCTGCGAGCTGACTTTTCGTTGTTTGTATTTTAGTTGTATTTTTCCGATGAAGGCATGTAATAATTCTATTATTTTTATGCACTTTATTTTAGCTCTTTGGACTGAGATTTGATGTACGTTATTGATATTTTTACATTTTAATTATGTATGCCAAAAATTGTGAGGTTCAGTGGGTCCGGACCATGCCGCAGTGGAACTTTAAACTCGAGTTATTCTTTCCTTTAGTACACGGTTGCCACGAATCTAATCTATTTCGTTTTCCTCAAAATTATGATTCTTAACTTATTTTCTTATTTTAGCTCTAAATTGTTGTGGTTCTCTTTTAAATAAAAATTTGATTAATTATGTTTTCCAATTTTTTTCTTTAATAATTGTTTTAAAGTCACCATCACATTGTTTTCATAATTGTACCCTCACATTGTTTATATTTAAATTCTCATGAATTTCAAAAATTTATAATAATAATAATAATAATATGGGATTTAAAACATACATATCAAACTCAATATTTAGTTGTTAATTTAATTAATCCACCACGTCATCAATATCAGTTTGGGGCCTGAAAAAGTAGCATTGTGGCCATGGAGCCATGACATGGGCGTGGCAGAATTACTTCAAGCCCCAGCCTCCTTCAGGTCCTATATGCCGCGAGAATTCAGACATCACAAGCTCGAGGTTTTATCAGGTTCACGTGGATTCCGGCCTAGCCTTTTCCGCCATTAAAGAATCCTCGAGGCAGGCAACGCGATATCTGGACTATTGGGGCTCACAAATTTTAGAGTAGCACTATCCATGAGTACCATGTCTAAGAGATGCTATGTGTAGGAAATGTTTCTCATATCTCAGCTTTGACTGACGAACTTAACATTTTCACAGAGGAAGTTACTAATACCAATATTGTTAATGGAGTTTGAATACGTGGGATGGGAAATTATTACAGTTATGTGAGTACGTCACAGTGGAGTTCATAAGGCAAATTTTACTTCCAACCTTAGTTGTGCAGCGTCATTTTCACCATTGGCTGGATATAAAGTTAGAAAATATGTATTTGACCTTTATACCAAAAGGGGATAACTCGCGTATATTTTACTTAATTCCCCATAATTTCGCTATGTTGAAAACGACATCAGTTGGATGAAGGTTTGAGATCTAAAATATATGAAAAAAATGACATGTTATCTCACGCTTTAAAAATTATATTTATTTATGTCGTACTTAAAAAATTTATACTATATTATTATTCGTATTATATATTAGATTATGTCATAAATAAATTCATATACCATTTATAAAAAATAAATATTAAAAAATAGCGTTAATAAAAATTCCCTAAATACATGCATAGGCTTTTTCTTTGATACACCAGTTGCACCGAAACCGCATGTGGCAGTCTCCCAATGTTGGACAGGTTGTAGCTGTT
Organism: Artocarpus heterophyllus; assembly: GCA_025403435.1. NCBI lineage: Eukaryota > Viridiplantae > Streptophyta > Magnoliopsida > Rosales > Moraceae > Artocarpus > Artocarpus heterophyllus. The sequence continues at coordinate 4,480,274 of CM046348.1, read as the reverse complement.
TGATTTGACACATTGCAGAAAAAGTAGCCTAGGTGTGGGGGCTTCCTTGTTTTTTCGAAGCCTTTCTTCCCTAAAGCAGCCGTCTGACAGCTAATTTTTTCCTATTCATTTGGTTTTTTGGTGAAATTAGATATCTCTAAGTGCAAAGTAGTCATTTAGGATGGAGCTAATATTAAAATCGAATAGAGAGAGGAGAGGGGGTATCTTCCAATCCGTCCGGCAACAAAATCCGCAAATTTTTAGTAATAAATAGACGGTGCAATTGTCAGTACACTGTAATGCCAACATGTAAACGGCAGAGTAGAACCTTAAACGATGTTGGACCTTTTGTTTCTTAATGTATTTGTTTACGGAGTGCTTAACATGATGATTAAAACTGTTAATTAAAACTATTTTTTTAATAATATATAAGAGTTTTATATTGTAGTGATTTTTTTATTGTTATTATAATATGTGAAAGTTTTATATTATTTATAATTGAGAAAATGATTTAGATTATTTTTGTCAAACACTTTGTTAGTTACAGGCCACCGGTCAAAATAGGCCAGTGAGGTGAGCGATATGCATACATGAGGCCCCGCTATGTGTCGTAGGTATTGTGAGTTCAAATGTTGGAATGTTGTTCACAGATATTCCTCTTTGTTGACAAGCGAAAGTACCATCCTTTTTGTTGGCATAGTGTTCCTTTTTTTTTTTTTTTTTGTTTCCCTTTGTTCATTAAACTGTAATTATTATACAATTATATTATAAGCCACAGAAGCGGTAGTGGTGAAGCGGGCCTCTTCCATTGACATGGAAGTGGAGAATGCCATGGTGCGTAACATCTGAAAATTCAGTCATACATTGATATCGTAGTCGACTACTGTTCAAGCTTTTTCTTATACGACTATTAGCGGTTTCACCTAATTCTATTATATTGGGAGGGGAATTTATCTAAACTGGTGATTGGCATACAATAAGAAAATAAAAGATAGTAAAGTAAGAAGTTGTTTAGGTCTAAAAGAAGTAGAAGATAGTAAACAGTCAAACTTGTATTCAAAACTCAATATCCTAGTTTAACCATTACAATTAGCTTAGGAGTGTATTTACAGCCATTTAACAAAACAATAACAAGTACACTAAAATAAATGCATAATAGACAAATAACAATAAGCGAATAACAAAGGAAAGGTACAATAAGAAAATGACTAATAAAAGTGAAACTTACTACATCAGGAATCGCTTTTACTTGGAAACTATTACTTGATGGCAATAAGAAAGCTTAAATTCTAATCCTCATCCAGAATAGGCATAGTAGCGTCATGTGGAAGGCAGTCAGGCAAAAAGATGGAATGATCAGATGCCCGCTCCATGCAGTCTTGAAGTACCTTGTCGTCTAACGACGTGCATGCAACGTTACCTGGGTGCAGTCTCAATTCAATTACTAGTTTGTAATCAGTAGCACCTTCCACTACCACATTAATGTCTGCACCAGGAATACAGTGGCCATACAAGAGTCTAATGATGGTTGGTTGTTAGTTCCACGATCTGGCACCATATTGGTTATGCTATGCTTCCTCAGAGGGCATATTGCCTTGTTGTGTCCATTTCCTTTGCACAATGTACATTTCCTTTGACGGGCCAATTTTCCTTCACCATCTGTATGTTGTAACTACATTTGCCTGTTTGCAGTTCTCTTATTCTTGACCATGATGGCGTCTCTTAGAGGCACAAAACTAGCCCTGGTGTCTTGGTTATTGTCCAAGTCTTGATTTCTAAGTGAACTAGTTTGTGAGGTTAAGTACATTTGTTGAAACTTAGTGGTTAACCCTACCAACTCACTTATTGCCTCCTTGTAGAGATTTTCTATCTTTGTTGCATAGTATACCGTCTTATTAACTCAGAGGCAAGATTACCATAATTCTTAATCTGCTTGAGTTCTTTTAGGAAGTCAACAAATTGGCATGTTGTCACCTTCAATCCTGTCTTAGATTCCATAGCCCATGTTGCATAGATCAACGCCTGTGGGGCAAAACGATAGTTAAACACCTTCGTAGTTGAGTTCTATCTTATCATTAAAATTCCTCATTTTTCTTAAATGGTCTAATTAAGTTTTGTTTATAAATTGACGTCCCACATTCTTCTCTTTTTTTTTTTTTTTTTAAATTGAAGGTTATTATACTAGAATTAATTATTTGAATACCACCCACGGTTTTTTGCCCTTCTTTTATGAAAGTCCTATAATTTGCAAATAATAAGGTAATATTGGCTTTTCAAATAGAATATTATAATCAAATACTGCTTTCTTTAGTTTCCAATACGCTCCTTTTTAAACCTATATATTCCTAAATAAAAAAAAAGGAGCTAAAAGATTGTTAAACCACACAGTTTAGGACCCTTAGTTCAATTTTAGACATGCTAAACCAACTGTGTGGCAAAACTATTTAAAAGGTGCTTAGGAGAGTAGTTTAAACCATCAGTTTGGATTTGAGAACTGTAGCGTGTGAAAACTTTATACTATAACTTTTTATTATAGTATATGAGAGCTTTATATTGTTCATAGTTTAAACTATTGGTTTAAATTACTCTTTCAAATATCATACTAACCAAACAAACCTAATTGCGTCATTTGTAATGGGCAATATATTAAATCTAATATGACATTTAATTTTTTATTTTTTTTTAATGTCTAATCAGGCTCTACGCTGGAACTAGCAAGCATTTGGCAATACAAGTCATTTTCTTTGGCTTGCCAAAAGAAGCCACTTTCCAAAACCTCACCACCCACCATTATGTTAGATATGCATCGCATCCATCCTCTGAGTGTCATAGTGTTGGGCAGCATTATACATCCTGATCGAGCTGTGGCCCGGTCCTCTCAGTAGGGTGGGCCACAACCCGGTGGGAAAAAAAAAGTTTTTCCCATAGTGTTAGGCTGCCGATTGGTGTAATGATTATACCCAGGAAAGTTGGTAACTGGAGAAGCCGGTTATCACCCTAGGCGGTTACCCCTATATATGCATAAACCATTGGATCTGATCTCAACGGTCCATAGTTTGTATAGTACAAAACTACAAAAGTGGGGTGGTGGGCTGTAGAAACACCCTCTACAAGAGATGGTTAAGTTTACGTTTAGCTTAGATTTGGTATATAAATTTATACTTTATCACATTTAATTTTATTTTAATCTTTTAAATAAAAAAGAAAAAAAACTAAAATTTTTTTCAAAAATAAGGTGAAAAACAAAAACACACATCAAATACCCATTTTAAGGATATTCTAGACATTTTCAAAGTAAAAAAAATATTTCATTTAAGTTATTTTTTAAATTTTCTATTTTAAGAGTGGACAATTTTTTAAGTCAGAATTAAAAATTGACTGAAAAATATATAAATTTATGTATTAAACTTAATCTTAAAGTATCAAATAAAAATTAAAAATATATTATTTGAATAAATTGACATAGGGTACAAAAAGGTTAACAACCCGTATATAAAAACTTTGTTTTGCATGAAATGAGCATGTATAAAAATCTTGCTTGCATTATATATAATAATTTATACATGTACATAGCACGTGGTCACATGACGGTGGATAACTAGGGGGCAAAAAACAATGCATTATTGATACTGGTTCGAAGCACGTAATCACATGGCCTTTCTTTCCATTTTCAAACGAAGAATGAACGTAATTGACTCGTCAACCCTTTTTAGTCTCCATGAAGCTTTTCCTCACCAACCAATATTCAAATTCAAATACTACAATTCCAATATAATATATTATATATAATCTATATAAGATCGGCGAAAGCATTGGGAAAGTTCGAGAAGACCAACATTCAAATTTGCGAAGCAGCCTGCCACAGCCGTAAAGTATGGAATTAAAAGAAAAAAAGAAAAAAAAAGAAAGGCGTTCTGTCAAAGACGCGTTGACTCTTTCTGTCCAACTATTTTGACATTTATGTCCTTTCTTCTTTCTTTCTCAGTCCCAGTACAAATCCACCTCAAAAATTCTTTTCTTTGCGTCTTAGTTTCGCAAGCTCATTCTTTCATCATCATCATAATCTCAAGAACTGATTTTTCACAGAAATGTTCATTTCAAGACAATCACTCTTGGTTGTAGTTTTGCTCTTCCTAGTTTCTGATTTGCTTCTTTTTCCTGCCAATATTGAAGCCCGATCATTTCCCAACAAAGTCATATATAGAGATTATGAAATACCCAATAACGTTCTTGAGATTTCAATGCAATTTTCTGAGGCCCCGGAATACAGAAACGGGTTCCATTGTCCAGTTTTGAGGAAAAACGACGTGTCGTGGGCTTGTAACCCTTCAGATGTTCACATTACAATGACAATTGATTCAGAGTACTTGAGAGGCTCCATTGCTTCAGTCCACTCAATCCTCATGCACACTTCTGTTGCAATATGGAGCCAAATCAACCTAGCAAAGAAGAAAGAAAAAAAAAACGCGCTGCATTGGGGAGGGCAGAGACACAGCGCCGCGGCGCCCAAAACAAGGGCCGCAGCGCCCGGAGTCTGGTTTGTTGCGAAATTTTGAGTTAGAGTCGAACTCAAACGCCCCAAAAAGGGGAAACCACTAGGGTTTCTCATTAGTTGCTATTTTTCTCCTCCTTTGGTTATAAATAGACATAAGGTGGCTAGGGTTGGGTGTGTGTGAAAATTGTGAGTGACATAATTTTGTGAGAGGCAAAATTCTTGAGAGCTCCATCCTTGAGAGAGAAAAAATTCCCATTGGGTGTTAGATAGAAGAGAGTTTTGGTAAGCACAATTTGTGAGTGTGTGAGAAACTGCTCTTGTAATCTGTAATCTCCTTCATCATAGTGGAATCTGCAAGCGGCAGAAACAGGACGTAGTCTCAAATTTGGACGAACCTGTATAAAAATTTGGTGTCTCTTTTTCTTCTTTTCTCCTATTTATTTTCTGCAATTGTTCGTTCTTGCGATCCTTGGAATTAGGAGTCGTCTAATTCCCCAACAACTGGTATCAGAGCGGAGGTTTTGATCAGGAACGATGACTGGAGAAGAAGGTATGGCAGCCGGCATCACCAAATTTGATGGTTCAGATTTTTCCTATTGGAGGATGCAAGTAGAGGACTACCTATACAGCAGGAAACTGCACTTGCCCTTGGGTAATAAGCCCGAAGGCATGAAGGATGAGGAGTGGAGTCTCCTTGATAGACAGGTACTTGGTGTGATCCGTTTGACTTTGTCAAAGAACGTTGCCCACAACGTTGCGAAGGAGACCACTACAGCAGGGATGATGAAGGCTCTGTCAGAGATGTATGAGAAGCCCTCAGCCAATAACAAGGTACATCTCATGAAGAAGCTCTTTAATTTAAAGATGTCTGAAGGTGCCTCGGTGGTAGATCACCTGAACAGTTTCAACACCGTCATAAACCAATTGGTCTCGGTAGAGATTAAATTCGATAATGAGATCAATGCTCTAATCCTCTTGGCCTCGTTACCGAATAGCTGGGAACCCATGAGGGTGGCCATTACGAATTCTCTTGGGAGTGCAAAATTGAAGTTTGTTGATGTCAGAAATTCTATTCTGGCGGAAGAAGTTCGCAGGAAGGACTCAGGAGAAGCCTCTTCGTCGAACTCGGCCCTTAATGTTGATAATAGGGGCAGGAAACTTGACAGGCAATCCAACAGAGATAATGGCAGGAGAGGCAAGTCGAGGAATGGGAGAAGCAAGTCAAGGAACGGTAGGACCATGGAGTGTTGGAACTGTGGGAAGACGGGCCACTTGAAAAAGAACTGCAGGGCTCCAAGGAAGAACGAAGACAAGACCAATGACATAGCTAACGCCGCCACTGAAGAGCAACAGGATGCCTTAATCTTGTCTGTCGACAGTTCTTTTGATTCGTGGGTGATAGACTCAGGAGCATCATTCCACACCACAGCACACCGTCATGTCCTGGAGAACTACGTTGCCAGAAATCATGGTAAGGTTTATCTCGCTGATGGAGAACCTTTGGATATAGTTGGCATTGGAGATGTCAGTTTAAAAATGCCTAATGGGTCTGTGTGGAAGATTCATAAGGTGAGACATGTTCCTAAACTAATGTGCAACTTGATTTCGGTGGGGCAACTGGATGATGAAGGACATAAAGTGACCTTCAATTGTGGAGGTTGGAAAGTCACTAAAGGAGCGATGGTAGTTGCTCGGGGACGCAAGGCTGGAACTCTCTACATGAACTCTAGTTGCAGAGATACCCTATCAGTTGCTGATTCTGCTGCCAATACTGAGCTATGGCATTATAGGCTCGGTCACATGAGTGAGAAGGGTATGAAGGTGCTTCACTGCAAAGGAAAACTGCCGGGTTTAAAAACTGTTGATCACAGTTTGTGTGAAGCCTGCATCTTTGGTAAACAGAAGAGAGTGAGTTTCTCAAAGATGGGTAGAGAGCCTAAGTCCAGGAGATTGGAGCTTGTTCACACAGATGTGTGGGGGCCTGCGCCGGTGACTTCCCTTGGTGGCGCAAACTACTATGTGACGTTCATTGATGACTCAAGCAGGAAGGTATGGGTTTACTTTCTGAAAAACAAATCTGATGTGTTCGATGCTTTCAAGAGATGGAAAGCCATGGTGGAGAACGAGACAGATTTGAAGGTGAAGTGCTTGCAGTCTGACAATGGGGGAGAGTACCTAGGTGAAGATTTCAGGCGGTACTGTGCTGAGAATGGGATAAAGATGAGGAAGACCATTCCAGGGAAACCACAACAGAATGGGGTAGCTGAGAGGATGAACAGGACTTTAAACGAGCATGCTAGGAGCATGAGGTTGCATGCAGGGCTGCCAAAGATGTTTTGGGCTGAGGCGATTAACACAGCCGCTCATCTGATCAACAGAAGTCCATCCACACCGCTGAAGTTCAAGCTACCGGAAGAAGCCTGGAGCCACAAAAAGGTTGATCTCTCTTACTTGAGAGTGTTTGGTTGTGTTTCCTATGCACACATTGATTCTGCTGCTAGAAGTAAACTGGATGCCAAGTCAAAGAAGTGTTTTCTGGTTGGCTATGGCGGACTTGAGTTTGGTTATTGTCTCTGGGATGACCAAAGTCGGAAGATTATCAGGAGCAAGGATGTGATCTTCAACGAAGGTGTTTTGTACAAGGACAGAGACAGCACGGACTCCAGGGGTTCAGGTTCTGAAGACAAGATGCCTGAGGTGATTCCATTGAAGGATCTTCCTGAAGTGGAGGTGCAAAATCCAGAGGTTGAAGACCAGGAAAACATAGCTCCAGAAAGAAACCAGAGGACTCCTGCCACACCAGTCAGAAGGTCTAGCAGGACAATCAGACCACCGCAGAGATACTCCCCAACTCTGCATTATATCTTGTTGACCGACAGAGGTAAGCCAGAGAGCTATGATGAAGCCATGGAGGCTGGAGATTCGGTCAAGTGGGAGTTAGCCATGAGGGACGAGTTGGATCGGACATGGCAACTGGCAAAGTTACCACAGGGTAAAAAGTCCTTGCACTACAAGATGGTATACCGGGTAAAAGATAAAAGTGCTGGCAACAAACGGTATAAGTCAAGGTGGGTGGTAAAAAGATCCAGAGATATGCTCACCAAGATGGATCTGATTGAGAAACTGAAGTTGTGCGCAACTTTAGTTGGACTTCTCCAAGAGGCGTGAGAAGTCGTTGCCGCTGTAGTGGGAGACATGGTGAATTGATTAGTCTCCAAGTGGGAGATTATTGCAATATGGAGCCAAATCAACCTAGCAAAGAAGAAAGAAAAAAAAACGCGCTGCATTGGGGAGGGCAGAGACACAGCGCCGCGGCGCCCGAACTAGCGCCGCGGCGCCCAAAACAAGGGCCACGGCGCCCGTCTAAGAACGAACCAGCGCCGCGGCGCCCAAAACGAGGGCCGCGGCGCCCGGAGTCTGGTTTGTTGCGAATTTTTGAGTTAGAGTCGAACTCAAACGCCCCAAAAAGGGAAAACCACTAGGGTTTCCCATTAGTTGCTATTTTTCTCCTCCTTTGGTTATAAATAGACATAAGGTGGCTAGGGTTGGGTGTGTGTGAAAATTGTGAGTGACATAATTTTGTGAGAGGCAAAATTCTTGAGAGCTCCATCCTTGAGAGAGAAAAAATTCCCATTGGGTGTTAGATAGAAGAGAGTTTTGGTAAGCACAATTTGTGAGTGTGTGAGAAACTGCTCTTGTAATCTGTAATCTCCTTCATCATAGTGGAATCTGCAAGCGGCAGAAACAGGACGTAGTCTCAAATTTGGACGAACCTGTATAAAAATTTGGTGTCTCTTTTTCTTCTTTTCTCCTATTTATTTTCTGCAATTGTTCGTTCTTGCGATCCTTGGAATTAAGAGTCGTCTAATTCCCCAACAACTTCTTGCCCGGAAAATCTCTTCTTTCACTTCATCGCCTCCGATTCGATACTATCCAACGCAGAAAGCCTTGCTCGGACTCTTCAAACGACCTTCCCTTCACTGAGTTTCAAAGTTTACATCTTCAAGGATAGCATAGTCAATGATTTAATATCGTCTTCAATTCGCCGCGCTCTCGACAACCCGTTGAACTACGCGAGGAGCTACTTAGCCGATTTGCTCGAGCCCTGCGTTGCGAGAGTGGTCTATTTAGACTCTGATACGATATTAGTCGACGACATACAGAAGCTATGGAGTGTTTCTCTAAGTGGTTCAAGAGTGATTGGAGCTCCTGAGTATTGCCACGCAGACTTTTACAAGTACTTCACCGATGAATTATGGTCGGACGAGGAGCTTCGCAAGGTTTTCGAAGGGAAGATTGGCAACAATATCAAGCCTTGTTATTTCAATACGGGTGTGATGGTGATGGATTTGGAGAGGTGGAGGGAAGGAGATTGCACGTGAGAGATTGAGAAATGGATGAGGATTCAGAAGGAGAGGAGGATTTACGAGCTGGGTGTAAAACATAAAACGATTCTAACATGCAAAACTATATACATATTAAAATCGAATCAAAACGGAAGCGTGAAAACATTTTGTTACCTCCGACCATTGCACCTGCGAATTCCGACGGTGTACCGTGACTGCCTGCACTTGAGAGCTTCTAAGTCCTCCAAAAAGCTCAATTGATGGTGTTGGTACTTTAGAGAATTTTTGGACTTGGGGACCCAAGTTTTGTTCAATGCACCAACAAAAGAAAAAAAAAATTTCTCTGTACAGCCATTGCTTCCATCAAGCAATCTTTATAAAGCTTCAGAAAATTCAGTTACCAAGCTGGTTTTAATGGACATAAATATGAGGTCAATAATGCAACAAAATAAATTGGTTTCAATTCTTTTCCTTTGAAACCGTAGAAAATGAAACGTTTACATTCTCCCACTTGGTCTCTATATTTATCCTTATATCCATTAAACCCAAACTTTCAGGAAACAAATACATGAATCATGGCGATAATTTCTCTAAATTGTGAGTATTATCTTTCATGTATTACAATGTATTATTTCTCAGACTTTATTCCTTATATGGTAACTTAACTTTATGAATAAACCCAATGTTTATTCTTGGTCCTATTATATGTGAATTTTCTCCACTAACTTAATGCGCAAAACAAATATGAGAAAACATCACAACTGAATAAGAGTTTCATTAAAACTGTAAATTGTATGTACAAACAAATTTACATTATGGAACCAAGTCCCATCTGTACAACATGATCCTTAAATGACTTCGGTGGCATTCCTTTTGTCAGAGGATCTACGATCATCAATTCAGTGCTTATATGCTCAATGACTACTTTATTTTCCTTAATGCGTTCCCTTATGGCTAAGTACTTAATGTCGATATGTTTACTTCGACTGCCACTCTTATTATTCTTAGCCATAAAAACAGCAGCTGAATTGTCACAATATATCCTTAATGGCCTAGACACAGAATCTACAATTCTAAGGCCTGTCATGAAACTCTTCAACCATACACCATGCGAAGTAGCCTCAAAACAAGAAACGAACTCTGCCTCCATTGTGGAAGTAGCAACCAACGTTTGCTTTCCACTCCTCCAAGATACAGCTCCTCCGGCTAGCATGAAAATATAACCTGAAGTCGATTTTCTCGAATCAACACAGCCAGCAAAGTCTGAATCGGAGTAGCCAATCACCTCTAGAATATCAGTTCGTCTATACGTAAGCAAGTAATCCTTTGTACCTTGAAGGTACCTCATCATCTTCTTTGCAGCCCTCCAATGGTCAATGCCTGGGTTACTCTGATATCTTCCCAATATTCTCACAGCAAATGCAATGTCAGGTCTTGTGCAGACCTGAGCATACATAAGGCTTCCAATAGCTGAAGCATAAGGACTGTTGCTCATTTAAACTTTCTCGAAATCATTCCTTGGACATTGGTTCAAATTGAACTTATCACCCTTCACAATTGGTGCTGCACTTGGTGAACAATCTTTCATCTGAAATCTGTCTAAGACTTTATTGATATAGGTTTCCTGCGATAGTCCCAAAATGCATCGAGATCTATCCCTATGGATCTTTATGCCAATGACATAAGATGCCTCACCCATATCCTTCATATCAAAGTTCTTAGAAAAAAATTGTTTCACCTCATATAGAAACCCCTTGTCATTGGTTGCAAGAAGGATATCATCCACATACAAAACAAGGAAACAAATCTTGCTCCCACTGACCTTCTGGTATATACATTGATCCATGATGTTCTCTTCAAAACCAAATGAAGTGATGACATCGTGGAATTTCAAATACCATTGACGGGAAGCCTGTTTCAAACCATATATGGATTTTTTGAGTTTGTACACCAATTGCTCACCATCACTAGAGGAGAATCCTTTAGGTTGTTTCATATAAACCTCTTCCTCTAGATCACTATTGAAGAATGTCGTTTTCACATCTATCTGATGTAACTCAAGATCAAAATGAGCCACTAATTCCATGATCACATGAAAGAAGTCCTTTTTGGATACAGGAGAAAAAGTCTCAGTGTAATCTATACCCTCCCTTTGAGTGAATCCTTTAGCAACGAGTCTTGCCTTATATCTCTCAATGTTGCCTAATGAGTCTTTCTTTGTCTTGAAGACCCATTTGCATCCAATGGCTTTTACACCATCAGGCAACTTGACAAGATCCCAGACTCCATTAGATGACATAGAGTTCATCTCATCTTTCATGGCATCATACCACAAGTTAGATTCTTTACAACTCATGGCTTGTGAAAACGTTTCTGGATCATTTTCAGCTCCTATATTGTAGTCAGACTCTTGTAGATACACAATATAATAACTAGAAATGGCTAATCGCCTTACTCTACTAGATCTCCTTAATGTTGATTCAACATTCTCTTGAGGAGCATGTTGATCAACTGGCTGTTCAACAGGTTCTTGTATCTGTTGTTCAGCTGGATCTACTGTTTCTTGATCAGCAATCTGTGGAACTTGAATGACTGGCTGTTGTTCAACACGCGTTTGAACTGTAGGCGTGTCGCGTATAACAATCACTCTATCATATGAAGTGGAAGCTTGAGCATCTGTATGATCTTTCTCTGGAACGGTGTTCCAAGATCGATCGCTCCCACTGATCAAGTCATTCTCAAGAAATTTTGCATTCCTTGATTCCACAAACCTAGTGGTATGTGATGGACAATAAAATCTGTATCCCTTAGACCGTTCAGCATATCCAACGAAATACCCACTTATGGTCCTTGGGTCTAGCTTCTTTTCTTGTGGATTATAGACTCTCACTTCAGATGGGCATCCCCAAACGTGTATATGTCGCAAACTCGGTTTCCAACCTTTCCATAACTCGAACGGTGTCTTTGAGACAGCCTTGGTTGGAACTCGGTTTAATATATACACAGCCGTCTTGAGAGCTTCAATCCATGTGACACCCGTTATTCTCCTAACGGGTATTGAGGTAATTAAATTAATTTTAATGTATAAAAAAAAATTGCTTCATTTAAATTTATTTTATAATATTTATTTTTATCTATTTTTAAGTTTTTTTAAAATTCTCCTATATTTATTTAGTATGATTACTAAAAAGCCTTAGAACTTCTAATAAATCTCAAAAATGTCATATTGGCATTATGTGTGTTAAAGTCTTTAGATGAGACATAAGGATATCTTTTCCAACTACTCTTGACCCTCATTTTCTTTATTTCCTCCGTGACATGCTTCAACATGTCTCCTCTATAATTGTTTCTATCACTTCTCTTCAAAGACTTCATCTTTTCTTCCTTTCTCTTCCACGGTTCCCACACTCTTCTTCTCATTTCTTTGCTGAAGCAAAATACTTAGAGAACTTCTTCAAGGCAGCCATAAAAATCAGCCACCATCACCTCCATTTGAGCAAGAATTTCAGTCATACCGAAGTAAAGGAACCTATTTTGAAGTCATTTCAAGCTTCCAACTAACCATAATCCGAGGTTAGAATCTTATGAACAAATTTAGTCTTTCATTTATAAATTTTCTTTTATACTAAAGGATTATTCAAATTTGCGTTCTTAAACCTAAGTATATGTTTGTTGCTATTTTGGAGCATATGTATGAAGTCTAAGTGTATATGCCCTAGACAGAAAATTTATATTGTTAAACTTTGTAATACCTCTATGGGCAGTGGTTATTTCTTGAAATTCTAAGATTAAATTAAAATAAATTTTATGAATGTAGTTGTATGTTGTGCTTTAGTTTTAATTGTCCTTATGCACGCCTTAGGATCAAGGGAGTATGGAGCTAACGTTAATTGATTCCAGGATTAAGAGACTGTTGATAAGCTTAAAAGGTAGGGATTCTATTACTCATCTTTTGTGAGGTTTTTATAGAATTAAAATTGATTGTTTTGCCGCAATATATATATATCTATGTTGAACTGATATTATATGTGTATCACATATGAAACTATGACATGGACTCGTCTTGTATTGTACGGCGAGGAACATAATGAATTGACACATGTTATAAATTGAGAAGCATGGTTAGGAAAATTAACTCTATTAATAATGATTTAATATAGAGAAATTGTGAGACATGAAGAGGGCGACGGTTACGTCCTTGGGCATGAATACCCTAAAAGGTAAAATAGGGGGAAGGCGATGACGCTTCCTTGGGTTGAAAGTCCCAGAACACACTGTACAGGAATCGATTTGGTGAGGACTCGGGGCTTGATGTCCCCTCACCGGAACACCCTTGGAATGTTTATAGGGTGATCAAGTGCGCCCATTTGGGTTTCGATGAGTTGAGTGATACTCAATTTAACATGGATACCTATGAACAATGATGATTGGTAATATTTGTATAAATGTGTAATTATGACACTTGGTAATGATTAACTACGGTATCCATAAGATGTGATCATAATAAACCTCATAATCTGGAATATGATGTAACTTACTAACCATGCAGATTTTAATGTGGTAATGATAGAGGTGAGTAATGGCTTTCTCTACTGAGCATAGTGTTGCTCATTCCCTTATGTTTATATCTTTTCAGGACTCACTAAGTGTGAGGTGGCTACGAGAAATATAGTTGAGGAAGCGATGTAACTATATTACATTGGGACTGCTCAATTGTAAAGAATGTTCTTCATAATAATGTAAGCATCAATTGTTACTTTCTGTGACTGTATTATAATGTGTTGAGGGTTAAAATGATGATGACAACAGTTTATATTATTAAATTTAAGGTGCTACATTAAAACTGTGGTTTATTTATCGTTTATATTTTTATTTTTGAGTTGAGAGTTTTTATTTAAGTCCCGGGCAAATTTTATTTTTAAGGTTTTACTTTTATTATTTATTTTTATTTTATCTCATTAAAAACTGTTAACCCCCACATAGGGGCGTTACAGAATTTTTGGTATCAGAGCCTAGGTTCGGTTAACCTAGGGAGTGTAGCACCACTTTAAAAAATATATTTTTGAGATGGTTTTGAAGCTGAATTTTCATTGTCATCATCAAAATGAACCTTCACATTGATTTATACAGTCTAGAAGGATGTAACATGGAAAGGCCATAGAATAAAAATACTAATGGTTATATGAGTACAATAATTATATAGAAGGAAAGTATTAATAGTTATGAGGGAATGATAATTATATGAAATGAGTTTATAAGTAGAATGCTTATGAGAGATTCGTATAATATTTGGATCTATAAGCATATTTAATTCGTATAAACGATGAGAAATTCGTGTAGATACGAGGATTTAAGAGCCTTTTGTCTCGTGAAAAACAATAAGAAATATAAGGCTTGATTTATTGATTTTAAAGTTTGGCATAGATATGCCAAATTTTTCGTAATTGATTCAAACCTAAGTAATGATTATGTGTGGATTCGATGGAGCACATAAGTGTCAATGTCTTTTCTTAAAAGTTCTATATATTCGAGGAATATGATATAAGTTGGGAATCATGGTATTGAATCTTGAGAGAGATAAATGTTAGACTTTTGGTCTGTTGAGACTGTGTAAAGTCTAGAATGCATGAATCTCAAAATTGGAATATTTCGTTATGTACATTGTATTTAAGTGTATCAGTGAATCTTTTGGTTACTTAAGGTTTTGTTATATGAGGAAATTATATATTGTATAAGTAGAATTGTGGGGATTGTAGATGTTCTTAAGTAGTAACATCAAGTGTCTTTGTTCATTGATATGGTCTACGTTGAAAGACGTAAATCGTATTGATTTCAAGGTTAGTCACATTCTAAACCCTTGGTAGTAATGATGATGAATCCATTGATAGATGTTGAGTATTAGGAATAACATATGGGTGTATGTATTGTTCAATAAGGTTTTGATTAAAACAAAATTATTTGAGTTGCTGGAGGATTATGTTGTTATGAAATGATTTTAAATATCATTCAGGAAGATCCTTGTTGTCCTTAAATTAGATTTGTTGTTTATAGTTAACTTTATCTATAGTGGGCTTTGAATTGGGTTTAAGATTCATACGAATTGGTTTTCAATTTTATGTTTGTTATTTAACTCGTTCCAAATGTGTTAAGGCCCGAAACAACCTGACCATTTTCAACTTAGAACATTTGGGCCTAGTTCAAATCTTAAATCAGTTTGATTCACACTGTCTCTCCCACGTGGTCTCTATACGTGTCATATACAGTGGTTTAATTATTGTTTACATATACGTTTACTGTGCATAGGAGCTTATTTCTCCGAGTTCATTTTTTCTCTCTTAATTTGTTATTTTCTCTCTAAATCGCAAATCCTCTTCTTTTTCATTAGAAATTCTTCTTTTCCTCTAAAAGAAGAAGGAATTCTAGGATTCTGCAATTTACTATCTTAATTTTTCCTTTCTATTTACTCTTCTTTCATCTCATCATGGACCCAAAGTACCAACACATGAGAAAGTATTTCCCATCACTCTCCCAAAAGATTCTCAGAAAGAAATACAAGGCTAGAATTACTCGGTTGTGGATTCTTATGCGTTTTGGTATCCCTTGTGATGTGAGAATGTTAATAGAGGGGAAAATCCGTCCGAGTGACTTTAGTCAAGATGTCGGTTTACCAGGAACAGGTACCAGTCGTAGTGCAATGAAAAGAAGAGCTCGTGCCATCGTGGTCACTTGTAACAAATGTGGAAGACAAAATTGTAACGGTAAATGTACTTCACCTGGTTATATGTCTACGAATAGAGATGATAAAATAAGGTTTTGTAGGGATGGACTTTCAAAGGAGAACTTGGATAGCATCCATCCTCCTCTCCACGGTCACCCTAGTGGATATGTTCAAGGAGCTATTTTTAAACTCTGGCCTAAATTTTATACAGAAAGACAACGCCTCAGGAATATGGTATTTCTAGATCCTGTTTGCCAAGCCATAAGAAAACTGGATGGGGAATAAGTCATCGCTCTATAAAGGTTATTTAGTCTTTGCTTATTTGAAGCAGTTTTAGCTGATGTTCAACAGTTTGTGTTTTTCTTTTACTCAGAATATTTGCTTTTGTGTTTGAAATAATTGTGATTATTAGATTGATACAGTAAGTGTTAATATCTTATTTAATTTATGATTTTCTTAAATATATATATAATAAAATATATTATCTTATCAGACACGTTACATACGGTACAGTAATATGTTTGAATTTTGAAAAGCTTATCCAGATATTTCAAGATTTGTGTCTCAAATTTCAAAAGTTCTACAGTATTTGTCGTTTATATTAAATTTCTAGACTTGGTGTATATTTGTCAAAAAGTCTACAGTTGTGTCATGAGGGTCTTTTGTCGAATTGTTCTCAATTGTCAAAAGTTATACAATTAGAGTCTAATCTTTTTCAAAAAGTGAATCAGATTTTCTGTAAACTATCAATCACCTTATCTTACTTTCTTATCCGCACAAGATTTTGTTTAAATCTTTGGATTACCTTTTCATTACCTACTCGTCTATCTCTTTAGCCCTTTTTGTATATTTCTCATCTTTAAAAACTCATGTAGAACCCGAAGTCTAAGTGGAGCAGACATTAAGCAACCACTTCTATAAACCAAATATGTCTACCTCCCAGTCCACGAAGAAAATAAAGAATGTCTGTGTCTTTTGTGGTTCCAGCTTTGGAAAAGATAAAGCTTATTTAGAAGCTGCAAATCACTTAGGGCAAGTCCTAGCACGCAAGAAGATTAACATAATCTATGGGGGTGGTAGTATAAAAATGATGGTAAATATGGCACTAGCAGCTAGGTCTAGCGACGCTACTGATGTAAGAATTTGGCTTCATATTCCAGTTGAAGGAAACCTTTGTAAGGAAGCCATAGGTAAGGGAGAAGGAGTCAGGAGTATCCCTAAAAATTTTAAAGACATAATCTATAATTCTGATGCTTTTATAGCATTACCTGGTGGTCTAGGTACTCTTGAGGAAATATTTATAGTTGCTTGTGGGCAATTGTTGGGCTTTTATTCCAAACCTTTGGGACTGCTGAACGTAAAGGGTTTTTATGACGGTCTTTTGAAATTTCTAGATTACGCTGTGGAAGAAAACATCACTACAGAATCGGAGAGACAAATCTTTGTCACTGCTTCAACAGCTGAGGAATTGATAGATAAAATGCAAATCATACATCCAGAATCCGACACTGCAACATCCAAGCTTGAATGGGAAAGGGAAAGCCGGGAGCGGCCAATTGATTTGAATCTCCATCTGTAATCTTTTTGTTTTATCTTTGGCATATAGGCATGTGTGTCCGTATTTCGTGTGTTGCGAATAACCGTTTGTCTTGTATTCTGTGTTTCTTGTGGTACGTTGTTGTTCAATCTTTTAGATTCATTGAGCCTAATGCCGGGATGGCTGGATACGGAGTACTTGATGCTCTCGAAACGCATCCTTCTTAAGGTCCGATCTTTTGTTTATCGATGTTTTTGTATTCTATAAGCATGCATGATATGGATAGCTGGTATACGGAGTGCCTTGTACTCTCGAAACGTATCCGTATTATGTTTGTAATGTGTAATATTCTGTTAATATTATGTGGAAGTACCAGAGTCAGTTATGGGGATATTCCATATGAAATATGAGTATATTATTTGGATTGAATGTTTGTGTCATGAGGATAGCTGTTTAATGAAAAATATGCCGGGTATGTTTGCAACTCTGAGATTCCGTTTAATATCTCTATGAGTAAGTTTAATGTATAGTTTTGAATAAAAGTGTTTGTGATATATGTTTTATGATTATGTTTTAGTTTATTAGTTAAGGTATGAAATCAAATATATTTGACTTTTCCTTACTCAAAAAGGAAAAGGAACCTAAAGATGAAGTATATAAAATTTCTCTGGCAATCTCCTTAAATGTGATTGTAAATCACAGTCCATGGACAATGAAGGACTGGAATCATGGTATGGTCAATATGTATGCCTGATCAGATTCTTAGACTATTACACGGTGTTATAAGTTGAAACTTGTCAGAAATACTCTCATTGAGGGATTTAGGAGTAAGATTTATTATGCAAGTAAATGAGTGGAGATACGATAACTTAAATTTGGAGGACAAACAACATTAACGGTTTAGACTCGAAATTGGAATCATAATGGAATTAAAATTTTTACTAGTATTGCTAGAATTGAAATTTCGAGGACGAAATTTCTTTAAGGGGGGTAGAGTTGTGACACCCGTTATTCTCCTAACGGGTATTGAGGTAATTAAATTAATTTTAATGTATAAAAAAAAATTGCTTCATTTAAATTTATTTTATAATATTTATTTTTATCTATTTTTAAGTTTTTTTAAAATTCTCCTATATTTATTTAGTATGATTACTAAAAAGCCTTAGAACTTCTAATAAATCTCAAAAATGTCATATTGGCATTATGTGTGTTAAAGTCTTTAGATGAGACATAAGGATATCTTTTCCAACTACTCTTGACCCTCATTTTCTTTATTTCCTCCGTGACATGCTTCAACATGTCTCCTCTATAATTGTTTCTATCACTTCTCTTCAAAGACTTCATCTTTTCTTCCTTTCTCTTCCACGGTTCCCACACTCTTCTTCTCATTTCTTTGCTGAAGCAAAATACTTAGAGAACTTCTTCAAGGCAGCCATAAAAATCAGCCACCATCACCTCCATTTGAGCAAGAATTTCAGTCATACCGAAGTAAAGGAACCTATTTTGAAGTCATTTCAAGCTTCCAACTAACCATAATCCGAGGTTAGAATCTTATGAACAAATTTAGTCTTTCATTTATAAATTTTCTTTTATACTAAAGGATTATTCAAATTTGCGTTCTTAAACCTAAGTATATGTTTGTTGCTATTTTGGAGCATATGTATGAAGTCTAAGTGTATATGCCCTAGACAGAAAATTTATATTGTTAAACTTTGTAATACCTCTATGGGCAGTGGTTATTTCTTGAAATTCTAAGATTAAATTAAAATAAATTTTATGAATGTAGTTGTATGTTGTGCTTTAGTTTTAATTGTCCTTATGCACGCCTTAGGATCAAGGGAGTATGGAGCTAACGTTAATTGATTCCAGGATTAAGAGACTGTTGATAAGCTTAAAAGGTAGGGATTCTATTACTCATCTTTTGTGAGGTTTTTATAGAATTAAAATTGATTGTTTTGCCGCAATATATATATATCTATGTTGAACTGATATTATATGTGTATCACATATGAAACTATGACATGGACTCGTCTTGTATTGTACGGCGAGGAACATAATGAATTGACACATGTTATAAATTGAGAAGCATGGTTAGGAAAATTAACTCTATTAATAATGATTTAATATAGAGAAATTGTGAGACATGAAGAGGGCGACGGTTACGTCCTTGGGCATGAATACCCTAAAAGGTAAAATAGGGGGAAGGCGATGACGCTTCCTTGGGTTGAAAGTCCCAGAACACACTGTACAGGAATCGATTTGGTGAGGACTCGGGGCTTGATGTCCCCTCACCGGAACACCCTTGGAATGTTTATAGGGTGATCAAGTGCGCCCATTTGGGTTTCGATGAGTTGAGTGATACTCAATTTAACATGGATACCTATGAACAATGATGATTGGTAATATTTGTATAAATGTGTAATTATGACACTTGGTAATGATTAACTACGGTATCCATAAGATGTGATCATAATAAACCTCATAATCTGGAATATGATGTAACTTACTAACCATGCAGATTTTAATGTGGTAATGATAGAGGTGAGTAATGGCTTTCTCTACTGAGCATAGTGTTGCTCATTCCCTTATGTTTATATCTTTTCAGGACTCACTAAGTGTGAGGTGGCTACGAGAAATATAGTTGAGGAAGCGATGTAACTATATTACATTGGGACTGCTCAATTGTAAAGAATGTTCTTCATAATAATGTAAGCATCAATTGTTACTTTCTGTGACTGTATTATAATGTGTTGAGGGTTAAAATGATGATGACAACAGTTTATATTATTAAATTTAAGGTGCTACATTAAAACTGTGGTTTATTTATCGTTTATATTTTTATTTTTGAGTTGAGAGTTTTTATTTAAGTCCCGGGCAAATTTTATTTTTAAGGTTTTACTTTATTATTTATTTTTATTTTATCTCATTAAAAACTGTTAACCCCCACATAGGGGCGTTACAATCCACAAAGACCTAGGAAGCTTGGAGCTGCTAAGCATGCTCCGCACCATATCCAACAATGTTCGGTTTCTTCTTTCTGCCACACCATTTTGATCTGGAGAACCGGGCATAGTATACTGGGCAACTATCCCATGTTCTTGAAGAAACTTCGCAAATGGACCAGGCGCTTGTCCATCTTCGGTGTATCTACCATAGTATTCACCACCTCTATCAGATCTCACTATCTTTAATTGCTTACCACATTGTTTCTCTACTTCTGCCTTAAACACCTTAAAGGCATCTATAGCTTCATTTTTGTTATGAAGCAAGTAGAGATACATATATCGTGAGTAATCATCAATAAAAGTAATGAAATACTTTTGACCATACGCGTCTATGTCTGGACTACAAATATCTGTATGTATGATCTCTAATATGTCTGAACTCCTCTTGGCACCTTTCTTTGATATATTGGTTTGCTTTCCCTTTATGTAGTCCACACAAGTGTCAAAGTCAGTAAAATCTAGAGTACTAAGTACTCCATCATTCACTAGTCTTTTTATTCTCTCAATAGAGATATGACCCAATCTACGGTGCCACAACATAGAGGAATCTTCATTCATAACACATCTCTTAATGCCAGCATTATCTTGAACATGCATAGAAGTATAAGAAGTTTTATCTTGTAGACTAATTTTGAAAAGACCATTTGATAATATACCATTTCCAATAAGTTCAGATCTATAAAACAAACTAAATATAGTCTCAGAAAAATTAAAGGAAAATCCCAATGGTACAAGCCTTGAAACTGAAATTAAATTCCTAGAAAAACTAGGAATATAAAATGTCTTTTCTAATTTTAAAATAAAACCACTAGATAAAACTAAATTGCATGTTCCGACAGCCTCTACATGTGAGTGCATCTTGTTGCCTGAATAGATGCACTGCTCACTTCCCACTGGCTTCCTTAGGCCTTGCAATCCCTGCAAGGAATTAGTGACATGGATTGAAGAACCAGAATCAATCCACCATGTGTTATGCTCAACATCAACCATATTAGGTTCATAACAGACAAGTGAGAATTGAGTATCTTTTTTGTCAAGCCATCTCTGATATTTAGGACAATCCTTCTTTATGTGCCCCTTCTTTTTACAAAAAAAGCACCTGGATTCCTTCTTGATATCAGCTTGAGCAGACAGTTTGCCTTTTCCCTTATTATTGGCTTGGCCCTTGTTCTTTCTTTGAGTTGCCAGATGCACACTCTCTCCCGCTTCCATAACAAGCCTACCTTCTTCCTGGACACACATGGTCATCAATTCATTGATGGACCACTTATGCTTATGTGTGTTGTAGGATATCTTGAAAGGTCCATATTGATGTGGGAGAGTGTTGAGGATGTAGTGCACAAGGAAGGTTTCAGACATCTCAACCTCAAGTGTCTTTAGCTAAGCCGCTATATCCCTCATTTGCATGATGTGCTCACGCACACCATGAATTCCAGTAAGCTTTATGGATGAAAATTTCATTATCAGAGTGCTAGCCAAGGCTTTGTCTGATGTAGCAAATTGCTCATCAATTGCCTTCATTAGAGCTCGCACTTTGTCATATTGCTCCAATGAACCACGTATACCAGCCGAGATTTTCGTCTTTATGAACATTATGCAGAGGCGATTAGATCGCTCCCACTTTTCATAACGGTCAACGTAATCTGGCTGGCTGGTCTCCGTAATGGCAGGTGGTTCATCCTTACGGATAGCCAAGTCAATGTCCATGACACCTAAATGAAGAAGAATTCTCTCCTTCCACACCTTATAGTTGTCTCCCTTAAGTTCGGGAATGTCACACTGAAAATAAGAGTAACTCACAGTTTGTATAGCTGCATAATAAAACATACATGCTTATGTTACTAAATTGAGGTTACAATACTTTATGACATGTTTACCAATGTAAATCATGCATTAAAATATGAATCAAATGACATAAAAATTGTCTGTGGGCTAAATTTTTAACTCAAACATATTCATATATCCTTATGATGACACTATCAAATTATATGCCCTTTTCTTAATTCCTGTGGGTAAATTAAGAA